>BPTQ01000003.1:148291012-148437285 GCA_019973895.1 Chrysanthemum seticuspe | reverse complement strand
CCTTAGTTTTTAGTTTTTTTTCTTAAGCTTGATTTGATTCTAGGATAACTTTGTTCATCTTCCCTTAGACAGATTTTATAGCTTGTTGAATTAGTTAGAGATGTTTGGATTTATTTTTGTTTAGAACTGTTGCTCAAATCTGCTTAAATTCAGCTTATTTCCCTTCTCTATTGCTTATTTTAGGTTCCCTTTAAGCTTTTTAGTTAGATTAGGATGCTCATTAGGTAGTTTATTTCAAGTTTATTGTAGTTTTTTTCCTTAGACTGCCACTTAACCAAACACCCATTTAGTTTATAATTTGCTGCACCAATAAGCTGTTACAGCTTATTATAAGCTTTCTAAGCTTAAGTTTTTGCTAAAAATATTTAATATAGTGCTTAAATTAAGTTGGCAAAAGAAAAAATCAAAAAAAAAAAAAAAAATAAGTGCAAAAAGATTTGACAGAACCTGGATTCGAACCCTGGTCTTCTGTCACTTTTCAGACGCACAAACTTCTCACAACTTTACCATCTGCACTAGAGTAGTTCCTTGTTAGATTTCCCTCTATTAATTATTTAATAACACTTAGCCAATTTAAGCTAGCAGCCTTCAATGGCCTTTTAATAGCTTATTTCCTTAAGCTCTCACCTGTTTTATATTTTTCCTAGGTTCTAATATAGCTTAAGTATTTTTAAAAAAACTTTTAGAATTTTTGAATATCATTTATTGTTTTTTATTAATAAATTAGTTAAAATTAGTTTTTAATTCGTAAAAAATAAAATAAAAGTCAAAAAAAATACCCGGCTTTTTCCTAAAATTGTTTTTAGTCATTTAGAATGTAGGAAAATTACTTTTGCACCCGTAGGCCTTAAATTTCATAATTTTCACTTTTGAAGCTCGGGATTAGCCCGGGTTTTCGCGTTTTTTAGTTTTAATGCCTTAGGACTTAGTTTAGCATCGTTTTATTGTTTCTTATGCTTAGTAGTAGTTAATTTAGTTATTTACCTTGTTTTACGTGCTTAACTTTCATTCCGTTCTTTAATTTGTAGAATAACATATCCAAAATCCTAAATTCCCAATCCATTCAAGCACTTTAATAACAAACCTCAAACGTCACCGTCAATTCACACCTCGTTGGGAAACGACCCGGGTAATCACTTGCCCGGTATCACTTATCGAGTATTCGCGGGTTTTGCGTGTCGACCTTTTTCCTAAAACGGTCGATTCGTCGATTCTCTCGCGTATTCATATTTGGTATTTTCTATCACAACATCATTCATACATTTGACCAAAATTTCCAACAATCCCCCACATGAATGAAATTGATAAAAGGAAACAGATTTAACGACTCGATGATGTAATAGAGTTTTGTAGTTGATATTTGCAAATGATAGGTAGGTGTTACCCTTTGAACCTTCTCTTGTGAAATATACTTAGAATCCTAGCAGCCAGTAGAACTTGATGTATTTGAACTGCCTGCTGTTTGTGGAGACGACAATATATAATCACACAAATATCTCCTTGACACTTTTGGTTCTCATAGTTATGTTCGTTATGGTCATGAACATTAGCCTGGTTTTGCGAGAGCTGTTAAGAATTGCGCCCCCACAATTCCCTTTGAAGCGACCCCACTTCTCTCTCACATAGGTGATTCTCGATTAATCATTAAAAGCCATACGCTTAACCTTATATTGTCATTGTTATAGGAATGGACTAGTAAGTTTGCAAACTTCCTTAAATAAATGTGGAGTTTATTACTCCCCCACAGTGACCTCAGTTTATACAAGTAGGTTGTCCTATTGAACCCAGATCTTGGGATCTCCAGTCAGCTGGGTTAGGTTTTCCTTCATATAAAATTTTCAAGGGCTTTAGTCTCATTCATCTTCACGACTTGCTAACTAACTCTCACATTTAGCTTTTCGCAAGTGGATCCGCAATGTTATTCTATGACTTCATATTGTCAATAAGGATAATCCATGATGAGAGTAGTTGTCGTATCGACATAATACGTTTGTATAAATTTGAGTTTCGTTCAAATATATCATGCTCTAGGTAATTCTTGAGTATTCCAAATAAGGCAAGAACTTCATGTTTGTTGATGTCCTTTTGAACTCTAGCTAGGCCGGAATCCCCCACATGGAATTTATCTCAAGAATTTTGTAGAAAGGTTCTCTCTTTCAAAGTATTAATCTTGTTTATAAGAATTTTCTCACATGGATATGACATCAAGATCATTAGCAATTTGTCACTTTACAAGTTTCATACTAGTGTATGACCACTTTTTGAATGTCCTATGTTAATTATTTTTCGTATCATAATTAACAGACTCCAAATCTAACATGCTATAGACCAAGAAATTAAGCGTATGACAGAAGATGCATCATTCTGATTACTCATAGCTTCATCTACTAACATTCTTCTATTAGACAAATCACCACCTTAAACCACACATGTTTTAGGAGGATCCTATAAGTTATATGTGTAAGTCCTACACTTATAACATGTCATTCCAATTCACATGTGATTATATATATAATCACATTTAATCTCTTATCATTATATGATCATCACAATTTATTATGTGGATTTAATCACATAAAATCAATATGTAATCATTTTACACAATCAAAATATGTCCAACTTAGCAAATGGACAATAGCTCACATTGGATGACAATTACACTGTTCAAGTTAGTTACATAAACCAACGGAATTCGTTGTCATCTATATGTGTGTTCTTTCTTAACATTTCACAAAGTCCTACACGGTTATATTCAACACATAATCATTTCTTACATATGACAAACCGTTCGATTATTAGCAATATGAGTTATAACAAGTCTTGACGATTATTCATCTTTCTAAAATAATAAGTGGTTTGAATATTCGCAACAATATTCACAACAGAATATTTGCAACATCCAAACTTCCAATACTCGGTACAAAATCGAGCGACTTGTTTATTCTCATGTTACAAATTAGTTGCATAGTGCTAAACAACACCGCACCAAACAACCTTAAATAGGCACTACTTTGCCACAATATTTTGCACCAATGAATCAAACAATTTTGCGTTGAACATTGTACAAAATATCACATAATTTTGTATTATAACAAAAAAAATGTTGTACCAAACAACTCAAATGAGTTTTGCATCCAATTTTTACAATGATTAGGTAACATTGAAATTTTAAATTATGGATTTTTTTTTAGTTTCAACGAATAAAATCATTTGATCACAGTTTGTAATTCAGTACAACAGTTTATTCACTAAGTGGTTTAGTTTTTCTTGTGCTGAAATTTGGGTTGTAGGAAACTGTGAGCATCACAGGCCTCAACATTTTTCTTGTTTGTGTTTTTGAGTCTCAACGATCAAAAGATTTACGGTATCGTTTCTATACACTTTTATGTTTTATGTTACGGTTTCTTTGTCTCTTATAGCAATACACCTAATATATATAACAATCTTAAGACCGATTCGTCCTCTCCACGGTGCTGAGAATCGTGAACGTCTATCTCCCAGGATACAACAACAACGGATAACTCCGTTAGCACAAACGGGTTATCAAGGCGAACCAAAATCGTGCCTTCCCTCTATTACGAATCGGATACACAAGAAATATGAATGGTAACACAAATGGAGAGGAGTAATGATTTGTGTATTTTTCGGTGTCCCTAGAAAAATGAGAATATCTCTCATTTATAGAGAGGGGATCAAGAAAAAACGGTCACATTAATTAACAAAATTAATCTTACTAATGTCTCATGAATTAAAAAATTAACCTACATTAATTTTATTTTTAATTCACATTAGTATTTTAAATGACACAATCAATTGTCATTCATACCTTTGACCAAAATTTCCAACAGTATTGTCCAAGAAAATTAATATAATATAAAATTTTAACATATCAACTTTATTCATGTAAATTCATGAAATT
Organism: Chrysanthemum seticuspe; assembly: GCA_019973895.1. Classification (NCBI taxonomy): domain Eukaryota; kingdom Viridiplantae; phylum Streptophyta; class Magnoliopsida; order Asterales; family Asteraceae; genus Chrysanthemum; species Chrysanthemum seticuspe. The sequence goes on along the minus strand of BPTQ01000003.1, from coordinate 148,433,366 downwards.
AGCCCATCAATCGGGCGGGTATGGGATCTAGTAATGCATATATGTATCATGGAATTTTTGGCACTCAAGGTTAGAAGAATGGCTATGCCATTTCATTAGTAAAATAAATTACAATAGGAAGGATTGTGAATAACAAGAGAGTTTCACGTTTACAACGTAAAAACCAAACTATTATATCTCTGATTATTATTCCAGAAACAACTCCACAATCATGAAGTTGAATCAATAATTAATTTTGCTTGTATTTGCAACTGAATCTCATTGTCATCCAGTCGCATAGCTGAACCAGTAGCTCAACACTTGGACATATGACGGATCAAGTCAACAACACGGTTGCTGCAACAAATTATACGAAGAAGAACCAGTTCAGAAACCAACTTATAACACAAAAAAAGGAAGCCAAAATCAAGAAAACGCACCTGTATCCCCATTCGTTGTCATACCAAGACACAACTTTCACAAAGTTGTTGTTTAGAGCAATGCCAGCCTTAGCATCAAAGATGCTAGACCTGCAGTCGCCCACAAAGTCTGTCGACACAACATCATCCTCGGTGTAGCCTAAGATTCCCTTAAGACTTCCCTCTGACTCAGCCCTATATACAACATAACAAATCATAAGCAAAAAACAAATAGTTTATTGTTTATGTAAATTCAGAGTAACAATATTCTTTACTTGATAGCAGCCTTGATATCATCATATGAGGCAGGCTTCTCAAGCCTAGCAGTAAGGTCAACCACAGAAACGTCAACAGTAGGGACACGGAAGGACATTCCTGTAAGTTTCCCATTGAGCTCTGGAAGAACTTTTCCAACAGCCTAAATCGATTGAAGGGAAAAGTTAAGATACAATCTAGCAACTTTAGCAAATTTTGCAATTTTTGACTTTAAAAATGATACTGCACCATACCTTAGCAGCTCCAGTGCTGCTAGGAATGATGTTGAAAGAAGCAGCCCTTCCACCTCTCCAATCCTTCATTGATGGACCGTCAACTGTCTTTTGAGTTGCTGGATGATATACAAGACTAGTTAGATTCCATTATATACAACCCTGCATTATGGCCTAAACCGGTTGTCCAAAATTTGCTTATTTTAAAATTCTTTTATCTGCTTATTCAGAACAGTTTATTTCTCAGCAATCCCAAACACCATAACAGCTGATACAGTTTATGTGTTTTATTAAAACGCAATGCTGACCTGTGATGGAGTGAACAGTGGTCATAAGGCCTTCAACAATGCCAAATTTGTCATTAAGAACCTGTATTTAAAAGTAAATTAAACATTAAACTTCAAGCATCATTGTTCACACATATATTGCAACTTTGCAAGTAAAACATTATTATACCTTTGCGAGTGGAGCAAGACAGTTAGTCGTGCAACTAGCGTTAGAGACAATGGTGATATCAGATTTGTAGTCCTTTTCGTTCACGCCCATAACAAACATGGGAGCATTTGCACTCGGAGCAGAGATGACAACCTTCTTTGCACCTCCCTAATAACCAACCAAACAAAGTAACAAACAATAAATACTTACACCCTTCACTGCATTAAAAGTGCAAGAACTTAAAAATGATAACGAAAAATGAAATGCTGACCTTCAAATGGGCAGCAGCCTTGTCCTTGTCAGTAAAAACACCAGTCGACTCAACAACATATTCAGCTCCAGCTTCACCCCAGGGGATCTCCTCCGGGTTTCTAAAAACAGTCAAAAAATGATTAGTTATGTAGTTCACCCTCGTGTTAGGTGAGCCACAAAGATGAAGAAACCGCTTACCTGCAGCCAAAAACACTAATGGCTTTATCGCCAATGAGAAGAGTCTTTTCATCCTTCACTTTAATATCATTCTTTTTCCATTGGCCGTGAACACTGTCGTATTTGAACATGTAAATCTGCATCGTAATCAAATTAATAAACGATCAGCCTTATACTATGTTATAATATCTATGTTATATTATAACTTTATTTAGGCCCGCCTTATACTATTTTGATTTTGTCCATAAAATCCATTCCTCACAACGATATTGATCATGATTTCATTATATACGGATTAACGGATTCAAAAGAAGCTTAAACGTAGAAATGCACCATGTAATCGGTAGTAATGAAAGGATCATTAACAGCAACAAGTTCAACGTCATCGCTCTGTAGAGCAACTCTAGCCACCAACCTTCCGATTCTTCCAAATCCTATACACAACAAAACCAAAATAAGCTTAAAAAAAAACATTATCGATTAAAAATCATCGAGAATGTTAAAAAGGATGAGAAAAAAATAACCGTTGATTCCGATCTTGATCTTGGCCATGATTACTGATAGATTTAGAAACTGCAAAGAGATATAAGAAATAAACAAACAAGTTGTTATGTGATAGAAAGCAAATGGGTAGGTAAATATATGGGAAGCTTGAATGGTTAATAGTGAAATACGGATATATGGTAAATGTTTGAATTGAATGAAGAACATTAGCTTCGGTCTAAATATGGATTAATGCTCATGCGTGCTTGCAGGAGATTGGAAAATTTACCCCAAGTTATGTCCATATCTCACATGAAGCCCCTAATTAATAATTAACTGTTGAAACAAAGTTTTGTTTAATAACATAAGTAACTAATGAGCAAGTGACAATGTTTATGAAGTGTTAACTTTCACTTTTTTAGTAAGTAGATATAAGAATGATTTAGATCAGCATTACAACACCAATACCATATTCCGCAGGTGTATTTTGGTACGGGGCCGGAGGTATAATGTAGACATACCCCAACCTAAAGGTAGAAAATCTGCTTTGAGAAAGGCCTCATGTCTTATAAATTGTTATGCAGAAGAAGTTGTATATATAAAAGCACGGTTCTTATAATTTGTACCGTTATAAAGTTATAAGTTAGAAGGTTTAATAATTATCTTTGGTAGATATTAAATTCTAAGAGCATCAGGATTGGAAATGTGCCCCAGAGGCCAAACCTTGCCGGGTATACACTCAGTAATGCGGCCCCACTTTCTTGCTTCCTTGTCGGCTGACAACCCCGATAGGCGATAGGAGAAAAAGACAATAAATGAGTTCAAATTTGACGTTGGCCACTTCGTTCCCGCCAATCTGGCCCGTTTCACTTCCTCCCACTCCAAAAGGGATGTTTCTTCATATATTGCTACACCTTTTGATGTTTCTGGTTTTGGTATTTCTTAAACATATGAAAGTATAATGGCAGGCTGTAAAGTTCAATACTCTTTAACTTCTGTACAAAACTTTCCCTCTCAAAAGCAGATGTTTCTTCATATATAGTTTATTCTTGTACCTTGATTGTATCAAACATGTCTACTATGAAGATACTGACTGTCTAAAATGTTCAGATTTTGCTATATATGCTTGTGTGCGTCAGTGCATGTGCAATGATATTTCACTCTTAATTTTCCACTTTTAGAAACCGCAAGACTCTCAGCGTGATCTATTGCAAAGCGTATCAGTATACCAACAGGCGTTTTCAATCAGCATGAGGAGCGGAAATTGTATTGTAGCCCTATATAGTATATAGGGCATACCTATGTCACCTAACCAAAGAATGTTGGTTATAACTTTGTTTAACAACAGAAATCTGACATAATTCAACATTACAGTTGTCATAAGAAGCAAACACTATATCATAGCATTACATATAGAGATCAATCATATAAAGTACATCTTTATGGGCATTCACTAATATGACCATTACATCCATCAAGGTTTACAACAATCAACCTTGATGAAGGGTCAGTTTTCTTTTCATAGACGATATTATGCAAATACGAAAAACAAGCTATAACCATACACACCCATGACTGTAATACACGAGACGGCATCCATCTGTCTAGACCAAATAACAGCATACGATCCAATCTTGAAAATCAATCTTCTTACCAAGAACCTGAACATTTTTCACGAATCTTCCAAGATGGGTAATTCTATCGTTTTTTTTTTCTTTCTTTTTTATTGAATCTTTTTATCAAAAACCATCCAGCCAATTTCTTCATCTGACAATACCAAATACTGAAATACTTCAGCAGAATCATCAAGCATTGGTTCGCGGGTTATAGTAGATACCAACAGATGACATAGTAGTTGGATTCCATTAATATCCATTTTATCATCTAGCCATAGAGGCAAAAATGAAAACTTGCTTGTCGATGGAAACCATGAATATTAATATCCTCCTCTTCACCATCTGTGAAACTTAAGATTTCCGTTAAACAATCCAAACAAAGAAAATCCAAACAGAATGTCTCCATGTAATCCCGTTCATTAAAGCAGCACCCACAATTGATACACCGAGGAATGCAAAATGTACATGCCCTGCAACTATTACGTCTCCCTTCACAAGTCTTCGCGGGGCAATCATAAACTTGTCTCAGTTGATGACACATGGGGCACGCCTCTATATCAATTGGGCGGTCATCGTCTAGCGAAAGATGCAGCTGCCCGCCATGATAGAATCGTGGTTTATTGGAAGTGAGTTGTTTTTGGTTATCTATAAACAATACTTTCCTTAGCTCTTCAAAATGCTCCATTGTTACACTATGCATTCCACCAATTCTCAGCCGTTTAATTCCACTTCCCCCGGAAGACTTCAAACATTTCAAGTTGCTTAAGAGACCTTCCACACTAAGCCCGTAACATCCAAGCACACTTAGCTGCATTAACCAATATTAAATATAGTGAGATTGGGTTAACAAATTTCTCTTATGATAATCTAACCATTTAGGTGACAAATAATCAACTTAACACTCACTGCAACAAAAATACATTGCCAAATGGTGAATTGAAATTCCTTATATACCCTCATTACGTGTATTACTTCCAAAAATAATTAGAAGTTGGCATATTTTGGTACAATGTGGAAAAAGTACATCTAAACACCATCTCAGGCAACATGTTTCACAGGGTATTTGGAATTCTGGATAAGTGCCATAAATGTTATTAACTGATTATCCGATACTGAATAATCAATAATCAGAATCAGACGAGGAAGTTTTAATAAATCGTGGTGCATTTTAAGTTACGAGTATTTGGCAAGTATCGAGTATATAAGGAAGTTAACGGATACATAAACGTACGTACTAAATGACATATAAATATACATATATACATATATAACCAAGGAAACTGACCTTTGTAAGCCCTGGATTTCGCTGAAAAACACTCTTGAGACCATCATCCGTAACCTTCAAACACTTAACAAGGCTCAACGACTGCAGCATACCATTAGCTCTATCAGTAACCCTCATTAGAGCCTCATCACCAAAAGACTCACCCATCGGCTGATCCACATGCACACTCCTCCAAAGCAACGGATCATCCCGAACACCATCACGCAAAGACTTACAAACTCCCTCAACCGTAACCAAATCCCTTGTTCCTAAATACCCAAGAGCAAAAAACAAACCATCCGGAACCACACCATCACCATCACCAACCGAACACACACCCTTATCAATTTTTTCATCAAAATCTAACTTTTCGCTAAATTTAACAAACCCGATATCCTCATCAACCTCATGAATCCAACCCCTAATCATTGTACACCCACTACTAATCTCCATCTCAAATGGGTCAGAAGGCAACATACCATAATCTTGATCATGACCCACATCCTTAAATCCCATACTTTTATCAAATTTCATATCTTTATAACCAATCTCATGATTTTGATCATGACCCATATCCTTAAATCCCCAGTTATTATCAAAGGTCATATCTTTATACCCAAACATTAAAGAATTAAACATAAAACTAGAACTAGAGGCCTTAAAATCACATAAAGATTCATCACCCATGTTTTTTCTATCCTATAAAAAATAGTTCTAATAACCAATCAACTAACTTGATGACAAAAAATAAACCAATAGTTGATTGCAAATATGTCACACTTATTCTATAATTTGAATACAGATTTTAATGAATAAGGATTTAAAATTGAGAAAGATCTGACCTGATTAAAGATTGATTATGGGTGTTCTCTGAAAATGAAATGAAGCCATGAGGATGAAGAAAAAGTCAAAGGACAAACATTGGAAATGGGTCAAAATGGGTTTGAAATGACGTGATTAAAGATGGGTTGCTTCTTAAACGTTGGATTTGGATACCAAATACTTGTGTACAAGTCTTTTACCATTTATACCTTCTTTTTACAAATATGTACTTTTTATTTGTTTACATAGCAAGATACATGCGTGATGCGGCGCAATTATTTTTAACTTGTTTTTTTTGGCAAGTGTGATCGTTAGTTTTTACGTTTTTCATATCAATAATAATGTTTTTCGGTACACAAAGGAAACAAATATTTATAATTATCTTTTTACCTTTAAAGGCAATTACATATTTTTTTAAAGGGCTAATTCTAAGAATGCATCTTTCGCTCAAGGTGTCATCACTTTTTAGGAAAAAAATTTGGCTATTTCCAAAATAAACCTTGAGACTTGCGACTTTTTTCTTCCAATCTAAGATTGCCAAGTGTCCTGACACTTTTCATGCTCCAATCATTGAAATTACCTTTTTGTACCTATGATTTATAATCGACTTATATCAGCGACTTTTTAAGATTCGAGCGATTTTATGTTTTTATATTTTCTAGCCAAAAGTCAAACTTTGGAAAGTATTATTTTATTTCTTTTGCTCCTTCCCAATGCTGAGCGACTTAAGCGAATTACTTTGAGCGTCTTTTTTAACTTTGTACTTTTGTACTTTTATATTTTTTTTACATAACTTTTAAATACTTTTTAAATTAAAATGACTATTGTACCCTTAACTATTTTTACATGTTGAGCATCTTCTTTCCTTTAACAAAACCAAAATTAGCCTACTACTACTACCAATTCACTAAAACTTTAACTGAAGAATAAAAAAGTAAATAAAAAGTCTAACAAAAACATTTGTTCTTATTGAGAATGCATAATTGATTGTGGGACGTAAACAGTGCCGCCATCAACCCCGTTTGCTCTCAGAGTCCATACATTTGCTCTCTTGCTCTATATCTAAGGGAAACAATAACTCCTCACATTATTTGTCATTTCAATTAAAAAACCAGAAGTTTTATCTCTCTCTCAAGCCGCCGTCAACTCCGGCTATCAACACCCTCACCTCCGGCTATCAACACCTTCATCTCTGGTTATCTCACCATCTCCGGTCAATTCACCGCCGCCGAAGGTATTATTTCTCTAATTTTATTATACATATAATAATTAGTGTTTCATTTACACCGATTGTTGTGTAAATGAGCTTCGATTATCACCAATTGTTGTGTGGACTTAGTATGCAATAGTGCGAGTCCCATATTGATTAGAATCAAAACAAGCTAGCAGTGGTTTCGAGAAACGTAGCAGTGGTTACCTAAATATACTAGCAGTGGTTTAGTAACACTAGCAGTGGAATAAAATAAAGTAGCAGTGGTTACCTAAATATACTAGCAGTGGTTTAGTAACACTAGCAGTAGAATAAAATAAAGTAGCAGTGGTTACCTAAATATACTAGCAGTGGTTTAGTAACACTATCAGTGGAAAAAAATAAAGTAGCAGTGGTTACCAAAATATACTAGCAGTGGTTTGGTCAGTGGTTTGGTCAGTGTCTCTGTTCGTCCATCTTTATGCCACTAACCTTGAGCTTTTACGAAATATATGTAAAGTAAGTCTTCTTTGTGATGTAGCCAAATGCATTTAAGGATAAGTTTGTGTTTAAGTATTTGATATTGTGTGTTTCGGTTTGATCAGCTATAAGTTTCGTTTCATCAAAGATAAGATAATTTTGTTGAGGTTAAGCAACCATAATTAGTAGAATTCTGCAGTTTAAGCGTTTGATATTAGCTCCTGCGTGTGTGATTTGGTATATGCGTTATAGTTCATTGCGTGAGAATTAGCCTCTTACCCAGCCAAAAGTGAGTATGCTTCTAGTTTTCAAGTGAGTATGCTAGCCAGTGGAAACTACCCAGCCAAAAGTGTAAATGACCCTTTTACCCCTCGCACTCCCAGAGATGGTGATGATAGTGATGAAGAAGAGGTTGAAGAAGTATCCGAAGAAAGAAAAAAGTTTGTGGCAGCTTCCAGTTTTCAACTACCAGAAGATTTTCACATATCTCAAGTGAGTTAGTTATGGAGACTAATTTGGCTTTCTTACTGTTTTGGTTGAAATTTGATTCATTCATGGGGTCCAATTGCTAATATGCGTGACTATACGTATTGGTTGATTCGTTCATATGGTATTGATTTTGAGTTTTAATTCAGGACCCTGACTAGTCTTGTAAATGTTAGCGAAGGTTTTATATTAGCAAGTACAGTAATGAAAGAGGCTTTTTACTGGTGATGACACCAATTCTGGATGTCTTTTTCTTGTACTACTTTTACTGAGATGTGATGAATTCGTTCGAGTTACTTACCGATTGACCAATTTGGGTTATCTGGTTTACTTTAACTGGTCAAATGGGTTAAGGTAAATGATTTAGTGAGAAAGGAAATGAGTCACTGGGATGAAAGTTACCCAAAAGATCATTCAATGCATAAAAACCTCCTGCACTGTTTTACTAAAGAAGTTAGACTAGTGTATAATATTGTTCTTGCAGTTATATCTATAAACTTCTAAAGCTAAAAATGACGCTAACAATCAATAAAGCTCTAGATTTAAGATCATGCACGCGCAAACGTCTAAGAAACATGGGTATGTAACCGGGTTTTTACTGCTCTAGAGCTTGTTGACTGTAAAACAGATATAATGAGTGTGGTCGGGTGTCACGTCAACATCTACTCTCACCATCAAACTAACCGCTAAATCCTGTAGTGATTACCAGTTTACCGCCAAACCCGTCACGCAAACATATCACACTTAGACACAAATACACGACCCAAAAATACTCGCATGCCTCACCTTTTCCTTGATTCACGTTTGATAGCCGGGGCTACTAAACCGTCACCTAAAACACCCACCAAGTGTGATGGTGGTGCAGTAAGTGAGTACTCGTGATCATAGCGGCTACCTGGATATTTTTGTATAATATTTCTAACAACCTCCTACCTGAACATTTTTTTAATAATGTCACATAATTTTTTATTGTTTTTTTTTTTTAATACAGTAATATTGAAGTAGCAACAACATTTTCGCCAATGGTTTCAGTTAAAGCAGGAGGTACCGTGGTGCCAAAAGGTGACGCCAAACCACCAACCCAAGAATCCCAATGGTTCACCATACCATGTTTTGTGCCAAACCTCTTGGCTGTTACACAACAGCCAACGACAAACCATTTTTATTTATTTATTTATTTTTAAATTTTAGTGGAGTACCTTAATTAAGTTTTGCAAGGAATATGAGTTTTTCAAGGAATATGAGAATTAGCCTAACTGCCTAAATTTAATTTAGTTTTGCAAGGAATATGAGTAGAATTCTGCCATTTTAGTATTTGATAGTAGTGTTTGTTTTGGTACGATGAGTTATATAGTTTAGTTTCGTGAAAGTTGACCCAAGTTTATTGAGGTGTTTCTATTAGGATTAGTAGAATTATGTGACTGTGTTTCGCACGATTATTAGTGTGTGTTGTCTTCGTATGATGAATTATGTAATTCGTTTCGTGAGAGTTAACCTAAGTTTATTGAAGTTTTTCAGTCACGATTCGCAGAATTTTGTGATTGTTTTTGCGTGTATATGTATATGAATATCTGGTAGTAGTGTGTGTATATGTTTTCATATCATAAGTTATGTACTTCAGTTTCTGAGAGTTGATCTATGTTCGTTAAGGTGCTGCAGTAAGTATTAGTAGGAATTTGCAATTGTATTTCCGATAATTGTTTGCAAATATTTAGTAAATCGATGTCTTTTAGGACGAGTTGCATAAATCATTTTGTGAGAGTAAACCTATGTTTGCCTTCATCCTTACATATATCAAAGTTGCAAACTGAATGCATTTTGCTGAATTGACATTGTATTAAACGATTTTTGTAAATGGATTTCCTTGTACTTCATAAATCATTTTGTGTTATCTATTTCTTTGTACTTCATAAATAATTAATTCAACACAGATGATTAAGACATCACGCTTCTTCTGCTCAACTATTGTGTCACTGCAGGATCAGAATAGATATAATGCTTTGTAAGAATGAACATTGTACATAAATAGTTTACGGTAAGCTCATTATACTTTTGCATTACATTTTACATGGCTGAATATTGTTTATATTCTTCAGTGCTATTTTAGAGGTGATAATATAAAGCTACTACTAAAAATGGGTTGATTTGGCTTATATTTTATCTTTAACGGGTCAGATGAGCAAAATAGAAAATTAGCTTGAGAAGGAAATGGGTCAAAAGATTTGACGGCCACACACTTTGTTTATGAAAGAGTAGAACCTTAGCATAAATAAGCGTCGGCCACACACATCTTGGTGAAAAAATTATAATTTTGTATCCATAGTTGACATGCTAATTGCTTATATGAGCGTCGGACAGAAAGTGTTTCTTATCAACCTAACCGGCAGATTGTCCTTTTCGCACCTCTAACATGCTAAATGCTAATTCCAGCTTTTTTTACGTTTCCAGCAAAAACAAAGTTAAGATAGTTTACGAAGTCTGTTTAATAGTTTATACAGAAATAAGCCCTTTAGTCCGTCTTGTTACTATTCGCTATTGATTTCTTTACTCAGCATCTTCTAGCAAGAATTGCTGCTTGCTCTCATGTTCGTATTGTTGCTTCTATAGACCATGTGAACGCACCTCTTTGTAAGTGGACTCCAAACTACGAGTCTTTCATTTACGAGTTTTTTTGTCAAAATGCCTGGGTGACGATTTGGGTTGGTCATAATGCTTATCGTAGATTCTTATATTACTGAGTAATGTATTAAATGATTATATATAAGGGCACACCTAATCAGTGACAATCTTATTTTGGTAACCACTCCTACGTGTTACTAAACCACTGCTAGTATATTTTGGTAACCACTGCTAGTGTTACTAAACCACTGCTAGTATATTTCATTCCACTGCTAGTGTTACTAAACCACTGCTAGTATATTTTGAGACGATTATATGAAATGCTATTTCTGAAACTTCGTGTTATCCGTTCTTGTTTCTGAGAAAATGTGATGTTAAACTGAAAATAGATCGTGTCTTGTCATTGGTGGATGTGTCGTGTGGCGTCATATTAACTTTGGTGAATCGTATCTGATTTTGCAAGTTCATCGTATCTGATATTGCTCTAGTTTTCTGTGCAGTGGCGTCACATGAGCTTTGGTACTTGTGGCATCAGATGAACTATGGTGAACTGCACCTGATGTTGTACTAGTTGTCTGAGACGATGAGCAGACAAGTGTTGACGGTTATTGTGATTATAATGACAGGCTAACACTCGAGCATGTCATGAGATTTTAAGACAACAGTATTTCAATAGCTAAGCTAAGTGCTATTTATATATGACTGCTGCATGATATCATATGAGACTTATTTAATAGGAAGCGCAAATTACGGATCCTATCAGATGCATATCAGGGGAAAAAAAGTGAACAGTTCTATTAGCCTTTCTGTCATATGATATTTAAACGGTCAGCAGATGCCGCATATTTTTTATAGGCAAATAACTATGTCATAGATGTCCTTAAACTTTAACCTAGAACTATTTGGTTGAGGAGCGTTCTCACTCAAAGAGAGGCATCACTGGACAACAAGCCCTTTCCTATAAAATGCCACATTTTGTAATGATATATGTATATGTGTATGAATGATGATGAATATGATATCAAACCAAATTTATGGCTTATGTGTCAGTTATGCAAATTCCAAGGGGAAGATGCCAAAGGAATGGAAAGAAGATATGCTTAAAATTGTATTCTCTTCCAAACTTTAAAAGTTATCTGAGACTACTATTTTGCTGAGTACAACGGAAGACAAAAACTGGGAACAAAATTACCCTTGGTTTGTATGCATATGATCCTCGGAAAAAGATGACAATTATGAAATGACAAATTGGAGTCTAAACTATAGAAATTTATAAGACCATGTAAAGTATCTGGTATAGAATTTTCATCACAAACCCACATTCTTGCTCTCAAGATCAGGTGGCACGGGTCCTTTAGTTTGAAGCAAACGAAAAATGGTGTGGCAAGGAACCACAAAGAACACTCGACAAAAAAAGACTGGTCTTGTGACACAATGTCTTGGACCAATCCACAGCAACGATTTATGTAAAAAGTGCCAACATGCAATTTACTCTTTAGTCGTGAACCAGCTTTTTGGTTCAAAGTAATAGTGCGTGTTCTAATACTTGCATTCCCATTTCCAATTAGTTTGTTCAATAACTTCATACTTAACAAATCCCATGTCCAAGACAACAATCCTTAAACAAGATTTTACATGTACATGATTTTAACATACCTACATATACCTCGTATATTAGTACACAACAGCTAACTCTTACCTATGACCATCTGATCTAGTATCCTCGGAAGATGCATCACTGTCAATGACAATCACTTCATTAGGTTTACTAATAGGATGTGTTGCAATGGGATACATCACAGGGTCCGGAGAATGAGTTGCAACAGATGGCTGAAACTCGGGTAATATTGAACCCATGGTTCTATCAGAGCCAGAAAAGGTTTTATTAATCCACTGCATCAATCCCGAAGACATGGCAGCCTGTTCAACAGGTCTTGGAGGGGTGCTAACTGCTTCCCGAAGCCAATGAGGTAAGTGACCAGTCCTTGTGGGACCAATTTAACGGGTCAAAGGTTGACCTTCCTCTATATCTAAGGGAAACTTGCGGTTCTTCAACAAGATTATTCAGGTTGTATATATTAGTGGGTCGAGATCGTTTTGTGTGAAACGACGGTTTAGTACTTAAAAGTTTTGACTGTTCTTCCACCCACTGCTTGGCTAATTCCCTTGGCGACCTCCAGGATGTGAAATGCAACCGCGGATCCCTTAAAATCGAGTCCCAATTGCCTATTCCGTGTCTTCTTACACCGATCCAAAGAAAGTCAAGTTCCTCCTCTGACCACACATTTGTAGTGTCAAAATTGTCTGAAAAAGTACTACTTTTATTACCGCTTAATGCCCTTGCTCTACTTATTATGTTGTCAAGCATCATTTTGTGCCTCATTAAAGACGCCGAGTCTGACGGGTATTGCACCCCCATCATGTCTTGAACCGCGTCTGGAGTTTTTGTGTCAAAGTTGGGCCAACTAGATAAACCGTAAGAGGGTGTAGCACTTATTGAGCTGCGGAATTGCAGATGTTTCCTGTTTATGATGTCAGCATTGATGGTGTATCTTCAGGGTGCTTGATAGATGCTTCTTGCAAGGGGCGTCTTAATGGGAACATGTCGTTTGCTTTGTCTTTAGGAAAAAGCTGCAAGAAATCATAGGCATGTATGATAATCTAGCTTATTTTACACATGAAAGTTAGAGGTAGCAATCTTGTCCATTTTCAAATGAGTCAAAATGTGTTATACTTCGTCTCTAATTGATAAAGTGGGTAAAGATTTTCTTAATACACTAAAACTGGAGACGGGTTGAACATGTTAAAAGTCACCCAAAGTGTTTTTCAGCATAAAACCTCCTAAATATTTGGACAAAAATATTGAGGTCAACCCAACCCCACACCCATTCTGCCAGCTCTAGTAAGTTGATCAAGTGGTCATGTTCAAGATCTACGTACCTGAAGAAAGTTCGTTTTTGATGTTTGAGTTTGACTTATTGACTCTGAAGTGAGGTCAGCGCCCCACATGTGGTTGCTAGTAGAGTGTCTTGCAGAAACGATGTCTACCTGCGATAAAGAAGTCTCTCTAATTCTCTCATCAAGCAAATCATGTACCTTTCCATGAGATGGAAAATCATGCAATACTACTGAATGACTTCCGCTGGTAGAGTCGGTTGAATCTCTATTAGTTTCTGATGTATTTTTGTCGGGTTGCACATTAGCGCTAGATTCCAGTGTCATGTTGCAGTCCACCAAGCCACTTGATTCTGTCAACCAACAAAGAGAAATGAGTAGGAGAACAATGCTGCTTATATAGCATACAAGTAAATCAACCATCTCATATTGTCTCAGAAATTACTAAGAAAGGAAACCGAAAACAAAGAATGCTTTAGCTATAAAGTTATAACAATTACTTACATAATAGAAATATATAAAACAAATTCAATACAGAAACTTTTTGCAAGTCTTATCTAAAAAGAGGTGCAAAAGATGTGTGGGTGGGGTAATGGGTCAGAACTGGTCATGTTATAACGAGCCATTTTTTTATTTGGGTCAAAAAGGGGTGGGTTGGCTTGACCCACATAAGCTCAAATCAACCAATTCACAAGTAAATGGATGAGACTGGACATCTAGTAGAATCTAACATTCTCATCTATGAATTTGCAGTCAAAAATATTTCTAGAGATTGTGATGTCATCAATTCGGCTTATTTTAACCTTGAAAGTGCAGTTCCACATCTTTTTTAAAATGAAATTATTTAGATTCATAACATGTTTTTTTTTACAAGTATAGTTTAAGCAAAAAACTAACCAGGTGGAGGCTTGGATAAATCAAACGATTCTACTGAGTGTCTATCCCCTTTCCCGTCAGTGGCATCTTTAGCATTCTCTAGACCATCACTTGATATTATCCGTGAATCATCTTCTGCAGAAACAAGATACTGTGATTCTCCCAACTTATCTTTGACATACGATACTGGGTCAGTCTTGTACATGTATGAAGCTGGTTCCAAAATAGATCGAGACATGCTTACGTTGTTTCACAGACGCATAATCTGTTTTGTGAATGCAATCCGAAACAATAGTTGGTGGAAATGTATAGGGAATGAATGAGAAAAATAATGGGTAGAAATGGAAGAGACAAGGGTATAATAGACAATTTAGTTAAAATTATAAGTGTAAAAATGTACTAAAAGGTACAAAAGTATAAAGTAAAAAAAGTCGCTAATATTATTTCGCTTAAGTCGCTCAGCATTGGGAAGGAGCGAAAAGTATAAAAAAATATTTTAGTAACTTTGACTTTTTTTACTAAAAGACAAAAAAAAAATCGCAAGATTCTTAAAAAAGTCGCTAAGATTCGGTCGCTGTACTAAAAGACAAGGGTATAATAGACAATTTAGTTAAAATTATGATTGGGTACACAAACTTCGATGGACACTTGTCATGCTTATATGAAAAGTAGAAAAGTCGCAAGTCTCAAGGTTTATTTTGGAAATACCCAAACTTTTTTCCTAAAAAGTGATGACACCTTGAGCAAAAGATGCATTCTCATAATTTCCCCTTTTTTAAATGTATAAATTAGTTAACTTTTATAGCATTTCATTTTCAACAAGGATTTTTTTTACTTTATATATTTCTAGGGTGAGGATTCTCTCAAGTAGTTTACTACTTGATTGATCAAGTTGTATAATCAAAGGTCTAGATTAAAAGATACCAACTTCTTTGATTTAATTTAGGCATTTGATTTTGATCTAACGGTTGATAATCATTTAACTTGATCAATCAAGTAGTAAACTACTTGAGAGAATCCTCACCCATATTTCTATGTTTCAAACTTTTCATGAGTGATTTGGTTAAACTTCAACAAAGAGATTCATGCGTATATTATACTTTGTTAAATAAGGTTTATTGTATGTATGAAAGTTTGTTGATTAATCATGTCTGACAAAAAAATTAGCTTATATAAATGTTGATCAATTACTTGAAATAGTTTGTTTTGTTTTAAAAATAGGGTTTTGTTAAACACAAACCTAAGTGGTAGAAATACAAAAATATACATAATTGACGAGGCATCAACAGGGGTGATCGTGGGTTGTATGTGTGGAGTTCTTGATCGTGTATTTTGAATAGGAGTAGGGTTGGATCGTGTGTTCTTGTTTCATCTGTTATAATCGACAAAGTATCAATCATATTTTTGTTTTTCCTTTTTTTTAGTCGACTCTCACCATGGTCTTCAATCTAATGTTGCACGTCAAATATGTCGGGGTCTCGTTTTTATGGATGAATGAGTATAATCATGTCGCTAAAAATGGGAAACGTGTTAAACTTGGTTTAAAAAAACCTTCGACCATGCTTCTTTTGTTTAAGCCTCGACACATGTAATTGCAACCCTTTGATCGACCATGGTACTTTGATATAAGCCCTAATATAATCAGTTTTAATCACAAAGATAGAAACCCTAGGTCGTTTGTTAAAATGGGCCTTATGATTTTATGTGAAGAGTTATTGATCGTGGTGGCTCGTTAATTAGTGTAAAGGGTGTATATAATTTTTGAAAGACTGAATTATGGAATTGTAAACATGTTAAGATGATATGAAAACAGGTTGTGTAGCTTACGTGGTTCATGGGTACGTTTGGGTATGAAAAGCATGTAATACGTTAACTTTAAACGGGTTTTGGTTTGGGACTGTTTTAGAAGCTGAATATGGGAACGTTGTAACTTGAGTTTCATAAGGGTAGTATTTTTACATGAAAACTTAGTTTAATGTCTTATTGAAGTTTTCTAATTGGTTTGGATGAATTTGGAGTCATATAGGTCGTGTTTTTGAATTTTATGGAATCAAGTGTCAAAGCTGAGAAAGCGAGTCTGAAATTCAGTTGAAGTGTTCGATTTTTCATTTTCAAACCAAAGGGAGTTTTGAGCTCTCCTTTTACAGGATTGACATTTAAGATATAAATGAATTTCTGGAATGTTTGGGAATTTTTCCAAGGTGTTTAAGTAGGTATAATAAACGTAAACTTTTGGGGTATACTTCCTGTACACTTTCTGGACAGGTCTGGAAATATGAATTTTTAAACCACACTTAGGCTTTGAGATAAAATCTGCAAAAATTTGTGAAATTACCTAACTAATGTGGGAACCTCTGTGAATTTTCTTATAATTTTTGGAGTACTTCTGATGGGTCAATAAATTCGTATAAAACTTGTCCAGATGTGAAGTAGAGGAAATAAAAGACACAATGAGAAAACCAATAAGTAAAACACTTATAAATGTAAGAGAAGCTTATAAAATGAATACATTTGTGATAAGTATATTTGCTGTAGATCTTGTAAAGAGGGAGAGGTGATTTGCTTTGTGTGCTTGCTCTCGTGCACACACTTTGAGGTACAGATATTCCGTCATTTCAGTAACGACACTTCTTTTCTCTCATGACTTTTGTTCATATTCGATATTCGATTCGTATTCATTTTTCTTTGACTTGATATGATCCTATTTTGTTATGATATCCGTTTGCTATCCATTTGATATGATCCCATCTGATATGATTCCTTTGATATGATATTCGTTTAGTTATTCGTTTTCCATGATATTCATTTGATATCATTAGCTTCGATATAATTACGTTCAGTTTGATATGTTCGGTTAGATATGATATGGTATAATATGATATGAGTTGATATGCTTCGATATGATTCGTTCTATTCAGTTGCCCGAGCTAACTACTCATGGAGGTACCATGACCATGTCATTGATGCACCAATGGCATGACACTATATGGGGCGGTGTGATTAGTCCCCGGAGTTCCCTTTATGATATGATATGATATATGTGATCACTTGGCCATTATGAATACGTATGTACAGTCTCGAACTGGCACATGTATATATGATTTGTTTTGCAGGGAGCGTATAGATGTATCCTAGGTACTCAGTTCAGTTTTGGTGATGTGGTGAGTGTGTGCAATACACCCCCTCACAGTTTGGTACATTTGGGCTAGCTACCCATGTACACTTTGATATGATTTGGCAGATTTGATATGGGATTTGATATGATTTGACGGATATGGATTATGATATGTGATTATTGGAGTATCTTCTTTAGTATTTGAGCTCGGGGCAATATTCTCATTTTGTGACTATGTGATTATCTGACATTCTTGTTCATCGTTTGCTATGCCTAATCAGTCATTCAATTGACTATTTATTCACTCAGTATTCTTATGTGATTCGTTTGACTATAGGGCTCATACTTCAGTTCATTTGGTTATTATACTCATTCTTTAGTTCATTTGATTTACTATGCTTTCACTCCATTTGGTTGGCTGCCAAGCTTATACTTCAGACTACCACTTCATCTATTTACCGAGATATTATATGATTATTGGATTCAAGTGTTGACTATGCTATTATATGATTATTTGATCCATCTGTTTACCATGCTGGTATATGATTACATGATTTCTCTGTCTACTATGTTAGTATGTGGTTACCTGATTCGTCTGTTATCATGCTAATATCTGATTATTCGCTTACCATGCTATTATGTGACTATTTGATTCGTCTGGTTGTCATGCTAGTATGTAATCATTTGATTTATCCGTTTATCATGTTATACTTCGTTCAGTTATTTCGTGGGCTATGATTATCATTTAGTAATCTACCTACTATTTGTGATTACCATGTTTGTACTTCTGTTTGGTATTTTCTGATGCTTATGTTATCGGTTCGACATAGTAATTGATGTTTACGCCATGTTTACATTTCTGTTCATGTTACTGGTTGATGAAGGAATATGGTTCAACTTATGTTATCTGTCTAGTTGACTTGTTTAGTTTGCCATGCTATATTCTTGTTCAGTTACTTCATTTAATTATGATGTTAGTTCAGTATTTCCTACTTATACTTGTGACTGACATGCTTATACTTCTATTAGTATCTCAACTTGTTATGATATTTATTATGTTTATTAATTGTTAATTTTTTGACTTGTGTGATTGCCATGCTTACATTCTATTAAGTTGATTTCTCCTGATTATAGAATTCTGCTTAGCTTATGTATATCTGATTTGTTTGTTTTGTCATATTCATGTTTAGTTGATCCGCTGACTGATATGCGTGTACACTGTTTGGTTTCTTGTTTTGATTTATGATTATGTTTCGATACTTGTATGTTTGGTTATTATATGTGCTTATATTTGTTTAAAGATTCGCTGCTTTGCTTTGCTTTGGTCTTCTTTGATTTATGTTCCTTCTGGATATCTGTTAATATTGTGTTCTGCAGGTTTCTCATTGATTCATAGACTCATTGTGCTCATCTGTTACGACTTTGTTATCAGTGTCCTTTAATTCGTTTTTGTATTTTGATTTTGTTTAGCTTTTGTTTTGTTATATCTGTTCACTAGGCTTTTTAAGCTCAGCCGCATTTCTTTTCATGCGGCAGGTACTAAGTGGGATGCTGGGCTTTGATGGGCTGAGAGTAGGAGTGATAACGCTCAAAAGGAGTATGTTTTTAGTAGCGTTATTGTTGGTTTTGTGTATGATAATCGGCTATATTTACTCATAACTGTTGCAAAAGTGCAAAAGATGCGTATTTGTATGTGAATGTAGCCAGGTATCGCAAAAGATGAAGAAATGAAGATTTCATGCACATTTGGACAATTCCCTAGGAAGGAAGTAAGGAAGCTCTTGGACTCAATGATTAGGAAGCGCAATGATTTCTAAGTATCTACAACAAGTAAAGATCAAGTTTTGTCTTGGAAATCAGCAGCGAAAGCAAAGAAAAAGGCGCGAATCAAGAAAAGTCAACAAAATTCAAAATTTTGTGTATGAGAGACTCCCAACCGATTAGTTGGAGCCCGCAACCGATTCGGTTGGGCTAATGGTCAAAACGCAACTGGATCGGCTGCGTCGCAACCAATCCGGTTGCCAACCCTGGAGTTACACCATTTGTCATTTAATGTTGCCTTAACTTCCATTAATCATTAGAGGCCGATCATTTCCAGTTAATAACTTGCATGAGACGTTTTTAGCCTGATAGTTAAGGGTCTTTAGCTATAAAATGAACCTAGACTTAGTAGTCTAGTGTGACACAACCAAAAGTGTAATAGTTTACACCAAAGCTATTACCAACCCTTATTATTTATCCAAAAAGTCTTGTTACTGCTATAAAACATCCAGGAGGTTGGAGAGACGAATTCTCATCCATTGTTTGATCATTCGGAGTTGTACGGTTAAGCTAGATGATTGGAGGCGTGTGGTTGCTATATTCCACGATTTCTAATTCTTGTAATCCAAAAGCTTAGGTATTCTATGGAACTTGTTATGAATTTCTATTCTCTTGAATTATTTGAATTACCTTGTTACTACTTGTGTTTTGTTATGATTGTTAAGGAGTAATTCTTGAATATACTTGTGTGTAAGGATGTAGGAAATCATACTAGTGTTCTTATATGTGATGCATGTAAATGATCTTGTTTAAATGAGTTTGTTGGAAAACTACTAGTCTTGTTTGATTTGTCGGTAAAACATGTTTAAGAAAAAGGACCGAAAGGATTTCTCTTGTGTTTTATTCCAAAAAGTTATGTGACAAACTAGTATGGGGATATGGTGATTGACACCCACCATGTTTACTTATTGAAACAAGACTAGAAACATTTTCATCACGAAAGGTCGAAAGATTCGTAGGAACAAGTTTAATAAGAACCTTTTACAAACAAATGGATTTTCTAAAGGATAATCATGAGGTTAAGGACCGAAAGGATTACCTACATGTTATTGTTCTTAAAATGATTTTACAAAACATAAACCATGGGTTGGGAATCATTTGCTTATGATTTGTGCATCACATCAAGAGTTTACACCAAGCCTTCATGAACACTTTCTATGATTGCCTATAGACTTCACACAAGTATATGTTTCTTAATATTGATTTTCACTAAACCATAATTTTGAGGAAGCCTTGACAAGCTTTCTTGTTACTAATCTTTTAAAACAAATTAAAACGCAAATATCTTGGGACGATCTCGACTTACCCACCTTTGCTATACCGAACGAGTATACTTGCTCGTATGTGTTTATATTAATTGCCGGATAATTCGTGTTTATAAATTTTTAAAACTTGCACACAGTGAGCGCATCAAGTTTTTGGCGCCGCTGCCGGGGATTTGAGTGTTTTTTATTTGTTTTGTTTCTGTAAAATTGGTAATATTAGAATTTTGTTTCAATCTGATAAGTAGTAAAAAAATGGTTTTAGGGACCAACCGATTCGGTTGCGCGAGCAACCGAACCGGTTGGTGGTCTCGGTAAATTATAATTTTTGATTTTTCTAGTTTTTAGTTTATCTATTGTTTTGTGTTTTAGTTTATAGATTATTTCTTGTCATTTCTGATTTTTTTGGATAGTTTTTTATAGATTGTTTATTCTTGTTTTAGTAATTTTTAGATTTTTGGTTATAAGTCATTTTTAGTTTTATTTAATTTTCTAATTAATATTGTCTTTATTAGAGTAATTATTTAATTAATTTTCAGTTTTATATGTTTAGTTGGTTTTAATGGTTAGTTTATCTAGTTAATGTAGTTTATGGTTAATTAGTATAATTAATGTTTTTAATTAATAATGGTAATGAGTAGATACATTTATTTAGAGTTTAAGTATAATTAATTGTCTTTAATTAGTTTTTAATTAATAAGTTTAATTAATTTCAGTTTTTATTAAAAAAAAATTGTTTTGGAAAACCACTCTAACTGATCGGTTGCAACTCGCAACCGGATCGGCTGGGTATTTTTTTGGTTTGAGACTTACCACCAACCAAATCGGTTGGAGGGCCAACCGATCCGGTTGGAGCTCTCGATAAGAATTTTTCTAGTTTTTCTATTTCAAGTTTTAGTTTGTGTTTTTAGTCTTAATAAGTGTCTTTACTTGTTTAGAATATGTTTATGTAGTTTGTTTTGATTTTTACTAACTCTAACGCTAATGATTTGGATGTTTTGTCTTTGGTTTTGTTTTGTTTTGTTACATAGTTTGTTATGGATAGTTTAAGTGGAATTTCCGAGTATCTACGCAAGTTGGATGAGATGTTTAAGGACACCGGTAACTCGTTGGAGAAAATTGGGAATATTTTGGAAGAAAGTAAGAAAGAGTTGGCTATCGATTCAGAATGTTTGGAAGAAGTTGGAGAGAACAAGGTTCAAGTTCCTAAAAAGAGTAGAGTCGTGATTTTCACGCAAGCACCTCTCACGGGGTACGATTCACCATTTATGAGGTTCGGGACACCGTGTACTGTTGAAGGGGTGAGCGCGTGGGATGCTCAATTGAACATGGCTTATGGGGATAATTATATTGTGGACAAAGTTCTTGATCAAATTGGCCACGTTCGTTTGGATTATGAAGCTTATGGGAGAAAAATGGTTAAGAATCTCTGGATTAATATCCATGGTCATATTTTCGAGGCCGATTTTGCAGTTTTGGAAGAAGGGAACGCGGATGAGCTGGACGTATGCTTTGGGTGAGATTTCCTTGTGACAACCAAATGTCAATTGGATTTTGCTCTAGGTGAGATAAGAATCAACATTACCGACTTGGAGGAGGAGAAAGAAGTGAATGAAATGCTTGTGGAATTATGTGCAAACATGGAGAAGGAGAATGTGGAAATTGTGAAGATGGGGAAGGCTAGTAGAAAGAAAACCTCATCAAATAAATTAACTCCTACCACTTCTACCACCAACAAGACCCGTGATTACACACCATCACCACCAAATTCACCAAACACCTTCAAACCCTTAACTCAAGACCAAAAGGAAGCCATCCTAGCAAACCTTGAACAAAAATTCCTTGAACTTAACGAGAAGAAACCGGTAATTGAAGTGCTACAATATTATGTTCTATACCGCAAAAAGCTAGATGCGGTTATGTTAACTAGAGAAAGGTTGGAAGATAAGGATCTATCTGAGGATAGGGATAGGATCTTATTTCGGGGTATGCCACAAAAAGAGAGTGACCAGGGTAACTTCGTTTTGCCTATAAAAGTTAACGGGACCACTCCGGTTTATGCTTTGGCGGATAAGGGATCAAGCGTCAACGTTATGCCTTATCCACTATTCAAGACGTTGGGACTAAGCAAACCTCAACCAAATCATTCTAAACTAACCGTGGCGGATAACTCTCAAGCTAAGGCTATGGGGGAAGTGAAAAATGTAAGGGTGCAAATTGGCTACCAACCTTATTTGGCCGATTTTCTAGTCTTGGACATACCGGTTGATAAAAGTCAACCTCTCCTACTTGGAAGACCTTTCCTACGCACATGTGGATCGATTATAGATATGGGGAGGGGGACTATGACAATCGATGATGGGATCTCAAAGCAAACTTATTATCCCAAGCCTAGGGGTAAAGTGTTAGAATTTATGGAGGATTTGGAACTCTTTGATGGGGAAGATGATTTAACTTGCTTCGAAGTTGGACGTGATGTCAACGGAAACCCTATGTATGGACCGCTTGCTCCACCATATTTTGATATTGATGATGAAATGGAATGTGCACTTGCTGTGGAAGCCTTCTACAACCCATTTAAAAAAATCCTTGTTTACAAAAAGCTAAGAGATTTCTTGGGTTCTCTACCCGTGCAATTGAAAATTTTGGAATGGGGACCCGAGGGGTCAAATGTATACAAAAGAGAAGAGGGAGACGGGGAATGGCATGTCAAATTCGATATAATATGCCCAGATGGAAGGAGATTTGTTAGAAAGTTCAAAACTCATGAAACATATCGTGAGTTGACCGGAAAATTCCAAAGCGAGGACATTTTGAGGCATGAATATTTTGAGGAGTGATAAGGAGAAGAACATTGCAACAATAATAACAAGCATTTGTTTGCTTGATTTTCATCTTTTGATGAAATTTTATTTTATGCACTTAGGGATTTTGTTTTTCATTTGATTTTTATTTTTCTTATTATTTTGGTTTGAAGTTATTTTAATCAATGCATTTTGAATTTTAGTTTAAGTTATGATGATAAGTATGATGATTTAGTTTTTGAGTTAGATGTTGTTGAAATTTGCAAATGGTTGGATGAATGTTGTGTGCATCTTTAATCTGATTTTTGAGTAAACAATTTTTGCTTGGAAGATAAAATGCCCAAGTAAAGTTAAAAAGGAAAAATTCTGCAAAAATGCAAACCGAAATGGTTGTGTCCATGACTGAATCGGTTGGATGCAAGTATAAGTACCAAAAATTCATTTTTCCAGAAAAAACACACACACACTAATCCTCCATCTGGGTTTCACAAAATTCGACCATTAGAAGTTGTTTGAAGATTGTAAGAGTTTTAGAAGATCATCATGGCACCTAAACAAGTAAGCATCTGCACTCAATTAACTTAATCAGGGTATAATTAGAGTATTTGATTCGAATTGCAAATTAGGTCACTAATTTGGGGGTTTTTGATAGAATTCGAATTAAGTTGTAATCTTTTAGAATTAAGTGGGTAATTGATATAGGAATGCATTGCAAAAAGAATTGTAGTGATTGATTCAACATGGAATGAGTATTAGATGATTGAATTTTTGGATTTAATTAGGTTGTGTCATTAAATCAAATTAAGTTGCAATTGATGATTCCTAGTTGGTAGATGATGCGTTTTCAGTGAATTTTAGATGCCACATTGTTGATTAGAACAAGTGATTGATGAATTGAAGTTAAGATTGTTAGTTCTAAGCAAGATGAACATGTGATGATTGAAAGTTTTGAATGCGAATTAAGAGCAATTTGAGGTTGTGGAAATCATTGGTGATGTTAGAATGCAGTTTAGGAGTGAATTGGAATTGGAAGAATCTAGTGGGAAATAGGTTGGAAGGCCAAAGCCTTCTGCAGAACGAGTAACCGATTCGGTTGCGTATTGCAACCGAACGGTTGGACGGAGGTCATGAGAGGAGCCGGATCGGCAGCCCCTCAACCGATCCAGTTCCAGGTTCTATTTTGGGAAAACTCGAATTTTTGAACTAGACCTTAGAGGCTTCTATAAACCTTATCGTTTGTTCTAACACTCTTATGTTGACTTATATTTATGATTTCTACAGAGAAATGTTGTAGGTTGTTCAAGTTCGACGCGGATTCCACTAAACCCGATTGTTACTAAGTATTGCCAAAGGAATGCAAGGAAGAAGGTTACGTATAGCTTGAAAGCTGAAGGGAATGCAAACTTGAAGTTCAAAGATCTCAGCAATGAGGAGAAACATGCTTTTAGGGAACGTTTGTCAAAGTTGCAAAATAGGACTGTTTTGGTTTTGAGGTTGATAGAATGGGATTTGTTTAGCGAATATGAGTATGAAAATGAGTTGCGGAGTATGATGCAGATGTCTTATGTCTATCCGGCTGATGGAGATTCGTTTGATGATTTATCATAGGAGAGAGCTTTTAGCATAAATGAAGAAGTTTATCGTGAATGGTGTATGGAGTTCTTTTCGACTATGTACTTTGAAAGGAAGGTCGATGTTCGGAACATCATGAATGAAGTTTGTGTTTGGTTTAGGCTTTGTGGGCAGGATCACGCATATACTTTTCCGGGTTTTGCTGTTGCTCTTGGCTTGTATGAACCGGATGGGATTAATCATCGATTGTTTGAAGCTCATTTTTCGAGGCTTAGGAGATTTGAAAAAGATTACCCTAGTGTCCCCGCGTATTAGAATCACGTGGGAGATCCTTCTTGTACTCGAAGGAATTCTGCAACCATTAGGAATCCATTGATGAGAGTGCTACACAAGTTGTTAGTATGGGGGCTGTTTCACAGAGTTGGAAGCCGGGACAAATGCCATAAGCCGAACTTGTGGATTATGATGTTGTTAGATGAGACTAAGGATGGGAATGCGACTTGGCTCATAGCCGAGTATTTTCTAGGAAAGCCCCGGGTATCAAAGGTAATAGCAACATATGTGGAGGCCACTATGTGACGAGGTTGACAAAGAATCTTGGGTATTACAATAGCAATGAGTTGGCTAAGTGTGGAGAGCCAAAGGTTAGTGAGATATGGAATTCAATGAGTTTTGGAACAGCTTTGAATAGGAGGACAAAGACGTTGGGAGCATGGATTAAACCACAACCACAACAACCACCACAGCAGCAGGGAAATGTGCCAATGGGCAATGTACCGATGGGTAACGTGCAGACGGGTACGTCTAGTAGTTTTGACTCAGGATGGGGAGATTCGAACCGACATTTGAATGAAATTGAGTGTAGGGATATTTAGAGAGATTCGATGATGTTGAGGAACAATTACATTAATGATTATTCGATTCCGTTCTTTCAACACATGGCTCAAGAAGCCAATTATGAGTTGCCTCCCTACAACCCACCCAATGTTCCACCATATCCTTTCCCCTACACCTCGTATCCTGGACCATATCCATACCCATATCCTGGCTATGCACCATTTCCTGACCCAGTGCCTGCATATGGTAGATTACCTGAGGTTGGAGGATCTAGCTATTGTTAGGATTTAGTAAATCCAGTTATTAAAGAGTCGGTCACCTCAAGTATATGTAATCGTTAGAAAGCTCGTAGTCGTAGATTATTTAGTATTTAGTAGTACTTAGTTATGTAACACCGTGGAGGACGGGCGGGTCTTTACCCACTGTATGCCTGATCCACAGCCCGTAGGTGGCGATTTATGTAAGAACTATAAATACTCTCTACCTCCCAAGGTAGAGAGTTGCAGCTCATAATAATACTTTCATTTTTTCTCACTAAGTTCCCAAACCTCTAACTCTTTCTCTCTCTAAAACCTCTTGTATACGCCTCTTTGATCATTGGTTTAGTGTGTTTGTGAAATCTAATATGTTACAAATGGTATCAGATCCATGGTTTGATCATCTCTGTTACATATCCTTGGATTTCTAGTGGTTTTAGATGGTTTTTGAGTTTGAGAAAGTTTAGTGGTTTTTGCATCATTTGGATCATTTCTTGTGTTAAAGTTTGAATTTTGTGTGTACTTTTGTGTTTAGAATCATTGTAAGTGCATGGGTTTGGATTTGGAAAGCTTGAATCACTGTGGTTGGACTTGTTTTGGATTGAAAAGTGTGTTTTTGAAGTTTTTCTAGCTAGCGACTTGGTTCTCGTTGTGTTTTTCATCATAGCGACTTGCTTCAGTAAAAAGTAGCGAGTTGTAGTGTTAAGTGTTTGCGACTTGGTCCTAGAGACTTGTCTATTGACACAAGTCGACAAACATTACAACTTAGTGGATTCTCCACTACGGCTAGCGACTTGGTGAAGTTAGCGACTTGTACTCAATATTCTTAGCGACTTGGTGTTAGCGACTTGGATCTTAGCGAGTTGTTCTTTAGCAACTTGACGGTTTAGCGATTTGGTACTCTTAGCGACTTGGTGTTAGCGACTTGGACCTTAGCGAGTTGCTCTTTAGCGACTTGATTGTGTAGCGACCTGGGTCTTAGCGACTTGATCTTAGCGACTTGGTTCAAGTACTCTTAGCGACTTGGTTGGGTTTTTGTTTGCAATACGGTTTTCTCTTGATTTAGTAAAATTCCGTGAAAGAATCTATTTCCCGGTTTAATCATAGAGTTTTAAAATCCCGTATAATCTGTTAACATGTCTACCAACGTACCTACAATCATCTCCACTGTTGCTGAGGATGTTCAAGCAGCTGGTTCAGATACTCGTCCACCTATGCTTGACAGAACTGACTACGACTCTTGGGCTCAACGAATCAGATTGTACTGTCTTGGAAAGGAAAATGGGGTCAACATTCTCAAATCCATTGATGAAGGACCTTATCAGGTTGAGACTACAAGGGACTTAATTGATACAGCTGCAGATGGAACAATGATCTATGGATTAGACATACCAAAGACGTATGATGAGCTCAGTGATAAGGAGAAAAAGAGATTCGATGCTGATATCAGGGCTTCAAACATTATACTTCAAGGTCTTCCAAAAGATATCTACAAGCTTATCAATCACAACACTGAAGCCAAGGCTGTTTGGGATAATGTCAAGATGCTTCTCTCAGGTTCTGAATTAACCAAGGAAGACAGAGAATCACAACTGTATGATGAGTTTGAGCACTTCAAGATGAAACCAGATGAGAGTGTCTATGAGTACTACGTGAGATTCCATAAGCTTGTGAATGACATGAGGAACATCAAAATGACCATGCCAAACATTCAGCTGAACTCAAAATTCGTGAACAACATGAATCCCGAATGGCACAAGTTTGTCACCTCTGTGAAGCTAACCAAAGGATTGAAGAATACAAACTATGAGCAACTGTATGCCTTCCTTCTTCAGAATGAGAGACATGCCATGTTTGAAAAAAGGATCCTTGATCAGTTCAAAACCAACCAGGGAGAAACAAACTCATCAAATGATTCATCAGCCTTTTACACCAATGTTGGAATTACCACCAAAGCCTCTCAAGTCATACCCATGGGTGATGGTAATTACAAGCTCATCCCTGATCCAGCATATAAGCCTCCCGACTCAAACACACTCATGGAAAACTTCATCAATCAACTTTCTCTCATGGTTAGTCAAAACATGAACTCTCTCCCACACACCAACAATAACCTCAGAACAGCATCCAATCCACACAATCAAGCTACGGTCAGAGATGGGAAGGTTATGGTGCAACCATTTCAAGAAAGGCAGTATGAACAGGGAAGAGGTGGAGTTGGTAGAGGTTATGTTGCAAATCAGAATCGGGGAAGGATTGGAAATCAAGGTCAAGCAAAGCAAATTAAGTGTTACAACTGTGGTGGTGAGGGACACATTGCTAGGAACTGCACATCTCCAAAACGTCCACAGAATGCAAAATACTTCAGAGACAAGATGTTGCTTGTGCAAGATCAGGATAATGGAGCCGCTTTGGATGAAGAGGAGTTGTTGTTTCTTGCTGAGGGAAATGCCCGAACCTATGATGCTGATGTTGATGAACAACCAATTCAGGAGTTAGGTCATAATCATCAAAATGCCTTTCAAGTAGCTGACTGTGATGCATTTGACTCTGACGTCGATGATGAACCTACTGCCCAAACAATCTTCATGGCTAGCATCTCTCCTATGGTCTCTCCAAAGGTCCTTGCACCACAACAGGCTGGTCCATCAAAAGATTCAATCATCTCAGAGGTATTAAAACTATACGATGATGTTGATGAGCAAAAGATACATGACAAAGTACAAACAACTGAAACTTTTGAGTCAGATATTGAAAATATGGGTAATATCAATGTTGTCCCATATGATCAATATGTGAAACAAAGTGAAAGTGAGATTGTACCAAGTGATGCATCTTCTGCAGTCAATGATGACTATATTTTTGATGAATACACTGCATGTGCCCCTGATGATTCTGTTTTTTCTGAACTGAATGCCTATAAAGAACAAGTTGCCATTTATGAACAACGTGCTAAGTTTGAGTTAACTACTCGTGAGCAGGAGTTGGATAACCAAATGCGTACAATTATCAGAAAAAGTAATTTTAGAGAAGAAGTGTTAAAACAAGAGTTAAACTCCTTACAAGAAAAGCTTTCTAAAACTGTTAAGCAAAAGCAAGAGCTTCAAGATAATGCTAAAGTGCTTAAACAAGAATTTAATTCTAAGGAATCAAAACTTTTGAATGATTTTTCAAATCTAAATTTTTTGAAAAACAAGCTTGAAAATAAGTTGTACGTACAAGGGAACACCATCCAGACTGCTCACATGATCACTAAGCATAGAGTCTTAAGCGATAAGCATAGTATCCCCATTATAAAGGAATCCAACCCTGAGTATGGTAAGAAAGCAAAAGCTGCTCAAAATGTAATCTATGATGGCAATGAGATTCTTAAACCTAGACAGAAACCTAGTTGCGATGAGTGCACTGAGGAAGATAAGAAATCAGATGAAGTCACTAGGGAAAAAATGAATAAAAAAGCTAGAAGATCCTAAGTGTAAAATGAATAATATAACGATCAAACCCCATGATTAGAAAAAGGAAAATTAGATATCGTTAAACATGTTTAAGCCTCAGACTCTATTAACCCCTGAACAAGTGTTCTGGAAAAAGGATATGGATATGCTAAAAGCTGAAAATCTTGTTGAAAAGAATCCCCCTTGTAGGAAATTCCCTAAAGCAACTGTGTATCCTCCTAATACACCAATGCATTTAGTTCCTAGATCTATTGCCACTAATAGCAAGACCTTAATCAGCCTGTATGTTGTTTATCAGCTGTTTGTTGATTTTGAGAAAACGTGTAAGAAGAGAATCACACCTACGGGGATAACTGAGGGGGAAAGGGGTTTTGAGCACACTAAAGAATGTTATTTAACTGAGGTCATGCCTTTCTTTAAATAATTAAAAGGTCAATTTGAGAGTCTTCAAAAAGGGATAAATTCAGATATTAAGGGAATGGAAAAGGAATTTGATGCAATGATAGTTGAGGTTAGTGACTATGAGCGAGCATTAAAATATAATGAGATTGAGAGGAAGAACTTGCATACCTTAAATGAGAATCTGATTTCTGAATGTATCTCTCAATATGTGTTCTACACTGCTACTAATTGTTCTATTACTGCTTCTCAATTTCATGAATTATCTGTTGCTTTAAAAGTCTCCCATGATCGTGTCATTGAGCTTGAAATCAAAAACCCGAAACTAAATGAGAAAATTGAACAGGATGATCACGATAATTTGGTAAAACATTTTTCTAAGCTAGAAGTTGAACATTTTGATTTACAACTAAAATATCAACATCTCAAAGAAAATGTTAAAACCTCAAACATCAAGATATCCTCGGATGTTCCAGATTTTGATGCAGTTTTTGAATTAAACAAACGTGATGAACAGATTCAAGCTCACTGTAACACAATCAGAAAGTTGAGAGCCCAAATTTCTCAATTAAAGGGTGAAAAGAACAATGTGACTGGCTCCCAAATGCCTCCTCCTTTAGATTCTCGGAATTCTCAAAATTTTCATCTTCAAAACTTGGTTAATGCTTTACAAAAGGAAAATGAGAGTTTTCTAGAAGAAAATGAAAAGGTTAAAAGACATTTCAATGAGTTATTTGAATCAATAAAAGTAACTCGTAACAAAAATAACGAAAAAATAACTTCGTTGCAAAAGGAAATTGAGAATCTGAAGAGTCAGGTAAAAGGGAAAATGCCAATGACCAATGGGGAGAATGGTGCATCAAAGGTGCATGTTTGTAATAAATATTCTTTGTCTGTAAAATATGTTCCTCCTCATCTTAGGAATAATAAACTTGCAATTCAAACATATTTCTCATACCTTAAGGATAGTCTAGAATGTCTCCGTGAGATTGTAGAAGAGGATAAGTTAGAGAAACCACTTGATAATGAAATTGGCCATGCATGCTTATATGCCAAACGATCTCAAGAGCTTTTAGAATGCTTAATTACAATATGCCCTAAATCCTTAGGTGAGCAAGTTAATCCCTTGATACCTTGTTCTATGCCTAGTGCCAAGTATGCAACTCATTCAATGCCCAATGTTATGAATGTGAACTTAAGTGTGCCTTCAAGTAGTTCAGATCCCAGCACCTCTAGTGTTAAGAAAGTAAACTTCAGTATGCCTTCAAATAGTTCAGATCCCAGCACATCTAAACAGGAAATGCAAAAAGTAGCAAAACCAACTAATGTTCCCATTCCCTCTACAGGAGTAATCAGTGACATTAAAGCGAACAGGTCAAAGTCTCAAGGCAATACAAGGAATGATAGGACCTCGCAAGCTAAGAATGTGCATTGGAAGAGAGTAGAAGATCACCCTAGGAACACTAAGTTTGAGTTGAATAAAACGAATCGTGTTGATTCTAGTATTAACTATAAGCGTACTGTAATTAATTCGAATTCTGCTGCTTCTTGCAATACATGTAATGAATGCTTGATTTCTGGTACTAATCATGAATGTGGTATGAATGATTTGTATAATGCTATCAAATGCCCAGTTAAAACTGTTAATGTTAAAAATCAAGCTAAGAAGGATAAAAGGCAAAGGCGAAAGAAAGTTAGAAAACAGTGGAAACCCACAGGAAGGAAATTTAGTAATATAGGTTATCAATGGATACCTACTGGCCGTAAGAATAATGAGCTGTGCACTAAATTTGCTTAAGACAATGCCCACTAGAAAATGGATGCCTACTGGTAGAACTATTCCCTTAAGAAGTGAACATACTTTGAATAGGTTAAATATGAATACTAGCACTGCATCTATTTATGATGATTCCATTGTTTTAATTTCTGATGTGGGTGTTCCAATCACTGTCACTAACCAAATGGAACCCATTCTTGCATGGGGATCCCAATTATCCAGTTATCCATTCTTGTCTATGTTCAACTGCAGATCGTTCAAATCGTTCTGTGGTACCTGGACTCAGGTTGTTCCAAGCATATGGCTGGAGATCAGTCGCGGCTCATGAACTTCGTAAGTAAATTCATCGGGACTGTTAGATTCGGGAATGACCATTTCGGTGCAATTATGGGTTATGGAGACTATGTTGTGGGTAAAAGTGTAATCTCCAGGGTATATTATGTAGAAGGTCTTGGTCATAATCTGTTCTCTGTTGGTCAATTATGTGATTCCGATCTTGAAGTGGCTTTTAGAAAACGTACTTGCTTCGTTAGAGAACTTGATGGTGTGGAACTGTTAAGAGGAACTCGGGGTTCAAATCTATACACCATCTCTATCGAAGACATGATGAAGTCTTATCCAATCTGCTTGTTGTCAAAGGCTTCAAAAACAAAATCATGGTTATGGCATCGTCGTCTCAATCACTTGAACTTCGGCACCATTAATAACCTTTCCAGAAAGGATCTTGTCAGAGGATTACCCAGATTAAAATATGAAAAAGATCATCTTTGTTCAACTTGCCAATTGGGAAAAAGCACGAAATATGCCCACAAACCAAAACCCACAAACTCAGTAATGGAAGTTCTTCATACCCTTCATATGGATCTGTGCGGACCAATGAGAGTGCAAACGATAAATGGGAAGAAATACATTCTAGTAGTTGTTGATGACTACTCTCGATTTACTTAGGTAAAGTTTTTGAGGACAAAGGATGAAACTACAGATGTCATCATCAAACTAATCAAACAACTTCAGGTTCGACTCAAGAATACAGTCAGAATTGTTCGAACTGACAATGGCACTGAGTTCGTTAACAAAGACTTAATTCAGTTTTATGAAAGTGTTGGAATAAGTCATCAAAGAAGTGTTCCACGAACTCCTCAACAGAACGGTGTAGTTGAAAGACGAAATCGAACTCTTGTGGAAGCCGCAAGAACAATGCTAATTTATTCAAAGGTTCCAATGTTTCTATGGGCTGAAGCCATTGCCACTGCTTGCTACACCCAAAATCGTTCCCTTATACACACCTCTCATGGAAAAACTCACTTATCTAAGTCACTAGTCTCACTTATCTGCATTACCTAAGTCACTAGTCTCACTCACTTGGAACAGAGTAACATCAAAAACAAGATCCTCTTCCATGTTATTGGCATAAACAGATGCGCTTCCTACTTCCCCTAAATGCTTATCCTGAGTCAATTGAAACAGATTTACATCAACATGAGGCTCCTTAAACCTGTTATTGACATCAACTAGTGCTCTTCCTACTTTCTTTAACTGCTTCCCCTGAGTCACTCGGAACAGATTAACCTCAAAATTTCAGGCTTCTTAATAGTATTGTCCTCATCCATAAGTACTAAAGCACGATCACTGTTATGAACTGGTTGGCTATCAAATGATGTGTCTAGGGTGTAAAATACATGCTCAATGCTTGGCAAATTGCTAGATTCACCAAAATAATTGAGGTCCATAGGTACTTGTGTAAGTTGCATAAAAGGATCTAGTGCAGGCTCATTATCAAGATCATCTAAAACTAATCATCTACAACAAGATTGAAAAACAGCAGTAGCAAATTTTCTACTATTTTCATCCATCTCCCAAAAAACAGTCTTAACAGATTGTGAGGATATTTCAAACAACTCTAATCTTGTCTTACCTATTTTCACATACACATCTATCAACTTATGGTCTTTGACAAGGTCTTTCAACAACTCAAGGTTAGCAGCTTCACAAAAACTAAACAATCCATCATCCAATATACTACCAGGCTTAACAAAGTAGTAATAATTGGTTTGTCCATTATTATAACCGATTTGGGTCATGAGAGCATCCATTTAATCAATAGATACCTCATTGATTTCAACATAATCAACCTGGCATTCCTTACCTCCATCATATATGTTGGGTTCAGTAAATACCCAAACCCCTTAAGTCTAGGATTTGAATAGAAAATGCCCTAAAGTGTTGTCCCTTAAATACTAATAAGTCACTGAGCGCATAGTCTCTCAGTGATCTATCTTCAGGATACTCAATAAGAGACAAAGATGAAGTCTCTCCACTCAGTAAGGCGAAACTTAAGAGGTAAAGACTTAGTCAAGAAGAAGATCGTGGATTCAGTGAGTGATGACAATAACTCACTGAATCTTGAAACTTCTCACTAACTGCTTACACTAAAGACAAACTGAAGTTGAAGACAAAAGGCAATGAAGACTGAAGAATGAGCTGGACAAGGCGGGATAAGTTTGAACAGTTAAGACAAAGTCCTTATCAACCAAAGTCAACTTTCCCTGAATGGCTAACTATCAGGCTCAGTGTCATCACCTGACTAGAAGAAAGCAACCTTGTCACTTACCTAATATAGTCTTTGTAAACAAAGACAAAATACATCAGTATTTTGTCTTCTGTAACCTGTCAGTTTGTCCTCTAGGAAAGAGTTAAAAACCATACTTGTATAAATAGCATAAGAGTTGGAGTGGAAGATTTAAGCTTGTGAATTGTAAAACACACACACACAAGCCATCTTTCACTCTTCCAAATACAACTCAGTCCCTGAGATAGCTCAGTGGTTCCATTGTAGTTGTGCTCAGACTTAGCCTGAGCTTCGTGAGGAGTTACAACACTTTGTCATTTCAATCTCAAGTACTGTTCCGCAAGTACTTGGGTAATGTATTCTTTTTGATAGATTTCTAATAAAGAATATTAAGTTGAAAATTTATCAGTGTGTATTTTACTTGCATTATTTTCAGTCATTACTCACAATCTGTTTATTTAATACTTCAAACTAATTTATACGATTATGTGTTAGGAATTGGAAATTCCATGTTAAAGTATCGGTCACCCCAATTATGGTCTAGCATATGTTAGCTCGTAGACTTGTAGTTATTTACGTTGTTTAGTAGTTAATTAGTTACTTTGTAGCGTAGATTAGTTTAATGCAACACCGTGGAGGAAGGACGGGTCTTTACCCACTGTATGCCTGATCCACAGTCCGTCAGGAGGACGTTAGCTTTGTAACTATAAATACCCCTTCCATTCATGGAAGGGGTGGTGCTTCTCAATCTAACATTTCATATTTTACAAAGCAAGTCTCTAAGTAGAACACCCTCTCACTCTTTCTCTCTCTAAAACATGGCTTTCTTGTATCACCACCATCCAAGACCACCCGAATCATCAACACAATAAATATTAAGATCCTAAAAATTGGTATCAGAGCCATGGTTATTGCGTTTTGATGATTCATTGTGGTTTGAATCGTGTTTGTGGCTGTTTTTTTTGTACTATTTTTCTTGGTCGGAAAATGTTTTTTCGAAATATTGTGGTAATACAGTTTGTTATCAAGTATTGTATCCTTTTTGTTTGGTCAAATATTAAAAGTCCTGGTCTTTACATGTGAACAATATCTGTTTTTGTGTCATCCATATGTCCAAAACTGATACTTGTTTTTTCATCTTTTTAGATTTTTTTTGTACCATCAGTGAAAACATATGGTCAAACAACTGGTCATTTTCATGGGTCAAATAAGCAGTTTTTGTCAAGTTTTTCTGGGTTTATTTGAAGCTGCTTGGTAACCATAGTCGGAATACTCGCCTGATAATGTCATCTGGTCATTTTAGTGGTCAAAACGGGTAAAAAGGAAGCATTTTTCTTATGCAGTTTTCTGGGTTTGTTGTTGCTGTTCATAAACTCTTTGTGGCGACTTGGCATTCTTGAATGCGAGTTTTACACAAAACTGTCCAGATTCTATGTTTCATTAGCGACTAGACACTAAATGAAGTAGCGACTTGCTCTCAATAATGTTAGCGACTTGACTCTTAAAAACTGAAGCGACTTATATTTATAAGTTAGCGAGTTGTGCTTTGAATATGGTTAGCTACTTGACTCATGACTCTTAACTGGTAGCGACTTGGTCTAGCGACTTATGCTAGCGACTAGACACTAAACTCAGTTAGCGACTTGACTCTAAACTCAGCTAGCGACTATACATGAACAGTAAGGAAGAAGAAGATGAGTATATCAATTGACCACGACCACAACAATTACCAAACAACAAGACTCATCACATTCTTAGCCAACTCATACAACCTACAAGACTCGACAAGCCTCAACAGTTATTCAGAAACATCATTGATCTCAGCCTCTTTACTTCTTTCGTTTCTATCAATGAAACATCAACCCAAATGGTCAAAACATTCGAAAGAAAGAGATTACATCATCGTTCCATGTTCCTATAATTAAAAGAATAAATAATATCACACCAATCTCAGAAGTTTCTCCATTAAATTTCAATGAAATATTATGACTCAAAGGTCATTTTTCAAGAGAAACTTTCATCATTTATTGTTGGGAATTATGCGAAGTAGGATTTCTACCGTCAATTCTGCCGAAGGATTTTGCTGAAGTAGAAGCAGAATCTGCTGAAGAAGAGATTCTGCTGAAGTATAAAAGCCGTGTCGTGTTTCTGCTGAAGGGTGGAAGCTGACTAGGATTTGCATGCGCTTTATTAGTTACATGCTAACCCATCATTATTCTTGAACTGCCCGAGGTTAGCATGGGTATTATTGTACTGCTCAATATTGTTTAATGTTTTTCCATTAAATGCATGCTTGCATGCTTAGTCGATTGAGTAGAAATAGTTTAGGGTTCCTTGTCTATTAAAGGAACTTCATAGTATGTAATAGACAACGAATTCGAAACATAGAGTTTTAGTTAATAAAAGATCCATAGAGGATCTAAGTGTTCTTAGTTATAACAGCTTGTATTTACATTCCGCTAAAGAATACGAGTTGTAGAGATTTTCTATTAGTTTGCTTATGATTACATAGGCAACACTAACGATCTACGAGTGCTCAAGATCTGTCAAGGTCTTTGTGTTTTCAACAAGTGGTATCAGAGCCTCGGGAAAGTCTCTACGATACTGAGAACCATATTTAACCTCACCCCCATACAACCAAAAATACATTTACCATGCCTGGAACTGATGATGAATCCGAAGTCACCAACAACAACATCAAGAACACCACCTCTATGCAACAACTTAGTCTTTCCAACAGTAATGGTAAGTTTCCTTATCTAAAAAAGGAAGAGTATGATCTGTGGACAATGAAGATGCAGAACTGGATCTCCAATATTGATTGGAATCTTTGGGAGATTGTGAAGAAAGCAAACAGTCTGAAGAAGACTATCCCAGATCTTGATGGTAAGTTTACCATTGCTCCTCCCAAAACTGCTGAAGAGATTCTAGCTGTGCAAAGAGAGCACAAAGTAAGAACCATCCTTCTTCAAGCTATTCCTGAAGATCACTTGGGTGATTTTCACCACATGGATGATGCAAAGGACATATGGATGGCGCTTAAAGCAAGGTTCAGTGGCAATGAAGAGTCCAGGAGAATGAGGAAGTCCATGCTGAGGCAACACTTTCAAGAATTCAATATCTCAGAAGAAGAAGGTATCCACAAGGGATACGACAGGTTTCATGAGATTTTGAGTCAGCTAAACCAGCTGAATGCAAAACCTGACAATGATGATTGCAATTCAAAGTTCCTTCGATCTTTGCCTCCATCATGGTTACATGTAAGTATAGCCCTTAAGGCTAAAGGTGGGTTGGACATGCTCACTTTTGATGAGCTATACAACAAACTCAAATCTCTTGAACCTGATGTCAGATCTCCCTACCGTGCATCCTCTTCTGGTCATACAGCCTTTGTTGGGACATCTCACTCCAATATGATGATACATGCTCCTAGTCCAACTTACTTAACATCATCATCTTACACTCCCACTCCACCATATAACAATCGTCCCAATCCATCATGCCCTCAAGCTAAAACTGGTAGTATATTGGAGGATGTTCTTCATTCATTTGTTGCTGATTATGATACTCAGCAGCATCTTGTCTATGAAGACTTTGAGCAGGTGGACCCACTTGATATGGAGGAGATGAAACTGAAATGGCAGGTGGCCATGCTTTCAGTAGATATCAAAAGGTTTGAAGAGAGGTCAGGAAGAAAGTTTGGCTTCAAGGGAAAGGATCCAGCTCGTTTTGACAGGAGAAAGGTCAAGTGTTTCTCTTGTCACCAGATGGGTCATTTCTCATGGGAATGCAAAGATAGGAAGAGTGGAGAGGGAGCTAACTACAATTCCTATCAGCAGAATCAGAAGGAAGCCAGAACTTCAGCAGCTCTTGTCACCTTGGATGAACAGGTCAACTGGGCTGCACATGAACCTGTGAATGAGGAAGCTGCTGATACAGAGAAGCTTGGATTGCTGGCAAGATGTACTTCAGAAGATAGGCATGATCAATTTGCCTTGATGGGACTTTCTCAGGTACACAACTGTATATTTGGTTGTAGTGAAAGATACAATGAACTTAAAGAAGCTTATGATACTATGAAACCTAAATACAATGAATGCTATGTTGATAATGAAGCTTATAAACTTTCGTTAAAAACATTAGAAAGATAAAAGGTATGGTTTCAAAAGAATCAGATAGCTTATGAAGAAAAGATAAAGGGGTTACAATTTGATCTAGATATTGCAATCATTAACTTAAAACGCACTGAAAAGGAAAAGGCTGATGCTATTGCTGAGAACCTAGAGCTTAAAGAGAAACTAGCTGAGGAAATAGATAGACATAAACAATGGTTAATATCAGGTGACAATCTAGCTAGAGAAATCTATAGTAGTCAGTCAGTGATCTCTGGAACAGGCTTAGGCTTTCAAAAGTATGTAGGATTGGAAGCTAGGAATGATGGGCGTAAATCTACACCTGCAGGCTTAGAACATTTTGTTAAAGAATGTGATTTGCATGCTGTCCCTGGACCTATTAGAGGTGAATTCATGCCCACTGACCTGTCCATTACTGTTGACTTTGATGGATCACACCATTTGTATGGTAAAAAGTCAAAAGACTTGCCAGACCCTGATGCTTCATCTCATGACTTTGTCTCTTGCTCTGACAGTGACAATTCATTGGATCAAGGGTCTACTTCTCATGCCAGCTGTGATTCAAGTGATAAGTCAGACCTCCCCAAGCCCTCACCTGAGCCTACACCCAAGCCTGCACCCAAGTCTATCTACAAGCCTTCTAGGGTAGCTGCTGAGGAATCAACTTCCAAGTCTGTTTCCTCTGAAGAGTTATCCTTTAAATCTTTGCATAATAAGTCTGTTAAAAACAATTCCTTTAATGTTTCTGGTTTAAGTACTTCTACATGTAATAGAACATCTTCTTTGTTGAATAAATCTTCCAAAAGGAAGACATGTTTTGTATGTGGAAGTAAATTTCATTTAATTAAGGATTGTGATTTCTATGAGCAAAGATTGGGTGTATGTGCTACTCAGCAGAAACCTAGACCAGTGTGGACCAATGTTAATAATATTCCACCTTATGTCCCACAAGCTACTTATACTGACTCTCCTTGGAGGAGATCAGCTGATAGACCTTATGTGCAACCTACTAGCCCATTCTTTAAACATGGTTATTGGCCTGCATATGTTGGCTCTATGAATAATGGGAAAGGATGTTGGGGTACTGCTGTCAAGTCCTCAGCAGGTTGTTCTTGGAATAATAAAGGACCTAAATTTCAATGGAAACCCAAGAACAATGGTGGATCTTTCTCATCTGCTAGACCTAAATCTTATGATCCACAAGGCAGGTTCAAGTCAGCAATGACTTGAGCCTCCTTTGTATACTAACATTATTTTGTATATATTTTTTGTTACTTTTGGTTCATCCTCTTAAGGATAACTGCAAAGTTTAAGGGGAGGCATAGGCCTCAGGGGAGGCATATGCCTCAGGGGAGGATTTTGTAGTAAACTTTGTATATTATTGTGTATAATTTGTTTGCTAACACTAACTTGCTAATTTTTTTAGTCTGTTTTGTTCTTGTGTTTCTCTGAGTTTGTTTTACAGTATGCCCTGTTCAGTTCATGTTCATTAAGTGTGGTCCTTTGGTAAATGGTCAAGTAAGCTTAAAGCTTGTTTCCTCTGAAAGCTAAGTACTCAAGTAAGCAATTTGATTCCTCTAAAGATAAAGTGCTGAAGAGAAGAAATTGAAGTCAAATTGTTCATTCATTCAAGTTACAGCTTACAGCTTACAACTTACAATCAACTTCAATGCAACTACAAGAAAAGTACTATACATGATCTTCTAATCCTATTCTAGTTCATAGAAAATAGTCCAACGGCTGTTGAATATGCATGACCACGCATATCTTCTGATTGAAATGCTGGATATGCGTTTGTCAAGTCTTGCATAACCACCCATTCCTTCTATCTCGATGGCTGGATATGCATGACCGGTACGACGAAGATGCTAAGGATCAAAATGGGAAGGATGGATTTATGCAAACGATGATGATGAAGATGACCACGCGTGTCCTTTGTGCTTCATCTACTTAGTTTCACCAAAAAGCAATCCATCCACCTTCCTTTAGCTCTTCCCTTATATGATATGTGAAGATGCACCAAAACATGGCGCAGGTAGAGCAAGCACCACCTCCCTTTCGACCAGAGGCCTCTGTTGAGGTTGAGGTGCTGGAGGTTGGGAGTAAGAAGTTATCTCAGTAGTGGGTTCCTCTGAGTCATCAGAAGACTCACTTGGATCCACTACACTATCATCTTCAGAAGAAGGGAGAAATGGGGATGTCAAAGGACGAGGATCAGGAGGACATGACCAAAACTGGAGGAAATCACTGGATGATGATGATGATGGAGAAGAGGTTGGGTTAACAACCTCTGGTGTAGTATTCATAGTTAATTGAGGTTGATTGGGTTTGTGATGATACTAGGGTTTATGATGGTAATTGGGGGTAAAATTATGTGAGAGAAGTATGCATTGGGATGATTAAATAGACGAATGCAAGGGTTAATGCAATTTAATGCGAGTTAGTTGGCACAGTAACTCTAGAATCTTTCCGAAGATATTCTAGTCTTGGGGTGGTTTCTACCGAAGTATATTATTTCAGCAGATTGGCTATTTGTTTCTGCTGAAGCGTTATTTTGTCGTTGGTCAAGTTGAAATACACGTAGGATATGGTCAACTAAAGTTCTCATACTTTTTGACTATATTCTTGGTAACGGTTACCATTCCTCTAATCGCATTTCTTCCACTTCAAAAGAAACAATTCCCTCTTCTCCTACATCCAAAAACTCTTCAGTTCAAAAATCATAACCCTAAAATCACATATCTCTCATGGCTCTTCAATTCAAGAAAGATCACAATAAAGTTGCATTTCTGGGTAAAGCAAAGGGCGATGAATTGTATGAACCAATGGTGGAGTTCCTGAAGCGGTCTAAGATTCACTATGCCCTAACACATTCCCCTAATGCGATTTATGAATCGTTGGTTAAACAATTTTGGGGATCTGCTGAAAACGCATCGAATCAGAGATTGTTGCGTTGATTGATGAAATAGAGCACGTGGTGATGGAGGACCTGATAAGGAGAAAGCTTAGTTTGGATGATGCTGATGGGGTTTATCACTCAAGTACAGAGGACATTCTCTCTGAGCTGAGAGCCATTGGGTATCAAGGTACAAGAACCGACATATGGTTGAAAAAGCATTTTTGCCCTATGTGGAGATTTTTAGTTCACACTCTGCTTCAGTGCATTAGCAACAAATCTGGAGCGTGGGATCAATTCTCTACGCAATTGGCTTGTGGTATTGTGTGTCTATCTCAAGGGATAACTTATAATTTTTCTAAATTTATTTTTGATAATATGGTTGAAAATATAAATAGGAAACAACATAAGTTTTTAATGTACCCTAGATTCTTACAAATAATCATAGACACCTCTACCCAAGTCCAAGCCTTTTATCCCATAGGAGCTCTTTCAGCTAAACTATTTGCCTCTATGAGAACTCACTTTGAGGGGGCACATCATCCGTTGACAGCAGCTATGTTGCCTCAAGGCAATGAGGCTACTGATGAGGAGAATGTTGCTAATATCCCACCCTCTTCAAATGTTTCTACTGATGGCAATCCATCAGTTAATATAGATGAGGGTCCCTCTTTTACTACTGAAGCATCTCATATTGCTCCTGACCATACTCTACCTGTACCATCACCCAGACCGAGTCCACCACCTACACAGGCTTCAATTGATGAGTTTGAGTCTGACCTGAACAGGATGACCTCACCCAGTCCTCAAAGGGAACCTTTTGATGAAGTACCTCCTCATTTTGAGCATGACCACATTTCCACTGAAAGGTCCAATGAAACTCCCATTACCACAGAGCAATCTGCTGGTGGAGCTGAGGACCCTATTACTCTTACATCTGTCTATGCTCTTGTTAATAGGTATGCAGCTGAGGTGACTGATCTCAAAAAGGAGCTTACAGAGACCAAGTCTACTCTTGGTGATAAGATTGAGGAACTGCAGAATACAGTTAAGGACCTAGAGGAGCGACTTGAAAAGAGTAGCAAAAGGAAGTTAGTCATTTCTTCTGATGAGGAGGATGAGGACTCTCGGCTTGCTTCTCTAAACATCTTAGCTGATGTGGCTCAGGAGATAATTGTTCCTTCTTCAGTTGATGTTGAATCATCAAAAGATAAGGCACCAATTCAGTTCACTAGGAAGAGGAGACGATCTTATTTGGTTAAGGGATCTGCTGAAGTCTCCAAGAAACCAAGTGTTGACAATACTACATCTTCTGAGGTTCAAATGGAGGACATTGCATCTGAACCTTATCATCATGCACCTGTTCAAGAACCATCATGTCCCACCCCTTCAGCAGATGATCATGTAGTATTTCATGTTGAAAGAAATTTTGATTTGGATCCTGCAACTGATTTCCTTACCACACCTGTTGAAGATCTCTCTCAAAACGTTTCTTC
Source organism: Chrysanthemum seticuspe (assembly GCA_019973895.1). Lineage (NCBI taxonomy): Eukaryota > Viridiplantae > Streptophyta > Magnoliopsida > Asterales > Asteraceae > Chrysanthemum > Chrysanthemum seticuspe. The sequence continues at coordinate 148,390,493 of BPTQ01000003.1, read as the reverse complement.
TGAAGTTCAAATTGGTGATTCTCCTCCAGCTGATGTTGTTCATGAGTCTACTAATAAAGAGAAAGGTGTAATGATTGAAGATGAGCTTGGTCCAGATCTGGTATCTGAACAAGAAAGGCAAGGACAAGAAAGCAGGTTTGCTGAGTTTGCAGATCAGAAGAAAAGTGAAGAAGTGGCTAAACAAATTGCAGATCATTCTACTTTTGTTTTGCCTCCCGAGAGACGAAGAGAATTGGATGAGTTAGCTACACAGATGCCTGCTGCTCAATGGGATGCTCTTACTAAGCAAACCACTTCAAATCCTACACTTGCTCAAAGTATCTTAGGTGCGGACTTTGATAGTGAAACTTTTGTGGCTCAAATGATGGCGCTTGGAGAACAAAAAAAGCAAGAAGCAGCTGCAAAAAGGAAAGCCCTTAGTACTGAAAAGAATAAGGCATAGAGAGAGAGACCTCTTACTGAAGCTCAGAAGAAAACAGAGATGAGGATTGCGGTGAAAAATCAAAGTTGTTCAGTGCTTAACCGTGGTTTAACAATGAAGCAAGTCTTGGCGTTACCTGATGCAAGATTGTTTCACTTGTACAATATGATTATGAAGACTTCTTCTTCTGCTTTAAAACCATCTATCAGCTTGACTAGAATTGCTGGGAATGAAGTTGCACCAAAGGCCAAAAGACCCAAGTTTGTTGAGATAGTGGATGATTTTGATGATATTCCACCAAAGACGATCTCACAAATGGTTTCTTCTGAAGCAACTTCTGAAGCCACTCCTTCGTCTGACAAGGTCCCTTCTGCTGAACCATCGGCTGTTTCCCCTGATGCACTAGTTATGCCCTCATCTAACCCAAACGTGGCATCTACTGCTGCAAAAGAAGGTACTTTGGTTAGGGAAGATGACCAGGTTACTTCTGCTGAACCTACTGTTGTATCTGCTGAAGCTTCTTCAGAAGTCACTAGCTCAACTGAAAAGATCTCATCTGCTGAACCGACCACCATTTCCTCTGAAGCACCGAATGTACAAGCTTCTGCTCCATCTGTGGGATCTACTGATACAGAAGGAGGTGGTTCGATTAAAGAAGCTAAAACCACAACTGTCAAAGCTAAAAAGGCAAGAAAGGTGCGTGAAAGAATGCATACCCTTCGTGATGATGTCTCACCTAAATCCACATCTACTTCTTCAAATCCTACCACAGAAGTTAATGAAGAAACCAAAGATTTTCCATCTTCGGAAATCTATTCACCTGGTAGAATGAAGAAGAGAATGGCCAAAAGAAAACACACATCTCTGAGAAGATCTGTGAGAAAAGCGAGGACTCATGCATCACAGAATAAGCCATCACCCAAGCATGTTCCTTTGGACCTAAAGGCTGATGACTCAACCTTTATTAAAGAAGGATCTGCTACTGATTTTCCTGAGGGATATCAAAATGTGTTGGTCAAGTGGTCTTTGATAAATGATGAGATGAATGTCATTCATCGATTGGACAAAACTTCAATGGAGTTCACCTTTTTGAAGGAAATACTCCATTTGGTAGACAGGGCAGATATACTTACTCTGTACACTCTCGTCACCAACCATTACTTCAATACTGCACCACAAGGTTCTGGGATGTGCTTATTGGGAGATCTTCATGTCCTGATTAACTCTCAATCTCCCAATGGTAAAGGGCATTTCATTTAGAAGAACTCACATCTATGGCAGGTTGAGTCCTGGAGATTTTATCCCCTACATCGTGTGCATGTAGTTGAGACGAAGGGTGGAATCACAGTCTGCATGTTTGCTGAAAGATCTTATCCATTGTCCAAGAGATTTATGGAAAGGATGCTTTGTCAGAAGTTGGAAATTCCTCCAGATCCAGTGGGAAATGAAAGACTAGACGCTGAACGACTGGTTGGATTGATCAAGGCTCAACTTCTGCAAGCTCAAGCTGTATCTTCATCATGAACGCGGTAATCTACATTGTCTTTTGTAATATGTACAGTCTTTTGTGTTGTTTATTTTCTTTGTTTTGTTTGTTAGTTTCTTAGTTAAAAAAAAATAATAAATAAAAACTAACTTTCTCTTGCAGGTTTGTTGTATATAGTTGATGGTTTTTAACTCACCAGATATATCTTGTGTATATCAAAGAGTTGGCTAGTCCAAAGGGTACAGCTTTGGTAAAGACACATCAAATCTGTTGATAGCTGTAATGATTTGCTCAAAATCATAGGGTCTGCAACCACCCATGCTTAATTGCTGAGAGTTGTATGGTCATCAATTCACCATGGTATATTCCTTGTTGGAATCCAAGAATTGGCTAGCCCACAAGTATATGGCTTATGGTAAAGGCAACTGAATCCATATTTGGTTATTAATTCACCAATTCTAAGAATTGACTAGTCCTGAGCAAACGGCTACAGGTAAAGACACATCAAATCCGTTTATATAGTTGCTGATTTGCTAATAAATCAGATGGTTATCAATGTACCATAGTTTTCGAACTTAAACATTTGGCTACTCCAGTAGTGATGGCTATTGGTAAAGAGACATCAAATCCATTATTTTCAATGATTCACCTCTCACAGGAATTAACTCACCTGGATGTGATGAGAATAGTATGCAACTAATGAGTTTTGATGTACACTATGTCATGTGTTGCTGCAAAGACCTGGCGTTTCAAAGTTTGGTCATCATAGAGATGAGATTATTCTTGGTTCTTTGCTACTGATGTTTGAAAACAATCCTCTAGTACTACAGTCTCTAAGATCTATCAAGGTTAGGAAACTGGAACTTAACCAAGTCAAATTCCAGTTTAGGGGAGGATTGTTGGGAATTATGCGAAGTAGGATTTCTACCGTCAATTCTGTCGAAGGATTCTGCTGAAGTAGAAGCAGAATCTGCTGAAGAAGAGATTCTGTTGAAGTATAAAAGCCGTGCCGTGTTTCTGCTGAAGGGTGGAAGCTGACTAGGATCTGCATGCGCTTTATTAGTTACATGCTAACCCATCATTATTCTTGAACTGCCCGAGGTTAGCATGGGTATTATTGTACTGCTCAATATTGTTTAATGTTTTTCCATTAAATGCATGCTTGCATGCTTAGTCGATTGAGTAGAAATAGTTTAGGGTTCCTTGTCTATAAAAGGAACTTCATAGTATGTAATAGACAACGAATTCGAAACATAGAGTTTCAGTTAATAAAAGATCCATAGAGGATCTAAGTGTTCTTAGTTATAACAGCTTGTATTTACATTCCGCTAAAGAATACGAGTTGTAGAGATTTTCTATTAGTTTGCTTATGATTACATAGGTAACACTAACGATCTACGAGTGCTCAAGATCTGTCAAGGTCTTTGTGTTTTCAACATTTATTGACTCGATTTCTAAAAATAAAAGTAAGCTAAGACTCGACATTAAGACTCATAACAGAAACTGGACAATCTCTGACCTTTGTTCTCTCGTGTTACCCTATGGTTTTATCAAGACTTAATTGTCAAGAAACACGGCAAAACGTTTGCAACATCATTGATCATCCTTTTTGAAGTCTAAGCTTCAATTAGTTGTTCGAGATATGAAATGAATGTAAAAATTATGTCAATTCATTTTCATTTGCTCGGTTTGCATCAATTCTAATCAACACATAATAATCGACTTATAACACTTACCAAAGACCCTGTTCGATCTTGTAGCCAACCCATTTTCAATAAAACCATCCCTGTAGCGTTGATATCGAGCTCTAACCATCCCTGTGGTGAGCATGTTTTGTCTATCAATATTGATGATTTGATGTTTTGCTGCAAATAGGAGAGAGGGAGGCGTACATTTTTTAATGTCAGGTATGAATGATAGTGTATTTTTTAGGGTTGATGGTGATTTGATCTGTGAAAGGGGCGGAATGTATTTGAGATTAGGGTTTGTGAAGCTGATTTGAAAAAGCGGGCGGAATATTAGAGTGAATTAGGGTTAGGTTTAGATACGGGATATTAGGGATTTATGTGTGTGGTTAGTATCTTATATAACCCGAGTAGGTAGGGTTGTGGGGTGTAAATGGATCAGGTGGGTTTGCTTTTGTTTGGGCCGAGGTATACATGTTTATTTTCCTTTGCTACTTGGATCAGAATGGGCCTTGTGATTAGTTATCTGTTGTGTGAATGGGTCTCATGTGTTTGGGTTTATTCTCGTGGGCATTGACGAATGGTTGGAGTTGCATAACCTAATGTATTGTTGCTATTGAATCGTGATATTACTCGTAATAATATACTGATACTTAGATTCATGGGCTGAACAAACATACTCGTGCCGAATCTATTTTGGACTTATGACTTAGAGTGATATTATCGATGCAACTTACAATATTCCTTGGGAAAGGGTTTGTATTAATTTTTGATGACGAGAGCATAATGTTTGATATATGTTTTGATAAGGATTTGTGCATGGTATTGGTGAGGAGGTCGTATTATTTGAGGTATTCATTGGGAATGTAAGATGGTGTGATCATATGGTTGTTGATTTGTTTTGAACCAGGTAATATATCACTTAGATTGAGTATACCTTTTGAACCGGGTCAAGATAAAATTGACTATTTGAGCAAATTGATGATTATTCTTGGATATGGTCTGCGAGTTGTTAATTGATCATGAGATTTGTTGAGGGGATTTGATGAGATGAGCTTTGATGTAATGAAGCTTGGTACTTTGGCTTATGCATTTTCATGAATGATATTATGTCTCGGCTTGAATTGATATTGGAACTAGGGTGAATACGGGATTGTTTGAGTTCGATATTTCTTATTTGAAAGTGAAGTGAGGTTTTCCGGACGCGTTTACTTATTTTCATCTTCTTTCTTTCTACCCTTCCGCGAAGATGACTTGTTTGGGCGTTTATAGAGGGTGATAAAGACTTGGCTATTTAATTACGGTTGTGACTCTTTCTCACTTAACCCACAACGTAACTATCACTTCGGTGTCTCACTTAGTTGAGAATGTCAAGAGGTTTTGTACATTGGGTACACCGTTTCTTTTTCACGAGGATTAGTACAAGTTTAAGTAGCAAATATGAGGAATTCTACTTCATGTTCAAGTTCGGTATATCGGGTTTACTTCTCTATGTGGTCACTACAATAGCCATCAGAATACGTGAATGATGTGTTTACCAAAGTGTTTACTGGATGGTTGATGATGATTTTGTTGATGTTGGATAATGAACCGTTGATGAACCGCTGCATGTTCCCCTAAAACAGATATTCACTGAAACCAAAGTGGTCATAACACATTCAAGCTGACATTGTCTACGGTTTTGTCTTGATTTTGTAAAATCCCGCGAAAGAAATTTCTCGGTTTAAATCATAGACTTGTAAAATCTCGTGACAATGGAAACATCCTGGTTTAAGTAAAGTGCATTTCTGGATCTATCTTACGGTTTATTCTTGGTTTTGTAAAATCCCGCGAAAGAAACTATTTCTCGGTTTAAACCATAGAATTGTAAAATTCCGTGATCATAGATTTATTATGGAGAAAAGGAAAGTGTAACTCTGGATCTTATCTGATGCTGGTGCTACGGTTTCTACTTCGAAGAAGGGATAAAAGGGTGTACTTCATGAATTGGATGTGTGTTTGGATTTTCGTCATGACAGTTTGGCTATTACATGGTTTTACGGGGTTACGTGCTTTTAACCATGGTTGGGATGAAACCATTATCATAGTTCACTTAAAATGTCAAAGGAGGCTAGATTTGAGTTTTAACCAGAAGATGTGACAACGGGGTTAATTCACTATTATTTATTTGAGGTTGAAGTGTATTATCACGGGCGAGTGTACTTAGTATCTGAAGGTATCGGGGAAGGTTGGATGAAGATTCTTCAAGATCCTTGTTCGAGCTTATTATAAAAAACCGAAGACTTGGAAATCTAGTTATTGTTGGGTGACTTTTTCCTTTTCTTTTACCACTTGGGGGAATTGGGCTCTTACCACCACAAAATAACTATCACTTTAAGGAGTTACGTTGTAGTGCTCAGTGTCACATTTAATTGTGGATTTTCAAGAGGTAAAGTACGTCTTATACTTGATGGTTGGTTGGATGAAGAGTATAGAGTACTTAGAGATTCAATGGAGGATGAAGTCTCGGCACCACTCTTTGTTACATATGTGCAAGTTTAAGTCATGAGTTCGGGTTGTTTTACTTCAGGGTCAAATTCATTATATTGAGGTGTTCTCCATCAGCTGTCACGACAAAGAGCCTACTGAATGATAATGGGATTGATTACATGTTTTGCCAAGAGATGGTGAAAAGAGAGAGATTATGGCGTATGAACACAACAGTTCATGCCTCGTACCTCAAAGAAAAGAAATGTGTACGCTTCAGTGCGCATTATCTTCGGAAGAAGAGAAATCTTCTCATTAATGACCATTCTCATCAACATGCTTCATGCTTTTTCCATGCGCTTTCAAACATCAAGTGATCCGGACTACCGTTGATTGTTTTCTTATTCCACTCGCTCAAATATAATGAAGATGGAGACATCATGTGCTAATTTTGCGGGGGAGAAGTGTGAATAGAATACATTTGGATGATAATCACTTGTTTAATCTAGAATGGCATCTCCGTATGCAATTCTTGAGGGGGAGAAGAAGTGTGAATTTTCTGCATGGTTGATTGATATTTGAGAATATATGGTCAAACGGCTCCTAACTCATGTAAGAACCGAGCTTCTTCTTATCGGATCATCTTCACATGTAGTTTCTTCTAAGAGCCGTTGGTTGACATCTTCACATGGGCTGATATGATTAAATGACAAAGTGCTTCTAGTTGTTGGGCTGATTTCTTTGATGAACATCTTTCTGTTCTTGTTTGATTGGGAGGGATTTTGGAGATTTGCTACATATAAGGTAATTGGAACGCATTTGGTGTGATGAAGATGTTAAATATCTAATCCCTAACTGGACAATCTTGAAGAAGGTCGAGTCTACAGTCGGTTCTACATTTTCTGCTACATGTTAGAAGACTAAAGACGAGTTGCATTTAACGATCTAAAGACTTCTTCTTAATTCAAGCATTCATCATAAAGATTGTCAGTTTAGGGGAGAGCACTAATTGGGGGAGTGTGATAAGCCAGATTTAATCCCCATTTAGACTTGCTCACATTCTACTTTAGCAAGTTGATTCCCACAAGATCAAAAGTGTTCTATTCAAAAGATTTCTAGTACAAGGGCTTATAATGTGTTGCTGATTCTGAAGTTTCAAAACCAGCAAGGGGGAAGGAGACACACATCTAAACGCGAGTAAACTTGATGAGCTTAATACTTCTAACTGATTGAAGTTATCCCGGGAAGACTATTGTCATTACCGCAGAGAAACTCAATGTTTGACTAATGGCGTCTAGTGTTCTTATTCCAACGATGTGGGGGAAGAGATGGAAGAGTTAGTTTCTGAAGATAAAAGAGGTACACAAGTGTGTGATGATTTCGATGCTATCGCAATCATCAGGGGAGAGAGATTGTGTACATTAGGGACGCTCAGCTGTTTCACTTGAGTGCTTAATCAGTGATTCAGAGATATAATCACTTATTCTGGAGTTGAAATCCGCAGAGATAGTCCTCCGTAGAGATAATCAGTGATTCGGCCTGCTTCTTCAATGTTATCAGTTATTCTCTCTTTGGGCATTCGGGTACTTTGGGTTCTTGAGCTTCATACACTTTCTTCGGGGGGAGAGAAAAGTATACATCGGGGTTATTCTTTGGCTATCGGACTTAATCTGCTACTTCGATGGTATAAGTTTCTCTGTCTTCGGTTATATGTGTATTCGGGTTCGTGAGCTCTAGTCTAAGAGACTGACTGCATCAATTCAACTACGTGGGGGAAGTGGTCTCTTGACACCTTTTGGAATGGATTGCTTCTGACTTCAGTGGAATGAAATTTTAGAAGAGATATTCATATGTGGGATGATACATTGTTGTTCTTCTATTGGATGGTATAACCCCGAATGGAGAATCTCGATTATCGTTCTTAAAAGGAGCAGTGGGATTTATGATAATGGTGTGCTTCTCTGTGCACCTGGCTAAGGCAAGCTTGAAATAGAGCTTCGAATCTGCTCATCTAATGGATTTTCGGTTTGGGGGGAAGCTGCCAAAGTCTCACTTTCAGATGGTTCAATTTCTTTCAGTTCAAGAGCCCTTGGAAGCTTTGGTGGTGAATGTTTAAGAGATGATGACTTCTATCTTCTACAACGGGGCTGTTCGATATCCTTATCTCGGTACTCGTATCATCATCTTCTTAAACTATATCATCTTCTCTATCATTGTAAATATTTATCAAAAACAAAATACAAAAATATAAAACCAACAAAAAGAAAATAGAAAAATATAAAATTAAAAATCCATAAAAAATTGAAAAATCAGAAAATACCAAAAATATGTTTTTTCAAGACATGTCTTCTGGTATCGATAACATCTGCGGTCTTAGAAATGTCATTCAACAATGGCACGGGACCATAGATGAAGTTCGAGCAGAAGGTGTAAATATTTCTTTTCAAAACATGTCACAAATCAAATGGCTTACAGTTATTTCAGACTGTAACATGCGCTTCAAAAATGGCTTGCAGTTATTTCAGACTGTGACCCGTGCTTAAAACTATGGTTTGCTATTATTTCAGATAGCAACCCGCTCTTCAAGGAAGGAAAGTACTGCGCTAAACCAATTTTCAAATATTTCGTGCACTTCTCCTAAAACTATTTGAGGAAAGTATGTCGAAGGACTGTTGTTCCTACACAAATGTTTTTCCGTCTAAAATTATTCAGAAAAATATTTGTTGTTTTCAAAAATGGTGGTAAATGAGTTGCTTTAAAAACAATCAGAGTCAGTGTTTTTATAAACTTGAAAACTCAATCAATGACTTCAGCGCTTTTAACCTTTTCAGAAAAATAAGTCATTGATTGAGGGGGATAATGTTTTCAAATTTATATCATCTAACGGACTTTCTTAATTATCCTACGTGCTTAATTAAAAATGATATTTTCCTATGTCGAAGGACTAGGAATTTAGGATATGATTGTTAGGATTAGATGATTAGAGTTTGATGAACATATTATTCCCATACCTTTTATGATCTGATTGATATGTTGAATTGACTTTTATTAGTCGATTGCTGTTTGGGTGATGTCGACCACCATATATCTGTATGTGTGTTCACTAACGTATGCAGGTATATTGGTATATAAGAATGTTCCCGATCCGGATCCCACAATTGAAGATGATTGGATGCCGAAAGGAAAGGGTAACTATATCTTGGGTTGAAAAATGGAGAAACGGAGCTTAATTGGACTTCTATGCAGAGTTGGCATGGAAAAATGCAACGTAAGAGGTCTCACTGCATCAGCAGATGGTTTTCTTCATCAGCAAATGACGAAACGAAGCTTAATTTGACCTCAGTTGGCATTAAAATGCAACGTATGAAGTCTCACTGCATCAGCAGACGGTTTTTCTTCCAAGCCCTTCAACAACAACATAAGCTACTCAACCACCTAACGTATCTTTGTGCAGGAAATTTGATACCATTTTTTAAACAATTTTCAAATAATATTGTTTTGAAAAATGGAAAAATATTGGTTTTGAAAATAAACTGGACTAAATTTTGAAAATCACCGGACTTCATTTTATCAAAACTATAAGTCACTCAATCATCGACTACGGTCATCGATTGAGGGGGAGAGTGATTTAAAATAAATTATTTTCAAACAATATTTCTTTATAAAAGTCCGTTTGTACGTATTAATGTGGTGATCTAAAGATTTAATGTTATGTCATGGTATGATTTTTCTTTAGAATCAAGATCTTTCAAAATGAATTTTTTTCTATTCTTGTTTGATTGTGAAATAGTTTTATTTTACTTAAAGATCTCTTAAAACAATCATACCTGACACTAACAATTTTTAATGTCTTAAATTGGTCCATTTCGATCATTTTTCAAAATCAAATCTTGCCACGTCTTTCCCCAAAATTTTCTAAATGATTTAAATCAATTGGGATCACAAATCTCAATTGGTTTGAAATTTTTGATCGGGGGAGAGATTGTGATTTAAATCTCAAACCTGTTTTAATGGAATTGGTTTTAGTACTTCAAAGGCACTCCTGCCTCCATGTGCCAAACGAAATCAATATACATAATGCACATGTTGAGGGGGAGCATTTATCCAAAAACTAGATGAGTTTTTAAATCAGGCACATTTTCTCTCATGTTTTCTAAACCTTATTAAATCACTTGGGATCCAAAATCTCAAAGGGTTTGATATTTTTGATCGGGGGAGAATTGGTGATTTAATATGAAATTTGATAAAGATGATCGTTTTGATTCAAAGTGCAAGTTCTCTCTAATATGTGCCAAACTCTTTCGTATATCGATGCACATATTGAGGGGGAGCGAATGGTTTCTATTGGCAATCGTGAAAAGTACTTTAAAGAACTCCTGCCTCTATGTGATAAAATGATTTCAAATATCCAAAGCACATATTGAGGGGGAGAATTTACCAAGAAAATCAAATGGCTTTTTCTATTGAAATTGTGATCAAGAAACTATTTCAAAGAACTCTTGCCTCCATGTGCGAAACAGTTTCTAAATCATATGCACATGTTGAGGGGGAGCATTTCTAAAAGATCAAAACAATTAAGGTACAAAATGCTTTGATATTATATCACAAGTACCTTGATTGATTTTCCAAATGATTTTTCAATTGGTTTTAAGGAAGAATGAACTGTACCAAAAGACCGACCATTTTACTTTATGCATGGAGTTATAAGGATGGTGAGGTTAGGTATTAGTTCCCACGATCCGCCAGAACCGGAGGGATCTACCCAGTGACAATCCACTTGATAGTGTAGAGTCCTTAGGTATGATGAAAAAAGGAGAAAAATGAGAATATGGGAAGAGTGCGGACTGAGATAGAGCTAGAACTAGAATAAACCCAACAAGGTTCTAGTTATGAAGTCTCGGTAAGCACTGAAGGGGTTGAAGAATGAAAAATAATTGAATGTGAAAAAGGGTGAAAAGATATAGCCCTCCATTAATTCAACCTTAGGGCAGAAACCGGGTTCAATACATATGCTACTGGTGTATACCAAGGTAACACTGGTATTGAAGACAAGACGTCATGGACCCAGTGACGCACTGCACCTAACTTCCCAAACTACTCAAGTTCCTCTTAAAAGGGCTTGTTTCATTCTCACGGGGAACCGACATTATCTATCGACTTTCTCTTAGAGATTGTTGATATTGAAGAAGGATACCCTCTCCCTAGTCTCTGGCATAGGAAACCAAATGTGCACAATTGAGTCTAGAGCCAAGAGATCATTCACAATATCTCATTAGGACACTAAATTAATGAAGACTTGCAGTTTCACACAATGTGGAAAGTAAGAATATATTAAGAGTCCTACGCATTATCCTTGTGGTATTGCTAGAACATTCTAGTGATATGTTAAATATTCACGATGAAGATGGAAATCCTTCTAGAGCCAACATCAAACAAGCTCTTGATGGGTGACATGTGAGATCTTCTAAAGATCAAGCTTGTGACAACTGGACAGAAACGATGGGGCGATTCACTCTTGAATCAACCTTGGTCCAGGAAATGAATTGACGAATACTTTTGGAAAAACCGTTCGATGTGCAAACCTTCTTTTCTCTAGCACGTCGAATGTGTACTCATGTTTTCAAACACAAAAAGTATCTCTAATTGAAAAAATACTTTTAGAAAAACCATTCGATGTGCAAATCTCTTCTTTTCTCCAGCACATCGAATGTGTATTCTCTTTCAAATACAAAAAGTATTTTTGATTGAAAATTGATCTTTCTCATAAAACCTTCGTCGTATTGCAAAACTCTTTCTTCAAGCAACACGCGATTGTTTTTCAAATCATTTTTCATCAATCAGTGAATATCAATTTGATGGTTCACTCACTCCGTGTTGTCTTCTTTGAGACGTTCCGGTTTGAGAACAGCTAGAACAGCTACGAAACCCTGTCAAGGAGACTCTTCGGAATTATACCTGATCACAGGCAGTACTTGTACTGATCAATGGGGAACCGTGGGCCGTGTACCTCAATTCAACTAAAGTGATCAAAGACACTTTCGTTTGTTTTATTGGTAACTGTTGTTTGCAGGTACATTTGGATGGTTGCAGCTGATCAGAATTGATGAGTCAATCTAAAGCCACATGCTCACAGCATCCACACTTAATTGAAGAAATCATGACTGGTGCATATCAACATAACCTGATTCTGATATTTTTATACTATGCTTCTGCTACGCTGCTGCAAATATCATGAACCAGTAAAGCTTCCGCTACTCTGTTGGAAAGATGTCATGATCCTGAAAGTGTGAGCATGTCGGTCCGAAAGTCACAACTTCACATGATGGCAACACAATAAAGGGTGATCCAGAGATTTACTGTGGCTGATGATCTCAATGAAAGCTCGAAGATCATCAAAGATGTAGATCAGTTCAAAGACCTCCACTGAAAGTACAAAAATATGCGGACTGTGAAGAATCGCTACAAATGCACAAAGATTGAGGAAATTGAAGAATTGAAGTCTACGAGCTCAGAACAAAAGACAAAGAAAGAATGCTAGGATGCAAAATGTATTTCATGGGGTGACCTCCCTTAGGGGGAGATTGTTAGGAATTGGAAATTCCATGTTAAAGTATCGGTCACCCCAATTATGGTCTAGCGTATGTTAGCTCGTAGACTTGTAGTTATTTACGTTGTTTAGTAGTTAATTAGTTAGTTTGTAGCGTAGATTAGTTTAATGCAACACCGTGGAGGAAGGACGGGTCTTTACCCACTGTATGCCTGATCCACAGTCCGTCAGGAGGACGTTAGCTTTGTAACTATAAATACCCCTTCCATCCATGGAAGGGGTGGTGCTTCTCAATCTAACATTTCATATTTTACAGAGCAAGTCTCTAAGTAGAACACCCTCTCACTCTTTCTCTTTCTAAAACATGGCTTTCTTGTATCACCACCATCCAAGACCACCCGAATCATCAACACAATAAATATTAAGATCCTAACATTGTGAAACGGGTTCAACAAGTAGTATCAGAGCAAGGCTGATTATAAAACCTTTTAAGCCGCTCTAAAACGTTTTTAAATCAGGATCCTAATGGCTGAAATTGATGTGCCCCAACTAGTCGACAAAAAGGGTGGAGCGTATTCTGCTGTTGCCCCTCGACTTGAAGTTGGTAAATTTAACAAATGGAAAAAGCGCATGCTTTGATATTTGACTGGGATGGAACCTTATTATATTAAGTGTATTAATGAAGGTCCATTTATCCCAAAGACTGCTGAAGGTTTGCCTAAACCTGAAGCTCAGTGGACTCAGGACGAGAGGAGAGTGGTCAACCAGGACCAAAGACTCAAAAGTATCATCATATCTTGTCTTCCTGATGATATTATGGAGTCTATTATAAGCTGTAGTACAACTAAACAAACCTGGGATGACCTGGTCCATAGTCATGAAAGACCATCTAATACCAAGGAAAACATGATAATGGACCTGAAACTTGAGTATAACACCTTAAGGGCTAAGGACTCAGAAACTCTGTCTCAAACTTACACCCTGTACAAAAATTTGTTAAATGAACTGTCAAATGATGGTGTTAAGTTGTCCAAACATGAAATCAATGTTGGTTTTATCAATAGTCTCCCTGAGAAGTGGTTGAATTTCTCTTAGGGACTCAGGAATGCTAACCATATCCAGAATCTTGAACTTCTTGAAATATATAGGAAATTTGTCTATGAGAAAAACCTCATCAACAGACGATACCCTGACTTAAAGAAGTCTCAGGAAGTCAAAAAGTCTCTGACCACCACTTCAACACCAATTTCTACTTCTTTTTATTCTAACAGTGTGGTTCAAGATTTTCAGGAAAATTCAGATGATGAGCCTGATGAGAGATCAAGTGAGGAGTACCTAAATGACCTGAACATCGAATTTCAGGAAAGGGCACTCCTTGCTAACTCTCGGAGGTTTATAAAAAGAAACAAAGGTTTTTCAAATGCTAAAGTAAATGAGGACACTGAATGCTTTAAGTGTCATAAAAGAGGTCATTTTGCAAAAGACTGTTTTTCAAAAACAATTTCTGAACACTCTTACAAACCATCAGGGTCAAATCAGTCCTCAGGCTTTAGCAAATTTCAACAAAAAATCTATTAGTCTCATCAAAATTTTCAAAAAAAAACTGTGGATTTTGAAGCTTCAGGAAAGTCAAAGCCAAGCTAGCACTGCTTGAGGCCACTCCCTCAAAAACAACAAACACTGTTAAATCTGTATAGGGTAAAAACAAGGGCCTTGTTGCTGAAGTCTTCGACTGGGTTGAAGAGCCAGTCTCCTCAGACGATGAAATGGTGCAAGTCAGTGCACTAATGGCTCTCTCAGAAGAGGACAAGCTAGTTGTTGGGAAAAATCATGCCAGGAATGGAGAATGGGTCAACATCACAATGAAGAAGGTAAACATTTTACTTTCTATGGATGATGACTCTGGTTGGCAGTCTTATATGAACTATATCAATGTTGACCTTAAGTTTGTAGAAGAGCAACGATTAAATCTTTTATCAAAATACAACAAGTTAAGTTTTGAATTAAACAAGTGTAGGGATGAATTACTTCTTTTAAAACAAGTTAAGCTTGAGGCTGCACACTGCAAATTCAAAACACTGAACTAGTTAAAAGAAATCAGGCTCTTCAAGATGAACTTAAGAAAGGAAAAGATATCATTGAAAGTTGGACTGCTAAGAATCCTAGGGTCTTTGATGATGTGGGAGCCCCCAGTAGCAAAAAGAGAGTCATAGGTGAAGATCATCTCCCTGTCTCTCACAACAAAGACCAGAGTCCAAAGCCATTTATGTCTGGTGGCATGATTACCAATATGTTGTCTATTCCTAAGCCCAGTGATTGGATTGAACGGGTTAACCCTGACAGTAAGCTTCCAAATTTCGATTCTGGAAGAATACTAGAGCCTGAAAGCCAAGTTCTAAAGAGCATGCTTGGACTCCCTGATATGCCCAGTAGTACTGAACACGTCTCTGAGTCTGAAGCAGAATCTCAAGCACCGCTACCACCCCTGAAACCTCTTCAGGGTGCTGCACCAAGCTCTGAGCTTACTCCATTACAATTCAATCCCCATTCACCAAAAGAAAGGCCTGGACTTGGTAGAACCATCCTGAAAAGACCAACAAAACCAATCCAACAAGAGTCTACCCACTGAGACCTCCACATCTTCAGTTCCTACTAAAGCAGACCAAATTCAGCAATAGACTGAACTTGTGAGGAAGCTGAATGATAAGATGGAATCCATCGAAAATGCTCCTGATTCAATCAAGGAAACTAAGTCAGCCTCCTCTAGTTCATCAAGGTCAAAAACCAACAAGCCCAAGCAGAAGTGTGATCTATGCCATTATACCAGTCATACCACTGACAATTGCTACAAAATCCTTTTTCGTATGATCTGCAAAAAGGATGATCACAGAACTTCTGATCACTTACAGTATGTAAGTTCATTCAGTGAAGCAAAATATACCAAAGTTGGTCATCCATATGCTTCAACCTCCAAACCAGCTCACAAGAATAGAGCAAAACCTTTTCCTCCTTGCCCACATTGTGGCTTCAATGATCATCACCCTGATGATTATCTCATGAACACATGCTGTGATATTTGCAGAAATCCAGCTCATGAGACATCCCAGCATGACAATGTCATCCAAGCAAGGAGAACTTCAAAGCAACCCCGAATCACTGAGTCATCCTCAGTCATCAATGCACTCAACCACTGACCATGAGTCAATTGCCAAATTCAAGTAGACCTTTAGACTCAAGCCCACTAGTATGTGGGTCAGCAAGAGAAACTAATCCAATATACTATTTGTGCAAAGACACGCCAGGGAGCCTATTTGGCATCTAGATACGGATGCTCAAGAAGCATGACTGATGTTAAGGAGTATCTGCACAAGTATGTAAAGGAACCAGGACCCAAGGTAGTATTTGGTGATAACTCATCATGTCCCACTGAAGTTTATGGTTCAGTATACTGCAATGGAATAGTTTTCTCTAGAATAGCTTATGTCAATGGTCAAAAATACAATCTCATCAGTGTCAGTCAACTATATGATGCTAAGTACATTGTGCAATTCAATGACAAACAAGGCACCATTTTCAATGCCAACAAAGAAGTTGTTTTGATAGCTCCTAGAAGAGATGATGTTTATGTCTTAGACATGTCAACACTCTCTCAAGATGGAACTTGTCTCTTTGCCAAAGTCACTGAAACTGTCAACTGGCTGTGGCACAAGAGACTCTCTCACTTAAACTTCAAAAACATCAACAACTTGGCAAAACAAAACAAGGTCCTTGGCTTACCATCACTGGTTTTTGCAAAAGACAAACCATGCTCAGCCTGTGAAAAAGGCAAACACCACAGAGCATCTTTCAAAACCAAAAAAAATTTCTCCATCAAAAGTTGCCTTCACCTCCTACACATGGATCTCTTTGGACCAGTCAGTCCCAGATCAATTCAGCATGAGAAGTATACACTTGTCATTGTTGATGAGTTCTCAAGATATACTTGGGTATACTTTCTTTCCAAGAAGAGTCAGGCAGCTGATACAATAATGTCATTCATCAGGAAAATTGAAAACCAAAATGACATTACTATTAAACAAATCAGAACTGACAATGGCACTGAGTTCAGAAATCAAGAGCTGGAGAGTTTCTGTGATGAAAAGGGAATCGCCCAAAACTTTTCATCTCGTTACACCCCTGAACAAAATGGGGTAGCTGAAAGGAAAAACAGAACTCTCATTGAGGCTGCCAGAACTATGTTAAATGGCTCAGCACTCTCAAAGCATTTCTGGACTGAAGCAGTCAAAACAGCCTGTTAAACACAAAACAGGTCCATTATTGTCAAAAGACATTACAAAACCCCTTATGAGATGTTCAAATCCTGATATCAGCTAATTTCATGTGTTTGGGTGTCCTGTGTTCATTCACAACCACAAGGATCACCTAGGAAAATTTGATGCAAAAGCTGATGATGGATATTTCCTAGGTTACTCACTGATCTCTAAAGCCTTCAGGGTGTTCAACACCAAAGACAACAAGGTGAGGAAACCTTTCATGTCACCTTTGATGAAAGTTCAGAAAGCATCATATTCACCAATACCTTAGTGGAGGAAATAGGAATTGATGATTCATCAAGATATCCTCCTGATGAATTCAACACTGAAATCAATTCCTCATATCAAGCTGATGCACACATCTCATACTATGTCCTACCCCACAACCTTCCTCAACCCATTATCAGTGATGTCATTGATGATCAATTAGTCTCTACTAGGACAGGTAATATTGAACCAAATGTTCAGGAACCTGTGATTCAAGAAC
Organism: Chrysanthemum seticuspe; assembly: GCA_019973895.1. Lineage (NCBI taxonomy): Eukaryota > Viridiplantae > Streptophyta > Magnoliopsida > Asterales > Asteraceae > Chrysanthemum > Chrysanthemum seticuspe. Next base: position 148,373,088 of record BPTQ01000003.1, on the reverse strand, counting down.
CCCAACCTGAACAAAGCATCTCAAGAGATGATCTTAATGATTCTGTGGCTCCTGCACCTAAACTCACTCCTGAGTTTCTAGTGACCTCCTCTAGCTCAGATCCTAGACCACAAAGTAAGTGGACAAAATCTCAAGACATTGAGCTTGTAAACATCATTGGTGAACCCACTGAGGGCATGCTCACTAGAAGCATGGTTGCTACGTTAACTGCAGCTTCAGCCAATGAATGTCTATATGCTTATTTTCTATCAGAAATAGAACCCAAAAGTGTCACTGAGGCTCTAAAACATCCAAGCTGGGTTCATGCTATGCAAGAAGAACTTCAACAGTTTGATAAGAACAAGGTCATGACCTTGATCAAATGTACTCAGGATGTTGTTGTCATAGGAATGAAGTGGGTTTTCAGAAACAAAACTGATGAAAACGACACTGTCATTAAAAACAAAGCCAGACTTGTAGCCAAAGGTTACAGTCAACAAGAAGGCATTTACTATGATGAGACATTTTCTCCTGTTGCAAGAATGGAAGCCATCAGGATCTTCCTTGCATTTGCTACCTACATGAACTTCAAAGTTTACCAAATGGATGTAAAAAGTGCATTCCTGAATGGTGAACTCAAGGAAGATGTGTATGTTCAGCAACCTCCTGGCTTTGAGAGTAGTGAATTCACTGACTATGTCTGTAAGCTTGACAAAGCTCTTTATGGACTTAAACAAGCTCCCAGGGCATGGTATGAAACTCTCTTAGCCTTCCTGATTCAAAACAAGTTTGTCAGAGGAAATATAGACAACACCTTGTTTATCTACAGGACAAAGCAAGATGTGATACTAGTCCAAGTATATGTTGATGACATCATCTTTGGCTCAACAAATTACACTCTTTGCAAACAGTTTGAAAAACTGATGACAAAGAAGTTTGAAATGAGCATGATGGGTGAACTCACATACTTCCTTGGACTACAAATCAGGCAAACTGATAAAGGAATCTCCATCAGTCAAGAGAAGTATACCAGAAATTTCTTGAAGAAATATGAGATATCTGACTGTGCCTCAGTGAAGACACCAATGGTCCCTCCTAACAACCTTGGACCTGATCTCACTGGCAAATCATTCAATCAAACTCATTTCAGGGGTGATTGTAGGTTCACTGATGTATCTAACTGCTTCCAGACCAGACATACAATTCTCAGTCTGTCTAATAGCAAGATATCAGTCCAATCCCAAAGAATCCCATCTCACTGCAGCCGAAAGAATACTCAGATACCCGAAGGGAACTCCAAGCCTTAGACTTTACTATCCAAAGTGCTCAGGGTTTGACCTCAAAGGGTATTCTGACTCTGATTATGCTGGCTACAACATGGACAAAAAAGGTACCTCAGAGTCCTGTCAATTTCTTGGAGGTAAGCTGGTTTGCTGGAGTGCTAAAAAGCAACAATCAGTGGCTATGTCTTCAGCTGAAGCTGAGTATGTCGCTGCTGCAGGATGTTGTGCCAATGTATTATGGATGAAAAGTCAACTCAGTGACTATGACATCCACTACAAAATGGTACCCATCTTCTGTGACAACACCAGTGCCATTGCAATCTCCAATAATCCTGTCCTCCACCAAAGAACCAAACATATTGATATCAGATATCATTTCATCAGGGACCACATAATGAAAGGAGACATAGAACTTCATTTCATCCTTACTGAATATCAACTTGCTGATATCTTCACCAAACCTTTAGATGAACCTACCTTCAGGAGACTGAAAGCTGAATTAGGAATGCTTGACATTGAAAGTCAGCAAACTGAAAATCAATCCTAGTCTCATTGAGTTCTCTCTGAAATGGTCCATTCTCCCTGAACAAAACCCCAAAAACAACCTTCTCACTGAATGAGTAAGACTCATTCAGGGATCCTGACTTTAGATATTGAGCATTGAATGAGTAACTAAATGCACCAAGTATCAGTTACTTAAATGTCCTAGGTTGGTAAACATACCAATTTAATAAAGGAATATATGTCTCTTTATCTTACTGTCATCTAAGTCAAGGGTCCCTCAAAACCTTACCTAATCCTACTTGGCATTAAATGCCTCCCCTCACATGAAATATCTTAAGGATATTTTATTACTGCAGAATGCACTTTTATTGTGCACTGCAACTGTTCCCTTGAAAATCGGGAAATTACTGCGGGTAGTGGAGTGGTGGCATTAAATGAGGTAAATAAAACGTTTTCAAAAACTGAATTTACAAATCCTCATTTATGCAAAAATTACCCCTCTCACCACTCTATAAATACCCCTATAAAAAACGCAAAAAAAACTCACACAAAGTATTTCTGCATCAAAACGCTGTCAAAATCTCTTCAAACCCAGAAATCATTGTGTTCTTTAATCCTCTAAACAAGTTTTCAGTAAAATCTTCTCTGTAAACAATTTTCAAAAGGGTTTTCATCACAAAACTTAAGAGATTCAAAACTCTTTGATTGTTCTTGTCAAGAAATCTTTTCAAAACCCTAAAACTTTTAATGGAAATGGCAAAAACACAATCTCTTAATAACGTTGAATTTAAAACAAACAATGTTATAAGCACTTTTGAATACCCCCTGATGTCCCAGCCTATAAGGGAATCATGAAGTTTTTATTCAACTGCCCACTTAAAACGGCCTTTACTCAGTCCCCCTCTATTCTGTACCAAAATCTCCTCAGGGAGTTTGGGCTACAACTGTGGCCTATGACCCGACACCCTCTACTGATGAGACTGACCTTAGATATCTCATCAAATTCAGTCTGTTTAATGGGGAAAAGTCAGTTACCCTGGACTATAAAACTTTTTGTACATCAACAGGGTTAGACTACAATTCTGGTAACTATGTTGCCCATCCTGAACCCTCCACAGTTAAGGATGGGTTAAAATAAATCGTTTTGGATCCAAAATTTTTGGACAGAACCCCTGTCACCAAGAACTTATTTCCTGCGGCTTGGAAGATCCTGTTCACATTTGTGATTCAGGTTCTCGGCGAGAACCACTCATCCACTGAACAAGTTAATTCTATTCAGTTGATGGTGGCATACTGCTTGATGACAGGGGTCACTGTTAACATTGGGGAGATCATTTACAGTGATCTCGTAACGAAGCTACTGAGCAAAACTAGGACGAAATACGTTTCGTACCCTAGGTTTGTCTCATGTGCTTTACAAGTGTTACTGGGTTGAAATTACCCTCAGGAATACACATACACTACTTATCCTGGTGTCCTGAGTCAATCAAATTTTCAAAAAGACCCATCCTAAGTCACTGAAATTGCATTGACGGCCCATATGGTTGCTGTAAACAACCAAAGGGACTCAGTGTCTCCAAACCCTGCTCCTAAAAAGAGAAAGGGGAATTCTCAGACTAGGACTAAGACCAAACCCAAGTCTCAGGGCCCTAAGGCTTCTGAAGGACAGCCTAAAAGGCAAAGAAAGCACCAGACTCATCAGCCACCTAAAGGAGACCAAACATCATCCACCCCGGTGACAACGAAGGACACTAATACATCACAGTCAGTGCCCTTGGTCCCAACTACTACTCCCCAAGATCCAGAGGGAAACATACAACCCGCTGGTAGGGGAGCGCCTTCCACACTGCCCAAGGAGGACATTCGCAAATCATTGCTTTTGTCTGAGGGCCAACTGAATGATCCCAAAGACACAGAGGGAAATGAACAACCCGCTGATAGGGATATCACTGCCACTGCTTCTAGGGATAGCACTGGGAATCACCCACCAGTGCTTGAAGGAGCAACGGGGGACAAAGACTCAGAGGGATTAATACCACCCGCTGATATGGAACCCATCACCACCACTGGTCTATTAACAGTTGCTGGAGATAATGAAATCCTATTCTCTGATGAAGAACTGGCTGACAGTGAAGATGACATACTTTCAGCAGGGGAAGAAATGGACGCTAATGTTCAAACTCAAGAACAAGAGCATCGGCCTGATCCTCAAGAGACTAAAGAGTCACCTGCTAAAGAAGCTGACTCAGATTCCTCTACTTCATCCTGTCCTGAAGAGTTCAAGAAGTATGATAATGTTCTTCCACTGACTGAAAGACAGCTGGTAATGTGGATCACAAAGGCTTCCAGGAAATTATACTCTGGTGTTACTGATGTTCTCTGGGATCAGCACGTTGAAGCAGCTTCAAGTTACGCTGAATTAAAATCTGAAGTGCTTACTTTCAACGGCAACATTGTTGAGCACACGGAGCTAATATATCAACATCTCCACAGACTGGATGAAAACCTGGTTAAATTTCTCAAGCACCTTCAGGGTTGTGGCACAAAGATAGATAAAATCAGGGATTTTGTCAAAGAAGACCCAACACTCAACTCCAAAGTGCTGGAGGCTACTGAGGCTTACTTGAAGAATTCCTCCAGCCTCACTGAACTAATCGACATGCTCAAATCTGCCAATGTTGAGGGTCTTCAGTCTTCAGTTCAGTCTCTTCAGGCCATACTGGGTTCCTTGGATGCTCAAGTGACTACTTTGGCTAAGGCATCGTCTTCTATGGCCTGGAATCTTGGGCCTAGAATGACTGCTTTAAAACTATCTCAGGCTAATTTGACAGAAAAGGCACCAGTCTTCAAAAGGATACAACTGACATCAAGGCTATGGTCACGGAGATCTACCAGGCCTTCAAAGGTCAAGCAACTCCAACTCCCTTAGTGTCCGAGGCAACTCTTGCTCTCACTGATTTTGCAACAAAAGTTGAGGGGGAGAAAGCCACTGAAGAGACTCCCTCTCACACTGAGGGGGAGCCAGCTCAACCAGTCTCAGCAACACCCATATCATCAGTCCCACCACCAACAACAACAATAATGACAATGACAGTTGCAACACCCATCATGACAACAACACCACCTTTGGTAGCATCATCTTCTTCAGGACAGGATAAAGGAAAAGCCATAATGTAAACACCTGAGCCTGAGAAGATTCCCTATGTCATCGGCAACACTCAGTATCTTCTTACTCCACAACAGCTAAGTGCCTAAATTGCAAAGGAAGAAAGGAGAAAGAAACTAGCTGAGGAAGAAAGGAAGAGCAAAGAAGCACTGGTACAAGTTGTTGTTGAGGAAGCTGAGAATATTGGAATTGATCCCAAGAAGCTTCAAAAGGGTCAGGCTGGACAAAAGTTCAAGGATGCTCAGGCTGCTCAAATGGCTGCAATGAGGAAAAAGCTTGATAAAAAGAACAAGAAAGCTGCAGCCATCAGGCAAGAAAGAATTGACCACTACAATTGGTCAATGACAAGCAGAAGGCTGCCTGAGAAGATCACAGATGTAAAAATCATCCCCAAGTCCAAACCACTGGCAATGAATGTCTACAGGGGGATGATAAAAGACATTTTGAGGTTCATGATCCCATGAAATTCACTGACTTTGGGATCACTAAACTCGATGAGCTTGGTCCAATCATTTCTAAGAAGCAGAATGTAGTGGTCAAGGAGCTGATGAAATCCCTAAGCAAAAGGTATGAAAGACTGAGGGAAGCACCAACACAGCTTGGAATTCAGCCAGCTCTAACTGCACCACAAGGATCTCAGTCTCAGCCAGACCAAGGCAAAAGAAAAAGGGTTGAATCTGAGCCTGAAATCAAAGTCCCTGGCCTGGACTACGACAGGGAGCTACCAGAGGGAGTAAAGTTTGTAAACTGTCTTTGCATTGAAGAGCCTGAAAGAGGACTCTTCTTTATAGATGTCTATGGAAACCCAACATTCCATAGGTGGAGTGACATTGACCTTGCAGGAGTGTCTACAATGGCAAGTTATCTACCAGTGGCCTCTCAGATCCAAACCCCAGCAAACGTCATGTTCTGCAATGACCTGAATGCTAAGATAAGAGAGCACCCTGATAAAGAAACACTCCTCAAGAAGAAACCAAAGCTTGAAGCACTAGGAATCCACATTGAGTGACATATTTTGTTTCATCTTTTGTACTAGTGATAGGAACTATGTAATTTGATCAATAAACGATGTATGTTTTGTTAAAATATTCAGTGTTCCTTATTGTGTTCATTAGTACATTCAGTGTAAGAAGAAGCCATTTGCTCATTTACACTGATCAAACACTTAGGATATTTGTATATCAAAATAGGGGGAGACTGTTGGGTTCAGTAAATACCCAAACCCCTTAAGTCTAAGATTTGAATAGAAAATACCCTAAGTGTTGTCCCTTAAACACTAATGAGTCACTGAGCGCATAGTCTCTCAGTGCGCTATCTTCAGGATACTCAGTAAGAGACAAAGATGAAGTCTCTCCACTCAGTAAGGCGGAACTTAAGGGGTGAAGACTGAGTCAAGAAGAAGATGGTGGATTCAGTGAGTGATGACAATAACTCACTGAATCCTAAAACTCCTCACCAACTGCTTACACTGAAGACAAACTGAAGTTGAAGACGGAAGGCAATGAAGACTGAAGAATGAGCGTGATAAGGCGGGATAAGTTTGAACAGTTAAGACGAAGTCCTTATCAACCAAAGTCAACTTTCCATGAATAGCTAACTATCAGGCTCAGTGTCATCACTGACTAGAAGAAAGCAACCTTGTCACTTACCCAATATAGTCTTTGTAAACAGAGACAAAATACATCAGTATTTTGTCTTCTGTAACATGTCAGTTTGTCCTCTAGGAAAGAGTTAAAAACCATACTTGTATAAATAGCATAAGAGTTGGAGTGGAAGATTTAAGCTTGTGAATTGTAAAACACATACACACACAAGCCATCTTTCACTCCTCCAAATACAACTCAGTCCCTGAGATAGCTCAGTGGTTCCATTGTAGTTGTGCTCAGACTTAGCCTGAGCTTCGTGAGGAGTTACAACACTTTGTCATTTCAATCCCAAGTACTGTTCCGCAAGTACTTGGGTAATGTATTCTTTTTGATAGACTTCTAATAAAGAATATTAAGTTGAAAATTTATCAGTGTGTATTTTACTTTCATTATTTTCAGTCATTACTCACAATTTGTTTACTTAATACTTTAAACTATTTTATACGATTGTGAAACGGGTTCAACAATATATTCTACCTGGCCAGTATTTGAATGTACCTTTATGATGGAACCTCATGCTAAAGGAACCTAGTCGATCCGCTGTATAAAAAATGTAAAAAAAACACTGTTACGATAAACTTACCTAAAAGGGGAATAACTTAAACAATCGTACTAATATATAGGTGTATACGATTATAACAAAAAAAATGAAAAAAACACTTACCATCTCTCATAATTGCAGATTTTTCCTCCTTCTCATGGTCATCAAAGAAAGGAGGTTCTCTGATTTGCAATAAACTAAATCCAAGGTTGCTGCTTGTTATTTTCTAACTTAAGATTATTGGATTTGATGATTGACATTGCATTATGGTCTTTTGGGTAGGCTTCCGAAACAAGTTTGGGGATGACCAATAATTACACAGCTTAGTTATATTAGATATTATGGCGGGAAATTGGATTAGACATCTACTACATAGTACATCAAGGTAATAAGACGATTCTACCCTCAACAATAAACAGATAACGGGATTTTATGTAATATAACGGGACTTTGACCTGGGCATTAATGGTCAAGGGACTCATTTAGTCTATAAAAAGCTTGTTTTGAACTACCGACGATGAAAAATGCAAATTTTATCCCAGCGTAATATTCCAAGACAAGTTTAGAACCAACAATGTATTTTAGTCTTAAAGTTATAAACAATGAATGTCTAAATATTTAAAACATAACCATCACACATACATTTAGCAAATTCCTTAGAAAATATAATACGCGCGTGACATGTAAGCTGCATAAGTAAGCTTTCTTGGGCACATCTATAGTCACACTTTTAGTCATCAAGTTAATAAACCAATGGATTATTAGTATTTTTGGTGAAAACACTAAGACCGATTAAGATATTTATATGAGTAAATAACAGAGAATATTATAATTATTTTTTAAACTTTTTTGTTCTTTTCCTTTTCTTAAAGGATAGTTTTAGACATCAGAGAGCACGATGTAGTGGACGGAGCACGGATGCAGTGGACGGATAGCATGCCATAGACGATTTTGGCCACTTATAGCGCCGACATGTTGCACCGGCCATTGCGCCATACTAGCATTATAGGTGTCATACCTAAACAGCTGGCGATTTTTTTTTTTTTTTTTTTTTTTTTTTTTTTTTTTTTTTTAATATAAATGTTAGGAACGGACTACAAAAGACAACAGTGAAAAAAAAAACATACATTTTTTTCCAATAAATATCTACTTTAATCATACAAACAACATACAATACTCGGTTTTCTCCCCATTTCATATACTTTCTTTTATAACTACCATACAAACAACCTAAAAAACTCAAATTTCCCCCACACAGAAAGAAACAAAAGGAACTATGTGAGAAAAATGTGCACAACAACCTTCAACATGATCTTGTGAATTATCTTTAGCAACGGCATTAAGAATGACAAAAGAAAATGTAGTTTCTTATTTATCGTATTTTTATTTTAGCGAAATGTTGTATTTTATTTTTTATATTGTAATTTTATTTTTAATTTAATAAAATGTGTTTGTGTTTAAAAGAAATAGAAAAGAAATTAAAAGTATGATCTATTGACTTCTATAACAATTATAGACATGATACAAGCTGACGTGACGGCGCTAGTCATATTTGTTAGAGGAAAAATGACGGACTTGTCTATTATCCAGATGGCTTCATAGTTCATAGACAGAATAACATGAATCATCAAAATTATAAATAAATAAAAATAGACTAATGCTATTTAGGCCTATAAATCATGCTTAAATACATGCTTAATGCATAAATTACTTGTACAATTGTATTATACATTTTCTCTTTCTAAATTCTCACCAATCACTTTTTCAAATCCACCAATCAAATCATTAGACACACAAGTAGGCTCGCTAATTAGGCATAATAATCATTTTTCATAAAAATAATCTAAAACATTTAACAGGCGTTCATAGTGGAAGAATATTTTTAGTGAATAACACGTGGGTTTTAATTAGATGCAACAACAACACGGTGGTCCAACGATCAAGTTTTCGTGACGTTAAAGTTTTGTGTTTCGTGTCTCAACCATAGTACCATACCTTTAAAAAATTAAGGTTAGGAAAATATTATTGGTTGCTTTCATAAATCATTATCGAGCATTTTATAGATGAGACTGACTTCGATTAAGAAGAATTCAAGATGTCAAAGAAACAAGTTTCTACTTATATTAAACTTTCTGTACAAAACTTTTAATTTAAGAAGTGAAACTTTTTAGATAAAAGCAAAAAGTAAATAGAAATTTGAAAAAAGGATTGGGCATATCCGAGATGAGGATATTAAAAAGTAATCGAACCGCCTACGGTTTAAGTAACACAAACTATAAGGCGTAAGTAACACAAACTATATGGCTCTTAGCATTAGGTGTCATAACAAGACACACCTTTTCATTTGAGGCTCACGGATGGCACATCACCTTCATATCACTATAACAAACATTCACAACTAACCCCTTCACTCATAACTAACATCAACTTACTCATTTGAGGCCCACCACTTTCTAAAAATACAAACTTCACAACTAAAAAAAAAAAAAAAAAAAAAAAAAAAAAAAAAAAAAAAAAAAACTGACAAACTTTTGTTCGTCGTGCAGACAAAGAATTTAAGATGGCGAAGGAGGAGGGGGGGGGGGGGGGGTAGCCATGGCAAGCTTGCCATGTCACCACAACAAGTTACAACGAGCTCCACACCTAATGCTATTATTGCATTTGTGTTTACATCTGCTCAGAATTCAAATCATAAAATAAGAATGCAACAATTTTTCAACAAGAAGATTTTTTGGAAAGAATACACTGAGTGACTTTCACGAGACTTCTACCATGTTATAAGTCAGCATGAATGTGTTTAATGTAATTTACCAAAACCATAGAGTGAAATAGTCATAAAACAATGCGATGAGATGAGCCATCAATTAATAGGTTGTGGGTTCAAGTATCAATTAAGACATAATGTGGTATTGTGCCTCCACATATTTGTATTTCTAAACATATATATAAGGGGGAATTGCATATATATCCCTCCAAAGGTGAATAATTCCATATATATCATTCTTACAAGTTTTTGATGCACATAGTACAATGATTTTTATGCATGCAAAAGATATATATGCAATGTTGCATCTTTGTAGGGATATATATGCAAATGACCCTATATATAAATATCATATAGATATCGATGGAAACGGAAACAAAAAGTCTGTCATAGTAAATAGATGAGCTAAAACTAAAATTAGCCAGACTAGCATGTCTTTAAAATAAGTACAGAAAAAAAACCTAATAACACCTATCTTTGAACATCAAAACAACTCAAATTAGGCCATTTGACCTAGTCGATTGAGACTCTTTGTACATTAATAACTTGATTATGAGGTTTACTTACCCGAAATATATCCTAAGGCCCACACGTCTCGGGGAGTCAATTGAGCAATTCCCATCAATGAATTTCAAGAAAGGCATGTGAGTTTATTTACTTGCGGCCGTTTGGTTTGTAAATAGGTTTAGGATTTGGATTTGGATTCAGATTTAGATTTGAATTTGGGTTGAATTTAAAGAGAAAAAATATATTATTATATATAAATAAATTTAATTTATAAACTAACTATTAAATAAAAAATAATAACTTATTGTAAGAAAATAATAAAATAGACAAGTAGTACCACGTTTGTGGCTATAAAATCAAATAAGCTTTGAATTTTGTAAGGAAGTCAATACAGACGGTATGATTGTCAGAAAAGGAAAGGAAATTGGTAGCTTTTATCAAATACTTTATTATTATTATTATTATTATTATTTTTTGAACAAAGATTACATTTCATTTCACTCCTCACAAATGGAGGTAATTTGAACACAACAAGTTACATCGAACATAAAGGACAAAATCGAAGCCGACTTGCCAAACAAAATACACGAGGCAACAAGTTAAGCCAAAAGAAAGCATACACCCTAATAGTTGTGACAGACTACAGCAACACCGTACAAGGGTGGGGGAATCACCAAAGTGAGCTTTAGGTAGACACAACCATATGAAGATGTAGCTTGACAAAAGTACACAAAGTACAAATAACATACATAGAAGATAGAACTAAGCATCCTAAAAGGAGCCAGAGCAAAACCCAACAGATCTAGAATCAAAACCCAAGGCTACAGCAAGCTATCGATGGCGGACCACAACAGATCTGAGCAGAAGAGACCGGATGGTAACGGATCTGAGTAGAAGATAGCGGTGGCAGCAGCGCGAAGATGGGAGATGATAGATCTATGGGTAAGGGCTATTATTTTGGAAAGGGAAAAAAGTACAAAAGGCCCAGACGGCCGGCCTAAGCCAACCGCCGGGAAAAGTCGAGATTTGTTTGGTTAGAGGCTAGAGATTGTGCAATCAACACTTCAACTAAAGCACAAATACATATTTGTTTTCATCACAATGAGCATTTCAGATAAGATGTCTCATCAAATAGGCATTGTCATAAACATGAGTTACTTCATGAAAATGGTACACGTATGTACACAGGGTAAACCTTTTAAGCCAAAGTCCGTAATGATGATTTATATGCTTCTTATAGCATACATATGGTCCGCAACTAAGGGATACTTCTTGCCGGTGAGCATTTGTGCTTTACAGTAGTAAACAAAGTTCTGCCCCGTAAAAGAAGTTAAGTTTCTTGGCATAGTTTTAGTGGATAAATCAAATTATTACTGGATTTATAATCCTCCACCATTGCTATCTTAAGAAATAGATTTCTACATTACATGTTCTCGTCAGATATGTGGCCATTATAGTAGCGTGAGCAAAATACTTGTTAATTAATAAGGCTCATTAGTGTCAGCCCATTAGCCCGTCTAGGTTTAGGGCATCGTTTCTCTTTTATGTGTATATATATTGTTAATACAAATAAACCGTAAAAACGTTTATTCATATTTAGCGATCTCGTTATGTTTTGTTGATAATAAATATAAAGTTATCATAAGTAAAATTATAAGAATACATGTTATTTTTGTAAAGTATATACATTTGGTCATTCACATAAAATGTTGTAATAATTCATTTGTTGTAATAGTTTATCGAATAGGATGGGTAATATCCAAGACCCATGACCCATACCTATGGAGCTAATCCATAACCCATGACCCATTGCATGACATCATGCATGAAATCATGTTGGGTATTATCCATGACACATGACCCAATATCTATGACCCAAGACCCAAGACCCATGACCCATTATATAGATACATTGTATCTTGTTGGGTACCCATGACCCAAAGTCCATGACTCATACCCATAACCCATAACCCGGTTTGCAACCCAAAATCCGAATTGGTATAACTCAGACTGCCGGATCCCTAAGTTTGCACTGGTCGGATCCCCCAAGTGAGGGATCCGCCGGAACCATGGGGTAAAAGGCTTTTTGTGCCTATAAATAGTGAGCCATTTCTTAATTGTTACTCAACCTTCTTCTTACAACCCTCTCATATATTATCTCACTCTTCTAACCTCTGATCATTTTTGATCATTCTAGTAGTTTCTTCTATCTTTTGTTGTGATTCTCATATGGGTCATTCTCAAAGGCGAGATCACGTTTTACTACAAGTAATCCAAGCAAAGGGTCCTTGATTAATTTGTCCATCCACAAGATTTCTATAGCAAGATCTTGTAATTCATATTTCACATAGTTGTTGTGTAATAGTTGTGATAGGTTTGGTTCTACCTCGTGGAAGAACTCGGTATTTAGCTTTTTACCGAAAAAAGTGTAAGCGACGTTATGAGGCTTATCCGCCGTGTTGAAAGAGCTTGAACTCTCGAGTGGGGGACTCGGGGAGTGGAGTAGGGCAAGGAAGGTGTCCTTATAGCCGAACCACTATAAATTACTTGTGTCACTACTTTCTATCCTTTACTTTACATGCTTTTATTATTTACTTTACTTATTGTCTTATGCTATCTATCTATCCATACGAATTCACATAAGATCGAATCTAAATCTTTGAAACTTAAATTAAAATTGGTAAAACTATTCAACCCCCCTTCTAGTTTTCCACAATTGGTATTAGAGCAAGGTTTACAAAAGTTTTAAAGTAAATAGTACTTTAAAAACTTTTCGATCACAATGAGTTTTGAAAATTATAGAGAAGGGAAATTTATGCAACGACCTTTACTACTTGAAACTAATGGTTTTATTTATTAGAAAAATAGATTTGAAACTTATGTGAAATCAAAAGATATTGATCTTTGGTATATTATTATTGAAGGTGATTTTCAAGCTACTACAAAAGATGATAAAACCGGCAACGAAGTAAACATCTCTCATGATCGTCTCACCGATGACCAAAAGAAAAAGCTTTCCAAAAATAGTGAGGCAAAAATGGTTTTATATAATGCTTTACCTAAAAAGGAATTTGAAAAAATTTCTATGCTTAAAACCTCTAAAGAAATTTGGAATTCTTAAGTTGTAACACACCAAGGAAATCAACAAGTTAAAAACAGCAAAATTCATTTATTTGTTCAACAATGTGAACAATTTTCAATATTGGATGAGGATAGTATAGATAATTCTTTTGCTAACTTTAATACTATTATTACTTCATTACAAGCACTTGATGAGTCTTTCTCTAGTCATAATCATGTCAGGAGATTCCTAAGGGTGCTTCCATCAAAGTGGAGACCGAAGGTGACGGCCATCAAAGAATCCAAAGACTTGTCAATCCTCACTCTCGATGAACTCATAGGCAACCTAAAAGTCTATGAGCTCGTCCTCGCTAAAGACTCTGAAGCTTCAAAAGAAAAAAAAAAGAGAAGCACAAATCTCTTGCCTTAAAAGCCAAGAAAGTCTCAAGCGATGAAGAGACATCATTTTCAGAAAGTGATGACGAAGAGTATGCAATGGTGGTACGGGACTTCAAGAAGTTCTTTCGGAGAAAAGGAAGATATGTCAAGCAACCTTATGACGACAAGAAAGGGTTGCAGAAAGGCAAAGACGACAAGAAAGTAAAGGACGAACACACGTGTTTCGAATGCGAGGATCCTAATCACTTCATTAGTGAGTGTCCCAAACGTGACGAGCAAAAGGCGTTCGTAAGTGGCTCGTGGGGAATGAGTGAGGAGGATAACGAAGAAATTTGTCTCATGGCAAAAGACTCAAACGAGGTATGTTACGAGTCTCTATATTATAGTAGTTCATCGTTAGATGATGAATCCTTACATCGTGAATATGATAAGCTTTGCAAAATTAGTCTCAAAGTAACTAACAAAAATAAGATTTTGATAAACAAAAATGAACGTTTAGAAAAGAAAATTTTTGAGCTAAAAGATAAATTAAAACGATTAGAAAAGGGAAAAGAAGTAGATAGTGAATGCGAGCTTTGTGTTCAACTTCAAACGTTAGTTGACCATCTTGATTCTAAGATTGCTAGAATAAGTACTAATACTCTTGATAAAATACTTGATAGTGTTAAAACGGGTAATAATCAAAAGGGTTTAGGTATTCAGGAACACATTGCGTCAACTAGCGACATTAAAGAAACATAATTCGTTAAAGCAATTGAAAAACAGGCTACTGTAGCCACGTATCCCACAGATCCCTTGAAAAAGGAACCGTCTAGTGTAAATTTAAGGATCCGTGGGTCTGTACCAGCAAACAGTAGAAATAACGCAACCACGTCCTCTAGAACCGACTTTGTTATTGTTAACTAGAAGAAACCAACCCATGTTACTGTTAGAAATGTCAAACAACCACCTCCACTAAAACAACATCAAAGTTTTATGAAAAACAAAGGTCCATCGTTTTCTAAACCAAACACAAATATAAGTAGACCAAATAATGTTTATCCTAGAAGTAACCACCATCAAATGGGATGGAATCATAATGCACAAAATAGTTTTCCATTTCAAAACTTTACACCTTGGAATGCTTTCTCACCTTTTTCGTATATGCCTCATATGAATGAAATGTATAACACCAATGGACCCATGAACAAATGGGGACCAAACTTTTGAGTTAATTGTTTTCTTAGGTGTGCCTAAAGGTCGACTTAGATCCGGACGAATGGATCAAGGATAGCGGGTATACGAGGCATATGACTGGTAATGAAGATTTGTTCTCCACATACGAATCCTTCAATGGAGGAAATGTGGTGTTTGGAAATATCAAGAGCAAAATCATCGGTAAAGGTACAATCTCTCACAAATCCTTAACTATTAACGATGTATGTCACGTAGAAAACCTAAACTTCAATCTACTAAGTATAGGACAAGTATGTGATAAAAAGTGCAACGTACTTTTTAGTGAAACCGGTAGTAAAATGGTATTACTATTGGAAGAGGCATTAGAAAACATGGAGTTTATGTCATTAAAATTGGAAATGAACCAAAAGAAAAACTTTGTCTTACCTCTATGGATGATACTTCGACCTTATGGCATCGAAGATTGGGCCACGCCAATATGCGACTTCTTCAATAGCTATCATCCAAAGAACTAGTAAGAAACCTACCCAAACTAAAATACGAACATCATTTTTGTGATGCTTGTAACATAGGAAAACAAGTCCATGCTAGTCATAAGCTAAAAATATGGTTTCTACAACTAAGTGTCTAGAATTACTACATATGGATTTATTTGGTCCATCTGCTATTCAAAGTTACGGAGGTAACTTCTATACTTAGGTTATAGTGGATGATTACTCTAGGTATAAATGGACAAAATTTTTAAAGAATAAAACTGAAACGTTCGATTACTTTGAAATATTAAGTAAGAAAATCCAAAGACAACTAGGAAGTCCTATTGTGTCAATTAGAACGAATCATGGTCGGGAATTTGATAATGAAGTGAAATTCGGAGCTTTTTGTGATGCTATTGGTATTATCCACAATTTCTCGGCTCCTCGCACTCCACAATCAAATGGGGTAGTTGAAAGGAAAAATAGAACCCTACAAGAAATAAGTCGCACCAAGATTAATGAGCAATCTATTTCTCAAACATTTTGGTGCAATGTCGTCAACACATCAACCTATATACTAAACCGAGTCCTAATTAGACCATTCTTAGGAAAAACTCCATACGATTACTACGAGGCAAAAATCATGCGTTAGAACACTTTCAAGTCTTTGGTAGTAAATGTTTCATACTTAATACTAAAGATTATTTAACTAAATTTGATCCTAAATCAACCGAAGGTATCTTCTTAGGATATTCTCCTAATAGTAAAGCAAAGCATACGTAATTCTAAATAAAGAAACCATGAAAGTTGAAGAATCTTTAAACGTAAAATTTGATAAGAGTCCATCTAAAACTACCCTGCCTCTTGTCGATGACGAGTTATCGAAAGTGAAGTATTATAAATCAAAGAAAATATAAATAAATAAGATGAACCATTTAAACAATGAAATCATCAATATTAAAGAGTCTAAAGATCATCCCATAGAAAAGGTTATAGGAAAGTTAAATGAAAGAACCTTAAGATCTCAAGTCCAAAACTAAAATAGTCTATTTTGTTTTGTCTCAACCATAGAACCTAAAAACACTCAAGAAGCCATAAAAGATGAAAGTTGGGTAATGGCTATGCAAGAAGAGTTAAATCAGTTTGTTTCTAACAATGTTTGGACACTTGTCCGTCCACCTAAAAACCAAACCATAATCGGAACAAAATGGGTATATAAAAACAAGTTAGTCGCATACGGTGTCGTGTCTAGAAATAAAGCTAGACTTGTTGCTCAAGGGTATAACCAACAAAAAGGCATAGACTTTGATGAGACCTATGCTCCCGTAGCTAGATTAGAGTCTATAAGAATACTTCTTGCTTATGCTTGTGCTCATGATCTTAAGCTTTTTCAAATGGATGTTAAAAGTGCTTTTCTAAATGGTTTTATTAATGAAGAAGTTTATGTAGCTCAACCTCCGGGCTTTATCAGTTTCGAAAAACCTAATCACGTGTACAAATTAAAGAAAGCTCTTTACGGTCTTAAACAAGCCCCAAAGTCTTGGTATGATAGACTTAAATCATTTTTAATCAAAAGCGACTATACCATGGGGTTAGTTGACAATACACTTTTCACAAAGAAAAAGGACTCACAAATAATTATTGTTCAAATATACGTGGACGATATTATATTCGGATCGACTTGTCGAGACATGTGTGATGATTTCTCAAAAATCATGCATGATGAGTTTGAAATGAGTATAATGGGAGAATTAAGTTTCTTTCTTGGTCTACAAATCAAACAACTAAAAGATGGTATATTCTTTAATCAATCCAAATACATAAAAGAAATGCTAAAGAAATTCGGATTAGAAGAGTCAAAACTAATAAGAACACCAATGTCATCCGATACCAAACTCACCAAAGATGAAGACGGTGAATCCGTTGATAACACCAAATACCGTGGCATGATTGGTAGTCTTCTCTACCTTACGGCTAGTCGGCCGGATATCATGTTTAGTGTATGTCTTTGTGCTATGTTTCAAGAAGACCCCAAAACTTCACACCTAGAAGCCATAAAAAGAATATTTAGATATATTAAGGGTACTACTCAATTAGGATTATGGTATCCCAAGGGGACGGGGGTTGAAACTATTGTATATGCGGATTCTGACCATGCAGGTGATTATGTTAACTGAAAAAGTACAAGTGGTGTATGTACTTTTATGGGGTGTTGTTTAACATCTTGGTTCTCGAAGAAGCAAACGGCATTGGCCATATCAACAACCGAAGCCGAATATGTCTCCACCGGAAAAGCATGCCAACAAGCTATATGGATGAAACAAGCATTAGTTGACTACGACATCCATCTAAGTGACATTGCCATTTTATGCGATAACAAAGGTGCTATTGATTTAAGCAAAAATCCGGTGTTGTATTCTCGTACCAAGCATATAGAGATCCGTCATCACTTCTTAAGAGACAATGTTTAAAAGAGGAACATTTCTATTGAGAAAGTGTCATCTGAAGACAACATAGCTGACATCCTCACCAAACCGTTGAAGCGGGAACAATTCAACTTGCTTCGTCTAGGTCTTGGTCTTATGAAACAATCGTCGTGAAATATTTTCATTCTACAAGGTACGTAAATGTTTGCCTTACCTTCTTTTCTGAGTCTAGGATCTCTATTTCACACACAACTCACAAACAATATAGGGATTTATTTTAAAACTCAAGATAATATTCTTTTTCTATACAAGAAATTCTTCAAAATATTTTCTAAAATGATATTTCTCCCCGTATCATTTTTCTCAAATAACTCTCACATTTAGGACAAACATTTTCTTTCACTTTTAAATCAAAGTAAAAACCCTTTTCATTGCATCTCATGTATTTTGAATGCTAAAGGGAATACATAACTAATATGTGTTTTCGGGTACATTCAATTAAGCAAAAATAAATTAAGGAGCACTCGGGTTATCTCACGTAAATATATATATATATATATATATATATATATATATATATATATATATATATATATATATATATATATATATATATATATATGATTTTTCACTTCTTTGTTTATTTTTCCTCTTTAAAAGGAGTCGAGATAACCGCAACTCCACATGGTTTTCATATAGGCACACACTAGGCACTACTGTTTCCAAAAGCAAAAATTTGAGCTGCTTGAGAACACCATTTCCACGGATCCCAGCTTTTACGCTGGATGGATCCCTAAAGGGTCGGATCCGTGGGAACCCTGCCGCAGAAGCAAAAATTTTCTCTTATTTTTCTCACTTTGGCTAGAAACTTTCATATTTTTAACATTTTAGCTTTGTCACTAATGAATATGTTACTTAATGCTTGTGTTCTCATGATCACATGCCTTAAATTCATATCTAATCATTAGATTATAGTCCACATTTTGGTTTTAGCATTCATTGCAATGCATTATTTCCTCTATAAATAAAGTTCCAATATGCTTGCATATCCATCACTCTCAACCTCACAAACAATCATCATCATGTCATCCAAACGATAATCAAACATTGATGAACCATCTAGTGAAAACGACCCTTTTCAAGAAATCCAAAACTTCATCCTACCACCTTTCGTAGTACCACCACCAACCAAATCCAAGAGAACCGCACAAATTAGCATCCGACCTTGTTGCTTAGCTAAACCTTTGTCAAAAGTCCATCACCAACTACTCATTCTCCACCAAATGACTACATTGTAGCACCTCCATCATCTCCCACAAGTTCATCACCACATTCATCTAACGAGTCTCAACTTGACACTCAAATCACCCTAGCGGAATTCCTTAAGACTCCAAAAACAATTCCACTACCCGTGTCTAGTCCACCACCCGCTCCTTTTCAACCATCAAAAACTACCCAACTAGCCTCCAAATTAAACCCAAAAGAACTAGTCTTTTTAACACCTCCAACATCTCCAAACACATTCTACAAAGATCTTGAAACATCACCACCTCTACATCCCATCACTTTACAAGAACATCTAGGTTCTTATCCACCACCACTAACCAACATCATGGAATTTGATCCATATTTTCCAACATTTCCACCACCTATTCCGCACTCCACAAATCAAACCTATCCGGAAACCATTCACCAACACCTCCCACATCATCTCTCATGCTCACATTGTCAATCCACTAGGGATCTCGCAATATAAATAAGAGACGAGATGCGATTCATATTTAACCATATCCTTGAGCGCATCAACATTATCACTCACTAAAACTTCCATAATTAACCCATATGCAAGCATGAAAGGAATGATAATATTATTTTCTCTATTTTTGTTTCTTTTCTTTTGAGTCATTTTAAAGAACAATCATTGTTCTTAGTTTTACATTTTGTATGTGCCTTTAAACAACTACACTTTGATATTTAATTACAAGGATTTGTTTACGTACCTTGGCTTTCTATCTTGTTTCTCGTCCTATACAAGATTATATTACATGTTACTACTAACATTTTTTGTACGCATTATGACGCCCAATTCTAGGGGGAGCTACCGTCAAAGGGGAGCTAGTGCTTTGTGGATCATACTAATTTTTATTCCACAACTTATTTCTTCACTAGACTCATTTTTTGTTTCGACAAAAAGGGGGAGAATTAAGTAAAACTTACATATATTTTCAAAACATACATCTAATCTTAAGTTTTACTCAACATAACGTTATGTTTTGTCATCAGAGAGATTGTTAATACAAATAAACCGTAAAAACGTTCATTTATATTTAGCGATCTTGTTATGTTTTGTTGATAACAAATATAAAGTTATCATAAGTAAAATTATAAGAATACATGTTATTTTTGTAAAGTATATACATTTGGTCATTCACATAAAATGTTGTAATAATTCATTTGTTGTAATACTTTATGTAATAGGATGGGTAATATCCAAGACCCATGACCTATACCCATGGAGCTAATCCATAAACCATGACTCATTGCATGACATCATGCATGAAATCATGTTGGGTCTTATCCATGACTCATGACCCAATGTCCATGACCCATGACCCATTGTCTAGATACATTGTATCTTGTTGGGTACCCATGACCCAAAGTCCATGACCCATGGCTCATACCCATAACCCATAACCCGGTTTGCAACCCAAAATCCGGACTGGTATAACCCAGACTGCCGGATCCCTACTGGTCGGATCCCCCAAGTGAGGGATCCGCCGGAACCATGGGGCAGAAGGCTTTTGTGCCTATAAATAGTAAGCCATTTCTTCATTGTTACTCACCCTTCTTCTTACAACTCTCTCATATATTATCTCACTCTTATAACCTCTGATCATTTGATCATTCTAATAGTTTCTTCTATCCTTTGTTTTGATTCTCATATAGGTCCTTCTCAAAGGCGAGATCACGTTTTACTACAAGTCATCCAAGCAAAGGGTCCTTGATTGATTTTTCCATCCATAAGATTTCTGTAGCAAGATATTGTAATTCATATTTCACATGGTTGTTGTGTAATAGGTGTGATAGGTTTGGTTCTACCTCGTGGAAGAACTCGGTATTTAGCTTTGTTCCAGAAAAAGTGTAAGCGATGTTGTGAGGCTTCTCCGCCGTGTTGAAAGAGCTTGTTGACATAGTGCTTGAACTCTCGAGTGGGGAACTCGGGGAGTGGAGTAGAGCAAGGAAGGTGTCCTTGTAGCTGAACCACTATAAATCACTTGTGTCGCTACTTTCTATCCTTTACTTTACTTGCTTTCATTATTTACTTTACTTATTGTCTTATACTATCTATCTATCTATCCATACAAATTCACATAAGATCGAATCTAAATCTTTGAAACTTAAATTAAAATCGGTAAAACTATTCAACCCCCCTTCTAGTTTTCCACATATATGACATGTACAGACTCTAATTTCTATCAAATAATACACAAGTTAGTTTCATCTTTGGTTTCTATATGGATTCAGAGCTGCATCAATCTTCTTCGTAAACCAAACCTGATCGTTGGTATTTTTTCCTTTCCACGAGTTTAATTATTTCTGCAAGATCTATGATATTTATGCATGAACATTTGGATGTGATTTATTGCACATGGCTGTATACGCGGTGTTAATACAAATAAGCCGTAAAAACGTTTATTTATATTTTACGATCTTCTAATGTTTTGTCGATACAAACGTAAAATCATTTTAACGAAACAAATAAAATACGTAAATGGTTTGAGCCAATAGTTTACTAACACACTTACGTTTTCACATAAAACACCAAACAAGTAATAGTGTTTCCATGATTCAGTAATACATATGTACAACAACTAGTGTTTATGATGAGTGTGTAAATACTCATCAGTTTTGTACAAAATAAACTGCAAATTCATCTGAAAACACTCAGAAACACATCTAAATGATCAAAATATCACAAATCAGTGTTTTATGTGTTTCAAATTCAAAAATATCAAAATCAGATGAAAAACATATCAATTTTGCAAAAATTGCAGTTTCAGTCCCCCAAGTTTCAAGAATTGTCAAAAATAGTCCCTGAGCCCGAATTTCAAAAGTATAAATCACCAAAGGTCCTTTTAAAATCAAAAGTTGTCAAATTTAGTCCTTTGGTGGAAAATATCAAAAAGTTTGAGAAATTACAAGTTTAGTCCTTCAACTTTCAAAATTGGCAGAAATGGCCCCCGGAAAATGGCAAATTGGCAACATTGGTCCTTATACTTATTGAGATTGTCAATTATGGTCCCTTGAAGCAACTTTGCAAGATTGGCAGTTTAGGTCCCTCAAATTCAGAAATTACATGAAAGGTCCTTATGTGTTATTAAAACCCTTGTGACCTCTTGGACCCTTTCACACCTTGTGACCCCCTGTCAAACTGAATATTGAACCCCCCCTTTATAATATCTATCCAGTCAAACCAGTCAACCCATCTCTTTCCCACCTTTCCCTCTACCTTGTCTGTTCCCACCATGCCCAGCCACCAACACCACCAACCCAGCCTCCATTCCACTCTCCCATGTCCCCTCCACCTAAACTAACATCCAAGGATCATTTAATGCCCTTTCACCAACCATATCACCCCCAATTGGCAGAAAAGGATTTTGGCGCCAAAAAAGTGTTTAAACGGTTGAGATTGATTCTAGGGCATCCAATGGTCAGGATTGATGGGAAACATTCAGAAGTGAGAGAAAATGAGTTTGGGTTATAAAAGAGAAGCAATTGGAGCAAGTGCAAGAGTCTTCTAGTTTTTAATTTATTTTCTTATGTCGTTTTTTATGTAAAAGTGTTATTTCAGTGTTAATCTTGTATCATTTTGTTAAATTGTATCAAACTTATGTTTTCAAGTGTATTGCAATTAAATTTAAGCACTAATTTCAGTTTAATGTTATAATCTTCATTTTGTGTCCACTGTTGCATTTTTCCAAGTCTAAGTCTTATACACAAGCTTCAACTATATCATTTCTCAGTTTTAAATAGCTTTTACAAGCTTATAAAAGCTTTTTATAAACTTAAATTTCAGTTTTAAGCACATTTGGAAGTTGGTCAAAGAAAGTCAAACAGGGTCAAGATTGGCAAAGGAAATGGAAAAGGGTGAAGCAGCTATGAATATGGGTTGATATTGAGCTAGGTTAGGGGTTTGGATAGGTTAGAAGTTCTCTGGTTCTTGGATTCAAACCATTGTGGTTGTGGACTATTGTAAGTGATTTTCAAGTAGTTGTGCATAATCTGTTCTTGTTGTTTAAACCTGTTAAAACCTGGTCAAACAGTAGTATTTAGGTTAAATAAACTTAGATTGATCATAAGTACAAGTTGGTTAAGTGTTTGGATCAATTTTGATTCAATAACTGTTAATTAAGGGGTGTTTGGAATTGCTGATTTAATTATGTCCAGGACTTATTCAGTGTATAACCTTTGTTGGTTCAAGTTTATCTAGTCATATTAGACTTATATCTGTCTTGCTTGAGTGCCTGCTATCAAAAAAGTCAAAAATTCTTGTTAAACTGTCTCACAGTCTCACTGATGGATTTTTAAAGAAGGAAATCACCATTTTGTGATTAAAAGTCAATAACAAAGGTTGTAATATCTTCATAACATCATTTAACAACATTATCAGTCCTCAAATCAGGTTTAAAACTCAAAAAAGTCAACTTTCCATGTTCTTTCAAAAAGTCAAAAAATGGTGAAAAGTTGGATTTTTGCAGATCTTGCAGATTCTCCACAGGTTTCATAAAAGGGTTTTAAGTTCTGATTTTTGGGATACAAGTAGTCCTCTAGGTGGTTTCCAAGATCTAATATCTGTTTTTGCTTTAAGCTCTTTGGATAAGCTTGGGCATAAGCCCAAAGTAGGCCTCAGTTGCCCTGCACCACTCAGTATACACTGAGTGGTTTTTCAGTTTTTGTGCAGCTTGCACAGGATTCATTTTGGCTTGTTAGAAGCTGATATTTTGGTTATCAGTAGTCACTTAGGTCTAGTTTAGGTATCAATCATTAGTTTTTATTTTATAGCTTGTTTGAGTGCTTATTTTCAGTCTGCAAGTTGACACCATTTCTGTTCTTTTTAGCTTAATATCATAATCACCAAGTCCTTGTATCTTGTTAATCAGTGCTTGTAACTTGTTTGTTTAAGTTTACATTGGTCATATTTAGTATACCATAGCTTCTGTTCTAGTGTGGTAGCTCATTTTAGTCATTTAGCTTATTAAAGAGCTTATTTATAAGCCCAATCCATAGCAGTTTCATAATCTTCCAAGTAATCACCTGTTTTTCCATTTTTCATAGCTTCTTAACATTAATTTAGAATTTTCCTGAAAATTTCAGATTTTTATAAGCTGTTTTGCTATTTTTCTTGATTTTAAGTAGTTTTTAGGCATTTTTAAATAGCATTTAATAGAAAAAATTCAGAAAAGGTTCCAAAAAATAATTTTTCAATTTTCTCAGACTTAGATAAATATAAAAAGTAGAAAAAGTAACTTTCTAGATTTTTCATAGTCCATTTGGTAATTTTTAGTAATATAATTAGTTTTTAATAGTTTAAAATTCATAGAAAATAGAAAAATAGTCTCAAAAATACAAAAATAGTTTTGAAAAGTCTATTTTGATATTTTAGACTTTTCCAAGTCTTAATCTTATTTTTCTAGCTCATTTTCCTATTTTCTTGTAATTTAGGTAATTAATTAATAGTTAAAAGTAGTTTTTAATTAGATAATTAGTTTTAAAAATAATTTTCTTTTTCTAGATATTTTCTTTTATCATTAGGTTTATAAAAACATCATTTTCATATTTTTAGGGTTAATATTGACTTAGTTTCACCTTTTTATTTTGTACGTCGCGTAGATTTTAATTTAAACGTACGTTTTAGGTTTTAAACGTTCATCACTTTAAATATAGTGATAGCGTTTATTTAATAGGTTTTATCTTTTTAATTTTCTTTAATTTGCATTTAAGGCGTTTTTAGTTTGTTTGATATTTCTGTAGTCATAATAACCTCAATTCCCTTTACCATTCAAATTTCTCGATCACTAGACGTTGATTTATCCATTGCATAGCTCGCTGGGACATAACGACCCGGGGAGACCCTATCCTCCTCTGATCTTAATTGCATTAGTGTTTGAACAGTTTTTAGTCTTTTAGACTTGACTGTTTAGCACCGATCAAATTTTGGCGCCGCTGCCGGGGAGCTGTGCTGATTTATCTCCCGTTTTAGCAGATTAGTTGTTTGAATCCTCACTCATTGTTTATATCATCCATCTCTGTATATATATATATCCATATTTTCTTCTAAAAAATCCAAAAACCCAAAAACAAGCAAAAACGTATAAAACACAAAAATATTTTTCTTTTGTTTCTATATATGTATCAAAAATAAAAATACAAAAAGAATCGTCGTTTTCTCTAATAATTAACAACTTAAAAGATTACCACCGAAAACCAAGGCAGTGCACTACCTAACTGGGGGTGCGACCATAATAAGTTCCCGAACTAAAGATATAAAACTTGCCTTTGTGTCCATTGTGATTGGTGTACCTTTTTCAAAGAAGCCATTCATCTTGGATTATTGGTTAAGTTCACTGTTGTTTTGCCTCGATTTTGTGTTAATTGATTTTGTTGTGATATCGACGTTTCAGAACCAGAAAACCCATAAAGATTCTTCTCACCCTGATTTTTACAAAACGTCTTCATAATTCTCATTCTCATGTGAAAGATTTCATAATTCCATTTCTCTCCTTAACTCTGAGTTTCCTTAGAGTTAACTCTTGTGTATGCGCACTCGCTCTTCTAGATCTGTAAGCCCATTTCGTGAGCTTGTCAAGATTCCAAGAAGGCGTGTTCGCAGACGTTCTGCTCCATCAGTCGGATCTGAGATCCGGACTGTCCACACCACTTCCGCTATCATGGCGGATGAAATTCCTATGTGTGAGCTTCTCCAGGCACCCATCGACGGGTATGGAGATGCTATCGTTGTACCAGCCATCGTGGCTGAAAATTTTGAACTCAAGACCGGGTTACTGAACCTTGTAACTTCAAATCAGTTCTACGGTTTTGAGCGGGATGATCCTCATGCTCATATAAGATGGTTTAACAAGATTGCATCTACCATCAAGTATAAGAATGTCCCTTCTGATGCTGTTAAGCTTCTTCTGTTCCCGTTTTCTCTTGAGGGGCAAGCCCGGATTTGGCTTGAAAAACAACCCCCTCAGTCTATAGAGACATGGGAAGATCTGGTGAAGAAATTTGTGAATGAATTCTATCCACCTTCCAAGACCACGAGTCTTAAAAATGAAATCATCAAGTTCACTCAGAAGTTTGATGAATCCTTCAGTGAATCGTGGGATCGTTTCAAGGAATTGCTTCGCAAATGTCCTCACCACGGTTTCTCCGAGTTGATGCAACTCGATACTTTCTATAATGGAGTGAGTCAATCTGATCAAGATTCTCTCAATTCCTCCGCGGGAGGAAATTTCCTAAGCAAAACTGTCAAAGAAGCTTTAGCGATAATCGAAAACAAGTCTAAAGTCCGCACTGCACGAAGCAAGCCGGTTGTTTCTCAAGTCAGTGTTGGTCCTTCTTCTTCTTCATCGCCCGTGAGTCAGTCTAGCACCGATGCTAAGATTGATAAACTCACGGAAGCTATCCAAGCTTTGGTTCTCTCCAATCAAAAGAAAGTCTCTTTTCCACAAACTTCACCTCCTGCTGAAGTTAAGAAAGTGGAAGTCTGTGTTACCTGTGGTGGCCCCCATGCTTATTACAACTGTATGGCCACTGATGGTAACCCCTTTGAAGCTAATGCTGTGGGCGGGATGCCTAATCAAGGAGGCAATCAATATCGTGCTCCTGTAGACCCGAACCACCGTCCTAACAACTACTCTGGACCTCCCGGTTTCAATCAGAATCAAAACCGTAACCAGAATCAGAATAGACCAAACCAAGGTTTTCAAAACCAAGGTCATTTCAATCAAAACAACGGTTTTCAAAATCAGAATCAAAATTTCCAACATCAAGGAAATTACAATAGAAACCCAGGTCAGGGAAATTTCAACCCAGGGTATTATCATGGCAACAATCAAGGGAATTTTCAGAATCAAGGCCCTAATCCCAACAATAGAGGCCAGAATTTCCCTGTGCAAACTCAAGCCATTGTTCCAACTGGACCATCATCTGATGAGCTGTTGAAACAATTCATGAAATCCCAAGAGGAAATGAATCGGTTGTTGGTCAGCCAAATTTCTGACATCAAGAAGTCTTTAAATGATCGACCCTCGGGCTCAGGTACTCTACCTAGCAACACGATCGCTAATCCGAGGGGCGATGCAAAGGCGATCACAACCCGAAGTGGTGCTTCATATGCTGGACCTGCTGTTCCTACTACCTCTTCTTCTTCTATCCCGAAGGTAGTGGAAAGCGAACCTCCAAAACACAATGGACCTACGACTCCAATGCCTCCTCCTCCTGTGGCATTTAGTCAAGTTACCAAGGAAACAACGGACAAAGTGCATTATTCAAGTCTACGAAGTACCGCACATGTCCAACCTTCGGTAGTCCAACCTCAAGTGGTCCAGCAACCCAAGTCAAATCAAGGAGTTGTTTTTGAACCTCCTGTAGCTCCTGTTGAGAATCAGAAATCCAAATCTTCTCTTCCTTACCCTTCACGGTTACATGAGCAAAAACTCCGCGAGAAAGCTAGTCATCAGATGGAAAAATTCTTTCAGATTTTCCAAGAACTTCACTTTGACATAAGCTTCGCGGATGCCATCATGTTAATGCCAAAGTTTGCATCTACTCTGAAACATATGCTGAGCAACAAAGAAAAGCTGTTTGAAATGGCTAAAACTCCTTTGAATGAAAATTGCTCAGCAGTGTTGTTAAAGAAGCTTCCCGAGAAGCTTGGAGATCCCGGAAAATTTCTTCTTCCTTGTGTTTTTCCTGGGATGATTGAATGCTTTGCCCTTGCTGATCTTGGTGCAAGCATCAATCTGATGCCGTATTCAGTGTGGAAGAAACTGTCTCTTCCGGAACTTATTCCTACCTGCATGACTCTCGAGCTTGCAGATCGTTCTATCTCGCGTCCTCTTGGCATTGCCGAGGATGTATTCGTGAAAGTAGGAAAATTTCATTTCCCAGCTGACTTTGTGGTCGTTGATTTCGATGCTGATCCTCGAGTTCCCCTCATTGTTGGGCGGGGATTTCTGAGGACGGGCCGTGCTCTTATCGATGTATTTGAGCAAGAGATCACTCTACGTGTGGGTAACGAAGCTGTTACTTTTAACCTCGATCAGACTTCGAGGTACTCCTCAAATTATGATACTGAATCAATTAATCGAGTCGATTTAATTGACATTGCTTCGGAGGAGTACTCTCAAGAGTTTCTTGGTTATCTTCATAATTCTGTGAGTGGGAATTCTAATTCCACCACATCTCCTCAACCTATCATTGCCGACTCTTCCCCCTCTCTTACTCCGTTTGAGGGAGGTGACTTCCTTCTGGAAGAGATCGATGAATTCTTGGCTACTGATGAATCAATTCCGCCTGGAATTGATGGTGTGTATGATTCGGAGGGGGATATTATTTATCTTGAGCAATTGCTTAATGAAGATCCATTACCTTCACTCCCTCCGAAAGAAATCACGATTAAGGAAATCAAATCAGTGCAATCATCTACTGAGGAATTTCCCGAGGTTGAACTTAAGGACCTACCTCCTCATCTCGAGTATGCATTCTTGGAGGGTGATGATAAATTACCCGTCATTATTGCTAAGGACTTAACTGAGGAGGAGAAAACTGCTCTCATAAAGGTTTTGAAGTCACACAAGCAAGCAATTGCTTGGAAACTCTCCGATATAAAGGGTATTAACCCTGAGTTTTGTACCCACAAAATCTTAATGGAGGATGACTTCAAGCCAGCAGTCCAAAGTCAGAGAAGGGTGAATCCTAAGATTCACGAGGTTATCAAACAAGAGGTTCTCAAACTTCTTGATGCCGGTCTAATTTACCCGATCTCTGATAGTCCTTGGGTTAGCCCGATTCATTGCGTTCCAAAAAAGGGTGGCATTACTGTTGTCACGAATGAAGAAAACGAGTTGATTCCAACTCGATTGGTTACGGGATGGCGTGTGTGCATTGACTATCGAAAGTTAAATGACGCCACCCGAAAAGACCATTTTCCTCTACCCTTCATGGACCAGATGCTTGAGAGATTAGCAGGGAACGAGTACTATTGTTTCCTTGATGGTTTCTCGGGTTACTTTCAGATCCCCATTGATCCGCTGGATCAAGAGAAAACTACATTCACCTGCCCATACGGGACGTTTGCCTATAGACGTATGCCTTTTGGCTTATGCAATGCTCCTGGCACGTTCCAACGTTGTATGATGGCCATTTTCCACGACATGATCGGGGAAACTATGGAGGTGTTTATGGATGACTTCTCGGTCATTGGGGACTCATTTCAGACTTGTCTCTCCCATCTAGACAAAATGCTTAAAAGGTGTGAAGACACCAATCTATGTCTAAACTGGGAGAAGAGCCACTTTATGGTCAAAGAGGGCATTGTCCTCGGCCATAAGATTTCTAAGAATGGGATTGAGGTAGATAGAGCGAAAGTTGATGTTATTGCTAAATTACCTCATCCTACCACTGTCAAAGGTGTTAGGAGTTTTCTTGGTCATGCCGGGTTTTATCGTAGATTTATTCAAGATTTCTCTAAAATCGCTCGGCCTATGACCCATCTTCTCGAAAAAGATGCTCCTTTCATCTTCTCTCCTGAGTGCATCGAAGCTTTTGAAACACTTAAGAAAAAGCTTACGGAAGCACCTATTCTAGTTGCCCCCGACTGGGACTTACCCTTCGAGCTCATGTGCGATGCAAGTGATTTTGCAATCGGTGCAGTCTTGGGGCAACGCAAAACCAAACATTTCCAGCCGATCCACTACGCGAGCAAAACTATGACTGAAGCTCAGACTCATTACACCACCACGGAAAAAGAATTATTAGCTGTGGTGTATGCGTTTGAGAAGTTTCGGCCATACCTCATCTTGACCAAATGCGTGGTGTATACGGATCACTCGGCACTCAAATATCTCTTTGCAAAACAAGATGCAAAGCCGAGATTGCTCCGTTGGGTTCTCCTCCTACAAGAATTTGATATCATCATTCGTGATAAAAAAGGAGCTGAGAACCTGGCTGCTGATCATCTCTCCCGATTAGAGAACCCTCACCAAAATGTGTTCGAGAAAAAGGAAATCAATGAAACATTTCCTCTCGAAACACTCAATATGGTTTCTTTTCGTGGAGACTCTTCTACCCCATGGTTTGCCGACTTTGCAAATTACCATGCGGGTAACTTTGTGGTGAAAGGGATGTCGTCCCAACAGAAAAATAAATTCTTTAAAGATGTGAAACATTATTTCTGGGACGACCCCTACTTGTTTAAGATTTGTGCGGATCAAGTCATCCGGCGATGTGTATATGGTCAGGAAGCCATTGACATTCTCAAGGCTTGCCATTCTGGACCTACTGGGGGACATCATAGCCCCAACTACACCGCCAAGAAGGTGTTTGATTCGGGATTCTATTGGCCCACGATCTATAAGGATGCCCATGAATTCGTCAAAACCTGTGACGCTTGTCAACGTCACGGGAATATCTCACAAAGGAATGAAATGCCGCAAAACGCCATTCAAGTGTGTGAGATTTTTGACATCTGGGGCATTGATTTTATGGGGCCATTTCCTTCTTCTCACGGAAATAAGTACATACTCGTGGCCGTTGACTACTTGTCAAAATGGGTTGAAGCTAAAGCTTTACCCACCAATGATGCCCGAGTTGTGGTGAAATTCTTGAAATCTCTCTTTGCTAGGTTTGGAACTCCACGAGCCATAATCAGTGATCGTGGTACGCACTTCTGTAATGACCAATTTGCAAGAGTCATGCAAAAGTATGGTGTAACTCACCGTACCTCTACTGCGTATCACCCACAAACAAGTGGGCAAGTGGAAGTTTCTAACCGGGGGATTAAAAGAATCTTGGAGAGGACGGTTGGTGAAAACCGTGCCTCTTGGTCGGATAGGTTAGATGATGCACTCTGGGCCTTCCGTACAGCTTACAAAACACCCATCGGGTGCACTCCATACAAGCTGGTGTACGGGAAGGCATGTCATCTTCCAGTTGAGCTCGAGCACAAGGCATACTGGGCCTTGAAACATGCTAACTTTGACATTCAGACAGCGGGTGATCATCGGAAAGTTCAAATGAATGAATTAAATGAACTCCGTGATCAAGCTTACGAGAACTCTTTGATCTATAAACAAAAGACAAAGAAGATCCATGACTCAAAAATCAAAAACCGCGTTTTCAACGTTGGTGATCGAGTCCTTCTTTTCAATTCAAGATTGAAGATTTTCTCAGGAAAGCTCAAATCCCGTTGGTCTGGTCCATTCACCATCGCTAAGGTTTATCCTTATGGCACCATTGAGTTATCTCAACCCGATGGTCCTAATTTCAAAGTGAATGGTCATCGAGTGAAGCATTATTTTGGAGAGGACATTCCATCCATGGTTGTCCCGGACTTACAAACTTTCCCCATGAACCAATGAATGCGGGGATCGAGTCAAGCTAGCGACTCGGTAATCAAAAACAGTAGCATGCCATATGGGTTTTCACCCATATTTCTGTCTTCTCACCTCTTTCTACCACCCTAGTGTGGGGGGGGGGGTTGCCCACATGTTTTATAAAAAAAAAAAAAAAAAAAAAAAAAAAAAAAAAAAAAAAAAATCATCTTTCTAAATAATGGCCGTAGTATTTCCCTTTTACGTTCTTTGTTTCGGCATAACCGCCGGTACTTTGAATATTGAGGGCAATATTCATCTCTAGTGTGGGGGGGGATTCTCACGAATTTTATCACATAAATATACCGCCTAATCCCCCCGTTTTTGGCCAAAAATTTTTTTTTTTGGAGTAAGTGTTCTACACTTTCTCATTTGGTTATCAGTCCGCCATGTCTGTAAGACAAAAGGATTGGCTAATCCAGGAGCAAACGGCTCTTGGTAAAGATTTCTCAAATCCGTTTATATGGCTTGCAATTTGCCCAAAATTGTATGGTTCTTCAGCTCCCCATCATCCTCAAAAGATAATGAGTTGGCTAGCCCGCAAGATTATGGCTTGTGGTAAAGGCAGTGGAAAAACCATAATTGGTATTCAGCTCACCAAAGATAATTCTGATAATTTATCTAAGAGTTGGCTAGTCCAGAAGGGTACGGCTTCTGGTAAAGACAAAATCAAATCCGTTGAAAGCTGGTGGTTTGCTCAAAATCACATGGTTATCGGTGTACCATGGTTCTTACTTGAACTGAAACATTTGGCTACTCCAGAAGTAATGGCTTTTGGTAAAGAGTTTAAAATCCATTATGTTTTCTCAAATCATTGCTAGGGACTAGCAATATCTCAGTGTGGGGGATTGATGAGTGTGTAAATACTCATCAGTTTTGTACAAAATAAACTGCAAATTCATCTGAAAACACTCAGAAACACATCTAAATGATCAAAATATCACAAATCAGTGTTTTATGTGTTTCAAATTCAAAAATATCAAAATCAGATGAAAAACATATCAATTTTGCAAAAATTGCAGTTTCAGTCCCCCAAGTTTCAAGAATTGTCAAAAATAGTCCCTGAGCCCGAATTTCAAAAGTATAAATCACCAAAGGTCCTTTTAAAATCAAAAGTTGTCAAATTTAGTCCTTTGGTGGAAAATATCAAAAAGTTTGAGAAATTACAAGTTTAGTCCTTCAACTTTCAAAATTGGCAGAAATGGCCCCCGGAAAATGGCAAATTGGCAACATTGGTCCTTATACTTATTGAGATTGTCAATTATGGTCCCTTGAAGCAACTTTGCAAGATTGGCAGTTTAGGTCCCTCAAATTCAGAAATTACATGAAAGGTCCTTATGTGTTATTAAAACCCTTGTGACCTCTTGGACCCTTTCACACCTTGTGACCCCCTGTCAAACTGAATATTGAACCCCCCCTTTATAATATCTATCCAGTCAAACCAGTCAACCCATCTCTTTCCCACCTTTCCCTCTACCTTGTCTGTTCCCACCATGCCCAGCCACCAACACCACCAACCCAGCCTCCATTCCACTCTCCCATGTCCCCTCCACCTAAACTAACATCCAAGGATCATTTAATGCCCTTTCACCAACCATATCACCCCCAATTGGCAGAAAAGGATTTTGGCGCCAAAAAAGTGTTTAAACGGTTGAGATTGATTCTAGGGCATCCAATGGTCAGGATTGATGGGAAACATTCAGAAGTGAGAGAAAATGAGTTTGGGTTATAAAAGAGAAGCAATTGGAGCAAGTGCAAGAGTCTTCTAGTTTTTAATTTATTTTCTTATGTCGTTTTTTATGTAAAAGTGTTATTTCAGTGTTAATCTTGTATCATTTTGTTAAATTGTATCAAACTTATGTTTTCAAGTGTATTGCAATTAAATTTAAGCACTAATTTCAGTTTAATGTTATAATCTTCATTTTGTGTCCACTGTTGCATTTTTCCAAGTCTAAGTCTTATACACAAGCTTCAACTATATCATTTCTCAGTTTTAAATAGCTTTTACAAGCTTATAAAAGCTTTTTATAAACTTAAATTTCAGTTTTAAGCACATTTGGAAGTTGGTCAAAGAAAGTCAAACAGGGTCAAGATTGGCAAAGGAAATGGAAAAGGGTGAAGCAGCTATGAATATGGGTTGATATTGAGCTAGGTTAGGGGTTTGGATAGGTTAGAAGTTCTCTGGTTCTTGGATTCAAACCATTGTGGTTGTGGACTATTGTAAGTGATTTTCAAGTAGTTGTGCATAATCTGTTCTTGTTGTTTAAACCTGTTAAAACCTGGTCAAACAGTAGTATTTAGGTTAAATAAACTTAGATTGATCATAAGTACAAGTTGGTTAAGTGTTTGGATCAATTTTGATTCAATAACTGTTAATTAAGGGGTGTTTGGAATTGCTGATTTAATTATGTCCAGGACTTATTCAGTGTATAACCTTTGTTGGTTCAAGTTTATCTAGTCATATTAGACTTATATCTGTCTTGCTTGAGTGCCTGCTATCAAAAAAGTCAAAAATTCTTGTTAAACTGTCTCACAGTCTCACTGATGGATTTTTAAAGAAGGAAATCACCATTTTGTGATTAAAAGTCAATAACAAAGGTTGTAATATCTTCATAACATCATTTAACAACATTATCAGTCCTCAAATCAGGTTTAAAACTCAAAAAAGTCAACTTTCCATGTTCTTTCAAAAAGTCAAAAAATGGTGAAAAGTTGGATTTTTGCAGATCTTGCAGATTCTCCACAGGTTTCATAAAAGGGTTTTAAGTTCTGATTTTTGGGATACAAGTAGTCCTCTAGGTGGTTTCCAAGATCTAATATCTGTTTTTGCTTTAAGCTCTTTGGATAAGCTTGGGCATAAGCCCAAAGTAGGCCTCAGTTGCCCTGCACCACTCAGTATACACTGAGTGGTTTTTCAGTTTTTGTGCAGCTTGCACAGGATTCATTTTGGCTTGTTAGAAGCTGATATTTTGGTTATCAGTAGTCACTTAGGTCTAGTTTAGGTATCAATCATTAGTTTTTATTTTATAGCTTGTTTGAGTGCTTATTTTCAGTCTGCAAGTTGACACCATTTCTGTTCTTTTTAGCTTAATATCATAATCACCAAGTCCTTGTATCTTGTTAATCAGTGCTTGTAACTTGTTTGTTTAAGTTTACATTGGTCATATTTAGTATACCATAGCTTCTGTTCTAGTGTGGTAGCTCATTTTAGTCATTTAGCTTATTAAAGAGCTTATTTATAAGCCCAATCCATAGCAGTTTCATAATCTTCCAAGTAATCACCTGTTTTTCCATTTTTCATAGCTTCTTAACATTAATTTAGAATTTTCCTGAAAATTTCAGATTTTTATAAGCTGTTTTGCTATTTTTCTTGATTTTAAGTAGTTTTTAGGCATTTTTAAATAGCATTTAATAGAAAAAATTCAGAAAAGGTTCCAAAAAATAATTTTTCAATTTTCTCAGACTTAGATAAATATAAAAAGTAGAAAAAGTAATTTTCTAGATTTTTCATAGTCCATTTGGTAATTTTTAGTAATATAATTAGTTTTTAATAGTTTAAAATTCATAGAAAATAGAAAAATAGTCTCAAAAATACAAAAATAGTTTTGAAAAGTCTATTTTGATATTTTAGACTTTTCCAAGTCTTAATCTTATTTTTCTAGCTCATTTTCCTATTTTCTTGTAATTTAGGTAATTAATTAATAGTTAAAAGTAGTTTTTAATTAGATAATTAGTTTTAAAAATAATTTTCTTTTTCTAGATATTTTCTTTTATCATTAGGTTTATAAAAACATCATTTTCATATTTTTAGGGTTAATATTGACTTAGTTTCACCTTTTTATTTTGTACGTCGCGTAGATTTTAATTTAAACGTACGTTTTAGGTTTTAAACGTTCATCACTTTAAATATAGTGATAGCGTTTATTTAATAGTTTTTATCTTTTTAATTTTCTTTAATTTGCATTTAAGGCGTTTTTAGTTTGTTTGATATTTCTGTAGTCATAATAACCTCAATTCCCTTTACCATTCAAATTTCTCGATCACTAGACGTTGATTTATCCATTGCATAGCTCGCTGGGACATAACGACCCGGGGAGACCCTATCCTCCTCTGATCTTAATTGCATTAGTGTTTGAACAGTTTTTAGTCTTTTAGACTTGACTGTTTAGCACCGATCAGTTTACATATTGGGTAGATATATACATAACTAGTATGTATTATAATGGGTAATATAATGGGTAGAAGCTTAAGTATTTGACCCATTGACCAAATACATTGAATGTATTTGGGTTTAACCCAAAGTCCATGACCCATACCCATGGAGCATAACCCATAACCCATTGCATGACATCATGTATAAGTCATAAATGGGTATTATCCATGACCCATGGATTTAACCCATGACCCATGGACTAGATGCATTGCACCTACTAGATACATTGTATCTACTTGGATACCCATGGTTCAAAGTCTAGGACCCACGACCCATAACCCATGACCCAAAACGCATGGGCAAAGAGGAGCGTCCTATGGTTACCCTATTTTACACTGGACGGATCCCTCAAGTAAGGGATCCGTGGGATCCGTGGAACAGTAGCCTATTTTCTTCTATAAATAGTGAGCCATTTCTTCATTTTTTGTTATCACTTCCACACATACTTTCTCCTAGTATTGTAAACCTTCTAACCTCAGATCCTAAGGATCTCTCTATCTAGTTTGTGTTTGTTTTTGTGTGATTCTTTAGATTCCTCTTAAAGGCGAGATCACCACCCTTGAAGTCGAGCAAGCTCAAGTCCATGAGTTGCCATGCTTCGTCATCATCAAGACTACTGAGGTTCTCTTGTTGATAGTTCTTTCTTCCTCCCTAGAAGTGTTATGTCAAAGGCATTAGTAAAGGATGCCGGAAGAGTCAAAACGAAAGCATTAGTGAAAGGTGCTTAAACTTCCGTGTCAAAGGCATTAGTGAAGGATGCCAAAAAAGTCAAGACGAAGGCATTAGTGAAAGGTGCCGAACGTACGTGTCGAAGGCATTAGTGAAGGGTGCCTTGAAGTCAAGTTAAGAGGCATTAGTGAAAGATGCCAATGGTGTACAATCGATGAGGTGCATCGATGTACAAATAGAGATAGGCTGCGTCCAAGGATATTGGTATCCTTGATGATGTCATAATAAGGAGTGGGTCTCCTTTGGGATAGTTGTTGTAATGGAACTCGGTATCTAGCCTTGTACCGGATAAAGTGTAGGCGACATTGTGATAGGTGTGGTTCTACCTTGTGGCGGAACCCGGTGTCTAGCCTAGTACCAGAAAAAGAGTAGGCGACGTTGTGAAGGATTCTCCGCCATAAGAAGTTGTGTCGTGTAGTGATTACGAACTCTCGAGTCGGTGACTCGGGGAGTGGAGTTGGGCAAGGAAGGTGTCCTTATAGCCGAACCACTATAAAA
The DNA here is from genome assembly GCA_019973895.1 of Chrysanthemum seticuspe. NCBI lineage: Eukaryota > Viridiplantae > Streptophyta > Magnoliopsida > Asterales > Asteraceae > Chrysanthemum > Chrysanthemum seticuspe. The sequence continues at coordinate 148,336,066 of BPTQ01000003.1, read as the reverse complement.
ACTCGTGTCGTGGTTTTGTGTTTCTTACTCTTTACCTTTGCATTACATATTTCCATATCTATCTATCAACATCCAACATACACATTTGAATAGATTGACATAAGTCGATCTAAATATTTTAAAATAAAGTTTTAATTGGTAAAACTATTCAACCCCTTTCTAGTTTTCCATAATTAGCATAAGAGCTTCGTTACCAAGTTTCTTAGAGTATGTTGTACTTTAAAAACTTGATACGATCCGTGTATGTTTGAAAACTACAAAGAAGGAAATCTTTTAAAATGAATTGTTTCTTTTATGTTGGATAATGATAGATTATTCTAACATTCTCTCTTCAAGAAATCTTCATGCTAGGATCTCTCCAAAGTCTTCATTTCTATTCTAAGAACAATGAAGTCAACTTTCAAGGAAGAAGCTAAAAGTAATCGCAACCTACTTATTCTAAGTACAACAGATTACTTTAAAAGCTCGTGAAGTATTTCGGTTTTATGGTCTCCATAAACCATATCAAGAGATTAGAGGTATGTTCACTTATCCTTAGCTAGTTTACGTCTACATGAATATGTTGATATTATTTTTTCATTAATTTAGACGTTAATAATTGTTAGTCTCTAAAAAGTCTCTTTTCGCCACTTTCCCGACTTACTCATCATCAGGAATAGTATTCTTCCTTGATTTTCTAAAAAGATCGTCAAACTAACGCCGCCGTCACAAATAGATCCTTGATAATTAACTTATCAAATCTCGTTGACCAAACATCTATTGAATTAGGAACCTTAAAGCTATTTTTTTCCATAAGCTAGTGTATAACTTATTACAAAAATAACACCAAACACCCTCTTTCTGTCCACAGTAGCCGGATCACTCAAGTTGTACTAGCCGGATCCCAATTTCAAGGGATCCGTGAGAACCGTGTGACAGAAACCAACCATACGTTTTTCAAAACCAATTATGCTCTTTTCCCTCTCCTCACAAAACACAAAAACGATCCAATTGCTGCTTTCATCTCAATAGGGCTTCATATCCTCAAGCATCTTCCTCTAGAACATCATTGTAAGTAATTACATTCATATGTTCTAATCTTCATCATCCTCATCCTAGGGTTTATGGTTTTCAATTTTTATTAATCAATTGATGAAATTAGGTTTTGCAAAATTAATCACTAGCGAAGGTTTTCACATAACTAAGATTCCATTGTGCTTACAACATTGTTAATACAAATCAAAACCATAAATCCATCTCAACAAATTTTACCTAATTGGAATATTTGTTTTTTCTAGGACCAACCATGCCTAAAGCTACCCAAAAAGACCACCATGATACCGTACTACCTCACTAAATACTATCGAAAAGAGGGGTTTTCAAAAACCGATCGTAAAATCTTCAAAAGACTTGAAAAACGACTTATCCACGAAGGTCGTGTGGTCAAGGAATGTTTCCTTGAAAATACCGACATTCGTCAAGTCTTCTCGGCAATCAACTTTGATTGTCTCCTTGATATTGATGAACAAATTTATCCGGGTTTCATCTTTGAATTCTACAAAAGCGTTAAGATCATTCGAAATAGTGATGATAGCATCTCAATCGCTTTTATCATCAATAAACAAAACTTTACTCTACCCCTCAACACATTTGCACAAATCCTCCGCATTCCATGTGAAGGAATTTGTATGTACTCCCAAGATTGAGCAATATCCACTCAATCCTTTGCACTAGATTCCAAACCAATCTACCGCACTCCTCTTGATGACCCCGCAATTGTTCGAGACACCATTTTCCAAATTAGAGCCGACCAATCTCGCTTCAACCGCAACAAAGAGCTTATTCACCGTGATCCCTTTCAAATGGAACTCTTTGAAATGCATCCCATCTATAGAAAGTGGGAAGAAATTATTAGGGAAAATGTCATTAGTTTGGTCGGAAACAAAGACCATCCAAATGCATGTCATGTCCAAATGATATATTGCCTCATTCACAAAAGGCCATTTAATCTTGCCTATTACATGGTGAAGAGAATGGCCGGTGTATTCAAAGTCGCCAACATGGTACTTCCCTATGGTATGCTCCTAACACGACTCCGTGAGTATGTTAGTGCAATGCAACCTTCTCCGATCAACGATGATCATTTCCTTTCCGATCATGTCATGGTACCACTCACCAAACAACCCTCTAAATGGTTCATGGTCAATGGAAGAAGACCTCGGACTCTCCCGGACTCCTCGGACGAAGAAAAAGTAAATGTCAACCCCGTAGCCAACGTTAACTTGGACCCCATAACCTACTGTGAACAACTTCCAAATCTTCCAAACGAGACCGAAGAATTCAAACAATTGAAGGGCATGATCCAATGCCTAACTAACTACGTCGTGAAGTCGGGAAAGAGGAAGAGAAAAGATTGACAAAAGAGACATTAGGATTATGGTTGCTTTTAGACACTTTGTTTATCATTTTACAATGGATGCTTATGTTTGTGAAATGCTTTATTTTGGTTGTTTAGATATTATCATTACTACTCTTATTTATGATATGTTTTATGAGATATTTTGCTTGTTTTGTTGTTCTTTTAGAATAGAGACCAATAGCAATTGGTATACATAGTATAGTGCAAAATCTGCATTCTTTTCTGTGATGATTCTGATCAGCAGTTGCCGGATCCCTAAAGATATACTAGACGGATCCCTCCTTTTAGGGAACCGTGGGATCCAGGGTGACAAATTTACAATGCAGAACCCACACATCAAAACAGCTCACTAGATCACTTCACACTAGCTAAAAATAAGGCCTTAGGACCACTTAAGTCTTTTTCAAGCTTGGTAAGCTTCACACTCACTCATAGCTCATTTAGGATCACACTCAAAGTGCTTTTTAACTTATCATATCACCAAAACTCATCATTCTTCTGCTCTTATACTCACACATCATCCATCACATGTCAACACATCTAGTTTTGTAAATCTTTTAATTTTAGCAAATTGATTTTAGTCATCTCTACCTCAAAATGGGTTAAAAACTAATTTTTCAATTCTTATAATTTTTAAGGAATTTTCAAATTTATCGCAAGTTGCCATCAGATCTCTAGGATCATTTAACATCACTTGACACTATCAAAATTCCTAGTGTCATCTTTGATCACCCATTGGTGGTCATAAAGTCCCATTTTCCTTCCATAAAAGGCAATCATTAGCTACCACCACTCATTACCCTTGATCATTTAAGTCACACCTCATTTAAAACACTTAAGAAGACTGGGACACTCAAGATGTATAGGTATTAGCCTCTACCAACATCATTTTCTTTCATTCTTGACTGCTGATAGCCGGATCGCTAGGATTAGCCTAGACGGATCCCGCATTGGAGGGAACAGTGGGAACCGGCTGGCAGATTCAGCAAATCCTACCTAAAACAATCATTTCAAGCTCTACTTGCTAACTTGAGCACTCCATCTTGTCTTAATTAAACTCATAGATCAGTGCAAATTTGTAGTTGACCCTTGTGCATGCAAATCATCACATTTCTAAGGATCTTAGTGGCTTAAGTCTTTAATGCACTTCCCAAATCCTTCCCTTTATAAGTCATCTTGTTAGAACTTCTTAGTCATCAACCCCAACTTAAGTCTCAGCATTAAGAAACCTTTTCCTTAGTTATTTCATCATGAGGAAAGCTCCTAGTGCTAACTCATCCACCAAAAGACCATCCAAGAAACTTGCTCGTGTTGTACACGAGATTTCCTCAACCGAATCATCTCCCGTTAAATCCACAAATGCTAGGATTTCTCCTCCACCAACTCAACCAATCAAACCAATCCCCAAAAGGATTGTTCCTATAAAAATATCATCACCAAACACCACAATTCCTACTAAACCAAACAAACCCATTTCCACCCAACCATCATCTTTGGTGCCTAGAGCCATATCATTTACCACTTCACAATCATCTCCATATCTCTAAAACTTAGAGGACTTACCTCCTAGGCCATCCCATCCTCCACCATTGACGACACTCTCTTCAATAGAGAAGATTGTGCAACCAAACCAAGGTGTTGAATCAACACTTGCACCGGTATCTTTTTCTCCATTTCCCTCAAATGGTCCATTTTAGATTATGAGGAATCATCAAAGTCAACCACCCGACCACATGGAAGTTGACACCTCCCTACCTCCACCATCATCCTTTGTTGAGCCATCATTGAATGTGCCTCCACCGATCCCTCCTTATTTTGAGGATCCTCAACCCTCTTCACTTGATACTTCACATCAAGCCGCTCCATTTCTACCACCACCTTTTCCATGCCATGAAAAGGATTGTTATCATTGTCAACATGTTGAAGGCTTGATACATGAACTACATAAAGAGCAACGTTTCATGTTTTATCACCTCCTCGAACGTTTCGATGAGGTCAACAAACCTAAACAACCGTGATCTTAAGGATTCAAGTGGTGTCCTAGTCTTAATCTTAACTTAGATTGTTTAGGAATCACATTTCATGTTTAAATCATCCTCTTAGTGTTTAGAGATTTGTAGATCATTTCTTGTATGTTTTATTGAATGAGATTACATGTTATGTACCATATTGTCTTGAGAGTATGTTTGTTACCTTATTACATATCTCATTCTGACGTTGACATCATTTGTTCACATCACCCTTGTTGTATTTTGTTTATAGTCATACGGATCCCTCTATTTTGCCTAGACGAATCCCTATAAGGAGGGAACCGTGGGATCCGTGCAACAAAAGACTTGTTTTCTACTAACTTGAGTCTTATTTGTAGGAAATTATGCATTATATACTTGTTTTCTAACCTTTGTTTTATAGATTTTCAATATACACATGAAGACTTTGACACCCTACGCTAGGGGGAGTTTTGTGTCAAAGCAATATATTGCAAAACTATTTGCAATATAATCCACATTAGGATTACATTACATGACGTCCCCTTGCAAAATTGCAATCATCAAGGGGGAGCATATTCGTCACATAGACGAAATCATTTGCAAACATAGTTGCAATGCATTAGTTTAGTATTTCTTCTTACTTGACGCCCTCACAAAGGGATGGACTCGTCAAGGGGGAGCTAAGTCGAGAATTATTCTCCTCAATTACTCTCTATTTTTCATATTTTTCTTCACATGTTTTTCTTAAAACAAGATGTTAGTTTCTTTTCGACGCTCTTTTTGTTTCGACAAAAAGGGGGAGAAGAGAGTAAAAACTCCAATTCAAACTTTTACGAATTTTAGTTTTTTCTTAAACTAATTTTATGTTTTGTCATCAATAAAAAGGGGGAGATTGTTAATACAAATAAGCCGTCAAAACGTTTATTTATATTTTACGATCTTTTAATGTTTTGTCGATAACAAACGTAAAATCATTTGAACGAAACAAATAAAATACGTAAATGGTTTGAGCCAATAGTTTACTAACACACTTACGTTTTCACATAAAACACCAAACAAGTAATAGTGTTTTCATGATTTAGTAATTCATATGTACAACAACTAGTATTTACATATTGGGTAGATATATACATAACTAGTATGTATTATAATGGGTAATATAATGGGTAGAAGCTTAAGTATTTGACCCATTGACCAAATACATTGAATGTATTTTGGTTTAACCCAAAGTCCATGACCCATACCCATGGAGCATAACCCATAACCCATTTCATGACATCATGTATAAGTCATAAATGGGTATTATCCATGACCCATAGATTTAACCCATGACCCATGGACTAGATGCATTGCACCTACTAGATACATTGTATCTACTTGGATACCCATGGTTCAAAGTCTAGGACCCACGACCCCTGACCCATGACCCAAAACCCATGGGCAAAGAGCAGCGTCCCACGGTTCCCCTAGTTTACACTGGACGGATCCCTCAAGTAAAGGATCTGTGGGATCCGTGGAACAGTAGCCTATTTTCTTCTATAAATAGTGAGCCATTTCTTTATTTTGGGTTATCACTTCTATACATACTTTCTCCTAGTATTGTAAACCTTCTAACCTCAGATCCTAAGGATCTCTCTATCTAGTTTGTGTTTGTTTTTGTGTGATTCTCTAGGCTCCTCTTAAAGGCGAGATCACCACCCCTTGAAGTCGAGCAAGCTCAAGTCCATGAGTTGCCATGCTTCGTCATCATTAAGACTACTGAGGTTCTCTTGTTGATAGTTCTTTCTTCCTCCCTAGAAGTGTTATGTCAAAGGAATTAGTGAAGGATGCCGAAAGAGTCAAGACGAAGGCATTAGTGAAAGGTGCTTAAACGTCCATTTCAAAGGCATTAGTGAAGGATGACAAAAGAGTCAAGACGAAGGCATTAGTGAAAGGTGTCGAACGTCTGTGTCGAAGGCATTAGTGAAGGGTGCCTAAAAGTCAAATCAAGAGGCATTAGTGAAAGATTCCAAGGGTGTACAATCGATGAGGTGCATCGATGTACAAATAGAGATAGGTTACGTCCAAGGATATTGGTATCCTTGATGATGTCATCATAAGAAGTGTGTCTCCTTTGGGATAGTTGTTGTGTAGTGTTGGGTAGTAGTTCCTCCTTTGTAATGGAGCTCCGTATCTAGCCTTGTACCGGATAAAGTGTAGGCGACGTTGTGATAGGTGTGGTTCTACCTTGTGGAGGAACCCGGTGTCTAGCCTAGTACCGGAAAAAGAGTAGGCGACATTGTGAAGGCTTCTCTGCCATAAGGAGTTGTGTCATGTAGTGATTACGAACTCTCGAGTAGGTGACTCGGGGAGTGGAGTAGGGCAAGGAAGGTGTCCTTGTAGCCGAACCACTATAAATACTCGTGTCGTGGTTTTGTGTTTCTTACTCTTTACCTTTGCATTACATATTTCCATATCTATCTATCAACATCCAACATACACATTTGAATAGATTGACATAAGTCGATCTAAATATTTTAAAACAAAGTTTTAATCGGTAAAACTATTCAACCCAACACCCCCCCCCCCCCCCCCGCCCCTTCTAGTTTTCAACATGAGGAACATTAAGGGTGCATTTGGTATCCCATTATGGGAATGAGACTATGACTATGAAAGTGATTAAAGGTGTTTGTTTTGTGGGCCACTAATGAAATAGGTATGTCATAGTCATAGATTCATTACACACCAATTGGGTGTCTGTGAAATCTATTTCCGCGGGCCCCTCTCTTTTCCATTACAAAATTCATATATCTATACACCTTTTCATACCATATTTTATCAACCAAACACAAACAATCGTAATGATACATTTTTTCATATTCATTTTCATTCTACCTCATACCAAATCCGATACCTATTGTGATTTCTATCAACAAACCAAACAGCCCCTAAATGAATGCTTGGATACAAATATTTTTTTAATTTGTCGATAGTATTAGCGTATTTGATCGGTGATAACATCAAATTAGCCTGATCTTTTATATATCAAATTTCCGTGTTTATAGCCTCATTTGTATTAATATGGTACTTAATTCGTCCATATTCGTTCATAATTGCATTTCAGGATTAATGAGGCGTTGGAGCGGTAAAGATGTGAGAAAAGGCCAAGAAATATATGTTCTAAGATTGATTTACAAGGGCCTATGAAGATTACGCCGTAACTCGTTAATAATGTTATGGCGTAAATATGAGCTTTGAAGGATACGGCGTAACCAACTATTTTGGTAACGTCGTAATTATTTTGTGAAGGTTACCGCGTAACATGCAATTTAGTTACGCCGTAGAGACATTATCGGAGTGGATAATCATGAGCTAACGAAGGTTTACGGCATAACTCTATGGATTAGTTACGCCGTAATTAATAACTTGGGCACAAAGTTTCGAGGTCCATGGATTAAAAGCGGCAAGTTAATAATTATTTTATTCACTTCAAGGACTAAAGGATAAAATCAGAAGATCATCCAGGGGCCGAAGTCGTCAAGTTAAAAGATTATTAATACATATTTATATGTGTAAATGAAGAAAATATAAAGACAAGGGCCAAGTTGCAAGTTGAAGGTTAATTTGGAAACATGTTTTGTTATATATATCATTCTAATGAATGATATCAAATTATCAAATAGGGTTGCGTTTGGTTTTGCCGTACGAGACGAAAAGGAAGAAAAAGGCAGCCAACGATTGGTTTTTGTGGGGCAAATCCTTCGGGGTTTGCCTCGGTACTCAACTATGGGATCTATAGCATTACCTTGGACACGATATGTAATTATTTTCCGACTCATTTTATTATTTTTGTTTCATTATTGTTTATTATAATCTTGATTATCAATATAATTGTTGGCGAATTAATTCTTATTGTGTTCTATTTAATTGATTATTAATTTATTATTAGTCAATTAATTATTTGATGTTATTTCTTTGTTTATTTATAGTTTTATATGGTAATTATATTTGTCATTCCACTAGGGTATTATGAAGATGTGGAAATTATGTATTGGCCTAGTTTTGATTCTTTTATTATTAATGCTTTTGTGTTAATTAATTGTTTCTAGTGTATGCATGCATAGTTTATTGGTAGCTACCATTGTTTTGGTAGTTTTGAATGGCGGTAGAGGCTAGTTGCCTAGGAGATATGACCAACTGACCCTAGGTGAGTAGACTGAGACGGGAAGGGTAAGATATGACCAACTGACGACCCTTTCTACTTGCGCGATTTGACCAACTGATCACCTACCGTTTGGATGAACTTAAGAATTAGGTGGTGAGTGTCTAAGTTCCTAACGGCCGGGCACTCACTATTATAAATCTAGCATGTAGCGGAACTTAATGACTTGGCTTATGGGACCATGAACAACGGGACTTATGAGGGGACACCTGACTTCTCCTGTAGTGGCATGACATCTTTGCTGATAGGTTAGGGCGAATTGACCAAATGTTGTCCTCTCGACTTTAACCCCACTTGAAACAAGAATCTAGTGACATTTAAAACCCATGTAATGCGATAGTAAATGGCCGGCACTTAATGACTGCTATTAGATTGTCGAATGATCCCGGGTGACCTATTCATCTTGGTGAGGATTCTAAGAACCATAGGGTAGGCGAATTGACCAAAGGAGTCTATCGACTTATTCCACTTGTGGATGAACTCGGTTTAAGAATTGCATCACTATCTTTCCCATTAGCTTGTTTACCAAAGAACCAGCCCAATTGATCACGTGACACCTTAAATATTATCAATCCTTACATTAAAACTTATTTATTTGACTAATTTAATTTAGGGAAAATGACAAAAATAGACCGCGCGCCCTGATGTATATCACTTTATGGACCACTTTTATTTTAAATTTGAAAATAGACCGAGGGCAACCGCTGTCATTGGGCAACTCAACCACATTGCGACAAGTGTCCCGTATGTGTAAGGTATTGTTTTTTGGGCAACCAAAAGTCGTTGGGCAACCGTATTTTTTAAAAAGGGTTTTTTGGTCATTTTACATACAACAGTTTTTTCATAATGCTGCTTCTTGTTATTATACTGCTTCTTGTCATTTTACATCATACTCAATACAGATAAAAACACACACACACACACACGACTCCATTAAAGCCTCTTACTGAATCTACAATTCGATTTTCACCCATTCAAAATCACTCTCCCTGATATAGTCTGATTCAAAACAAAATATAGAAAAGATTTATGTTACATCACTCTGCCAATCATTTGTGCTTTGTCAACAGTCAACATCTTTAGCTGGTAAGTAGGATTTAATTCAAATATTTAGGGTTTTTAATTATTATATAAAGTAATTGTTTTGCTTTGCTTATAATATATGATATATTATTGATTATATTAAAATAATTTATTTTTAAAGTGACGATTGCGCATGCAGGGGTTAGGAGGTCGAGTAGGCCGTTGTTGAGTTATAGGAATGTGGAGATTGGGAGGTATTTGTCGAGTGAGATATATACATCTTTAAGACGGTACGATTTCTGTTAATTTTAGTTTTGGGGGTTTGGTGAAAAAAGTGTGATTCTATTTGCGTTGGTTAGGCTTCGAGTGATTGATATTAATTGAAGCTGCTCTTATGGTAGGTACCATGTTGCAGGAACTAAGGGTGTTTTCTATGCTCGTGAACCATATATGAATGCCGATGGTCTAAATGTGACCCGTTTTCTTGGACTGGCTGCAGTAGGAAATGTGTCTAAGCAAGTTTATTTAGTCACACTGTTCATTATCTGTTAATTCTCATATATGTGCTATCTGTTGTTACGATTGGGCTCCCAATTGTGGGAAAATTGAATTTTAAAGAGCATGTTTAGGAAACTGGCAGCGTTGAACTTACTATACCAACCGAAGTATAGTGCAAACGAGTGTTATTTTTTACTTTCAAAAGATACATAACTTTTCAAAGTGAAAAAATATCAATAGGGTAAATAACTTGATGTGTAGACAAACTTAAAAGGATATACAATGTAGTTTGGAGTTAGGAGCAGGACTCTCACTGAACTTTTCATACTTCAAGACGGAAAAGCGAATAAGTTTAGTCTTAGTTCATACATCAACCTAGTATATTCTGCTTGAAGTAATGGCCACTTACATTTATTTCGTTACTTTCATTTTACTGAGAACTAGAGTTGGCAAAACGGGCAAGGTTGGTTAACCCGTCAAAACAGGCAACTTATAAGTGCGAGTCATAACCGGCCCGGTCTGGTTGTCAGGTTGACCTGCTAACACTTCTTTGTTTGTTTATTTTTATGATGTAGGATAAGTATTCGAATACCTCATGGATAGACTTTAGGCGAGTTTCAACCTGTTTAATCCGTTGTCAGTATAAGCGTGTAACACAATTTGAATGACCAGTTTTCATATAAATAAGTTGAAAATGTCATCTCTTTTTAGAGGACATAAACTTTGCCCAAAGCTCAACAACTCCCTTCAGTTGCAGTCTGAACCTTTTACAGTCATTGAATCTATATATAAATTTTTTATAATAAATTTTGGAGTGAGGGGTATTGGAGTATATGGTTAGAGATATTTTTTTTTTTTCTTTTTATTTTTCTTTTTGAAATAAGAGTACTCTTGAATGATGCTCTTTTTGCATATTTGGTGATGGAGAAATGGAGATGGCCTAAGTGAAGGATGTGATATTAGATATTCATCTAGCATTCTAGCTGGAGATGGTGGTTATAGGAAAGCTTATAGAGAATGGAAATGTCAAGTGCATTGGTGCATGAATGTGTTGGTGATATATTATGCTGTTAAAGATGTTCTGGTTTTCCAATTTATATTTCAGTATTTGTTGAATCAGGCTTTGGCATTAAGCAGGATACTTTTTTGTGCAGGTGAATATGAACGAGAAAGATTATGCTAGAAAAAAGAACAAGTTTCTCCCCAAGATTCATGCCTGGTATGCTTGATTAACTTGTTACATTCTTTTGAGGTATATTCATCTGAAAGTAATTTTAGGGAGTTTTGTGTTGTCGTATGCGATGGAATGGGTCATTCTTGAACAAATGTACTTTCTTCCGTTTGATTAATATATGCTCCATGGTATGGTGTTGCGTTTATATCATTCCATTATGGATTGGAAATAGATAATACTATAGAACCTATTTTATTCCTGTAATCTTCAAGAACACAAATCTTCTTATTTCAATCTGCTTCAAGGTTGGAACTATTTTATGTTTAATTTGTAGTATTATTTATATATGGAGAATTCAGAACTATAATTAAATAATATCTAAAGTATAGATAATATTATATATTGTCTCTATATGTCATATAATTCAAGGTTTGCAATACATTATTTTATACTGATTTAATTGTAGATTGAAAGCCTATAATTTCATAAGGTTCAATAATGCCTGCATCAACCTATGTCTCACTGTTTGCGAAATGTACGCTAGAATTTTGAAGTTAGAACGGTTTTGTAGGGTGCAAGAGCATGGGGGCGAGCCAATTATCCCTTTTAGCTGTGCCTTGGAGAGAAATCTGGCTGAATTGCCAGAAGATGAAGCAGCAAAATACTGTGAAGAGAACAAGATTCAAAGGTTAGTTCAATTCAAATTGTATTGAATATTATTACATTGTTCATGCACCTGAGTAGTTATTGAATCAATAGTTGCATATATATCATTATTTGTTTGTGGTCAGATTACAATTCATTATTTGCTGATTGATATATTTTTACGTACTTATAGAACATTTTTTTTAAGATCTAGCCGTTAAAGTACTGTCCCGAATCCCAATAATTCTAGTGGTGAAGTACTTTTTGAATATATGAAGATGTTTAATTGAAACCAACTGATTGTCTGATTAATTGTTCGTGTGCCACAGCGCTCTTCCGAAGATTATAAAGACTGGGTTCTCTGCTATTAACCTCATATACTTTTTCACTGCTGGCCCTGATGAGGTAATTGATTTTTATCTCTTACAAATCAAATTTTGCTGAAAATGTGCTCAGATTATATACCAGATTTTCTTGTAGTTACTAAATTTCTCTTCCGCTTGCACTTATGCACAACTTATATTAGATGGTTCTTTCATTGCACTTGAAAAGTGGGTTATATTATCATGATTTAGTCATGTGTATAATTTAAAGCTTATGTGGTGTGGTCTCATGTAGGTGAAATGCTGGAAAATTCGAAAGCAAAGCAAAGCTCCTCAAGCTGCAGGAGCAATTCATACTGATTTTGAAAGAGGATTTATTTGTGATGAGGTCTTTACTTGCTCCAAGAGTTTCCTCAACTTTCTTTATTCTTCTAAATTGTCAATTCAAAGTGTTTTTGGTCAAATTCTACCCGATTCGTCCTTAACGAAAAATAACCTTGCTTAACCGTACCGGGATTACGAAATAAGGTGAAAAAAAATCAGGACCACTAATTAAGTACGGGACCGGTACCAAATCGGGAAATTCCCGAAAATAAGCGGGGAAAACCCGATTTCCCGGTACCGGTACCGGTATCCGAATCCCGTTCGGTACGGTACCGATACCACTAATATATGCTCGGGAAAAAATCGGTACCACTAATTCGGTACGGGACCGGTACCGTGCTCATCCCTAGGCGATATAATTTTTTTGACCATTTTTAAACTTGTTTGCTTGTAACTTAAGCTCTTTTATTCCTTCCATTATACCAGTTTGATCTGTTTAGATTTAAATTATTACCTGCACCGAACCATACGTAAGTAATGGATGGCCATTTACCACCATAACTAATTTCTCATGATGAGGATATTCTCAAATTTGAAGTGCGTGAAAAAGTTGGGGTTTGTGTTTTTAGGCTGCTGGGAAGTACAAGCACGAAGGGAAGACTTATGTGGTTCAAGATGGCGATATTATATTTTTCAAATTTAATGTCTCTGGTGGTGGGAAGAAGTGAGCTACTTTTTCCCCATTGGTTTGAAAAAAGATCTTTAGTGAGGGATATGTTACTGTCGTTTGGATTGTACCAACGTTGTATCGAGTATTAAGATGCAGGTTTTTTTTTGGCACTGATGTTTTCTTTGACACAAGTTGTAATGCTATGCTATGAAGATGATGGTGCAACATTCTGAATATTTTTTACGTAATAGAGAATGCAATACATGCCATGCCATTAGTAATGAAATTTCATCTAAGAAACAACAAATCAAAGGTGTATATGTGGGTCGACATAAGATCAAACTGAACTTTCAACTTATTTTTTTAGTTTAATATATGTGTGACTTTAATTATTTAAAGTATTCGCGTAATCACTTTTTAGTTATGGCTCCACAATAGATCAGATATGCAATTGAGTGAGGGTACTCCTATTTGAATATCTGATGCGTTGACGAATATAGGTATTATGAACAAACAGGCAAGTCTACTTGCATCTTTTTCTATATGAGAAAGGCAAAGTTCAGAATAAGAACTACTTAAATCATGGGAAATGCATAAACATACAAGGGCTAAAAACTAAGGCATCAAAGAGAGCTATTCCCAACCAAACATTGATAGCCCTCATCTTTGCTATATCATGGGAGCTCACAATGCTCAACAACCATTATAAATTGAAATCAGTGGCGGTTGGTGAGACTAACAACCAGAATACTCAATCTAAACTCTAACTACGATGCCAAATGAAGCCTCTTTGAACAAGGCAAACCGAAGTTTTATTTGAAAACCCAAAACAACAGTGTGCTTGCTTTCCACCTTAACATTTTGGGATGTCCGGAGATTTAAAGACAGGGCTATCAAGTCCAACTCCCATTATATTCAGACCGTTTTCTACGTACATTACTGTCCCAATGATGGCTGAAGCGAGTGGTGAAGCCAGAAAAGCAGCAGCATTTCCCACCTCCTCTATTTATATACATTGATTATCAGGATGTTAATGCAAAACTGACACACACATATAGCCATTGATCAAATAGAAGACGACTAAGATGGCAATATATGGGAGACCAGAAAGTCATCCAGAGCTTTTGTCAAAATTTTAGTACTATGTTGAAGTGACATTTTGACCTGTTTACTTATAAATGAGTTGCTTTTGTTTATATCTTATCTCTCTGACTAGTCAGTTGGATCGAAAGTTCGCCAAAGTTTACTTTACTTGTAAAGTTAGGTCCTTCAGTTATTCCAGTTTGTTTTGATAATTAGACAAATAGTCTTTGTAACCACTTTTGACACATTGCTTGCTTATCATATTAACAAAAAACCTCTATACTATCATTCAAAATACGGTTAAGTCCCAAAACTGTGTTTTGATTCGGTCCTTCAAGAATTTGTTACTTATTAGAAATGTGATAACTTTACCTTCACAGTTGGTAACACGTATAAATTATAAATACCAAAAACTTACAACTAACAAGGTTTCCAAAAAAAGAAACCGGACTAAAGTTCCAGCGGGAGATTCACACTGACCTGCGAAAAGTTCTTTCTGCAGCGGTGCATTCTCAAATGAATAATCAATAAACTTCTCGACAAGACCAGTCACCTTGGCACTATGACTTTTTAGTGGTCCTGGTCCATTATCAAGATAGATCAATACAATATTATCAAGGAGTTTTGTAATAGTTCGTATAGAGTAAAACATATACAAAGTTATTGCAGTACTTGCAGATATAGTGTTAACTCTGATTCCATATTTTCTTCCAGTTTCAAACGCCAACACATGTGTGCATTAAACGAAAACTAGTCACAATTACTAGAAACCAATAAAACACCACTATGATGAAAGGTTCTTTACAAAATATTTTATTAAAAAAACTTTTGAAGTATTTGTGACAATATTTTCCATAAAAAAGAAAACACTAACTTTTGTGTCACTCTCCAAAGCAGCCTTGGCTGAACTCATACCTCCACCATATCTGCATTAAAAAAGCGTGTAGGTTAAATGTTGTGTAAAAAATGATTCCAGGAAAAACAAGCTTGAAATGTCAAATAAAAGTAACTACCCAGGAAAGACCCTTTCAGAAGCATTGAAGCTCAGAGAAATTGTAGCACCACCTGCAATAGTAATCAGACTCAACTTTGATGACTAAAAAATTTGTTTATGTTTTATTTTAATAGGTCAAAATAGGTAAAATATAAAGAAGTTAAAAGTGAAACAGGTCACTTAACAAGCCTTTGGTCTAGTCGTATCAAGGTCTAGTTAAGGTGCTCCTCAGGTTCAAGTCCATCAGGAAAAAGGTGTAGAGTACGTAATGGTATTTGAGATCAGTTAAAATAAAATGGCAACAGGTCAAATGGTGGGTCGGAATGCGCAAAGTGCATTATTTGGTTAAAAAAATTATATTCATCCATTGTATATATTTGAGACACTACTTGTAAAAATTTAAAATATTGGACAAAAGTGTTTTTGGTCAAATTCTACCCGATTTGTCCTTAACAAAAAATAACCTTGCTTAACCTATTACTCAACCCACCACAACCCAACCAAAGATGAAGTATGCGATGAAAATGATACCAGGGTTCATCATTGGGACAAAATATTGGAGCAAAGATATGAAAGATAGCTTGATGCTGAGATGGCCGCAAGATACCCATTTCTTGATGTCTCCGCGAGACGTTTAGTAACCTACAAACCATGCTTAATTAACATCTCTAACACTGACCATTTTTCGTATTACTAACTTTGATTAGTGAGCATGGCGTGGAATTCTTCATTAAACAATGACCAAAAATCCAAAGCATATACCTCAGGTCCATTGGCTAAGGAATGAACAAGGATGTCAATGCTACCAAAGTCCTCTTTCACAGATTCAGCTACTTCCTACAAAAACATAATGGCTAGTTAATTTTTACAACTGCTGCATATTCGTTTATGTTGCTTGACATAGTTAAGGCTGCTGCGATAAAAGAAAGAAGTTGCCCAAAAAGAAGAAGTTGCCCAAAAAAAAAGTTGCCCTAATTAGAACTTGCCCAAACAGAAGTTGCTCAAAAAGAATAAGTTGCCCAAGAGGAAAAAAATTGCGCAAACAGAAGTCGATACTAAACACTGCTAGTACTAATCAACTCCTAGTTGCCCTAATTAAAAGTTTCCCTAATTTGAAGTTGCCCAAACCAACTTTCCACTGCTAGTGTTAAACTTCCCACTGCTAGTACAAAGTTCCCACTGCTAGTGATACTAAACACTGCTAGTACTAATCAACTCCTATTACAACTATACGAAGTCGACGTAAAAAATCTATTCCACTCTAACATAGTAATGATGTCTAACAGCAGATGCCCTAGGACGGCGGGTGTTTCTACGAACGGTATGCAAAGTTCCCCACAAACTAAGAAGCATGGCAACACTTCCTTTTGTAACATCGGCAAAACACTGACCCTTAAGGGAATCGATGCCTTCAAACATTTGATCACAAACTTTTCTTTCAACAACAAATAACAGTTTTACCTGTATGACATGATTAACAACTTCATTAAGTAAGTCCTAATGAAGTATAAAACGCTTGACTATTTGTTAAATACCAAATATATCAATAAAGACAGTTGAAGGGAATTTGTCAAAACCGTTAGTACTACTTGGAATTTATCATAAAAGCAAGTCAGGTGGTGTTTGGATTGGCATTTTGGAACTGATATCATATAATGGCAACAAGAATTAACAATAGTCAGTGGTTTATGTTTTGATAAACAAAACAGTTTCATAATAGCGGCAACAACACAGAAGCACATCCAAACACATTTTCAACAGTTCATTATTGTCTTTAATATAATAATCATTTCAAAATGCAAATCCAAACACCCCTTAGTAATTTGAGCTCAATTTATTTCCCAGAAAAGAAAATGTTGTAACTTTCACAGAACAAAAGGAGAATATGTCATATTATTTGATAAAGTTACTGCAATTCGCATAAAATGAATCCATGTTCCAATTTTGAGTTCCAAGACCTCCCATTGCATCTTTTGGAAATCATCTTTAGTAAGCTTCTCAACTCCCAATTGTTGAAGGCTTTCTTGCAGGACTTGAGAACGAGTATCCCTAAATGGCAAGAACATGAGCGGATAACATGTCACTAGAATAACATATTTAGTTTCGTTTATTATTTATTAATTTCCTACAAAATTTAGTAGATGAGATATCGCACCTGTAGTGGACGACGCTACATTAGTAGCAGCAGCTGGCAAGTGCCCATTTCCACCAGGCTGCAGCGGAGTAGGAGCTAGAAAACAAACAAAAAAACAGAAAACGAGTAGGTGCCAACAATTGTAGCCGGCGTAGGTGAAAAAAGATACTCTCATGTGCAGCCAAGGGATAAACTTTGTGAGAGAAGAAAAGTATGTAAAATAAGTGCAGTCAAGTACGAAACCTGTGTCGTGACAACCCATAGTACTGCTGATCGAGTAAGAAACGTGAACCGGTGTAGGCTATGATACAAAGAACTGCACGGAATCTGTACACACACATATGCACGATCAATATCGAGAATGGTCTCCAACGCATATATCAAAAGCATAGGCTGCAAAATGGTGCTGATATAACTGGTAAACAGAGAGAAGCATAAGCAGGGGACAAAACAATTTAACGACTGACATACCTGTCACCGATATGCAAGCAGTGGTTGTATATGTAGAAACCTGAACGCGGTTGTCAGCCACAGATGGGGCTCCCTCAAAAAGTGGACAACTTTCACTAACAAACGAAGAACCGGCGTCATTTTCGTATAAACGTCGTGATGTGCCACAACCTACAACACATATAAAATACATGGGTGCGCAAACTAAAATCAGAGATCTACATACACCCAGAAAAAAAAAAAAAAAAAAAAAAAAAAAAAAAAAAAAAAAAAAAAAAACTACAACGAATACTATGCTGACGAAAACCACACGCAATCAAGATTCATCTATGCATAAAGGCCGAATTCTTATTAATCTCAAATTTTAATATAAAAGAAATGTTTTTGTCATGATACCTGCCACCGCCTCCAAAGCTATTACCCCTTCCACCATGGCCTGAATCATAACCTCCACCACTACGACCACCACCACTACCATAGCTAGAACCACCATCAGAGCTCCACCGTCTAGATCTCCCACCGCCCATTCCACCACCACCACGTGAAGCCATTTCCCGAATTTCTTGAGGGACATGCTGATTTGCTCTTTCCAAGATTTTCACGAGGTCTGAAGCATATTTAGCGTCTTGGTCTCCAAAAAACGTATACGCTTCTCCTGTGGCACCTGCCCTCCCAGCTCTACCAATCCGGTGTACATAATCCTCCACACCAGTTGGGAAATCAAAGTTCACCACCACCCTGTAATCCATTAACGTAAACATTAAACCACGGAGGATATTTTGCATATATACCAACATTGTAACAGGCCTTTCTCTTTGTCTAATTGTACTATGTTTATTGGTAATCCGAGTCATTAAAAGATGATTTTGTGTCCCATTTAGGTCATTTTATAACCCGCTATCTTAGTATATTCAAACAAGACTTCACAAATTAATACGATTAACATTTTTATACACATATTTATCATTAATTAATACACATATCAGTTTTAAAGTCGATCTTAAAGGGTTTTTGCTTACAAAATGACTCAAATGCAACACAAAGCAGTCCTTTAATGCATATATTTAAAAAAATTACAATGAGTAAAACTGGACAAATGATAAACACCATACATTATTCGTGATCTAAGAGCAAGATTACAAACCTGATATCTTTGACATCCAATCCACGAGCAGCAACATCAGTTGCTACAAGCACAGGAGACTTGCCTGAGCGAAACTGACTCATAACCTGATCTCTTTCACTCTGATTTTTGTCTCCATGAATGCCAACAGCACCAAATGGTCGGGTCAAATTACGAGCCAGCTGATCACACATCTTTTTTGTTGCACAAAATATGATAATCTTCGATCCTGGTGTTTGAGATCTAATGATCTGCTCCAATCGCCGGTTTTTCTCCATGTAAGTCAGAACCTCAACATGCTGCAAGTGAACATCAAAACCAATCACCAGATATAGACATATAGTAATCTCATACAAAATAGGGATGTAACAAATTTTAAAAAATCATACTTGTGTGATAGATTTGTTGGCAACAAGCTCATCAACATTTCCAATGTTGACTTGAACTGGATTTACCAAAAAATCAGCTGCGATTTTGCGAACTTCTTTCGGCCACGTGGCAGTGTACATAAGAGTCTGACGATGGGTAGGAACTGCACTAATTATTTTCCTGATTTGCGGTTCAAATCCCATGTCCAACATCCGATCTGCTTCATCCAAGACTAAATACGAAACCTAACTAAGGTTAACCCTTTTCATCTCAAGAATATCATTCAAACGACCAGGATTTGCAACCACAATGTCTGCGCCATGCTCCAGTTCTCTAGTCGGGGACCCTTTGGTGCTCCTCCGTATAAACACTTCAATTAAAAGACGATATTTAACATCAGTATAAGCCTAATTCATTAAAGCACTGTTTCAACAATAGACTGGTGCCAGAATCCAACTAAATAATGATAAACATTTACAGTTACATCATAAAGAATGTAGGTGGTGACTGGTGGTAAACTTAACAGAAAATCCATGCCAGTATAATAGGCTCTCATGGATATTTAATTTGTAATTGATGTAAAATGAATATCAAATATCAACAATAATAAAAGTGAAGACACAGGTCAAGCAAAAAGACCTTTTAACGTGCGGCGTATATTTACATGACAAAGAGTTTACCAGAACTTGTTATGCCTTATCAATAAGAAAATCTTTAAAAATCAAATTATTTTACTCGTGGCTATGATATATATTTTAAAGCCAACATACACGTGAACGGTTTTAGCTATGACTGGCACTATTATCATGTTGTCGAAGTCGTCTCATCATTGATACAATGTGTGATGCACCTTAAGCCAAAACTTCTACTAATTACTATATGTTCACTAAAGTAAATATACTTGTCCCTTAATCAATTCCATATTAATTGAAAATCGACTTCAATTATGATGACAAAAGTCATTTCCTAACACGAAACTTAAGCCTAGCTAACACTAGAATAATACACGAACAATCAACTCGATCATATTAAGTACACAATATCTGCGTATCAGCATATAACTAAAACTAGCAAGTATAGGTATTCAATCCACTAACAGTGGTACCCGATACCACTAGCAGTGGTTTCGAGAAGCCTAGCAGTGGAAACGAATTAAAACTAGCAGTGGTTTCCATGTTTGGTCGCGTAACATGGCGACAAGCACCCAATTTGTCTAGTGCTTCTAAAGCTCAACCTGAATGGGTAACCTGGCCTTGAAGATCTTTAAGAGGGTCAATCTCTCCGACCACTTCAAAACCAAAAAAAAAACATTCAGGCATTTCATCAAACACTTACTATACACCTTTTTTGATTAAAAAAACTCACCCTGTAAATGAACCACTTAAAGCGAAGAATGATTACCTCATCAGCAGAATGAAAACCACTAACAACCATCTGACATCGCCCACAAATTTAACGATGGTAATACCTGACTTTTGACATCCCAAATTTAACAACAGATCCATAGGTGCATGTTCCAATAATGAGACCATCGGTATTAAAAGCTGCTGAAGTATAACCCTGGGATTGAGATGTATATGGTAGAGGTGGCGTCAGGTGGTGGTGCCGTGGGTGTTCAGTTTATGTACCGTGTCTGTCAATTTATGTATTTGTTAACTTTGAGTTGTGATGGTTTAAACTTTGAGTTGTGATGGTTTATGTGGGGAGAAGGTGTGAGTTACGTAGTGGTGTGAGTCTGTTTTGTGTGAGTTTGTGATTTTTTTTTAATTAAAAATGTAAAATGACAAAATTATTCTTGTGTATAAATAATACAAGTTGCCCAAAAAACAATACATGACATATACCTTCAAAATACGTACTTGTGTCATAAGTTGTCGGACACATGGCAGCCCCTGGTTGGGTCCAAGAAAAGCGGTGGGCAACTGGTCCATTTTCGTTTGGCAAAATGGCGTGGTCCATAAAGTGATATGCATCAGGACGCGCGGTCTATTTGACTAATTTTCCCTTTAATTAATTAGACAGTTAGGAATCAACCGTTTTTGGGACGACCTCGGTCTTACCATTCCCTCACTACATGTGACCGGGTACACTGCCCGTTAGTGCATTAGGTAGGCCATAGGTAGACGAGTTACTATAAATGTAAAACATGGTCAGTAAAACCTGCATCAAGTTTTTGGCGCCGCTGCCGGGGAACGGTCTTCGTATTTTTGGCTGTTTGATTGATATTATTCTACAATTTTGTCTTCTGTCTTGAGATTACGGCGTAACCTTGGCCATGGTTACGACGTAATCTATTCTTATATTATATCAGGTTACTTTCAGACTAAAGTTACGGCGTAGTTATTAATAGGACTTACGCCGTAACCAAGTCTGAGTCATCTTAAAATTATAAATGATGTGTTATATCTCACTTGTTGCTCATGTTTATTATTTTTACACATTTAATGCACGAGGTTGTGATAGTGTGCAGGTTGAGCAAGAAGAACAAGTGGAGGAAAATCTCGATAAGATCATAAACCGAGATTAGTTGAGCAATGGACATGATTGGAGACGTCCGATTGATGGCTGTTGCAGGAGTCTAACTTAAAGACTCGGGAGGATAAAGAAAAGTGCTCGTCGGGAGACTACCCGTCCCTATCTTAGATTTTGTTTTTGATTTTATTTCTTAGACCTTTTTGGATATTTTTTATAGTTTTTAGATTTTGTTTTGGGTTTGGTATGTTTTGTTTATCTTGTTTACAGGTTTAAAGACCAAAGATAGATGATAGGAGTTCCGATAACTCCTCTTGATCACGTAGGAAGAAGGTGACACTTTGGGCACAACAACATCAGTATGAAATTACGGCGTAATGGGCCGATCCATTTACGCCGTAACTGGCTATCAGTAAGGCCATCTGCCCACTTCATTCTAACTACGCCGTAACTAGGCCGATCTAGTTACGCCGTAACATCCATGTTCCAGGTATCTTCTTTCTCGGGCTTTCTTAGTACGCCGTAACTGGGCCGATCCAGTTACGCCGTAACCCCTTCCTGGTAAACATATTTCTTAAGTCAACTCACCTATGCCATAACTGGGCCAATCCAGATACTCCGTAACTATCCTCTGATATGAAATTTTTTAATAAAAATAGTTTCAAAACATTTCCATAACCTTGTATTATTAATTAAATGAACTTTGTGGGTGTGTTCCCTGTAAACCTTCACGAGACTTCACTCGTCCACTCGGGACACCGAGGGGTTTAAAAGGCTTGTTGCATGCGCTAAATGCAACCGTGATTCCTACGAAAGTGAGTTAGGTTTTATTTTGTTTTTATTTTTACATTTCGTGCTATTTTTGCTTTTTATCCGGAATTATGCTTTTTGGTATTAGTTTTTCTTGCAGCAATACATGTTGAAGAATTATGGAGTTATAATTGGCTGCAAGGGAACACTTTTTATCCGTCCTAGTTGAGTGCTATTGTGTTTGCAAGGAGTGTTGATGTGAAGATGGATGTTGCTCGTGGAGGCACAATTGGAGCGTGTTTTTGAACATGCATTATTATTCATACCGAGCTAATCCAGGGGAGTTTTTCGTTCCATCTCTAACCCTTCTTATCTTTCATTATATGCTTAAGTATGACCCAAGTAGGGGGAAGGGATTAGACATAGACACCCACTTGATTTTACTTGCCTTTATTTTTCTAGTTTTTGATGAAAAGTGTTTCATTAATAAAATTTTGACATGTTTTTCATTACTTAACTGGATTAATCTAGACTGAGCACACCTACCCTATATTTCCATTGTGTGAGGATAAGCCTTTCCGTTTTCCCCTTATACATAATAGTATAAAAATGAGTGTGCCGGTGGTTGTAGTAGACTTTAGAACTTGGCCTTGCATATCTTTTCGATACCATTATCATGAGCATTACACTGAGGTAAGTTGGTGTGATCGGTGCAGCTAGGATTTAAGGCACTTTTAGGATTAAACCCAAATAACCCATCATATATGTTTTGTGTATATTGGCTTTTCACATCGATTAGTCAATCCCCCTGTTAAACCCTGTTTGTTGCACTCATCATTAGTGCAAGATACCCCTAGATACACCCTTCAGAGCCTTTCCTTTCATTTTTTCACCCAATATTACTGTTTCGTTACACCTATCGCCTAGCCTGCCATGTAGTTTCCTTATGTCCATGGTCTGGGCTCTGTTGGTTAATTTTGGTTCCACTGGTGAAAGTCGCGGGTTTTGAATAAAGGGTTTTGGAAGAAAGTCGGGTTTAGATGATAGTTGATCTTAAGTGGGGGGATGCTTATTATGTTCGTATTATTTTTATTTTTATTCATGTACATGTCTTGCATCAAAAAAAAAAAAAAAAAAAAAAAAATGCAAGCAAGAGTTTGTTAGTTTGTTTATTGCTGATCAAAATCAGCTTATGTGTCGTATTGTGTTAAGTATTCTCGCCTTGTTCAATTAGGCGCAAATTTTTACATATCCGTTTTGTCTTACGGATAAAATTAGAAACCCGAACATTTCTATCTCGCCTTTCAAATTTTAATCAATATTCGTACAATGGGGGCATTGTACATTTCAAGTGGGGGGATGGGAGATAGAAATGGTTGATTTTGGTAAAATTATGTGTTAAAAGTACCCAAATTTTAAATTTTTTATAGCACATACTTTTTTTCATTGATAATGAAGGCCGAGTTAATTCATCTTATTTGCCTAAGTTCATAGAGATTATGAGGCACTACGTTTTATTTTATATGCATTGACTCGTGTATTGAAGACCCCTTGACTCTTGACCCTCGTTTTTTGCTTTGGGATTGAATGCGACTAATGGTGGGGCGACTGTGGACTTAGGAATCTATTTGTTTCATGTCTTTTTCTTTACACCCATTAAATGTTTCACATGTCTTATCCTACCCTTAGTCATGAATCGAGTTTAGGTGAGGAAGCGAGCAATCATTGGTGTCTTGGCCATGGATTTGGTCATGTATCATTGATTTTGTCCCCTTCGCCGTAGCTCGTTAGTAATGACAAAATAACCCCATAAGCCTTTATGTTGTGTCAACCCATTGCCTTTTGGAATAGCTGCATCTATAGACTCTAGTGGTGGAGATTAGTATCTTTGTCAAGCTTATGATAGAATACTCGCCATGACTGAGCAGTTGAGTGATCACCCCAAAAAAATAAACACGTGAATTATGAGAGAGAGTGTGATTTCAATTCCCTTTTCGTGAGGTGCTCGGTTTGGAATTTTCTAGCTTAGGTAATTTTTAGACTCATATTTTCCAATTAATCTTGGGAGATATCTTTTTAAGAATTATTTAAAGGGTCTACTTGAGGACAAGTAGGATTCAAGTGGGGGGATATTTGATAACATCAAATTAGCATGATCTTTTATATATCAAATTCCCGTGTTTATAGCCTCATTTGTATTAATATGGTACTTAATTCGTCCATATTCGTTCATAGTTGCATTTCAGGATTAATGAGCCGTTGGAGCAGTAAAGATGTGAGAAAAGGCCAAGAAATATATGTTCTGAGATTGATTTACAAGGGCCTATGAAGATTACGCCGTAACTCGTTAATAATGTTACGGCGTAAATATGAGCTTTGAAGGATACGGCGTAACCAACTATTATGGTTACGTCGTAATTATTTTGTGAAGGTTACCGCGTAACATGCAATTTAGTTACGCCGTAGAGACATTATCAGAGTGGATAATCATGAGCTAACGAAGGTTTACGGCGTAACTCTATGGATTAGTTACGCCGTAATTAATAACTTGGGAGCAAAGTTTCGAGGTCCATGGATTAAAAGCGGCAAGTTAATAATTATTTTATTCACTTCGAGGACTAAAGGATAAAATCAGAAGATCATCCAGGGGCCGAAGTCGTCAAGTTAAAAGATTATTAATACACATTTATATGTGTAAATGAAGAAAATATAAAGACAAGGGCCAAGTTGCAAGTTGAAGGTTAATTTGGAAACATGTTTTATTATATATATCATTCTAATGAATGATATCAAATTATCCAATAGGGTTGCGTTTGGTTTTGCCGTACGAGACGAAAAGGAAGAAAAAGGCAGCCAACGATTGGTTTTTGTGGGGCAACACAACTAGGGGATCGATAGCATTACCTTGGGCACGATATGTAATTATTTTCCGACTCATTTTATTATTTTGGTTTCATTATTGTTTATTATAATCTTGATTATCAATATAATTGTTGGCGAATTAATTCTTATTGTGTTCTATTTAATTGATTATTAATTTATTATTAGTCAATTAATTATTTGATGTTATGTCTTTGTTTATTTATAGTTTTATATGGTAATTATATTTGTCATTCCACTAGGGTATTATGGAGATGTGGAAATTAGGTCTTGGCTTAGTTTTGATTCTTTTATTATTAATGCTTTTGTGTTAATTAATTGTTTCTAGTGTATGCGTGCATAGTTTATTGGTAGCTACCCTTGTTTCGGTAGTTTTGAATGGCGGTAGAGGCTAGTTTCCTAGGAGATATGACCAACTGACCCTAGGTGAGTAGACTGAGACGGGAAGGGTAAGATATGACCAACTGACGACCCTTTCTACTTGTGCGATTTGACCAATTGATCACCTACCGTTTGGATGAACTTAATAATTAGGGGGTGAGTGTCTAAGTTCCTAACGGCCGGGCACTCACTATTATAAATCTAGCACGTAGCGGAACTTAATGACTTGGCTTAGGGGACCAGGAACAACAAGACTTATGAGGGGACACCTGACTTCTCCTCTGGTGGCATCTTTGCTGATTAGGGCGAATTGACCAAATGCTATCCTCTCGACTTTAACCCCACTTGAAACAAGAATATAGTGACATTTAGAACCCATGTAATGCGATAGTAAACGACCGGCATTTAATGACTTCTATTAGATTGCCGAATGATCCCGGGTGACCTGTTCATCTTGGTGAGGATTCTAAGAACCATAGGGTAGGCGAATTGACCAAAGGAGTCTATCGACTTATTCCACTTGTGGATGAACTCGGTTTAAGAATTGCATCACTATCTTTTCCATTAGCTTGTTTACCAGAGAACCAGCCCAATTGATTACGTGACACCTTAAATATTATCAATCCTTACATTAAAACTAATTTATTTGACTAATTTAATTAATTAGATAGTTAGGAATCAACCATTCTTGGGACGACTTCGGTCTTACCATTCCCTCACTACATGCGACCGGGTACACTGCCCGTTAGTGCATTAGGTAGGCCATAGGTAGACGAGTTACTATAAATGTAAAACCTGGTCAGTAAAACCTGCATCAATCGGTAATTATTTAATAGAATAACTTGGTTGATTTATTTGTCTGTGATTTCTTGTACGTGAGTTAATTTGATTCGTTAGAAGACAACAACCTTTTGATTTTGTTTGGGCAATTTGCTTCGTTTTCTTAAGGGATTAGGGATTTGCAGCTATATTTTAAATTAGTATATGGGTTGATTATATTTGGTTCAGTTGCTTATATTGGTTTGGTTTGTTACATCAATTAGTTATTATGGCTACTTGTAAAGATAATTTCACGGTTAGATCCCATATTATTCGATCAGTTTCAGAAGTTCTTAGTTTGGTACGAAAAGTTTCAGATATTTTTATACATGTTTGAGCAATTTAAGAAGTTTCTTGCCTCTCACCCTCATGCTATGTAAACCTCATCAAATAAATGTTTGGCATCGTCATTTTCTAAATGGATATTCGATTCTGGTGCACTCATCATATGTTTCATCTTTTGTCACAATTCATTTCGTTGAATCTTAATTCTTCGAAAACAATTGCTGCCGCTAATGGTGATTCTATGCCATTAGCAGGCATTGGTTCAGTTGATTTGCTTCACCTGATGTTTAGTACATACCAAGTTTTACTATGAACCTTGCTTATGTCAGTAAAATTTGTGACTCTGGATGTGCTGTCAAATTTTCTATTTTTGATTGTTCTATATATGATCAGAAAACACAGGAGGTGGTTGGTACATGTCACAAGTAAGGGGATCTTTATGTTTTGGATCACTTTAGAGACATTCATGATACAACATTATCTAGTGTGGATTTGTCTTCTTTTTGGTTGAACCATTCTTCTTCAGCATTTTATTTATGGCATTCTCGGTTGGGTCATGTCTCTGGTTCTCGTATACAATTTTTAGCATCTACATGAGCGTTGGGAAAGCTAGACACTCATGATATTTTTTATTGTAGTACTTGTAAACTTGCCAAGTTTTCAGCATTACCGTTCAGTAATAGTTTGTCCTCTTCTAATGCTCCATTTGATCTGGTGCATTCGAATGTGTGGGGACCTTTTCATGTATCCACAAAAGGAGGTTCCAGATATTATGTTTCATTTATCGATGATTTCACTCCATATACTTGGGTTTGTCTGATGAAGCGTAGGTCAGATTTTCTTACAGTTTTTAAAGAATTTAGAGCTCCTGTGAAAACTTAATATTCGACAGTCATAAAATGATTTCGTTGTGATTTGGGGGGTGAATACACAACGAATGATTTTTTTGGTTTACTTAAATCAAATGGGACTATCTATTAGACCTCTTGTACGGACACTCCTCAACAAAATGGTATTGCTGAAAGGAAGCATCGTCATTGTGTTAAGACGGTTAGATCCTTTTTATTTTCTGCTGATGTTCCAAGTGTATTTTGGGGGTAAGTGGTTCTTACAGCCACATATGAGATTAATAGAATCCCAACTGCACATAATTCTGGTTTATCTCCTTTTGAAAAGTTGTATGGAACTTCGCCTGATCATTCCTCACTATACGTCTTCGCTTGTACTTATTTTGTCCTAAAACCACATGTTGAGCGTACGAAATTATCTTCGAAGTCTACCTTACGTGTGTTTTTGGGTTATGGTGTTAGTCAAAAGGGATATCGTTGTTATGATCCAGTCGGCAAAAATTTGTATACATCTCGCCATAGTGAGTTTCTAGAGCACATTCCGTACTATTATGTTCCTACTAGTTCACACAATATGACACCATATGAACTTATTAAATTCGACCCATTTGATGATGTCTCCTAAGAACCTCTACCTGTTTTGTATCTCATAATACCATAACCTCTCCTAGACACAGCCTCAGAAACCACTGAAACACCACCATCAACAACTCCACAAACCACCACCCCTACTGAAACACCACTAGTTGTAATTTTCGAGGCTACATCGATTACTAATCAACTCCCTACCATGACTACCTAATCATCGCCTGAAGTTGCAATGGTTCCTCCTCCAAATGTTCGACCCACACGTATTCGTAAGTCCACTAGAAAGGATGATTTTTTTATTCTTGTTATTCTAGTTCGTTTGCTTCTTTTGTTGCATTTGTACAAATTCTTCATGAGCCTGTGTCCTATTCGGAAGATGTTTGTGATCCAATTTGGCAGGGTGTTATGGATGAGGAACTTACTGCATTGCATCAGACTCATACGTGGGACTTGGTACCATTTCCAGTAGGCAAGCGTGCTATTGGCTCTCGCTGGGTCTACAAGATTCAAACCAAGTTTGATGGGTCCATTGAAAGATATTAGGCTCGACTTGTTGCCAAAGGTTATGCTCAAGAGTGGTATCGATTATGAAGAGACATTTGCCCCTGTTACAAAAATGACAACAGTAAGAACCTTGATTGCAGTTGCTTCTAGTCGTAAATGGAAAATATTTCAGTTGGACGTCAAAAATGTTTTTTTTGAATGGTGACCTGAATGAAGAAGTTTTTATGTCACCACCTACTGGTGTCTCTCACAAACAAGGGGAAGTTTGCAAGCTCATAAAAGCTCTTTATGGTCTCAAACAGGCACCTCGTGCTTGGTTAGAGAAATTTGCAACAGTAGTTACCTCTCTTAGATTCGTCTCTAGCCATCATGATTCCGCATTATTTGTTAAACGTTCAAGTGTTGGACGTATTTTGTTGTTTTTTTATGTTAATGATATGATTATTAGGGGAGATGATTGTGATGGAATTGAATTGTTGAAGGCAGAGTTTTCTCATCGGTTTGCTATGAAAGATTTGGGTTTACTACATTATTTTATTGGTATTGAGGTTGCTTCGTCACGAAAAGGTTATCTTATATCTCAGTCTAACTATATTGCTGATTTGTTTGATCGTGCCAGAATGACAGATAATAAGATTGCCGACATTCCTCTTGATGGTAAAGCAAAATATACCCCTACAGATGGTGATCCTTTGCCTGATCCTAGTGTATATCGCACTATTTTTGGGAGTTAGGTTTATCTTACAGTGACTCGACCAAATATTGCTTATGTTGTCTACATTGTTAGTCAGTTTGTTGCTGCTCCCACTACAGTTCATTAGGATACTGTTTTACAGATTCTTCGCTACCTTCGAGGTACTCGGTTTCAGAAACTCTTGTTTCCTTCAACATCTTCTTTAGACTTGCATGCTTATTATGATGCTGATTGGGCTGGTGATTCTGTTACTCGCAAGTCTACAACTTGGTTTTATGTTTTTCTTGGAGATTCACTTATATCATGGAAGAGTAAGAAACGAGATGTTCTTTCCAGATCTTCTACTAAAGCTGAGTATCGGGTGATGGCTGTTACTACTAGCGAGATTGTTTGGTTGCGTTGGTTACTTGCATATATGGGTGTTCATATTACTAGTTCTACTCAATTATATTGTGATAATCGCAGTGCCATTCATATTGCACACAATACGGTTTTTCATTAAAGGACCAAGCATATAGAGATCGATTGTCATTTCACTCATCACCATCTTCAGGCAAGCACTATTTCTTTGTCGTTTGTTATGTCTGCTTTATAGGTTGCAAATATATTTACCAAGCCTCATTGTGGCCCGCATTTTCGTTTTTGTCTTAAAAACTTTCAATGTTCCTCGCTGCAACATTGTGAGTTTGAGGGGGGATTTTAGTTAATAAGGTCCATTAGTGTCAGCCCATTAGCCCGTCTTGGTTTAGGGCATCGTTTCTCTTTTATGTGTATATGGCTTGTACAGACTCTTATTTTTATCAAATAATACACAAGTTAGTTTCATCTTTGGTTTCTACTTGTCAGAAAAGTTCGAGCTCTGCCCTCACCTACAAACAAAGTCAAATACAATGGGTAATGGTGAAGCATGAATACACAACTATTGCAGCGGAGAGTCATGTATTCTTACATGATCCTCCAGGACCTCTGTTGAGTTTATGATATATAAAATACAATAAAACATAAAGACATCAAGAGTACACAGCGGAAGACTAAAGATCATAACAAATAAATTAATTAACTGAAAGTATGCATAACGTACCTCTTGCGAATATCAAATCTCTTGAGCAAGACCAAGAAGTGGTTTAGAGAGTTGTCCCTTACCGTTCTACAACTCAAACCAAATGGTGTAAGAATAGTGTCTTACTACCACGTTCTTGTACACACGAATTAACCAACGAATCAAGCGATTGCTAGATCTAACACAAGTCCTCGTTTAAGAAAAACGAAACCAAACTCCCTAACAATGGGGTGTTCGGCCGAAAATGGGACAAGAGAGAGGAGAGGAGAGATCTAGGGTTAATTCAATGCACAAGTGTATGAAACCCTAGAACCTAACCCTCTTTATATACTAGTAGGGAAACTTTGGGAACAAGATATGATTTAGGGCTTGGGAAGCCCCCCTTGGCCGGCCATGAAGAAAGCCCAAGGGAAAAACCCATAACTTTTCCAAGTTTTCCATTTCTAGTCCTTTCTCTTTTCATTTAACGGTCGTTAGTCATTTTTCCGTTAAATACTTAACGATCGTTAACTGGACTTAATATGCAATAATTAATCGTAAACATAAACATTAATTATTAACTTTAATTCTCATTCGCTAATTTGTGCAATCCCGTGGTCACGAGTTTGAATCCGGACATTCACATGTTTGTAAATATATACATTTCCAACAGCTCCCACTTGGATATGTTTACAAAACGCGAAATGACATTGGTTAGCGTCTAGCGACACGCCAATGCCCCCGGTACAACTCGTGTATGGTTTTCTGGAGAAAAACCAAGTTTTGATGATTCATCATCATATTCATCCTTTTGTTTCTAATACCATGTTAATAAGAATATGGATCTCACTCATTTCTTAATTAACTATTCTGTTTCTCGCTTTATGTGATTGATTAAGATTACCAATTCTTCTGAACATATTCCAGAAGACCTTGGGCATGGCCATGCAAACATCTTAACAACCCTACGAGGGGCCCAGTAGTATTATACTTCAAAATAAATTTGAAGGAAACAAATCCTATTTTGACTACAAGCAGGATTCATAAATTTCGCAACACTTCTGAAAACAACCCTTATAACTACCAGTTACGTGTAGCGTTAGATTGCTTCACCAAAATGCACTACATCCATGACATATCTCTTGTATCTCAAGTCAGAGGATAAATATCCATGATATACTTAATGACAAAGATCCATAAAGTATTATCATGCGGGTGGGATAAGTCCTATATTCAAATCATTGAATATCATCTGAAATTAGTCATGCTACACATCAATATACTTTCAAGTATATTCTAACTAATACTCAGATTTGTCTTAATTTAATATCATTCCCATGTTATTGATTGACAACAGACTATTTAGAATAACTTAAGTTATTCAAGGATTTACACATGCAAATACATGATAACATTATAATAAATGAATAATAAACATAACAAAATACTTTATTTCATTTGAATAATAATGTTTACAATATCCTTTATCCAAATACTAAATAGATCAATACATGATAATCCTTAGTTAATGAATTTTGCCACAAGTCATGCAACTCATACTTGTTGACAAGGCATAATTTCAACTAACTTTGATCTATAGGAATTTTGAGAATACTTATTTCAAAAAAAATTCAATAAGTGAATTTCTTGTATGTGTTTACACATATCTTGATATTGTCATACCATTCCATAAGGTGCGTGACAACCTGAACCACCTATATATGACAATCATCTTTCAAAACTTTTAAAGTTTAAAGTATTCTTTATTCTTTAATGTATAATGCAACTATGCTCTTAGTTGAGCATAACTAGTCAACATGGTCATCATCAAGAATACCATGACTAGAATTGAGTGTCATCTCAATTATACTAGCATCATTGTGTACAACAATATGCTCTTTAAACATCCGTAAAGTTTGAATATTTATTTGTTTGGTGTCATCCAAACCTCAAGTTTGTTGACTATGACAATTACACAACAATTGTCGTATAGAATCTGGGAGCAACTCCAGGCAGAGGAATGCAATTCTAAATCCAAACATAAATATTACAATATTGTTAAATCATCTTGTAATCAAGCATGATACAACAACCTTATACACAACATGATGTTCATGATGAATCTTCAAGTTAGACTTTAAGATCTCATTCATATACTATCTTGTCAAAGATATGTACTCATCATGTTCTATTAGACTCATTTATTTACCGCATATGTTTATAATAATAAACATATATTCCAAGGTTGTATATATTATTTCCAAATCTTACAAATGAAGTTTCATTCCTGTTGAAACCAAGATCCGGACTCAACTAGGGTATAATAACAATGATTGAATAGATGCACAGCGGATAATAATTAACACAATCAAAGTTACCAACAAGGTTTTTCACTATTAAAACAATGATCCTCTATGGATCCTTTTATGATGTTTCTCTGGAATATTTTTCTCCAGAGGTTTTTCTTTTTGTTCAAGTGTCTAATACAAAAGACATCAGTTCCTTTTATACACAAGGAACCCTAAATAAAACAATAATATAAAATAAATGCATATCACTACCTAAAATAGCTTATGCAAATCCTAACAAACTAATAAATATACGGAATATCTATATCTGTAGTAACCAACTATACTATAATATAACTTCAGCAGAAGTCCTTCTTCAGCAGAATCCATATACTTCAGTAGATTCCTTCAGCAGAATCCATGTACTTCAGTAGATTCCTTCAGCGTTATTTTCAGCATAATTCATACTTCACAGAATTCCCAACAATCCTCCCCTAAACTGGAATTTGACATGGTTAAGTTCCAGTTTCCTGATAGTACTTTAATGCTTCAGAACTTGAGGATTGTACTCGAACATCAGCAGCAAAGAATCAAAACAAGTACATCTCTATGATGACAAACTTTGAAACTCCAGATCTTTGCAGCAACAAAAGACAAAAGATACATCAAAACAGATTAGTTTCATACTATTCTCATCACATCCAGGAGTGTTAACTCCTGTGAGAGGTGAATCATTGAAAATAATGGATTTGATGTCTCTTTACCAATAGCCATCACTACTGGAGTAGCCAAATGTTTCAGTTCGAAAACCATGGTACACTTATAACCATCTGATTTATTAGCAAACCAGCAACCATATAAACGGATTTGAAATGTCTTTACCTGTAGCCGTTTGCTCAGGACTAGCCAATGTTTGGTGTGTGAGACCAGGGTACATTGATAACCCTCTGATTTTTAGTAAATCAGCAACTATCAACGGAATTAAGATGTCTTTACCAAAAACCGTTTGCTTTTGGACTAGCCAACTCTTTGATGGAATACCGTCATCATCATGGTGAGTTGATTACCATTTATGGACTTCCGCAGCCTTTACCACAAGCCATAATCCCGTGGGCTAGTCAACTCTTGTATTCCAAAAAGGAATAGACCATGGTGAATTGAAAACCATACAACACTAAGCAATAAAGCATAGGTGGTTGCATACCCTATGATTTTTAGCAAATCATTACAGCTATCAACAGATTTGATGTGTCTTTACCAAAGCTGTACCCTTTGGACTAGCTAACTCTTTGACAGACACAAAGTATATCAGGTGAGTCAATAACCAAGAAAAATATATAACAAACCTGCAAGAAAAGTTAGATAAAACCAAAAACACAATTTTTTTTTTTTTTTTTTTTTTTTTTTTTTTTTTTTTTAACTAAGAAAAGAAAGAAAGAAAACAATTATTACAAAATAGTACAATCAAGATGAACCTTTATGTGATAGAAGCTGATTCTTAATCAAACCAACACATTGAAAAGCATGAAGTTCATCATTGCCAACAGGATTAGGAGGCACTTCCAACTTGTGTTTCAGCAACCCTTCCATAAATGTAACTGATAAAAGATAAAGCTTATCTGAGAGCATACACAAAATCATCCCACATGTGGTCTGAACCACATGAACACAAGGCAAAGGATAAAACCTCCAACTCTCAATCTCCCACTTATGAGAATTCTTCCAAATAGAATACCCTTTACCATTTGGAGAATGAGAATCAAACATAACCTGAAGATCACCCAACAGATATAAACCAGAACCAGTTGCTGAATGAAACTTATAATACTGAATAACATGATCATACAGCATTTTCAAATCATGTCTATTCACTAAATGAAGAATATCCTTCAAGAAGTTGAACTCAAGAATAGTATTATCCAACCTGTAAACACTATTAAGCTTTCCTGCTTTCCAATCAACTAAAACCACATGATTTCCTTCAGGAAAAACTTCAACAAATCCAGCTTCAATAAAGGTAGATTCATCAGCCTTAAGATCTAAATCATTATTCCTTGAAGAATGTTTCTTAGCCAATCTGTCAGAACTCCGTGTAACAAAGCTCTGCTGTCCCATACCAACAATGTTATCAGTATCAAGCTGTAGATCAGTTCCCTGAATCAGAGAATCACTTAGCTCCACACTGGACAACATTTCAGAAGAAACCAAAGAAGATTCAGCAGAAACAACCATATCAGAAGAAGGAGTAGCATCAGAAGTTGTGTCAGAAGAAACAACTGAAGATACCACCGAAGGCAAAACAGTATCAAAATTATCCATAATTTCAACTGTTTTCTGTCTCTTGGCTGTAGGAACATCAGTCATTGAAGCAATATTTTCCAATTGAGAAGAAGAAGTAGAACCAGAAGAAGAAAACTTCATAACCATATGATACTGTCTAATCAAAGCATCATCAGATAAAGCCATGATTTGCTTCATTGACATACCAGAATTATACATAGCAGCATTCTTCACAACTCTCCTCATATAATTCCTCTTCTGAGCAACAGTCATAGGTTTTTCTCTTTTGGCTTTATTTCTTTGATCAATAAGAGCTCTTCTCTTTGCAGCAGATTCTTGCTTCCTTTGATTACCAAGTGCCACCATTTTATCCACAAAATTATCATCATCAAAAGATTCTCCTAAGATAAGTTTTGCAAGATTTGGATCAGATGCACCTTGAGAAATATAACCATCCCATTGATCATCAGTGATCGTAGGAAAGAATGCATCAAGTTCTAATTTCCTTTCAGGAGACAAATCAGAAGCATACTGATCTTGAAGAAATTTAGCCACAATGCGACTCTTCTGCATATTCTCATAATCAGCAAACAATCTAGCCTGAGCTTGATTTTGTTCTTCAGTCACTATTCCTGAATTCAGCAGATCATTAATCACAGGGTCCTGTCCTTTCTCAGAAGATGTCTCACCAGAACCAATTTCAGCAGAACCAATGTGAGCTTCAGAAGAAACAATCAAACCCACATCAGAGGAAATAGGTTGAGACAATTCCTCAACAGGTGTAGAGAAAACTTCAGATGAAGCATTCAACTTATACATTCTTCCAGCAATAAAAAACTCTTCATCATCTACTGAAGGCGAAACATTTGAATGTTCTGGTATAGATGAAGCTTGACCATCAGTAGTAACCTCCTCCACTAGAACATCAGTAGATGCATCAACCATATTTAGCTCTTTTGACTTGACATCAGATACCTTATTCAAATATTGTCTTCTTCTTTTGCTAGTATATATAACAGGCTCCTTGCTAAGCTCTTTGCTTCTTGAAGATTTAGCAATAGGAGAAGAAACATCAGATGTAAGTGCCACATCAGCCAATATCTCAAGAGATTCATTAAGATTCTCTTCGTCCTCCTCCTCAGAAGAAACCAAACTTCTCTTATTTCCTTTCTGACTTAGTAATTCCTCCAAGTTCTCAACTTTAGTCTCCAATTCCACAATCTTATTACCAAGAATAGACTTGGTTTCTGCAAGTTCTTTCTTAAGACCAGTCACCTCACCTGTAAGCTTGTTCATCAGAGCATATAATGAGGGAAGTGTAATATGATCCTCATCAGCATCAGGTGATTGCTCAGTTGAAATTGGAACTTCAGTAGACTGTTCAGGAGCAACATTAATCTGATCAACATTAGAACATCCTTCACCAAATGGAGTCCTAACAGGACTTGGTGTAGGCAATCTATCAGTATCAACCTGAACTTCATCAATTTGATCCTGAACTTCATCAAATTGATCCTGAACTTCATCAATAGGAACTTGGATAAGTGTTGGACTAGGACATGGTCTCGGTGAAGGTATAGATGCCTCAGCAACAACAGAAGGACCCTCATCACCATCTACTGAAAGATTTCCATCAGTAGGATTGGAAGAAGGTAAAACAACATTAATCTCATTAGCAGTCTGATTCTCCTGAGGTAACATGGCAGCTAACAAAGGAAAATGTGTCCCTTCAAATTTAGTCCTCATTGTAGCAAATAACTTAGGAGTCAAAAAACTTATAGGATGAAAAGCTTGGGTTTGTGTAGAAACATTCAATATCATCTGTAAGAACCTAGGGTACATCAAAAACTTACCCTTTTTCCTAGTTATATTTTCTACCATATTATCAAAGATATACTTAGAGAAATTATAAGTCAAACCCTTAGATAAACAAACAATACCACATCCCATTTGTGTTGAAAACTGATCCCATCCTCCAGACTTATTGCTCAAACACTGAAGCAACGTATGAACCAAGAACCTCCACATAGGACAAAGCTTATTTTTCAACCACATATCTGTCCTCGTACTTTGATATCCAATTGCTCTAAGCCCTTCAAGTACCATCGTAGAATCTGAATGATACACTCCATTCTCATCATCCAAGTGAAGTTGTCTTCTGATCAGTTCCTCTGTCACCACATACACTTGTCCATCAACACTTGCAACTATCTCAGTATCACATCTCTTTTCTGCCGACGCCCAGAATTGAGTAATCAAGGATTCATATACAGCATTTGGAGAATGTGATAATGCATACTGAATCTTTGATCTTTGTAAGAAAGAAATCATCGGCCTATACAACTCATCTCCTCGAGCAGTTCCAAGAAAAGCAACCTTATTATGATCATGTTTAAATTGAAGCGCCATGAGAGTTTTTGAAGATTAGGGTTACGATATTGCACAAAAGGAAGTGTTTTTAATGAGAGTAATAATCGAATCACTTAATGTGGAGCAAAAATATGCCGTAGAGAATAAATAGAAATTTCCCAATTTTGGTCAAAGTTGACCAAGGATGACGTGGATTTCTACTTTTACTCGAATTCACTTATAACTTCGGTAGAAACGGAAACCATTCTGCTGAAGTAGAACAATCAGCAGAAACAGATGACTTACTCACGAAGCTTCAGTAAATATCTTTTTACTGTTTCACCCACACGCATTAATTCTCTTACCACTTGAACCCGTCTATAAAACAATCCCAATGCACACTGACTTCTTCATCAAAAATCCCCAAATAATATATCAAACCCTAATTCCTTCAATACTTCAAAATTAACCATAATCAACATGAGTACCAAACCTGAGATCATAGATCTCACAACAACATCCTCATCATCATCATCATCATCTAGTGAAGATACCAATCCATGGTTTCACTATTTTCCAAAACCATATCCACTACCAAAGAAGTCACCCTTTCTCTCCTCATCAGAAGATGAAAGTGTTGAGAAACCAAGTGTATCTGCTGAAGATTCTGATGACTCCTATAAGGAGGGAACATCTTACTCCCAACCCCCAGCACCTAGGCCTCAACAAAGGCCACGAGCCAAAAATCCACCACTTCCTATGGGAAGAAAGGTGGTGCTTGGCCTCTTGGCATCATGTTTTGGTGCATCATCACATATCGTATCGAGGAACGGAAAAAGGAAAATGATGTAAGTTGTTGTATGATGGAAAGAGTAGATGATGCATAAATGAAAATCTTTCCTTCTCATCTCTCTACCACAATCAGCTTCAGCTTCTTCGTTTTCATCAATCCATCCTCTCCATTTTGATCCTTAGCATCTGTTAGGGTTGGTTATGCTCATCACGAAAGCATAGCCAGCATTTAGTGTGAAAGATGTGAGCAGTCATACTCATCGTGCTCATCTTCACTGCAATTTAGATGTTGGAACGGATGATATGTAATAGATTAGGACTAGTTGATCATGTAGATGCTTTTGATGTTGCTAGTACTCTGTAAACTGTAAGCTGTAAACTGTTTCTTGAATGAATGAATCAATTTGTTTCAGTACTTCTTTTGATTGAATCATATAACTTTAGTACTTCAACTTCAGAGGAAACAAATAACACACTTCAGCACAAAGAATTCAGTAGAAACAAGCTTAAGCTTTCTTGACCATATCTCAACTGATCAGGGACAACCATTCTGCAAAACAAACACAGAAACATACACAAACCAACAAAGAAACACACTAAAATTACATTAGCAGGTTAGAGTTAGTTAAAAATCAACCAAATATACAAAATTACATAGCAAAATGCAAAGTTATACACAAATCCTCCCCTGAGGCATATGCCTCCCCTGAGGCCTATGCCTCCCCTCAAACTGTTAACAGGTCTCAAAAGAGAGTTTCCAGGATTGAAATTGATCAAAGCAACTTCATGCATATCATACACAAGAATCGAATAGAAAAACAGAAAACAAAAGATGTGGGGTTGAACCCTTCAATAAAACTGATATTATAACTGAAAAGGGTTGATGTTTACAGAGAATCCTAAACCTATATATAATATATGAATCGTTTCCTGTGGCAGTTATGCCGATTCATTGAAAAATAAACGTTGTGATGAAACCTAAAAACTATAAATAACCGTTTATGATATAACTGTTATCTAATGGGTTTGTTGGCCTGAGGCCCAAACCGAAATCTAATCTACAGGCTTTATGTTTTTGACCCATCTTGATTTTCTTTGGCATGTTAGACATTAAAAAACGTCCAACATTTCCCCCTTAATGTCGATATGCCAAAGTATTCTTCAATCTTCAAACCTGCAGTCTTTCATCTTCTTTGTCTTTCTTTCGTCCTTGATGCCTTCCTTCAATGTTTCTTTAATCTTGATGTCTTCTAGTCTTCCGACTATACCGGGTGCAATCAGTTGATCTTCAATTGATCATGATTGTCTTTTGGGCAGGTCCTTCAGCCCTCTGCTACTTTAATTCGTAGAAATATCGTGAACATAAATTTTGTTCCATGTCACTTGATCTTTATTTGATCAAATTCGGTGACTTCTGGGCAAGTCCTTTAGCCCTTCTACGTTAATTGTAGTCTTGGTACCCTGGTAGTGCTATAATAGCACTCTGAAGAACATCCTCATGGCCTTTTGTTGGTTAAAGAGCAAAACCAAACAAGCCTCTTCTTTTCTTTTTCATGGTTAAATCCATAACCATTGTAACAAAAACCAAACTTGTATAGTTTATTTAGGTTTTGTTTCTTCTTTCAATTGGCATCGATGTAAGACTCTTGAATGATGATTGTAAGCATGAATTGGGTGTTGTTTGATCCCATAGGCTCTGATGCCACTGTTGAAACCAAGATCCGGACTCAACTAGGGTATAATAACAATGATTGAATAGATGCACAGCGGATAATAATTAACACAATCAAAGTTACCAACAAGGTTTTTCACTATTAAAACAATGATCCTCTATGGATCCTTTTATGATGTTTCTCTGGAATATTTTTCTCCAGAGGTTTTTCTTTTTGTTCAAGTGTCTAATACAAAAGACATCAGTTCCTTTTATACACAAGGAACCCTAAATAAAACAATAATATAAAATAAATGCATATCACTACCTAAAATAGCTTATGCAAATCCTAACAAACTAATAAATATACGGAATATCTATATCCGTAGTAACCAACTATACTATAATATAACTTCAGCAGAAGTCCTTCTTCAGCAGAATCCATATACTTCAGTAGATTCCTTCAGCAGAATCTATGTACTTCAGTAGATTCCTTCAGCGTTATTTTCAGCATAATTCATACTTAACAGAATTCCCAACAATTCCCAACTAAAACTTAATTTAAGTGGAATGTAGTTGCCCATACAACATATAAGATTTAAGAAAAATAAATAATACTCCCACTAGCTTTCAGGAATACTTATGAGCAATCTTATTTTAATTATTAAATCAAACATGGATTTAATATTAAACATAAGAATCATCTCCTAGATGCATGCATATATCCATTCATGGATTCTTGCAGTCTGTACATATTCAAAGATTATTTGAATTCATAAACTACTTTGTATTACTTATCGTCCTCGCAAAAGTAATTCACAACAAAGAGTTTTGATATTTATTGTCAAAATTTCATATCAATGAAACTAAGTAAGACAATTATAATCTTTATATTTCTATTTAATGTATCTAGAAAAGAATATTCAATCATAGTTAATTGCTTAAATATGATTAATATTATTATCACTAGACATGCATTAAATATGTGTACAATATTGTCCATATGATTTCTACACAAAAATTTAAACCACTAGGGTTTCCATCCTTTGAAGAAACTCATTTTCATTATTAAGATAAACCAAGTATCTAAAGTTGATTATCTTTATGGACAGCATCTAAACATTCATAGAATGATTGATTTACCACAATTCAACATTTGGTAAATTCATCATCATGATTAACAGGTTTACCATGATCCTGTAACTCATAATCCTCAGCATATTAAATATCTGAGATATCCTTACGGATCTATGAATGACAATTCCATCATATTGAGGTCTATCATTTACATGTTTTAACCTCATCATGATATTTGCTAGTGTATTTTAGAAGATTATGTATTTTGTAATTTAATCTTTCAAGATCTAAAAAACTCCCACTTGCCTTTAACAATTTAAAGATTACATTTAAATAGTTTAGCGAGTAGAGCAACAATACATTGTTCTCTTTTTGGGACATTACAAAACACATTGACAGTTCCTGACATTAGTTTGTTACAACTCACTCTACAAGTAGTTTAACAAATTCAGAACTCCATTTATAAGACTTAATGTGATTCATCACATTCCATAAAAAATGGTGTCTTATTAATCTTCTAGGTTGGAGTCTTATTGAGTATATCCAATCTATACTCAATCTACTAACCTTGATAACGTTTTGGAAGAAACTATAGTTATCTTGAATCAAACAATGCCAATAGATTTTGATTCTTCTAACTGAATATACCATAAAACTATGGTATTTCCTTAGAATTAATATTGTAAGATTAATCTAACAATATTTAAGATAACCATCTACTTTTTCGTTTATCCTATTTACCAACAAAGTAAAACTTAATGGTACAATAGAATTACCAAATCAATTGCATGCATTATAACTCAAGTATTTTTGACCAAGTCAAAAGACATAACAGTTATAATCCCACTATACGTTATAAGTCATTGATCAACTCATTGACTTTATGCATATGTCTTAAAACATAGCAAGTTAACGTCTTACTTTATATTATAAGTCTCGTATTAAAAGACTTCATGTTTGTGACTTTACAAAGAAGTCATAAACATGTATAATTAAAGTAATTATGAACACCACCTCGGGTTTCAATTAATAATTTCAAGTTAATATTTACTACATATATTTAAGTCATTCAACGAATACTTAAAATCAAAGTAGTATTAGATTACTTCATTTAATTATGTCATTCCATGAAAAGTTCAACGTAAGAAACTGCAAAATCATCCATGCTCGTTCTCACGACACGTGGATATTTTACCTTGAGCTAGAATCTAGTTCACGTTCTCACGTAACGTAAATTGTAATTACAAGTGTTACTTAAATATTGAATGACATAAATATTTAAAGTAGTCTTTGTTATCATCTTGACACATGTTCTGAATATGGCAATCATACACATTAAAATGTATAATTCCTATTAGAACGTAACTCTCTTACCTTGCGATCAAGAGAATCCATTTAAATCATATTTATATGTGTTGTACCTTGCACACAATAAAGATTTCTCCCACTTGTGCATGGAACAACATCATGTAGCAGATAAACAACACGATACACGTTCGTTTATTTGATTAATATGATTTGTGTCATAGATATAACAAGTAGATGTAGGACTATATTGTTTAGTAAGGAAACGCACATGACAATCCTTAAAAACATAAGTGCATACAATTGGAAAGTAATTATCTACATGATATTCAAGAGATAATTTTGATTACTACGCAGCAAATAAGGCTTGTAGCTCCCACTGAATTAGAAATCATTTCAACAACTTCTTATTCAGTAATGCAATACAAATGCTCCCACTAAATTTGACAACATTGTAAGTGTTGCATAACCAGTGAAAACAACTTGCTTGCTTTTTACTTTCCTACACCTTTGAAGAACCATACGTAATCATTACTAAGGTACTAAAAGGTGTATTCTACTTTGTGAATGATGGGTTATCCATCAATGTTATTAACTTGAAAAATTAGGTATGCAATTTCTTCCTTAACAGGCCTACCATGCCCATAATGGTATGTAGCACCTTTAAAGGTTAAAGCAA
The DNA here is from genome assembly GCA_019973895.1 of Chrysanthemum seticuspe. Lineage (NCBI taxonomy): Eukaryota > Viridiplantae > Streptophyta > Magnoliopsida > Asterales > Asteraceae > Chrysanthemum > Chrysanthemum seticuspe. The sequence goes on along the minus strand of BPTQ01000003.1, from coordinate 148,292,985 downwards.
AACAACTAGATAAATAATTCTAGTTTGCCTTTTACCAATTTTCGCGGTAAATAGTCTAACTTCTAATTTTAGTAACTCATATACATGTGTGATTAAGGAACTAACCACTTGGGTTATGGAGTTAATTTCAAACTACTACTTTTCGAATATGTAATTTTGTTCTATATTTACAAAATTATTTTTGATACGATGTTTCTACTTACGTACTGTAGAAACATGTATAAACTAAACTGTAGTTTTAATAATGGGAAATTAAATTCAATATACGGTAGGTTGCTTTGCCTTTGTGGATTCTAATGAAAAATAAACGCACTCTAGCACTGAATCTAGCATTAGTTTCCCATTTTACAGGTGCACAGCACTCTTGCCCGTACCTGCTAAAACGTCAAAGAATTCAACCTGTTGAATTAACTCAATCCGTCACTCTTGACCGTTGAGTTCCGTATTCTACCCTATTTTGTACAAATGTACCGCTAACTTTAACCGATATACATTTAGGGTATTTAGATCCTTAACGTTAACTATAACCGTTAACTCGTTTTCGAGATGGTAAAACATATTCCAAGTAATGATTGTCTAGTTGACTACATTACTCTAATACTGTTAAACCTAGGATCAAAAGTTATTTATAATTAACCAATATACTTATACTTGGAACCCATAAATTAACAAATAACTTTTCCTTTTAATAGCTTTTATGATTTTAACTTAAAACATTAAGAAAACTTACATATTTACGTTGTAAATTGGCATTTGCTCCAAATCAGAAACTAGTCATTTAACTAGGTAAGACGAAAGTTTGTTTACAAACTAGCTCTTATTAAATGGCTTTTTCTGTTTGCTTCAGAGAAAAGGTACCCTCTTCGTACTCTGAGTTAGGATAAGGAAAAGTACTTACTCTTTCCATATTATCCTTGCAAACTTAACAGATTTAAGATTACATTGAGTATCGTTACTTAACGTGTAGAATAAAAGGTATTTCTAAAGTAATGGGAGTAAACCACTTACTTAGGAAAACATTGTTTGTACTTACAACCAATTGACCTTTTGTACATATACTCAATGATTTTAATCTTCAATCTGATAAATGGCGCTTTTAACCATTTTCCGTTTGATCTTAATAAATAGATCAACAAAACGAAATTGGAAATTTCCACGATGTATGGTAATACCCGTACCATCCGGACAATTCCTTCTTTAACGTATGGATTAAAAAGTTCAATTATTGTAACTACCTATTGGGTAGTAAGTGTTTCATCTTATGTGGAAAATCATGGAATCATTACTAATGCATACCAAGAAGTTTCCACATCCTTTCATTTTTCGTTCGTTCAACAAAAGTGACCAATACGTTGTGAATGTTACAACAGTTTAAATCACCCTCGTAAACATAACGTAATGACTTATTCTTCAACAACTTTACTAAAGATTAAGTCACCCTCGATGTTCGGAATAAACGACGCATCATTAGTTTTAATAGAGAACTTATAGTACATCTATTAATGAAAGGTTAACATACGTGAATACAAAAATTCCTAACAGTACACGCAAAGGAATGATTTGTTATATCAGGATGTAGATGAACAATATAGATACTGTGTTTAGTATAATTAGTTTATTTGCTTGCACATAGCACAACAAATAGACGATGTACTACAACAAGGTACGTGTTCACCCTCTTTAGAAATAACACACGTTCCATGTTGTGTATATTTATACTAAATTTACCTAAGAGAACTAGCGTTCCATTCTCTCAATGCAAGATTATCCTTAATATGTAAAATTACACATACTAACGGTATAAGTCTTGTACACAGTTCTACTATTGTTTCTGATGAAATTTATAAATACAGTAAGTTATAAATTCATTGTGAACATTAATGTTAAATGCAATGCACTCTTGCACTTGATCTAAGATCGAGTTCCATTTTATAGGTGCACAGCACTCTTGCTCGTACCTACTAAAACGTCAA
>BPTQ01000003.1:148202426-148291002 GCA_019973895.1 Chrysanthemum seticuspe | reverse complement strand
CCCCCCCCCAAAATTAGGGTTTAGGTTTTGCAAACCCTAGATCTAAGCATACAAATAATAACACATTCATGTTTATTTTAATTATGTGTTTCAGTAATTAATTACTTGTTATACAAGGCTCGTGATGCCACTGTTGAGTTTATGATATATAAAATACAATAAAACATAAAGACATCAAGAGTACACAGCGGAAGACTAAAGATCATAACAAATAAATTAATTAACTGAAAGTATGCATAACGTACCTCTTGCGAATATCAAATCTCTTGAGCAAGACCAAGAAGTGGTTTAGAGAGTTGTCCCTTACCGTTCTACAACTCAAACCAAATGGTGTAAGAATAGTGTCTTACTACCACGTTCTTGTACACACGAATTAACCAACGAATCAAGCGATTGCTAGATCTGACACAAGTCCTCGTTTAAGAAAAACGAAACCAAACTCCCTAACAATGGGGTGTTCGGCCGAAAATGGGACAAGAGAGAGGAGAGGAGAGATCTATGGTTAATTCAATGCACAAGTGTATGAAACCCTAGAACCTAACCCTCTTTATATACTAGTAGGGAAACTTTGGGAACAAGATATGATTTAGGGCTTGGGAAGCCCCCCTTGGCCGGCCATGAAGAAAGCCCAAGGGAAAAACCCATAACTTTTCCAAGTTTTCCATTTCTAGTCTTTCTCTTTTCATTTAACGGTCGTTAGTCATTTTTCCGTTAAATACTTAACGATCGTTAACCGGACTTAATGTGCAATAATTAATCGTAAACATAAACATTAATTATTAACTTTAATTCTCATTCGCTAATGTGTGCAATCCCGTGGTCACGAGTTCGAATCCGGACATTCACATGTTTGTAAATATATACATTTCCAACAACCTCCACAATCTCTGCACTCATTCCATGCCAGAAGGTTTCAATACTATCAACAAAAACAACATATCAAACTTAACACTCAGGGGTGGCCAAGTGGTAAAAATTGTGACTATTATCACACAAAGATGAGAAAGGTAAGAGTCTCAAGTTCAAATCCCGTTTGATGCAAACAACCCTAAAGTGGCTGTGCCAACCTCACAAAAAGGGAGGGATTTACCCGGTTTGAGTCCGTGTAGCGGTGGGCTCAAATCGTGTGAATTAGTCGGCCAAAAGGTTGAAAACCGTGGCTACCTAAACTTAACTCTGAAGTCTAACAATTGAACGCTAGAAAGAAACTGGCCACCAGAAAATGGACAAGATACTGCAAAATACCCTGTTTATTAAAAATATATAACGCCTAACAACCTACGGAAAGTCGCCAACAAAGATAACTACTAAAAGTCTAAAACCCTTTACTCTAAAGGCCAAGTCATTTCACAGACTCTGTTGGAAAATAACATAAGGCGAAAATTAACTTTGCAACATTATAAACTTTTTAAATCAGATCCCACAAATCTGCGGAAGAGAATGCAGTATAAGCAGAGAAATATATACTTGTCAGTTGTCACCAAACAGACGTCGGAAACCTGAAGTATTAACAAATAGTTTGACACAATATAGGAAACATTACGCCGACGTGTATAACAGTCTTCCAATTCTAAGTTAAGTAATGATATTAAGGTTTGTTATAAACCAAAAGATAAAGTAAAACATAAATTTTTAATACTAAGAACGTTTTCAACAGAAGGCAGACCCTCAAACCTCATACCATCAATAAAGAAAGTCATAAAAAGTCATATCTTCTATCAATTGTATCGTTTATAAACAGAATCAAATCCCGCAAGTGTAGTGTTACACACCTAGAGACAAGTAGAAGCCACAACGGTACCAAAGGAACAATAAATTATTAAGGTTGCAAACTATTTCTATTTAGAATAGAATGTGTTTATCACACAATACACACAAGTCTTGCCATCAATTAACGGCAAATTATTCATACAAACTCAGTCATTATCTATAAAGCAATATGCATGTGTGTCACACAACATTCAAATACAAACATGTTACAAATTTAAACAAGGGGACGAGAACCAGCAATTTGATGACGCGAATGACGTGTGTATTGCCAAACTTTAGGTTTGGGATTACGGTATCGTGAGAGTGTTGCTTCTATCATTTGCTTGAATGCGTGGTAAATAGCTCCAACAAGTTGCTTGTAAAATTGTATATAGGTGAACACGAAAATAAGCACCGGGAAGAAGGAAACACTGTATAAAGTGATGTCTGTCCATTTTCTACCACCACTGATGGTTAAAGTAAGTGTAGCTGCAAATGCCACCATCATCATTGCCACAGAGATAATTAGCAGTGTAAGTCCTAAATGTAACTTTTGAAATAGAGATTTCTCAAAATCTTTAAAATGATAGGATGACGTGACGATATTGAGAAATATGATAACCGATGTTAAACTTGAGGAGAGTGAAATTGCATCAGCTATGGTAAAGATGAGAAAGAGAGGTTTGTTCTTGAGAACGGGATGGCCCGTTTTAGAATCTGGGCCTCCTGGTACAGTGTAAGCTGCAGCAAAGGCAACCGTGGAAATGAGAACAGCGATAATGGAGCAGTTTTTTGCATTCTCACTCATCCATTCTTTAGCATCTGATCGAAGTTTATTATTATTCTCGAAGAATACTTTTTCCGCAGTCTTCCCTTTGGAGTTTAATCTCATGATGTCGACGGCTGAAGACACATCTTTTATTCTCTGCATAATTCATGTGCAAATGACTTTAAATAAAAGTGACAGCAATTGATGAAAGGACCTTTTTAAACCATTAGCATTTTAGTTTTATAATTGTAATTACAACCTGACCCTGACCATTTTTTGCAAAGCGAATGACCCATTTCATTTGTTTCCTATCTAGCTTTGTTCTAAATTTACCGATTTGAATGTTTAAAATAAAACTGGGCAAATGTCATAGAACATTTTTTTTTTTTTTTTTTTTTCTGACCTTTGGCCTGCTCTTTAATTATACTTTATACAATCTGGTTTGGTGAATATAAACTTGTAAACCCCCCTTAATTTGATAATAAAAATACACCAAAATCAACTTTTCTTAGTAAATGGGTTGAAAGTGCCATATCTATATGATAAATAGCTAGGTTTTAGAAACATTAACTTACCTTAAACAGAAGTGTATCCTCTTGTAGAACTAGTGCAGGCCCTTTTAGCTCCTCAGTAATTCGTTCATCTACTTTTTCCCCAACTAGATGCAACAAAGTGTTCCCATAGTTGTCAATGTTTCTGTGCACCCTTCGCTTATAGATCTTCATATTATCCACAAGATCAATAATTTCAGTACGCCGATGTAAGATAGCTAAACTTAAAATGTTTCGCCCATCATGGTCGATATGTTCAATTGCCTGAGGATACACTTTTAATATTTCCTCAACAATTTCTGTACAACCATGTATGGTTGCTAATAACAGCGGAGTGTCGGGCCTATAAGCATCACCCATCATTTGTTCATGTTCAACAAAAGATTTAGTCTTACCGTATATGTGAAATGTAGATTTTGGATTGATACAGATGGTTGTAGATAGTCATTGATATTCTTGTGTTTGGTAAAAGTAATGTAACAGTAAATTGTAAGTAAACTTGGACAGAATTTATGCAACAAAGTAAATGATATTGATATAGAATTGATATATGTTTTGTACAGCAAATGACCTATTTATAGGTTCCCAAACGACACAATCAACAAATGACAGTTACAAACTAATCATTGTGTCGTTTAAGGAAATAACTAACAACTATAATAACTGCCCAATAACTGTTTCATTGCATTGGGTCGTTTTGACTATTTCTGACCCATATGCATACTTAGGACATAATAATAATACACATATTGTCTTTAAAAGTATATACTAAATAATAGCTTATTCTATCTTTGATCTTAAACATAATTAACAGGTAACATTTCCCTCCTAATTATTTTAAGATCAAAAACTTCATGAGTGAGACTTGCTTCCAGTTTCTTCACACAATGATCTCATAATCACTGCTGTCTTCACTGCTTGTGTCATGGGCTGCATCTTTCTCTTCATTGCCATACCTTTCAACACCATAGTTGTTCATCTCTTCTCCTTGTGATCCATCTTCTACTGCATCATTCTTCCAGTTCTGTGGGTCCCTTTCTTCTGCATACTTACTGCATTCTCCCACATCTCTTGTTCTCTCAACACTGGGCATCCTAGCAGTCTCGTGGTACACACTTATGAGGTCTATGAACTTTCTGTAACAAGCCTTTATGGCTTCATCATCATCAACTGATAATCCTTGTATGCTTGCAATGCCTTTCCATTTGTCACTCAAAGTGACTGCCACATATCCACCAAAACCTTCTACTATCTTATACAAACTCAGCAAATCTATCTCCTTCTCATGAATAACTGGTGGTATTATGTCTAATGCATCATAATTGAGATGCACCAAATAGAACCACTTTACCAATTCTATAAACTTTCCACTGAATATGCTCCAATTGTTGTAAACAAGACTGTTCTTCTTGAGTAAATTCATAAAGGATAAGAACCTATTAAAAGAATTTACCTTGAGAGCATTTGGGTCCCATTCCAACTGATGTAGTCATTGTCCACATAGTCTTGGGTGTCCTCCTTATTCCAATTCAGTTCTTCCAGTCCCTTAACCAACGAGCATTCATCCTTTGGGTCCAAAGACTCAAAGTAATCATCTAAGTATTTGTTATGCTCTCTGATTGGACTCCATTTCTCTTGATTGTTGCCTGTCTCTTGTTCCTTTTCAGTCTCCACAGTGTTCTCATCAAACATGCATTTCAGTGTGCACATGTTGTTTTCAATCTTCAACATATATCCTTGTTCTTCCAAGAGGTCATAACTTAGTATGTTTAATGACACCTCAGGGGTGTATTGAACATTTTGAACAATTATGTCTCCATCTTTTGTGTTGACCACTGCATCACCCACACCATAAGAAAAAACAATTTTTTTCTCTTTTTCATCTCTGCAGATCATCTTAAACTTGTATTCAATTCGTTTGAATTGAACTCTGCTTGGGCAAAGGTGATGTTTATAACCACTGCTAACAAACCAAACTTCATTCCATGACTTGTCCCTTGATCCTTCAACCATATAATCTGGTTCTATGTGAATCTTTTCTGGAAATTTGGTCTCTTCATCAAGTACTTGTCTGTCTACGGTTGCCTCTTGTTGCACTTCAATGGCTGCAATCTTCTTTCTTTGTTCACATGACCAATATGCATGGCCCCTTTCTCTGCAAATGAAACATCTTGCTTTCTTCTCTTTCTTTGTTTTCTTTGCAGTCTCAACCTTTTGGTTTTGTGCCAACTGAGAAGTGTTATAGGCTTGGTTTTCAAGTACTTTCTTGACAAGCATCTCTTTCCCTTTAGGACTGATGCACTTCTTTCTTGCAGACCATTTGACAAGCCTTGATGGTGTTTCTCTCAACAAGTATCTACCAGTGTAGAAACCTTTATCAATCTTTGGTGTTTGCCTTTCCCATGATCGTATCTTCCCTTGGCTCTGATGCCAATGTTGGCCAGGTTTTCTGGCAACACTTTTGGATTGATACAGATGGTTGTAGATAGTCATTGATATTCTTGTGTTTGGTAAAAGTAATGTAACAGTAAATTGTAAGTAAACTTGGACAGAATTTATGCAACAAAGTAAATGATATTGATATAGAATTGATATATGTTTTGTATAGCAAATGACCTATTTATAGGTTCCCAAACGACACAATCAACAAATGACAGTTACAAACTAATCATTGTGTCGTTTAAGGAAATAACTAACAACTATAATAACTGCCCAATAACTGTTTCATTGCATTGGGTCGTTTTGACTATTTCTGACCCATATGCATACTTAGGACATAATAATAATACACATATTGTCTTTAAAAGTATATACTAAATAATAGCTTATTCTATCTTTGATCTTAAACATAATTAACAGGTAACACTATAAGCATCACCCATCATTTGTTCATGTTCAACAAAAGATTTAGTCTTACCGTATATGTGAAATGTAGATTTACCCTTCTTTAACCATGATTCAGTCATTTCCCATGACATGTCAGCTTTTACCAACACCTTAACAAGTTTCATTGCCCATTCACATCTATGCTTTTCTTTCTTCATTTTTCTTAACCACGGAAACATTTTGTTTGTATCTTCATAATCAACATCAATCACTAGCATGAAAAGTTGCAGAGTTGATTAGTCTTTTATGAGTTTATCTATGTATAACTAGAAGTTAAGCGGCCACGATCAAATGATTACACATGTGAAAAGATGACACTAGTGCAAAAAGGATTGTCAGCTAGGAGAGTTGTGAAGGGAAGTCAATTCACCGTCCCATATTTATCTTAGAGCTAAGTATTCCCTACAACTACAAAATTTTCAAGTCAAGCTCAAGCCTACCTTATAATTTTCGAGCCGAGCTCAAGCCCTGGCAAGCTCGAGCTCTGCTTGACTCGATTACAACCCTAAACACACCCCTAAATCTAAGAAAAATTAAAAAATTTAAGTTTTATGAAGGAAGTAACTATATAGCCATAAAAGAAAGGAAATTATTGAGATGGCACGTGCTATACACTTGTTTAACAAATATTCATTTATGAATCCATCTATAAAACATGTTGGTGCCGACTTATGTCATGACTAAAATCCTAGTGCATTGTTGAATAGGTGAAAATCCTATCAAACATTTGTTTTTGATGCCAGATTACTTATGTCATGACATGCAGGAATTTCAAAACTATATGATTGGACTTATTCAAGAATAAGGGAGGTATAGAACTATAGATTGACTGCATGAGTAAAGCGATCATCGTCTTACGCTTGTATAGAATGCGCATGAAGAAGTTTTTAGGGCCGAATATTGGTGGACTGCAAGAAAGAAGTTGGAGTGGTGTCATGTCATCACCATCTTTCTCATGAATTAGATGTCCGTGTTTGACAGCTATCTCATGAGCCAGCCCTACAAAGACGTAAGGGACATCAAACTTAATTGATTCTAACAGTAAATGAAAATGCAAAAATAAAAAAATAATAATAAAAATAAATAAAAATAAATAAAAAAAATAAAAAGAAAACCACTTACAGTAGTTTCTACTAAGAACTGCTTTGTGAAGTATGGTTGATTTATCATCCCTTTGAAGAAACGTTTTCATATCCGGTCCCTGAGTTGTTCTACAGACTTCATCGTGAAGTAGCCTGAAAATTTTGGCCTTTCCATTTAAAGCTGCAGTAAATAAAGCAGTCTCTCCAAGTCTATTGGTCATCCCAAGCAACATAGGAGCCCTACGTAGCATCTCAGCCGCAGCCTCGACTGTCTTATTACTACAGCCAGTCTTTTTTTGGGTAAAGGGTTTTACCCCGGTGTTATTACTACAGCCAGTCTCATGAAGCATAGTATGTCCACCGCTATTCTGCCAGGTTAGTTTGTGAGAATCAGACAAATTAAAGGCACCATATCGAGGAGCTCTAATGATAAGTCATTTTTCTTGAGGTTGGTAGCCAAACTAAGAACGGTGTCATCATGTATTGTAGGTGTATGCAAAGGACCCTTGGGAATCCCTGCACATATCTCGATAACCCGAGCCTCCTCCCCAGATGTCATTGCTTCATACAGTTCGGAACTCACCCTCAAGTCCTCTGCTTCTGAAAGAGACATTTTGATAGTGATAGAGAGTGAAGAACTTAAATTTCTAGCACGTAGCTAGGCATTTATACATACTTTTGGCAATTTAGAACGCACATATATAACTAATGAGTTAGAAACCTTTTGGGCACCCTTCAGTTTCGCCTTTTGATTATTAATGTTAATTCTTTTGCATGGAATCTAATTGACTTTTTGATAGATGCTTTTTTTTTTTGGATAAGTTCCAAACATGGCCTCTAATGTTACCGATGGCAAGCTGATTTCCACATTGCTAATATTTCATACAGATATGAGATATCTCATACTTGCCACCCCGAATAAACATAAACATATATACCCGAAGCAGATTCTAAGAAATATATGCAAGTTAACTGATAAACATATAAATGTTGGAATTTTATAATCTAGTTAACCAAGTAACGCAAACGAGTACGCAGCGGAATTGTATCTAGTTTATGCAATTAGGTAAACACGTAAATAATAAACAATAATAAATAAAAGGTAAATAGAAAACTAACCTTTGACGTCAACTGCACGCTATTAACGAACAAGAGAACCAAAGAAACCCAAGTATCTAAAATAGATACCTCTACGAGTATCACACACAAACACTTAAACCAACACACAAACACTTAAACCAAGTACGTTCGATTAGAGCTAGTTGAGAATGTTTAAACAATCAACCCTTGAATTACTTGAATACCACGAACAAGAAAAACCCAAGAACCTTTCTATGTTTTCTGCCCGAGATCTAGCTTCTGTCCGAGAAGCTTGTCAACCACCCGATATCGGACAAGTATGTCCGATATCTATCCACGTTCTGTCCGAGAAACACATGAGCAGAAAACAAAACTACTTCTTTACTTCATGATCGCAAGGAACAAGTATAATAGATCAGATTCGAAACCTAAACAACTTGGAACAAATTATTGAAAGTTTAGGTTCGACCAAGATCAATTCAAACCCTAATCGGATTCATTGAGAAATCCGATCGGGTATGTTACAATTTGGGATAGATCGATTATCAAGAGTAGAGTTTAGGGATAGTTGTGTCACCATGCATGCAAGGGCATGTGTTTGTTTATATAAGGTCTAAACCGATCCATGCTTGGGCTCATGACTTGAGCGACAAGCATCAAACCCAACACCCCTTTTGTCCCGATCGTACATGTGATGTCTAGGCCTAAGGCTTCATCAAAACCGACCCAAGTAGAAAGCTTAAAACAGCCCATGGGTCAAGCAATAGGATCGGTCACATTTATGCAAAGTATTTAAAACGTTCGTCGCGTACTCTCGTGTTTAACGTGTGTGCCCCCATAGGCTCACACACTTCTAGTCGTTTACGTGTGTTTTAACTCCCACAAACCAACAGCTCCCACTTGGGAGTTGGAGTATCGAATGGCACACAAAACTAACGACATAAATGCCTAGCAACGCTCTCACTCGCCTTTTAACTAAAAGTGTCTGAGATATAGTTTCATAAAATCTTCTCCATAGCATGGTTATCATTGTCTTGCTTTTAATCATCCTTTGTTATAGATACCGTTAAACCATGGATGTGGATCCTAAATCATTCGATATAGTTTAACCATTTAGAATCTCATTATAGAATTTAATTAGACATACCAAATGTAATCAAGTATCATCTTGCATTACCCTTTGGGTTCGGCCGAAAAATTATCTGATTAATTCTGGAGAGCGCCCATGGAATCTTTCTGCACAAATCAAGTGGAGTAACAAATTCTTTGTTGACTACAAGTGTTGTGGATGCTGCTTCACATCAATCCGAAATATAGCTTATAACTACCTTATTCAGATAGCGTGTTCCTTATACTTACAAAAAATGATATCCACACATAACAGAACTTGCTTGTATCTCAAGTCTAAGGACAATTTTAACAAACTATTTTCAATATTTTACTTATGACAAGGATCCAAAAGTAAATGTTTGAAATTTGGGGTATCTAATATGCATCCCTTGTGGATACACATGAATTTGGCAGGAACAATCCACATTCTCGTTAGAATATAACCAACACTTACATTTGCCTTATATAACAATATTCCCATATTGTTAACCGACAATGGACATATTTAGAACAATAAAATCATTCAAGGATTAAACATGCAAATATAGGATAACAATTATTATATAAACGAATAACAAATACCAAGTATCTTTATTTCATCATAAAATAAAAATTGTCTTTCAATCCTAATTATCCAAATACTAAAACAGATATGCATGAAACTAATTTAGTAAGTTGAAGTCTAATGTTTCCAACATTCTCAACCTTTCTTTACAAGAAAAACTAAATAGTTATCTGAGTAACTTTTCGAATACTTACAGTGAGAGATTTGAAATATAAGATGAGTGTCTTATCTCATATGCTCATACTATTGCAAGAATCATAGTATGGAGATGTCGTCTTACCTTGCATGAGGTATTAGAAATCAACGACATACTGACAGTCATCTTTACAGTTTCTAAAAGTGTAAAGTATTCTCATTCCTTTAATGTGTAATGCAACAATGCTCTATTGTTGAGCATAACTAGTTAGCAAATTTATCATAAAAGATAAAATCCTACTACAACTAGTATTAATAATCCTCTAGCATCATTGTACTTATACAACACTATGCCTTTATAATTCGTAAACATCTGTAATAACAATAATCTAAATACTCTCAATTAGATACTGTTGCTGTTAGCTCATCTTGCTCTTGTGCAAAAGCAACAACCAGTCTTATACATAATATAATATATACATGATAAATCCTTAGTTAAAACATAAGGTTTTCATCCACGTAATAAATTATTCCAAGTGAAATATACCATTTAAGACTTGCTTGAATGATATATTGCATTTGCGTTGGAATTAATTTTCCGCATTTGTTTATTCCAGATAAACATTTATATCAAGGTTGTTTGTTTTATTCTCTAAAATCTAAGTGAAGTTTCATTCCAAACTTCAAGATCAATATCTAGCTTAAATGGAATGATATCTTCAACATATAAATTTTAAGAAAAAACACAATACTCCCACTTAATGTCAGATGTACTCAAGAGTTATCTGAATCTAATCAAAATCATATTGTAATTAAATTCAAGGTCTCAGCTACTAGATGGATGATCCAATCCAAAACATGGATTGCTTAAATTTGTATACTACATAAAGATTATATAAATTCATCACCCTTTTGATTACACACCATCCTCGCAAAAGGTAATCATAAAGAAAGAGTTATAAAATCTTAATTGCCATATTCCACATACAAGAAAACATATATGACAATTAATCATCTTTATATAATTAATACGTGTATATATAATAAAATCTAATCACAGTCAATTGCTTAAGTATGGTTAAAAACTTCTTATTAAAATCCATGCATTAACATGTATACAATTTTGTCCTTGTGAGCCTTTCTTCAAAAGAATCTCATTCCACCTCATAGGTTAAGTGTTAGGCAAAATAACAATCAAGCTCAAAACTTGATTTTCCTTTTAAGGACTGCATCTTATTATTCATATTTTAAAAATATTTATCAGATTCAAGATGTGATAACGTATTTTAGTAGTTAGCTGATTTACAATAATCTTCTAACTTATATCCCTCAGCATTGATATAAAATAGCACTCAAGTGATGAGGTATCCTTGCGGATTTATGAATGAGAGTAATCATTATACTTCGGTTGACATTTACATGTTTAACCTTAGTATAACATTAATAAGTGGATTTAGAAGGTTAAGTATTTTATTCTTAAATAACTTTGAGATTTGTATATGCTCCCACTTATTTTTGTAAGTAGAGACAATTCTATAAATACTAAGTATTTAAACAACAATAAATTGTTCTTTGTTGGGAACCACAAAATACATTTTAAGTTCTCATCTCTAGATTTCTTAATGCTTCATAAGATTTTAACAAATTCAGAACTTAAATCAAGACATAATGGAATTCCTTCCAACAACTCTAATTAGGGTTTATAGAAAAACTCTAATTTTGTATCACTCTTTAACCAAAAACTAAGCACCAGTTTTTGTGTTTCGTCAAGCTAGGAAGAACACCAATCTTCAAGCTAGGAAGTGTAGAAAAATCAAAAATCCAAAAGGATTTAGGATTCGATTGGTTTGAGCGGAAAAACCTAAAATCCCTAAGGAATTAGGGTTTTCAGTTTTGGGTTGTCTTGAATACCTTCTTGGTTTGAACTATATTAAGTGTATCCATGACACACACAATTTTCTAACCTTGATTATGTTTTGGAGGTAGAGCAATTAAAGCTATCATGAACCAAACAATATGAATAAGGTTTGTTTCAACACATTAGACATACCATAATTAAAGTGGTATTCTATGAGTATTAGAATTGTGAAACTATATCAGAATTCTATAGATAACTTAATTATCTTTGGACCAAATACTTGTCAATTGGGTCAAGCCAAATTGCTATTAAGTATTACCGAACCAAATGCATGCTATAATGTATATTCATTGAATAATACAAGAACCTTATGTTCATGTGTTCACAAGAAGACATAACTGTTCAAGAATTATATGTTAATGTGTTTACAAGAAAACATAACATGTCAATAATACATTATAAATCTTTGATTAATTCAAAGGCCTTTTGTTTATGTGTTTAACTAGAAGACATAACAATTATATTATATATACTTTATGTTATAAGTCATTGATTAATTCAAGAACTTATAATTATGTCTTAACATGTAAGCATAATTATACTAACAAAAGTAATCATGAACGCAAACTCTTGAGTTCTATAGTAATTTCAAGTTAATTTTATACTTCAGAATTATGATCATTATCATGGGTTTTTCTATTATGTGCCCTAAGGCATATGATAAGAAGTGAAAAAAGTACATAAAAGTACATGGGGATCCATAAAAATACATTTTTTATATGTACTTGTGTCCTTTTTCGTAGATCCCCATGTACTTTTTTCACTTCTTATCATGTGCCCTAGGGCACATAATAGAAAAACCCATTATCATATAACCATAATTATGTTGACTAAAACATGTAGTCAAATTTTGAAGTATCTTTACACTATATCATGACATTTGAATGTAGTAGGGCAACAAACATCTTGCGTGTTCAAGTCCTAGTAGAATCATTATTAGAATGTAGTAGGGCAACAAACATCTCGCATGTTTAAGTCCTAGTAGAATTCTTATTAATATGTAGTAGGGCAATAAACATCTCGTGTGTTTAAGTCCTAGTAGAATTATTAGTTTTCTTACCTTGCGGTCAAGAGATACCAATAATATTGTTGTTCCTTGCACACACTTTGAGATTTCTCCCACCTGTGTAAGGCACAACATCATATTATTAAAAACAATATGATAATGTCATATATATTACAAGGTGTAGCGTTCAATGCAGAACCATTATTTTGTTCAGAACTTTACAGAACTCTTAAAATGGATATGGGCCATTAGATGAGTTTGATCAAAGGTTAAGATTGAAAGTGCCAAAATTGTAATTAACTAAAAGATTGTGTTAAGTTTATAAATGAAGAAGGGTATCAATGGTATTTACTAATTATATTTTTTAAAAGTTCCTGCATATTTTCTGGAAACTGATTTTTGAAACAGTTACGTATATTTTCTCCTTCTCTCACACACTTATCTCTCCCTCAAACCCTAGCCTCCATCCACAACCTAACCCGAATAATCATCAACACGACAGACCTAAAGGACTGCCATCGCCATCGGTATAAAGGCGGGCTGATCCTATATTTGGTTTGTATGTCCGATTTTGGATTTCGTGTTGAGTTTATGTTGATTGAAGAAACTATGGGTTTTTGTTGATCAACGATGGGTTTTTGTTGCGAGATCTTTAAGGACATGTTAAATTGCGAAAACATACACAAGAGGTGTATATGTCACTTGGAAAAGTTTTGTGGTCTCTGTTATCTTGTTCTCAAAGAGCCATAAATCTATATCTTGTTAATGGTGCCTATGAAAAATTAAAATGTAAGGTTTTGTTAATTTTTATATTAAGAATGTATGTAACAGTGTTTCTTGTTGCCAAGCTAAAGGACATAGACTGTTAGGATTCCAAGTTAGTTTTGATAATTTGATTTTATATTGTTCTCGTGTATTAGTATAAAAATAGGTACTTATTTTTTAATAAATGAGCAAGTTGTTGTGGAAGAACCTTAAGTTGCTAAGGCGTATGTTGTTCTGCTAGTATTCATTAATAATAGAAACAAAATAAGTATGTGGTTTAGAATGATGTCACAACTCACAATAGTTTAACCTTGGTAGTCAGGTAGTTTTGGATATTGTTTATTAGAATATCATGAAATTTAAACACTTCCTGGAAAATGTTTTTCCCGGCGCTCTATGCAAAATAGTTGCTGAAAATTGATGAAACTAGTAAATAGATATGAAATAAGCCAAAAGTAATACGTCATTAGAAAAAACGCGTGTGCCTGTACATTAATTGTGGTTGCTAGCCTCAAGTTATTGATCTAAGCATAGAGTATATTGCTTTGTTTGACTTTTTATACGAATCTATGGTGTTATGTCCCAAAATTAAAGTATACGATACTTTTAAATGTAATAATCATGTTCTTTTCAATGTTTAGTTAAATCAGGTGATCACAAAAATGCAGCGTGCATATATGTTTTCGGAAGACGGGAACATATGTTCTAATGAACTTGACGAGAAAGTGAAGCGTGCACATATGTTTTTGTAAGTCATGCATATATGTTATCGAAACGTGCACATATGTTTTTGATATCAAATTTTGTGTATTGTATTTATGTTTTTTCTTTGTTATAAATGTAGAGATTATATGTATATGTTTATGATAAATTGTTAGAGGTTACATGTGTATTTTTATATTTTTGGTCATAAATTTCGATAATCAAATAATGTACACTTGAAACATATATGTACTTATCATTTTTAAGCAAATAATTTTGACGTCTAAATGCAAGAAACACATGTAAATTTACTATATTTAAGGGAAAAAAACACGTATGCACTTGATTTTTTTTATTTAAAAACATGTCTGTTGAAAAAAACATATATGCACTTCAAGATTTTTTTTGAAAACATGCATTGTAAAAATCAAAAACTTAAAAAAAAAAAAAAAAAAAAAAAAAAAAAAAAAAAAAAAAAAAAACCCTCCAAAATTCAAGGGTTAAAAAACGTTTTTAATCAAAAAAAATTCAAAAAGAAAGTAAATATAAGTTTTTACTATTATACCCTTTTCAATTAAATAAAAATATTTAATAATACTAAATTCTTATTGGTTCAAAGTGGTTCTGTAAAGTTCTGTACAAAATAATGGTTCTGCATTGAACGTGACCCATATTACAAGTAGTTTTAGAACCATAACCTATAATAAGGAATTGTGGATTATTATTTTATAGATAACGCATCAGAGAGCAACAGCAGAAAGGCAACGTGTTATCTTATAAAATATAATGCAATTTTCCATTAAGCAATGGTCGTTCATATTCGGAAAGTAATGAATTGTTTCAAAGAAATTTTGAGATGATATGAGTGACTAACAAGGAAATAAATCCCGTAGCTCCCACTGAAATTGACAACATTACAGGAATGTTATTTCAGTTATGAAATGCAATGCTCCCACTGAATTTGTCAACATTGTAAGTATTACATTTCCAATAGAAAACATATAGCAATTTTATATACTTTCCTATTCTCTTCGAATGCATACGAGTAACAATGTACTTAGGTATTGAACATAGTATATGAAGTCCTACTTATGTAGATAATGGACTAGCCATTCTTACATTCAATTAACTTGAATCTTTAGCATACAATTCCTCCTTTATCGTCTACATAGCCCCAAGGGTATTTAGCACTTTAGGAATAATAAGAGTCCAAGAAAATTACCTAGCGAATATTCTAGTAATTTCTTTACTCTTTGCGGTTTAAACTCATACATCGTGACAAGTGTAAGATGTCATATTATTTTGGAAGCTATAAACAAAATGTTTTCTAGTTACACAAAATATTCTATCTTTCAATTATTTCTAGACCATAAAAGGGTAATGAAAGATCATAAATGAGTTTAACAATTTGTAATCCTATCTTAGTTTGTCAACTAAGGAGAAAAGATAGGAATAAGTCTCACTCTTCTTACCAGGAAAAGAGACTAAGCTTGTCTTTTAAAGAAAAAACAACTTTGTTTACGAATTATGTTGCAACAACACAATTAATCAGTTCAATTATAGTATTTTCGATAATTACATTCTTAAAAGAATTAACTACCCAATTAATTACTAATTAAGACTAAGATCCATCTTGCACTCCTACTTATTTACCAGAGGTCTAACAAGTGAGTAACTAAGTAGGACAAGAGGTAAGCGTCGAGCGTTAATTGCATAATGCAACTCTTAGGTTTATGAGACTCATCAAGATATTAGTAGACAAGTAATAATGTCATGAGCATGTTTCGTTCTCATCTTATGCCTCGGGTTCAAGGTCTGACTAAGCCAACTCGAAATAAGTCGACCAAGTATGAACTTGCAAAAATAACCAAAGGTCTGACCTAAGAGAAATAATCGCCATGGGTTGGAAAGGCCCTAAGGTCTGACCAAAGAAGTCAATCCAAATGCACGTGTTCATAGTTGGATGACATAGACTTAAAATTAACAAATAGGTATTCACATAAATGTGGTAAAAGTCTTGTACAAAGAAGCATGCAAAACAACTTTGTAAGACTTATTTTAAAAACTTTGGTAATGACACTGTAGTGATCATCATGGTTCACGGTAGCTCCAATCGAACTCGCAGGGAGGCGGAGGACCAAGTTAGCGCTAGGCAATAACCGGAAATCCTTTAGGTGTGATTGCGCGCACCTCCTTAAACCCCCTTTATAGTCTGTTCTAGTGGGTGAGCCGTACATCCTAAGTGTCCATAGCGTCTAGTTTTTAAATTCATGAAAAACTTGTTTCAATAATTTAGGTCACTTTATTTAACAAAAATAATTTTTCACGAAACAAATAGCAGGTCACAATGAGTATGATATTTAAGCGTGTAAATAAAGACCAATATTGATGTTATGGTTACGATATGTATTATTCCATATTGCATACAATTAGGTATCAAAAACAAGTAACATTTATGCACATAAGGAATCACAAACATATAAACATAAAAATCAATATATAAACACATATTGTTCCGAGTTCTCTCGCGAGTCTTCCCCAAAAGGAGAACCATAAGACCGTCACTAGGTACGAAACCCATACATCACAAAAAGCAATTGAGTGAGTCTTATAGCCGGAAAAACACATAAAAAGCATGGCAAACTTAATTAACAATTAATTACGCTATTTTATGTATTTAATAAACAATATGTAATTCTAATTATCAATATAATTCTAATTAACAATTAGTTCTAATTAACAAATTAATTCCAATTAACAAATTAATTCTAATTAACAATTTAATTTAATTTGTGTGTGTCTTGTTATTTTTTATAAATAATTGACAACCATATAGTTGTCAAAACAAAAATAAAACGAATAACTAATTAGATTTGATGCATCATTTTAAACATGTTTATTAAAGCGTGTAACCCTTAATCGCAAAAACGAGATGGCTCGTGATGCCACTACTGGAATTTTATATTCTAGTTAACTAAGTAACGCAAACGAGTACGCAGCAGAATTGGATCTAGTTTATGCAATTAGGTAAACACGTAAATAATAAACAATAATAAATAAAAGGTAAATAAAAAACTAACCTTTGACGTCAACTGCACACTATTAACGAGCAAGAGAACCAAAGAAACACAAGTATCTAAAATAGATACCTCTACGAGTATCACACACAAACACTTAAACCAAGTACGTTCGATTAGAGCTAGTCGAGAACGTTTAAACAATCAACCCTTTTGTTACTGGAATACCACGAACAAGAAAAACCCAAGAACCTTTCTATGTTTTCTGCCCGAGATCTAGCTTCTGTCCGAGAAGCTTGTCAACCACCCGATATCGGACAATTATGTCCGATATCTATCCACGTTCTGTCCGAGAAACAGATGAGCAGAAAACAAAAATACTTCTTTACTTCATGATCGCAAGGAAGAAGTATAATAGATCATATTCGAAACCCTAAATAACTTGGAACAAATTATTGCAAGTTTAGGTTCGACTAAGATCAATTCAAACCCTAATCGGATTCATTGAGAAATTCGATCGGGTATGTTACAATTTGGGATAGATCGATTATCAAGAGTAGAGTTTATGGATAGTTGTGTCATCATGCATGCAAGGGTATGTGTTTGTTTATATAAGGTCTAAACCGACCCATGCTTAGGCTCATGACTTGAGCGACAAGCATCAAACCCAACACACCTTTTGTCCCGATCGTACATGTGATGTCTAGGCCCAAGGCTTCATCAAAACTGACTCAAGTAGAAAGCTTAAAACAGCCCATGGGTCTAGCAGTAAGATCGGGTCACATTCATGCATAAACGGGTCAAGTATATCAAGTATTTAAAACGTTCGTCACGTACTCTCGTGTTTAACATGTGTGCCCCCATAGGCTCACACACTTCTAGTCGTTTACGTGTGTTTTAACTCCCACAAACCAACAATAACAATAAGAATACGAATATGAACTATAATAAAAGATATATATTATGGGTTATTTACCTATACTTACAACTACAAGTACTATATTTTGTCGAACTGGGATATAAAAGTTGTTTTTTCCCCCTAACCTAGTGATTGAATTTACATGGGCTTGTAGTAGGATTGGATCGTTTGCGATCGATCCTTCGAGCGATCCTACGATCCTAGACCGATCCTGCTTAAATTTAAATCCTGCTCTATATGTGGGATCGTAGAATCGTACGACCCTACGTTTATGATCGGGATTCTAACAATTTTGAGTTAAATATTTAAAGCAAAAAAACAATTTTGATAACTAAGCATCAAATTAGACTTGATCGGTGAATTTCAAATTCACTACTCTTCCAAAACGATAATCTGAAGATCAATACTTGCCAAACTACTTTTATATTTAGATTTTTATAATCTTTCCATTTTATAAATACTTTTGACGAACGTCAAGTATTAATATGAAGCTTGCCAAAAATAATATGTGTGTGTCAAAAGTTGAATTGAAGTACTATTATATAAAGATATTCATATTATTAAACAAGTTAAATATATTTTTTTTTCATATTAAACATGCTTGACAATTGGGTTTTCCTCTTAGGCTAAGCGGAAAAAAGGAGTGAGATTTATTCCCCAAAGGTTCAAGGAAGGAATATTGCCCATTTGGATGTCACTGCCCGACTCGAATCACTAACTACTAACTAGTCATTCAAAAAAACATATGTTGGGCTGCAACAAAAAGGAATTAGCATAACATATGATACACAAAAGCATACTAAAAGTATAATTCAGAAAATAGCGGAATAACAGATAAGAATTCGGATCCGTCGAATAAATCATAAAAAAAAGGAATTAGCATAACATGTGATCGAAAAAGAATAAAAGTTTTAAGAATCATTAATCAACATGTTTCACTAATCTGCAAGTTATAGTGCTGTGGATCGTATTCTTTTTCATGTAAATGGAACACTTTAGAGCATTAATAAGGATAAAGAATAAACTTAAGTGAAGGTTACATAACTCATTCATGCTAAATTGTATCACAATTCGTGCAGAGTTCCGTCAAGAGCTAAAATAAACAGTTTTTTGGTCATTGCTGAACATTCAACGTAGCATTATCCGGTTTTTGCTAAAGAAAAAGCAGTTTTGATTTTTTATTGTACTGATTTGCTTACAGTATATAGTTAGATGATGTTCGTACTCAAGGATAAATAGAAAGGGTATCAAATTTATGTCCAATTTATATTTGAGTTAATATACTAATTTAATTAAGCTTATTCATCGCTTTATGCCTAGATGTTATGTCGTCCTTGGATATCAAACAAATCTGTTTCGCTCTGACGATCGGGACTTACAATATAACAAGTCTATAGTTCTATTGTATATGTAATGAAGCAATATTAGAATTAGATACTCGGAAATAGAAGTCAATAGCACTAATGTATATGTAAATGAAGCAATGATGTAGCCAATCTTCTTTTGTTGCAGCTTTCAACGTCGGACACTTGCGCTTCAATGTCTTATCATATCCCATTGAAAATTACGTTGCTCCCTTGGTCTTGCCCTCCAAATTTGCCTCATCATATATACACTAGCGTCTTTCGATCCCATCTACCCTTGGTAACCTGTCTCCTTATTCATCATCCATTGCCTCTCTCACACACACGGGTTCGAATACAGCTTTGAACACGATTGTTAGCTTTAAAAGTGGGGTTTATTATAAGTATAAATGTATAATGAACCTTGTAACATGATGTAAACATGTAGGGCTGAGCGTCGTTCCAAAACCGACCCGAACCGACAAAACCGAAAACCGAAATTCATGAAAAACCTAAACCGAAACCGAACCGACGGGCCGTCGGGTCGGTTCTGTTTTGTGTCGGGCCGTCGGTTCTGTTCGGTTTAGGTGTATTTAAGTATATTTTTGTCGGTTTTGGGCCGAACTGAACCGAACCGAACCGACCCGAAACCGAAAACATGTAAAACATGAAACCGAAACCGAACCGACAGGCCGTCGGGTCGGCTCGATTTTTGTCGGTTCGAACGTTATGTCGGTCCGATTCGGTTTTGGACTTTTGATGCTCAGCCCTATAAACATGTACTCCGTAATAGATTAGATATGGGATTACGGGCTTAGTTATATTAAGATAGATCATATGAATAGCTAGACTAGTCCACAAAACCTACCCATCAAGGCCAAAAGCCGGCTCTTTGTACACATATTTAACGCCTCCCTCACACTTGAGGGAGGTGGGAGTTCATTCATAATATTACAATATCACCTAGTTTAGCTCTCCACTTCTCTATCTAAGTTTTTCCTCTCTCTAAAACTCTCCTACGATCGTGTATGTGTGTTTCTTGATACCAAAAGGCGACTTACAATTGGTATTAGAGTCATATGATGATTGTGGAGTGATTTTGTATTCGAAAATTAGATCAAAAATAGTGTTTTTAATCGTTTGGAGAGGCAAAAAACTTACCGAGTTCGTCTTTTCTAAAACATGAGATTTCAAGGATAAATTTATTAAAGTTTTTGTTTTTATGAAGTATTTAGAGTTTTTTTAAAAATCTTTGCAAAAGAAATGGGTTAAAAACATAAAAAGAGTGTGATTTTTAGTCGTTTTTGTAGGTGGGTTTGGTTAGATTTGAAACTCTGTAAAATTGAATTTTACCGAGTTTTGTATTTCTGTAAAAATACATAGGGGTAGTGGACCGAGATTTTAGGAAAGTACACTTTGGAATCTCAGTAAACGTTTACCGAAATCGGGTCTTTTGCTTTCACCGAGTTCGCTAGAAGTTCTATAGTTTACCGAGTTTTCTAAAGATCTAAAGTTTATCGAGTTCGCAAAGGTTACAAAGTTTACCGGGTTCACTATTTGGCTATTGTTTAGCGAGATTTTTTTTGCAATTTACCAAGTTCACTAAAACCCTAGGTTACCCACTTCGCTAAAACCCTTGTTTACCGAGTTCGAATTTTCACCAAGTTCAGGTTTTCGCCGAGTTAGCTTTTTCACCAAGATTATGGTTTCACTGAGATCCTAATTTCACCAAACCATAATTTCACCGAGATCCATGACAATTTTTACCGATATTGTTTGGTTGATTTACCTAGATTTTAACCATAACTTTTACCGATATTAGCAACTGAAATTTACAAACATGACTGTAACAACAACATAATTCGAAACAAACACAACTTCATTATCATTTAAAGTGATCCAAATCAAGTTTCACACACTCAAAATCATCATGGCATCTCAGAGAGACACTGTCAATGCTGAATCAGAAACCCGTCCCTTAATGCTTTACCAATGAGGCTACATCTTATGGTTAGGTGGTATGCTCAGTTTTACTGAAGACAAAGAAAATGGACACCTGATTCTGGATGTGATTGAAAATTATTAGAAGTTAATGACAAAATCACATAAATCATTTAGTATATAGTATGTAATAAACGCAAAGCCTAAGAGCCAAACATGTTAGCTTGTTAGTTAATAACCAAATAGCGGTTATAGTTAGTTAGACAGTTAGTTAATGGTAGTTATTGGTGAAGGGTCACAATTGTTCATAGAACATGTTAGTGTGTCTTTTAGGTATGTATATATATGGTGAAGTGTTTGTAAGAATGAGTGAACGAAAATTGCAAGTATCAATCAAGTATATTCATATATATTACATGTGATTTGTTCATTGTTGCAAGTTTTATTCCAACAATTGGCATCAAAGCCCAAGGCTAATCGATCAAGGGGAGAACGATTCTAGGGGAGGGAAAGAAAGTAAGGAAAAAGGAATACCTGTTCATTTGTCGATTGGAGAAGTAAGAAGACGATCAAAAACAGAATAACAAGTGATCAGAATCACTGATTGAAAACCCCACAGAGGCGGAGTAAGATCCGATCGATTGAAGGAGATAAAACCTTTCTTTGATAACCATACCAGTCGATCAAAAGGAAGAAACGCACAAAGGCAATCGTACTTAGGCCAGAGAAAAGACCAGAGGTTAACCGGAGAAACATAACCGGAGAAGACAAACGGTTTATTGAAACCACCGATTGTCCCAAATCGAGAAAACGTCGATCGAAGAAGGAAGCGGATTTGATTACCCAACGACCGGACTGATAAACCAAACCAGAAAAGAAAGGAGAAAGAAGGGAAGAAGGAGATTTTTCTTTTCTGTGTGTTTGTTGTACCACTTGTTCACGGTCGAAAAAAAAAGGAGAAAGAAAGCAGGGTCCTCTTGGTCAGATAGAGGTAAGATTAGTGATGAGTGTGTAAATACTCATCATTTTTGGTTTAATTTGAACTGCAAAACACTTAAAAATGCTCAGTAATGCATCAAAATACTGAAAATATCTCAAAATTGCATTTTATATGTTTCAGATGCAAAATGTTTAAAATCAGATGAAAAATGAGCTAAGTTTGCATAATTGGCAGTTTCAGTCCCCCAAGTTTCAAAAGTTGTCAGAAATAGTCCCTGAGCACTTATTTTAAAAGAAAAATCACCAAAGGTCCTTTTAAAATCATAAGTTGTCAAAATTAGTCCTTTGGTGAAAAATATCAAAAGTTTTGAGAAATTACAAGTTTGGTCCTTCAAGTTTCAAATTTGGCAAAAATAGTCCTTGGAATTTTAAAAAAATGTCTATTTTGGTCCTTGTACTATTGAAGCTTGTCAGTTTTGGTCCCTTGAAACAACTTTGGAATTTTGGCAGCTTTGGTCCTTGTACTTTCAGAAATTGCAATAAAGGTCCTTGTTTATTAAAACCCTTTATATCATTTTGGACCCTTGTCATACTCCTTTGGACCCCTGCCATATTAACCTTTGGACCCCCACCTTGAACCCCGTCCTTTTAATATATAAAAAACCACTGCAACGCCTCCTTTCTTCTTCCTTTTTCCCTCCCTTTTCTGCAAAACCAGCCACCAACACCTGCAACTCCACCCCTACTCCACGCTTTGTCCCCTCCACCTCCACCTAACAACAAAACGCATTAAATGCCTCTCTTACAGTGCACTCAAACCCCCCCAGCTGTTAAAACCATTTTGGCGCCAAAAGTGATCAAATGGCCAATATCTTTCCAATTGATCCAATGGCTGAGATATCAAGTGGGATTTGCTCAGAGATGTGAGAGAAGCTTATTGGTGTATAAAAAGAAGCAAGAGAAGGAGAGAAGAGAGTAGTACTTAGTTTAATTTTCGAATGTATGTCGTTTTTAAATTCTTAAGTCTTAAATAGATTCTTAGTTGTTATTTCAAGTTTCATTGTATCAAACTAACTTGTTTCAGTGATGAGTGTCTAAATACTCATCAGTTTTGTACAAAATAAACTGCAAAATCATCTGAAAACACTCAGAAACACATCAAAATGATCAAAATATCACAAATCAGTGTTTTATGTGTTTCAAATGCAAAATTATCAAAATCAGATGAAAAACATATCAAATTTGCAAAAATTGCAGTTTCAGTCCCCCAAGTTTCAAAAATTGTCAAAAACAGTCCCTGAGCACATAATTTCAAAAGTAAAGTCACCAAAGGTCCTTTTAAAATCAAAAGTTTTCAAATTTAGTCCTTTGGTGAAAAATATGAAAAGTTTGAGAAAATTACAACTTTGGTCCCTCAAGTTCAAAAATTGGCAGAATTGGTCCCTGGAAAATGTGAAAATGGCAACATTGGTCCTTATACTTTCTGAGAGTGTCACTTTTGGTCCCTAGAAACAAGATTGATGATTTGGCAGCTTAGGCCCCTCAAATTTCAGAAATTGCATACCTAGTCCTTGTCATTTATACCCTTTGGCCTTGTCATTTAGCCATTTTGGACCCTGCCTAACCAATGGACCCCTGTCATAATACAATTGTGAACCCCCCCATTATTAATAACCTGTGGTCAACATCTCTGGTCAAATTCACTTACCCGCCAAAGCTTATCCTCTCAACTGCTTCTGCTATTCACCAGGAAAACCCATCCCCCCCCCTCCATTTCCACTCCACCATGTTCCCCACTCCACAACTACCTTCCAAGCCTCATTAAATGCCCCCCCTACCCTCTCACTCAACCCCATTTGTCAAACAACCATTTTGGCGCCAAAAATAGGTTTAAACGGTTGAGATCAGTTTTGAGCCATCCAATGGCTATGATTGGTGGGATATCATCAGAGAAGACAGAGAAAGGGATTGGGTTATAAAGAGAGAAGGAAAGAGAAGAAAGAAGTAGTAGAATTTTAGCTTAAAATTTCTTAATGTCGTTTTTTATGTTAAGTTATTATTTTCAGTATTAGACTTGTATCTTTTGGTTAAATTGTATCAAACTTATGTGTTTAAGTGTATTTCAATTATTTTCAAGCATCTAAATCAGTTTATGATTACAAATCAATACTCACGTTCACTGTTTCAAATTCTTAAGTCCAAATCTTGTATACAAGCCTTCAATAGCTGATTTGCAAGCTCAAAAAGGTTTATCTAAGCTTAGTATAGCTTTGTATAAGCTTATATCACAGGTTTAAATGATTATGGTTCTTGGTCAACAAAAGTCAAACAAGGTTAAAAATGGGAATGCAGAATGAAAAGGGTTGATACAGGCTTGGATTTGGGTTGGATAGTAGCTAATTGGGTTGGATTTAATAGGTAGTGGTTCTTGGTTCATTGGTTTGCAAGCTATAGCAGCTAAGGGACCCTTGTAAGTGATATTTCAAGTTTCTTTGCTTTTTCTGATTTTGTAGTCAAATCTAGTTCCATTCTATTTTATTAGTAGTAATAAGGTTAGTAGAATGTAATTTGATCATTAATATAAGTTGGATAAATGTTTTGATCAATTTTTATTGCATAACAGTTAGTTAAGGGGTGTTTGGATTAGGCTTTAAGCCTGTGCCACAGATTTGCTTGGTGGTTAAAATCAGTTGTCTTAGACTCCTTTACCCCTCCTTAGTCAATATCTGTCAAAAGATTTGTGCCTGCTGGTTAAAAAAGTCAAAATCAGTCCTTAATCTATATAACTGTTTAACTGTTGATATTTGGAAATCCAAACTTGTGTTTTGTGTTTAAGAGTCTCAAACAAAGTTTGAATCATGCTTATTCCACCTTATAACATCCATCTCAATGCTTAAAATTGGATCTAAAGTTCACCAAAGTCAAACTAGCATCTGTTTCAAAAAAGTCAAATGGGGTCAGAACTTGGATTTGTGCAGACATTGCAGAGTGTGCACAGGGTTTAATAAGGGTTTGTAGGGTCTGAATTTTGGTTTATAAGTAGTTTAATAGGTGATCTCTAAGTCCTAATACCTGTTTTCAACTTAAGCTTTTTGGATAAGCTTGTGTAGAAGCTCAAAATAGGCCCCATTTCCCCTGCTCACTGATCTCAGCATACACTGAGAGTTTTCTCAGTTAATGCAGCTTAGGCACAGGGATCAAGAGAGCTTATCAATGTCTGATTTTTGGTACACATACTCTCACCCAGGTCTACTTTAAGTTGCAAGTGGTAGTTTTCATTTTGAGCTTAATTTGAAGCTTGTGCATGTGATTAAAGTTAGTACCCAAATCTGTTTTCAATTGAAAATCATAAACATAAAAAAACTGTTGAGCTTGTGATTCTGTGGTTCATGCTTGTTGATTTTAGTTGAAATTGGTCACTTTTAGTAGTTTAGAGCTTCTGTTAACAGTGGGTGTATTTTGGTGAGCTTTTGGCTTATTTAGTGCTTATTTATAAGCAACTTCCATAGCAGTTTCATATTTCTCCACATAAGTGCCTGTTTTTCCATTTTTCTCATATTCCTAATATTATTTTAGAGTTTTCCTGAATTTTTCAGATTTTTCCTAGCTTGTTTGGTATTTTTCTTAATTTTAATTAGTTTTTAATCATTTTTAAATAGCTTTTAATATAAAAAATTAGAAAAAGGTTCAAAAAAATAATTTTTCAATTTTATTAGTTTAAGATAAATATAATAAGCATAAAATAGATTTTTCCTTATTTTTCCTCTTTTATTTGGTATTTTTCACAATTTTAATTAGATTAAATTAGTTTAAAATTGGTAGAAAATAGAAAATTAATCAGAAAAATACAAAAATAGTTTTGAAAATTCTAGTTTGATATTTTAGACTTTTCCATTTCATAATTTTATTTTTCTAGCTTTGTTTCCTAATTTTTTGTATTTTAGGTGATTATTAAATAGTTAAAAATAGTTTTTAATTAATAATAATTAGATAATTAGTGATAAAAATAGTTTTCTTTTCCTAAAAAGTTTCTTTTAACATTAGGATTGTAAAAATGTATTTTTCATATTTTTAGGACTTTTATTTCTTAGATTTCACTTTTTATTTTTGTACGTTTACGTTATTTTTAATTTAAACGTACGTTTTAGGTTTTAAACGTTCATCACTTTAAATATAGTGATAGCGTTTATTTAATAGGTTTTATCTTTTTAATTTTCTTTAATTTGCATTTAAGCCGTCTTTATTTGTTGGCTTTTCCGTAGTTATAATATCATATCCAAATCCTTTTCCCGTTCAAATTCCTCGATCACTATTCGTGAGATAATCCATTGCATAGCTCGCTGGGACATAACGACCCGGGGAAACATTGTACTCCTCAGATCTTAATTGAATTAGTGTTTGAGCAGTTTTTAGTCTTTTAGACTTGACTGTTTAGCACCGATCAAATTTTGGCGCCGCTGCCGGGGAGCTGTGCTAATCTATCTTCCGTGTAGCAGATTAGTTGTTTGAATCCTCACTCATTGTTTATATCATCCATCTCTGTATATATATATATCCATATTTTCTTCTAAAAAACCCAAAAACAAGCAAAAACGTATAAAACACAAAAATATTTTCTCTTTTGTTTCTATATATGTATCAAAAATAAAAATACAAAAAGAATCGTCGTTTTCTTTAATAATAACAACTTAAAAGATTACCACCGAAAACCAAGGCAGTGCACTACCTAACTGGGGGTGCGACCATAATAAGTTCCCGAACTAAAGATATAAAACTTGCCTTTGTGTCCATTGTGATTGGTGTACCTTTTTTAAAGAAGCCATTCATCTTGGATTATTGGTTAAGTTCACTGTTGTTTTGCCTCGATTTTGTGTTAATTGATTTTGTTGTGATATCGACGTTTCAGAACCAGAAAACCCATAAAGATTCTTCTCACCCTGATTTTTACAAAACGTCTTCATAATTCTCATTCTCATCTGAAAGATTTCATAATTCCCATTTCTCTCCTTAGCTCTGAGATTCCTTAGAGTTAACTCTAGTGCATGCGCACTCGTTCTTCTAGATCATTGAGTCCTTTGCGTGATCTAGCAGAAATTCCAAGAAGACGTTCTCGTAGACGTGCTGCCCAAATAGTCGAACCCGAGATTCGTACTATTTCAAGCAACAACATGGCAGACGAACGTACTATGGCGGAAATGCTCCAGGCACCCACCGAGGGTTATGGAGATGCCATCGTTTTACCCGTTATCAACTCTGATCACTTTGAATTGAAGACACATTTGATCCAACTTGTGTCTACAAATCAATTCCGCGGGTCTGATCGAGAAGACCCGTATGCACACATCCGTTGGTTTAACAAGTTAACCTCAACTATCAATTTCAAGGATGTACCTCAAAAAGTCATCAAGTTGATGCTTTTTCCATTCTCTCTTGAGGGGACAGCCCGGATTTGGCTGGAAAAAGAACCCCCTCGATCCATCGAAACTTGGGAGGATCTTGTTCAAAAGTTTGTGAATTACTTCTTTCCTCCATCAAAGACGACTAATCTTAAAAATGAAATTTCTGGATTTCGTCAAAATTTCGATGAAAATTTTGGAGAGGCATGGGAGAGATTCAAAGATCTCCTCAGGAAATGCCCCCATCATGAATTCACGGAGCTTCAACAAGTTAATATCTTTTACAATGGGTTGAATGGTAATGATCAAGATTCTTTGAACGCATCCGCGGGTGGCAATATCTTGAATCGTAAACCTAAAGATGTGCTTGAATTTTGCGAGAGTAAATCAAAAGTTCCTTTTTCTCGTAACAAAGTCAATGTTCCGAACACTCCTGCTTCTTCATCCGGTAACTCTTCTGAGTTAGCAGCTCCGATAGCTGCTCTAACGGACATCATCCATTGTATGATAAAAGAGGTAAAGGAAATCAAAAGCGAAATTCATAAGCCCGAACCAGTCAAAGCCGTAAACAAGGTGTGTGAAACTTGTAGTGGTCCACACGCGTATTATGATTGTCAAGCAACCGATGCTTCCTTTTACCAAGCTCCCGTAGCTTCGGTAAACCACAATCAATACCGACCACAGGCTGATCCTCACTACCGTGCACCTAGCGGTATGACACCACCTGGTTTTCCTCCCGTGCAAAACCATGGCAATCAAAATCGCTTTGTTCCAAATCAAGGACAAAATTTCAATAACCCTCTAAATTTCAATCAAAACCGGAACAATTTCAACCCACCTCAACCATATCAGGCTCCAAATCATCAAAGTTATCAACAACCTCCTCAAGCTCCCATGCCAAATGACTTCATGAAAATGACTGAGGCAAACATGCGATCAATGCAAACTCAGATCAATAACATGAGAGGTGAGCTAAAAAGGGAAATTGATACCACATTGTCTCGGCAGACAAATGAGTTAAAGAATATGATGAGCAGTTTCATGAACATGAATATGAACAAAGCCTCGCCATCTTCTGGAGGACTCCCAGGCAATACCATTCCTAATCCCAATGCCGAGTTGAAAGCCGTCACCACTCGTAGTGGTAAGACGCACAATGGACCTACGACTCCAATGCCCCCTCCTCCTGTGGCATTTAGTCAAGTTACCAAGGAGACAACGGACAAGGTGCATTATTCAAGCCCACGAAGTACCGCACACGTCCCACCTTCGGTAGTCCAAGCTTTAAGTCCGGAACCCGATGTTCCGAGGAAAAATCCTGAGCCAGAAAACACCTCCATCCCGGCTCAAAAGTCTAGTCAGCTTCCTTACCCATCAAGAATGAATGATGAGAAGCTCAAAGACAAAAACAAAGAGCAAATGGAAAAAATTTTCCAAATCTTCAATGAGCTTCATTTTGATATAAGCTTCGTTGATGCTCTCGTTCTAATGCCTAAATTTGCATCCACGCTTAAAAGCTTACTCACCAACAAAGATAAGCTATCAGAGATGGCTAAAACTCCTCTCAATGAGCAATGCTCAGCAGCCATTCTTAACAAGCTTCCCGAAAAGCTTGAAGACCCTGGCCGGTTCTTAATCCCGTGTGATTTCTTGGGGATGTTTCAATGCTCCGCCTTGGCCGATCTTGGCGCTAGCATTAACCTCATGCCACTCTCAGTATGGAAGAAACTATCTCTTCCTGAACTTTCATCCACTTGTATGACACTCGAGCTAGCGGATCGTACCGTAACTCGTCCACTTGGGATAGCCGAGGATGTCGTGATGAAAGTGGGAAAGTTTCACTTTCATGCTGACTTTGTTGTAGTAGACTTCGATGCAGATCCTAGAGTTCCCCTTATCTTAGGGAGAGCTTTCTTAAGAACGAGTCGTGCTCTGATCGATGTGTTTGCGGAAGAGTTAACCATTCGGGTTGACAACGAAGAGCTCACGTTAAATATCAACCAGAACTCCAAACCTCTATACAAAAAGAGTGTTGCCAAAATTGATCAAAAATCTGAAAGAATCAATGCAACACTCTCAAATTTCACGGTTAAGAGTGTTCACCAAAAACGTGCTGAGCTCAAAGCTTTGAAAATTACCCCTGGTTCAAGCAAATGGTTTGAAAGCTGTACCAGGGAAGTCAAGAGTGTTCTTGATGATGATGACGATGATCTAGATTCGGAGACTTCATCGGAAGTGGTGGAAACTGCTAGCTCTAAGAGCACACCACTTGTCCCACCTCCGGCATCAGTTTGTCGCATCGAGTTTGTTAAGTCTGTGGATGAAACCAAACTCTCTTCAGTTTCATCTGAGTTGGATGATGATGTTTGTGATCCAATGGGAGACATTCTTCCCATTGATGAATTGCTCAAAAATGATCCATCATCTTCTAGTCTTATTCCCGACTCTTCCACCCCTTCTCTCACTCCTGATGAGGAGGATGACAACTTTTGGAATGAAGTCGAGGCCTTTCTTAGTGATGAGTCAATTCCAACGGGAATTGATAACACTTACCTTGATCCGGAGGGAGACATCCTTTTTCTGGAAAGTCTGTTGATTGAAGAATCATTTCCCACCCTCCCTCCCGGACATCTTCTTGACAATCACCATCTAAGCTTCAAGTTTAAGCTTAAAGATGTCAAAACTGGTGATTTGCTTCTCTCTGCTGAGGAATGGACATGCATTCTCATGTACGTTTTTATTCCATTCTTCACAGATGGTGTGGTTGCTCTTTCCCGTTTCTCTTTCGGGAATGAGGACACCATCTTTGACCCCGGTATCATCCTTTATAGTTTCTACTATTAAACATTACCGCGGTTATATCTCGTCGGTGTGGAACTTTCTGATGTTCATATGTTCATTAACATTGTGAACGAAAGTCCGATCGAGATTGGTTTTCCACGTTACTTTCCCCATGAACAAATGAATACGGGGTCGAGTCAAGCTAGCGACTCGGGAATCAAAAACAGTAGCATGCCATATGGGTTTTCACCCATATTTCTGTCTTCTCACCTCTTTCTACCACCCTAGTGGGGGGGGGGTTGCCCACATGTTTCAAAAAAAAAAAAAAAAAAAAAAAAAATCCTCTTTCTAAATAATGGCCGTAGTATTTCCCTTTCACGTTCTTTGTTTCGGCATAACCGCCGGTACTTTGAATATTGAGGGCAATATTCATTTCTAAGTGTGGGGGGGAATTCTCACGAATTTCATATATTATCTACCCAATTCCCCCGTTTTTGGCCAAAATTTTTTTTGGAGTAAGTGTTTTACACTTTCTCATTTGGTTATCAGTCCGCCATGTTTGATAAACTAAAGGATTGGCTAATCCAGGAGCAAACGGCTCTTGGTAAAGATTTCTCAAATCCGTTTATATGGCTTGCAATTTGCCCAAAATTGTATGGTTCTCAACTCACCATATCCTAAAAAGTGAAGAGTTGGCTAGCCCGCAAGATTATGGCTTGTGGTAAAGGCAGTGGAAAAACCATAATTGGTAATCAGCTCACCAAAGATAATTCTGATAATTTATCTAAGAGTTGGCTAGTCCAGAAGGGTACGGCTTCTGGTAAAGACAAAATCAAATCCGTTGGAAGCTGGTGGTTTGCTCAAAATCACATGGTTATCGGTGTACCATGGTTCTTACTTGAACTGAAACATTTGGCTACTCCAGAAGTAATGGCTTTTGGTAAAGAGATTAAAATCCATTATGTTTTCTCAAATCATTGCTAGGGACTAGCAATATCTCAGTGTGGGGGATTGATGAGTGTCTAAATACTCATCAGTTTTGTACAAAATAAACTGCAAAATCATCTGAAAACACTCAGAAACACATCAAAATGATCAAAATATCACAAATCAATGTTTTATGTGTTTCAAATGCAAAATTATCAAAATCAGATGAAAAACATATCAAATTTGCAAAAATTGCAGTTTCAGTCCCCCAAGTTTCAAAAATTGTCAAAAACAGTCCCTGAGCACATAATTTCAAAAGTAAAGTCACCAAAGGTCCTTTTAAAATCAAAAGTTCACAAATTTAGTCCTTTGGTGAAAAATATGAAAAGTTTGAGAAAATTACAACTTTGGTCCCTCAAGTTCAAAAATTGGCAGAATTGGTCCCTGGAAAATGTGAAAATGGCAACATTGGTCCTTATACTTTCTGAGAGTGTCACTTTTGGTCCCTAGAAACAAGATTGATGATTTGGCAGCTTAGGCCCCTCAAATTTCAGAAATTGCATACCTAGTCCTTGTCATTTATACCCTTTGGCCTTGTCATTTAGCCATTTTGGACCCTGCCTAACCAATGGACCCCTGTCATAATACAATTGTGAACCCCCCCATTATTAATAACCTGTGGTCAACATCTCTGGTCAAATTCACTTACCCGCCAAAGCTTATCCTCTCAACTGCTTCTGCTATTCACCAGGAAAACCCATCCCCCCCCTCCATTTCCACTCCACCATGTTCCCCACTCCACAACTACCTTCCAAGCCTCATTAAATGCCCCCCCTACCCTCTCACTCAACCCCATTTGTCAAACAACCATTTTGGCGCCAAAAATAGGTTTAAACGGTTGAGATCAGTTTTGAGCCATCCAATGGCTATGATTGGTGGGATATCATCAGAGAAGACAGAGAAAGGGATTGGGTTATAAAGAGAGAAGGAAAGAGAAGAAAGAAGTAGTAGAATTTTAGCTTAAAATTTCTTAATGTCGTTTTTTATGTTAAGTTATTATTTTCAGTATTAGACTTGTATCTTTTGGTTAAATTGTATCAAACTTATGTGTTTAAGTGTATTTCAATTATTTTCAAGCATCTAAATCAGTTTATGATTACAAATCAATACTCACGTTCACTGTTTCAAATTCTTAAGTCCAAATCTTGTATACAAGCCTTCAATAGCTGATTTGCAAGCTCAAAAAGGTTTATCTAAGCTTAGTATAGCTTTGTATAAGCTTATATCACAGGTTTAAATGATTATGGTTCTTGGTCAACAAAAGTCAAACAAGGTTAAAAATGGGAATGCAGAATGAAAAGGGTTGATACAGGCTTGGATTTGGGTTGGATAGTAGCTAATTGGGTTGGATTTAATAGGTAGTGGTTCTTGGTTCATTGGTTTGCAAGCTATAGCAGCTAAGGGACCCTTGTAAGTGATATTTCAAGTTTCTTTGCTTTTTCTGATTTTGTAGTCAAATCTAGTTCCATTCTATTTTATTAGTAGTAATAAGGTTAGTAGAATGTAATTTGATCATTAATATAAGTTGGATAAATGTTTTGATCAATTTTTATTGCATAACAGTTAGTTAAGGGGTGTTTGGATTAGGCTTTAAGCCTGTGCCACAGATTTGCTTGGTGGTTAAAATCAGTTGTCTTAGACTCCTTTACCCCTCCTTAGTCAATATCTGTCAAAAGATTTGTGCCTGCTGGTTAAAAAAGTCAAAATCAGTCCTTAATCTATATAACTGTTTAACTGTTGATATTTGGAAATCCAAACTTGTGTTTTGTGTTTAAGAGTCTCAAACAAAGTTTGAATCATGCTTATTCCACCTTATAACATCCATCTCAATGCTTAAAATTGGATCTAAAGTTCACCAAAGTCAAACTAGCATCTGTTTCAAAAAAGTCAAATGGGGTCAGAACTTGGATTTGTGCAGACATTGCAGAGTGTGCACAGGGTTTAATAAGGGTTTGTAGGGTCTGAATTTTGGTTTATAAGTAGTTTAATAGGTGATCTCTAAGTCCTAATACCTGTTTTCAACTTAAGCTTTTTGGATAAGCTTGTGTAGAAGCTCAAAATAAGCCCCATTTCCCCTGCTCACTGATCTCAGCATACACTGAGAGTTTTCTCAGTTAATGCAGCTTAGGCACAGGGATCAAGAGAGCTTATCAATGTCTGATTTTTGGTACACATACTCTCACCCAGGTCTACTTTAAGTTGCAAGTGGTAGTTTTCATTTTGAGCTTAATTTGAAGCTTGTGCATGTGATTAAAGTTAGTACCCAAATCTGTTTTCAATTGAAAATCATAAACATAAAAAAACTGTTGAGCTTGTGATTCTGTGGTTCATGCTTGTTGATTTTAGTTGAAATTGGTCACTTTTAGTAGTTTAGAGCTTCTGTTAACAGTGGGTGTATTTTGGTGAGCTTTTGGCTTATTTAGTGCTTATTTATAAGCAACTTCCATAGCAGTTTCATATTTCTCCACATAAGTGCCTGTTTTTCCATTTTTCTCATATTCCTAATATTATTTTAGAGTTTTCCTGAATTTTTCAGATTTTTCCTAGCTTGTTTGGTATTTTTCTTAATTTTAATTAGTTTTTAATCATTTTTAAATAGCTTTTAATATAAAAAATTAGAAAAAGGTTCAAAAAAATAATTTTTCAATTTTCTTAGTTTAAGATAAATATAATAAGCATAAAATAGATTTTTCCTTATTTTTCCTCTTTTATTTGGTATTTTTCACAATTTTAATTAGATTAAATTAGTTTAAAATTGGTAGAAAATAGAAAATTAATCAGAAAAATACAAAAATAGTTTTGAAAATTCTAGTTTGATATTTTAGACTTTTCCATTTCATAATTTTATTTTTCTAGCTTTGTTTCCTAATTTTTTGTATTTTAGGTGATTATTAAATAGTTAAAAATAGTTTTTAATTAATAATAATTAGATAATTAGTGATAAAAATAGTTTTCTTTTCCTAAAAAGTTTCTTTTAACATTAGGATTGTAAAAATGTATTTTTCATATTTTTAGGACTTTTATTTCTTAGATTTCACTTTTTATTTTTGTACGTTTACGTTATTTTTAATTTAAACGTACGTTTTAGGTTTTAAACGTTCATCACTTTAAATATAGTGATAGCGTTTATTTAATAGGTTTTATCTTTTTAATTTTCTTTAATTTGCATTTAAGCCGTCTTTATTTGTTGGCTTTTCTGTAGTTATAATATCATATCCAAATCCTTTTCCCGTTCAAATTCCTCGATCACTATTCGTGAGATAATCCATTGCATAGCTCGCTGGGACATAACGACCCGGGGAAACATTGTACTCCTCAGATCTTAATTGAATTAGTGTTTGAGCAGTTTTTAGTCTTTTAGACTTGACTGTTTAGCACCGATCATTCAGTGTATTACAACTCTTTTTAAGTATCAATTCAAGTTTGTGTTAAGATCTCATGTTTCATGGTCACTGTAGCAAAATTTAGTTTCGAATTCTTATGTCCAAGTTTCTAGTTGCTTACTTTTAAACTCAAACAAGTTCATATAAGCTACTTACAGCTTTTTGTGAGCTTATATATCAATTTCAAACAATTTTGGATTTTGGTCAACATAAGTCAACTGAATCATCATTTGGTCTTGGAAATGGATATGGGTGTTGCAGAGCATGGAAATGGGTTGAATTTGATTCATTGAGGTTGATAATGGTTTAGGATTAGTGGTTCACTGTTTCATTGGTTGCAAGCCATAGTGGCTAGGACAACTTGTAAGTGCTTAAATCTGTTTATATACATTTTATTCTCTGAATCTGTTGATTGCATCTGAGTAGTTTAGTTATAATTAGTATTAATTAATCTTTGTTTAATGTCAGTTTAGAATAGTCTAGTAATAAACTGTTTTTAGTTCACAAAATCTGTTTGAAATAGTGTTTGGATCAGATCATTGCTTGGAGCTTGAGCTCAGATCTGTTGTTAGTTATTGTTGCTAGAGTAATATTTAGGTCTAATATGGTCTATTAGTTCATAAAATTGTGCTCTAGTTTTCAAAAAGTCAAAAATAGTTTTTATCAGTTCTAAGTCTTATTTCTGTTGGAATTTTGATATTCAAAAGCTAGATTTAGGTTTAGAAATTAGTGATCTAGCTTATTGTAACTAAGTTTTAGCTTATATCATCAAAATCAGTTCATCACTTTGAATCAAATCTCACATAAGTCAAATTTCTCAAACCTGTTGTTAAAAGTCAAAAGTGAGATTTTCAGTTTTTTGCAAAACTTATTTGATCTCTCACAGGTTCATTTTTAGTCCAAATCCAGTGAAACTTTGGGATTTACAACTTCAATTGGTCTAGTGTTGAAAACAGCTTTTTGTGAAATCTGATCAAGTCTTTACAATTTCTAAATCAGCTGTTCAAATCAACTGATTCTGCCCTGTTCACACTCAGCAGAACTGAGTGTGATTCAGGCCAATTTGCAGACCTTGTGCAAGGTTCATTTTAGCTGAGTAGAGCCTGAAATTTGGTACAATTGTTCTCTAGTTAGTGGTATATAGGATCCTACATCTGGTTATTAGTTTGGCTTATTGAATAAGCCTGTGGACAAGCTCAAAAGTAGGGGCCAGGTAGCTGTTTGGAATAGAGTAGCAGTAGCTTAAATCTAGGTAGATTGCTTATTAGGTGTTAGGATTAGCTTGAATTAGTTGTTTTAGAGTAGTTATAGTATAATATAGCTTCTGTAACTGTTTGGTAGCTTAATTCACTCTTTAGCTTATTTTCATTAGCTTATTTGTAATCAGTTTACACATCAGCTCTTATTTCTCACACATAAGCTATAGATTTTATATTTTTCATAGATTTAGAATAATAATTTAGAATTTTCCTGAGTTTTTCATAATTTTTAGTCACTGTTTGCTATTTTTCTCAATTTAAAACAGTTTTTAGTCATTTTTAAATCGCTTTTATTGCAAATAAATCAGAAAAGTTTCAAAAAAATAAGTTTTCATTTTTTCTAGGTTAAGATAAATATAAAAAGTCAAAAAAATATTTTTCCAGATTTTTCTTAGTTAAATTTGTATTTTTAAGCAATTTAAGTGGTTTTAAATAGTTTTTAATTCTTAGAAAATACAAAAATAATCAGAAAAATATAAAATTAGTTTTGAAAATTCTCTTTAGTTATTTTAGATTTTTCTAAGTCATAATTTCATTTTTCTAGCTTTATTTCATATTTTCTTGTATTTTAGGCTATTATTTCATAAGTAAAAATAGTTTCTAATTAATAATAATTAGATAACTAGTTTTAAAAAATATATTTCTTTTTCTAAAAAATTTCTTTTATTATTAGGTTTGTAAAAATGTCATTTTCATATTTTTAGGATTAATATTGTTTAAGTTTCACATTTTTCTTTTGTACGTCACGTAGTTTTTAATTTAAGTTTTATAAAAGAAAAATCAAAAACATCATTTTAAAATAGTGATAGCATTTATTTAATATAGTTTATCTTTTTAATTTTCTTTAATTTGCATTTAAGCCCTTGTAGTTTATGAACTTTTTCTTTAGTTATAATCAATCAATCTTTTTTCTCATTCAAATTCTCTCGATCACTACACGTTTGATTATTCTCGCACAGCTCGTTGGGACATAACGACCTGGGGAAACACTATACTCCTCTGGACTTCATTGCATTGGTGTCTGAACTGTTTTAAGTTTCTTACGGTTAGCCATTCACAAGTGGCTAGCTTGTGTGAGATAACTTGACGGTTTAGCACGAATCAAATTTTGGCGCCGCTGCCGGGGAGCTGTGCTAATTATCTTCCGTTTAGCAGATTAGTGATTTGAATATTCACTCTTTGTTCATACCATCTATCTATATCTATATATATATTTTCTTATAAAAAATCCAAAAACCCAAAAACATCCAAAAACGTATAAAACACAAAAATATTTTCCTTTTGTTTCTATATATGTATCAAAGATAAAAATACAAAAAGATTTGTCGTTTTCTTAATAATAACAACATAAAAGATTACCACCGCAAACCAAGGCAGTGTACTACCTAACTGGGGGTACGACCATAATAAGTTCCCGAACCAAAGATTTAAAACTTGCCTTTGTGTCCTTGTGATTGGTGTACCTTTTTCAAAGAAGTCATTCATCTTGTGATTATTGGTTTAAGTTCACTGTTAATTTGCCTCGATTTTGTTTTAATTGGATTTGTTGTTATATATACTTCTCAAAACCTGAAAACCCAAAAAGATTCTTCTTACCCCATTTTTATAATTCCCTTCATAATTCCCATTCCTTTCCTTAACTCTGAGATTCCTTAGAGTTAACTCTAGTGTATGCGCACTCGCTCTTCTAGATCTGTAAGCCCATTTCGTGAGCTTGTCAAGATTCCAAGAAGGGGTAGACTTTCTGCCCCATCAGTCGGATCTGAGATCCGGACTGCTCACACTACTTCCGTTATCATGGCGGAAGAACGCCCTATGTGTGAGCTTCTCCAGGCACCCATCGACGGGTATGGAGATGCTATTGTGATCCCAGCCATTGTGGCTGAAAATTTTGAACTCAAAACCGGGTTACTGAATCTTGTAACCTCAAGTCAATTCTATGGTTTTGAGCGGGATGATCCTCATGCTCATATTCGATGGTTTAACAAGATTGCATCTACCATCAAATACAAGAATGTCCCTACTGATGCTGTTAAGCTTCTTCTGTTCCCATTTTCTCTTGAGGGGCAAGCCCGGATTTGGCTTGAAAAACAACCCCCTCAGTCAATTGAGACATGGGAAGACCTGGTGAAGAAATTTGTGAATGAGTTTTATCCACCTTCCAAAACCACGAGTCTTAAAAATGAAATCATCAAGTTCACTCAAAAGTTTGATGAATCCTTCAGTGAATCGTGGGATCATTTTAAGGAGTTGCTCCGCAAATGTCCTCACCACGGTTTCTCTGAGTTGATGCAACTCGATACTTTCTATAATGGAGTGAGTCAATCTGATCAAGATTCTCTCAATTCCTCCGCTGGAGGAAATTTCTTAAGCAAAACTGTCAAAGAAGCTTTAGCGATCATTGAAAACAAGTCTAAAGTCCGCACTGCACGAAGCAAGCCTGTTGTTTCCCAAGTCAGTGTTGGTCCTTCTACTTCATCACCCGTGAGTCAATCTAGCACCGATGCTAAGATTGACAAACTCACGGAATCTATTCAAGCTTTGGTTCTCTCCAACCAAAAGAAAGTCTCCTTTCCACAAACTTCACCTCCTGCTGAAGTTAAGAAAGTGGAAGTCTGTGTTACTTGCGGTGGCCCCCATGCTTACTACAACTGTATGGCCACCGATGGTAACTCCTTTGAAGCTAATGCTGTGGGCGGGATTTCTAATCAGGGAGGCAACCAATATCGTGCTCCTATAGACCCGAACCACCGTCCTAACCACTACCCTGGACCTCCCGGTTTCAACCAAAACCGTAATCAAAATCAGAATAGACCAAACCAAGGTTTTCAAAACCAAGGTAATTTTAGTCCAAACAACGGTTTTCAAAATCAAAATCAAAATTTCCAACACCAAGGAAATTTCAATAGAAACCAAGGACAGGGAAATTTCAACCCAGGGTATTTTCATGGCAATAATCAAGGAAATTTCCAAAATCAAGGCCCTAATCCAAACAATAGAGGCCAGAATTTTCCTGTGCAAACTCAAGTCATTGTTCCAACTGGACCATCATCTGATGAGTTGTTGAAACAATTCATGAAATCCCAAGAGGAAATGAATCGGTTGTTGGTTAGCCAGATTTCTGACATTAAGAAGTCTTTAAATGATCGACCCTCGGGCTCAGGTACTTTACCTAGCAACACGATCGCTAATCCGAGGGGCGATGCAAAGGCGATCACAACCAGAAGTGGTGCTTCATATCATGGACCCGCTATTCCTACTACCTCTTCTTCTTCTCTCCCAAAGGTAGTGGAAAGTGAACCTGAGGCGACAAAGGACAAGGAACTTCCTACTAATAACGGAAGTACCAGCAATGTCCATCCTCAGGTTGTCCCAAAACCCAAGACCAAACCTGGAGTTGTTTTTGAACCTCCAGTTGACAACCCTAAATCCAAAACTTCTATTCCTTACCCCTCACGTTTGAATGAGCAAAAACTCCGCGAAAAAGCCAGTCATCAAATGGAAAAAAATTTTCAAATTTTCCAAGAACTTCATTTTGACATAAGCTTTGCGGATGCTATCATGTTGATGCCCAAGTTTGCATCAACTCTCAAACACATGTTAAGCAACAAGGAAAAGCTGTTTGAAATGGCTAAAACTCCTTTGAACGAGAACTGATCAGCAGTTCTGTTAAAGAAGCTTCCCAAGAAGCTGGGAGATCCTGGAAAATTTCTTCTCCCTTGTGTTTTTCCAGGAATGATTGAATGCTTTGCCCTCGCTGATCTTGGTGCAAGCATCAATCTGATGCCTTATTCAGTGTGGAAGAAGCTTTCTCTTCCGGATGTATTCGTGAAAGTAGGAAAGTTCCATTTTCCAGCTGACTTTGTGGTTGTTGATTTCGATGCCGATCCTCGGGTTCCCCTCATTG
Source organism: Chrysanthemum seticuspe (assembly GCA_019973895.1). Lineage (NCBI taxonomy): Eukaryota > Viridiplantae > Streptophyta > Magnoliopsida > Asterales > Asteraceae > Chrysanthemum > Chrysanthemum seticuspe. The sequence goes on along the minus strand of BPTQ01000003.1, from coordinate 148,250,812 downwards.
TTGGACGAGGATTCCTGAGAACGGGCCGTGCTCTTATTGATGTATTTGAGCAAGAAATCACGTTACGTGTGGGTAATGAAGCTGTTACCTTTAACCTTGATCAAACTTCGAGGTACTCCTCAAATTATGATACTGAATCAATTAATCGAGTCGATTTAATTGATATTGCTTCAGAGGAGTACTCTCAAGAGTTTCTTGGTTATCTTCATAATTCTGTGAGTGGGGATTCCACCACATCTTCTCAACCAATCATTGCCGACTCTTCCCCCTCTCTCACTCCGTTTGAGGGAGGTGACTTCTTTCTTGAAGAGATCGATGAATTTCTTGCTAGTGATGAATCAATTCCGCCTGGAATTGATGGTATTTATGATTCGGAGGGGGATATCCTTTATCTCGAGCAATTGTTAAATGAAGATCCATTACCTTCACTCCCTCCGAAAGAGATCACGATTGAGGAAATCAAATCAGTACAAACTTCTACTGAAGAATTTCCCGAGGTTGAACTTAAGGACCTACCTCCTCATCTTGAGTATGCATTCTTGGAGGGTGATGATAAATTACCCGTCATAATTGCTAAAGACTTAACTGAGGATGAGAAGACTGCTCTCATAAAGGTCTTGAAGTCACACAAGCAAGCAATTGCTTGGAAACTCTCCGACATTAAGGGTATCAACCCTGAGTTTTGTACTCACAAAATATTGATGGAGGATGACTTCAAACCAGCAGTCCAACATCAGAGAAGGGTGAATCCTAAGATTCATGAGGTTATCAAACAAGAGGTTCTCAAACTTCTTGATGTCGGTTTGATTTACCCGATCTCTGATAGTCCTTGGGTCAGTCCCATTCACTGTGTTCCAAAAAAGGGTGGCATAACTGTTGTCACAAATGAAGAAAACGAGTTAATTCCAACTCGATTGGTTACGGGATGGCGTGTGTGTATTGACTATCGCAAGTTAAACGAAGCCACCCGTAAAGACCATTTTCCTCTACCCTTCATGGATCAGATGCTTGAGAGATTAGCAGGGAACGAATACTATTATTTCCTTGATGGTTTCTCGGGTTACTTTCAGATCCCCATTGATCCGCTGGATCAAGAAAAGACCACATTCACCTGCCCATACGGAACTTTTGCCTACAGACGTATGCCTTTTGGCCTATGTAATGCTCCTGGCACGTTCCAACGATGTATGATGGCAATTTTCCACGACATGATCGGGGAAACAATGGAGGTGTTTATGGATGACTTCTCGGTCATTGGGGACTCGTTTCATACATGTCTCTCCCATTTAGATAAAATGCTAAAACGGTGTGAAGACACCAATCTTTGTCTAAATTGGGAGAAGAGCCACTTTATGGTCAAAGAAGGCATAGTCCTTGGCCATAAGATTTCCAAAAACGGGATTGAGGTAGATAGAGCAAAAGTTGATGTTATTGCTAAATTGCCTCATCCTACTACCGTCAAAGGTATTAGGAGTTTTCTAGGTCATGCCGGGTTTTATCGTAGATTCATACAAGATTTTTCTAAAATCGCTCGGTCTATGACCCATCTTCTTGAAAAAGATGCTCCTTTTATCGTCTCTCCTGAGTGCATCGAAGCTTTTGAAACATTAAAGAAAAAGCTTACGGAAGCACCCATTCTAGTTGCCCCCGACTGGGATTTACCCTTTGAGCTCATGTGTGATGCAAGTGATTTTGCTATCGGTGCAGTCTTAGGGCAACGAAAAACCAAGCATTTTCAGCCTATCCACTACGCAAGTAAAACTATGACTGAAGCTCAAACCCATTACACCACTACAGAAAAAGAATTATTAGCTGTGGTGTATGCGTTTGAAAAGTTTCGGCCATACCTTATCTTGACCAAATGCGTGGTGTATACGGATCACTCGGCTCTCAAATATCTCTTTGCAAAACAAGATGCAAAGCCGAGATTGCTCCGTTGGGTTCTCCTCCTACAAGAATTTGATATCATTATACGTGATAAAAAAGGAGCTGAGAACCTGGCTGCTGATCATCTGTCCCGTCTAGAAAACCCTCACCAGGATGTGTTCGAGAAAAAGGAAATAAACGAAACATTTCCTCTCGAAACACTCAATGTGGTTTCTTTTTGTGGAGACTCTTCTACCCCATGGTTTGCTGACTTTGCAAATTACCATGCGGGTAACTTTGTGGTGAAAGGGATGTCGTCCCAACAGAAAAACAAATTCTTTAAAGATGTAAAACATTACTTCTGGGACGGCCCCTACTTGTTCAAAATTTGCGCGGATCAAGTCATCAGGCGATGTGTGTATGGTCAGGAAGCTATTGACATTATCAAGGCTTGCCATTCTGGACCTACTGGGGGACATCATAGCCCCAACTACACCGCCAAGAAGGTGTTTGATTCCGGATTCTATTGGCCCACGATTTACAAGGATGCCCATGAATTTGTCAAAACCTGTGACGCTTGTCAACGTCACGGGAATATCTCACAAAGAAATGAAATGCCACAAAACGCCATTCAAGTGTGTGAGATTTTTGACATCTGGGGCATTGACTTTATGGGGCCATTTCCATCATCTCGAGGAAACAAATACATACTCGTGGCCGTTGACTATTTGTCAAAATGGGTTGAAGCGAAAGCTTTGCCTACCAACGATGCCCGAGTTGTTGTGAAATTCTTAAAATCTCTTTTTGCTAGGTTTGGAACTCCACGAGCTATAATCAGTGATCGTGGTACGCATTTCTGCAATGACCAGTTTGATAGAGTCATGCAAAAGTATGGTGTAACTCACCGTCTCTCTACTGCGTATCACCCCCAAACAAGTGGGCAAGTGGAAGTTTCTAACCGAGGGATTAAAAGAATTCTGGAGAGGACGGTTGGCGAAAACCGTGCCTCTTGGTCGGATAAGCTAGATGACGCACTCTGGGCCTTCCGTACAGCTTATAAAACACCCATCGGGTGTACTCCATACAAGCTTGTATACGGGAAGGCATGTCATCTGCCGGTTGAGCTTGAGCACAAGGCATACTGGGCCTTGAAGCATGCCAACTTCGATATTCAGACAGCTGGTGATCACCGGAAAGTTCAAATGAATGAATTAAATGAACTCCGTGATCAAGCATACGAGAACTCTTTGATCTACAAAGAAAAGACAAAGAAGATTCATGACTCCAAAATCAAAAACCGCGTTTTCAACGTCGGAGATCGAGTCCTTCTTTTCAACTCAAGATTGAAGATTTTCTCGGGAAAACTAAAATCCCGCTGGTCTGGACCATTCACCATCACTAAAGTATTTCCATATGGAACCATTGAGTTATCTCAACCCGATGGTCCAAACTTTAAAGTGAATGGTCATCGGTTGAAGCATTATTTTGGAGAGGACATTCCTTCTATGGTTGTCCCGGATCTACAAACTTTCCCCATGAACCAATGAATGCGGGGATCGAGTCAAGCTAGCGACTCGGGAATCAAAAACAGTAGCATGCCATATGGGTTTTCACCCATATTTCTGACTTCTTTCTACTTTCTACCACCCTAGTGTGGGGGAGTTGCCCCCCGCTGTTGTATATAAGAGTTTCAAAAAAAAAAAAAAAAAAACATTCAAAATAATGGCCGTAGTATTTCCCTTTTACGTTCTCAGTTTCGGCATAACAGCCGGTACTTTGAATATTGAGGGCAATATTCATTTCTAGTGTGGGGGGGATTCTCTCGAATTTTATCATGTAATTATACCGCCTAATTCCCCCGTTTTTTGCCAAAATTTTTTTTGGAGTAAGTGTTCTGCATTTACTCAACTTATGGTTATCAGTCCGCCATGTCTAATAAACAAAAGGATTGGCTAATCCAGGAGCAAACGGCTCTTGGTAAAGATATCTCAAATCCGTTGACGGCTTGCAATTTGCCCAAAATTGTATGGTATTCAGCTCACCATATCTTTAATTAGTGAAGAGTTGGCTAGCCCGCAAGTTTATGGCTTGTGGTAAAGGCAGTGGAAAAACCATAATTGGTAATCAGCTCACCAAAGATAATATTGATAATTTATCTAAGAGTTGGCTAGTCCAGAAGCAAACGGCTTCTGGTAAAGACAAATCAAATCCGTTGGAAGCTGGTGGTTTGCTCAAAATCACATGGTTATCAGTGTACCATAGTTCTTACTTGAACTGAAACATTTGGCTACTCCAGAAGTAATGGCTTTTGGTAAAGAGATTCAAAACCATTAAGTTATTCTCAAAAGATTGCTAGGGACTAGCAATAGTTTAGTGTGGGGGATTGATGAGTGTGTAAATACTCATCATTTTTGGTTTAATCTGAACTGCAAAACACTTAAAAATGCTCAGTAATGCATCAAAATACTGAAAATATCTCAAAATTGCATTTTATATGTTTCAGATGCAAAATGTTTAAAATCAGATGAAAAATGAGCTAAGTTTGCATAATTGGCAGTTTCAGTCCCCCAAGTTTCAAAAGTTGTCAGAAATAGTCCCTGAGCACTTATTTTAAAAGAAAAATCACCAAAGGTCCTTTTAAAATCATAAGTTGTCAAAATTAGTCCTTTGGTGAAAAATATCAAAAGTTTTGAGAAATTACAAGTTTGGTCCTTCAAGTTTCAAATTTGGCAAAAATAGTCCTTGGAATTTTAAAAAATGTCTATTTTGGTCCTTGTACTATTGAAGCTTGTCAGTTTTGGTCCCTTGAAACAACTTTGGAATTTTGGCAGCTTTGGTCCTTGTACTTTCAGAAATTGCAATAAAGGTCCTTGTTTATTAAAACCCTTTATATCATTTTGGACCCTTGTCATACTCCTTTGGACCCCTGCCATATTAACCTTTGGACCCCCACCTTGAACCCCGTCCTTTTAATATATAAAAAACCACTGCAACGCCTCCTTTCTTCTTCCTTTTTCCCTCCCTTTTCTGCAAAACCAGCCACCAACACCTGCAACTCCACCCCTACTCCACGCTTTGTCCCCTCCACCTCCACCTAACAACAAAATGCATTAAATGCCTCTCTTACAGTGCACTCAAACCCCCCAGCTGTTAAAACCATTTTGGCGCCAAAAGTGATCAAATGGCCAATATCTTTCCAATTGATCCAATGGCTGAGATATCAAGTGGGATTTGCTCAGAGATGTGTGAGAAGCTTATTGGTGTATAAAAAGAAGCAAGAGAAGGAGAGAAGAGAGTAGTACTTAGTTTAATTTTCGAATGTATGTCGTTTTTAAATTCTTAAGTCTTAAATAGATTCTTAGTTGTTATTTCAAGTTTCACTGTATCAAACTAACTTGTTTCAGTGTATTACAACTCTTTTTAAGTATCAATTCAAGTTTGTGTTAAGATCTCATGTTTCATGGTCACTGTAGCAAAATTCAGTTTCGAATTCTTATGTCCAAGTTTCTAGTTGCTTACTTTTAAACTCAAACAAGTTCATATAAGCTACTTACAGCTTTTTGTGAGCTTATATATCAATTTCAAACAATTTTGGATTTTGGTCAACATAAGTCAACTGAATCATCATTTGGTCTTGGAAATGGATATGGGTGTTGCAGAGCATGGAAATGGGTTGAATTTGATTCATTGAGGTTGATAATGGTTTAGGATTAGTGGTTCACTGTTTCATTGGTTGCAAGCCATAGTGGCTAGGACAACTTGTAAGTGCTTAAATCTGTTTATATACATTTTATTCTCTGAATCTGTTGATTGCATCTGAGTAGTTTAGTTATAATTAGTATTAATTAATCTTTGTTTAATGTCAGTTTAGAATAGTCTAGTAATAAACTGTTTTTAGTTCACAAAATCTGTTTGAAATAGTGTTTGGATCAGATCATTGCTTGGAGCTTGAGCTCAGATCTGTTGTTAGTTATTGTTGCTAGAGTAATATTTAGGTCTAATATGGTCTATTAGTTCATAAAATTGTGCTCTAGTTTTCAAAAAGTCAAAAATAGTTTTTATCAGTTCTAAGTCTTATTTCTGTTGGAATTTTGATATTCAAAAGCTAGATTTAGGTTTAGAAATTAGTGATCTAGCTTATTGTAACTAATTTTTAGCTTATATCATCAAAATCAGTTCATCACTTTGAATCAAATCTCACATAAGTCAAATTTCTCAAACCTGTTGTTAAAAGTCAAAAGTGAGATTTTCAGTTTTTTGCAAAACTTATTTGATCTCTCACAGGTTCATTTTTAGTCCAAATCCAGTGAAACTTTGGGATTTACAACTTCAATTGGTCTAGTGTTGAAAACAGCTTTTTGTGAAATCTGATCAAGTCTTTACAATTTCTAAATCAGCTGTTCAAATCAACTGATTCTGCCCTGTTCACACTCAGCAGAACTGAGTGTGATTCGGGCCAATTTGCAGACCTTGTGCAAGGTTCATTTTAGCTGAGTAGAGCCTGAAATTTGGTACAATTGTTCTCTAGTTAGTGGTATATAGGATCATACATCTGGTTATTAGTTTGGCTTATTGAATAAGCCTGTGGACAAGCTCAAAAGTAGGGGCCAGGTAGCTGTTTGGAATAGAGTAGCAGTAGCTTAAATCTAGGTAGATTGCTTATTAGGTGTTAGGATTAGCTTGAATTAGTTGTTTTAGAGTAGTTATAGTATAATATAGCTTCTGTAACTGTTTGGTAGCTTAATTCACTCTTTAGCTTATTTTCATTAGCTTATTTGTAATCAGTTTACACATCAGCTCTTATTTCTCACACATAAGCTATAGATTTTATATTTTTCATAGATTTAGAATAATAATTTAGAATTTTCCTGAGTTTTTCATAATTTTTAGTCACTGTTTGCTATTTTTCTCAATTTAAAATAGTTTTTAGTCATTTTTAAATAGCTTTTATTGCAAATAAATCAGAAAAGTTTCAAAAAAATAAGTTTTCATTTTTCCTAGGTTAAGATAAATATAAAAAGTCAAAAAAAATATTTTTCCAGATTTTTCTTAGTTAAATTTGTATTTTTAAGCAATTTAAGTGGTTTTAAATAGTTTTTAATTCATAGAAAATACAAAAATAATCAGAAAAATATAAAATTAGTTTTGAAAATTCTCTTTAGTTATTTTAGATTTTTCTAAAGTCATAATTTCATTTTTCTAGCTTTATTTCATATTTTCTTGTATTTTAGGCTATTATTTCATAAGTAAAAATAGTTTTTAATTAATAATAATTAGATAAATAGTTTTAAAAAATAATTTTCTTTTTCTAAAAATTTTCTTTTATCATTAGGTTTGTAAAAATGTCATTTTCATATTTTTAGGATTAATATTGTTTAAGTTTCACATTTTTCTTTTGTACGTCACGTAGTTTTTAATTTAAGTTTTATAAAAGAAAAATCAAAAACATCATTTTAAAATAGTGATAGCATTTATTTAATATAGTTTATCTTTTTAATTTTCTTTAATTTGCATTTAAGCCCTTGTAGTTTATGAACTTTTTCTTTAGTTATAATCAATCAATCTCTTTTCTCATTCAAATTCTCTCGATCACTACACGTTTGATTATTCTCGCACAGCTCGTTGGGACATAACGACCTGGGGAAACACTATACTCCTCTGGACTTCATTGCATTGGTGTCTGAACTGTTTTAAGTTTCTTACGGTTAGCCATTCACAAGTGGCTAGCTTGTGTGAGATAACTTGACGGTTTAGCACGAATCAATTAGTCAATTTTTTTTACTTTGTTTTTATTTCCTTTTAGTTAGTTAATATTTCTTTAAAGGATTTAAAAATAAAATTAAAAAAAAAAAAAAAAAAAAAAAAAAAAAAAAAAAACTAATAATTGATATTAAAACGATCAAGGTAATCAGAAACTTCGAAGATAGTAAGAATAAAGTTTTGAAATCTAGTGTTTAACGAAGCCTTGGTGTTTCGAAGTAAGTAAAACGAAACCATGGTGTTTCGAAGTAAGTAAGAAAACTCTAGTGTTTCCAAAGTAAGTAAGTAAGTGAAACTTCAACCTTTCAAAGTAAGTAAGAGAAAACCGTAGTGTTTCACCTCGTAAGAGAAACCGTAGTGTTTCACCCCGTAAGAGAAAACGTAGTGTTTCGACTAGTAAGAGAAACCTCGGTGTTTCAAAGCAAGTAAGAAAGTACGCAAGTAAGAAAGCATGGTAGAAGGTGACAAGCATGATAACACATCAAGTAGAGCATCAGTTCGAGAACAAGGAAATATAGCACTTCAATGTCCAAAACTGAATGAATCAAACTACACCACATGGGCAATTATGATGGAAACAATATTAAAGGCCTATGGACTTTGGGAAACGCTTGAAGATACAGAAAAAGTAGATGAAAGAAAGATGCATACAACAAAAGCAATGATCCTCACAACTTTGCTGGAAGATATTCTAATGCAAGTTGCACAGTACGAGACTGCGAAGGAAGTATGGGAATCAATTAAAGTACGTTATATTGGAGCAGACCGAGTTTAGGAAGCACGTCTACAAACTTTAAGAAGCGAATTGGAGACCTTAAAAATGAATACCAACAAAACCGTGAATGACTTTGAGGGAAAATTGGGAAGCATAAGAGGCAAGTGTAAAAGTCTTGGTTCTAATCTTAAAGACAACGTACTAGTAAGAAAGTTGTTGAACTCAGTTCCAAAGAAGTTTCTACCAATTGTGGCATCCATCGAGCAATATCCGGAAGTTAATGAAATGTCATTTGAAGAAGCAATGGGAAGAATAATAACTTATGAAGAACGCCTCAAGAGTCAAGATGAACCGCAAGAAGATTACCAAAGCAAACATCTAATGGCAAGTTCAAGTAATCAAGGCCATGGCAGAGGTCGAGGAAGAAACTTTAGTAAAGAAGAAAGAGGATGTGGAAGAGGTACAAGTCGAGAACAAAACAAGAAAGAAATGAGATGCTATGAATGTGGTGAATTTGGTCACTTTGCATACGAATGCACCAAATGGAAGGATAAAGACAAGAAGCAAGAAGCACATCTCATTTACCAAAGCGACGAAGAACCTACATTGTTGTGAAGACACGTCAAGAAATAAGGAAAGTACTGATTTTGTCATTATGGGGAATATTGGAAGTTAATGACAAAATCAGATAAATCATTTAGTATATAGTATGTAATAAACGCAAAGCCTAAGGGCCGAACATGTTAGTTTGTTAGTTAATAACCGAATAGCGGTTATAGTTAGTTAGAAAGTTAGTTAATGGTAGTTATTGGTGAAGGGTCACAATTGTTCATAGAACCTGTTAATGTGTCTTTTCAGTATGTATATATATGGTCAAGTGTCTGTAAGAATGAATGAACGAAAATTGCAAGTATCAATCAAGTATATTCATATATATTACCTGTGATTTGTTCATCATGCAAGTTTTATTCCAACAAAAATGAAACCTATCAGTTCAAACAGATTAATGTGCCTGAAAATGCAATCACGAGAACACCTGCTCACATGAGACTCCAAACCTTCAAAGACCTCAGTACTAAAGAACTTGCAATGTATCGGGCCGATAAGAGAGCTAGAAATATCATCTTGAAAGGGCTACCAGATGAGGTGTATAAGTTGGAGGTAGGAAAGCAGGACAAGGATATTACTCTTATTTGTGAATATGAAAAGTTTGCATCCATACCTGATGAATCATTGGAATCGTACTATGGGAGGTTTTCTAAAATTGGTAACGACTTGACTAGGAACAAGTAGAATGAGAGTAAGATCAAAGAGAACATTAAGTTTTTGCTGACTTTGCAACCAGAATGAGAACGTTATGTTACATTGGTTAGGTAAACTAAGGACTTATATGCCATTGATTTCATTAAGATCTTTGACATACTTAAGAAGAATCAGAAGGAAGCAAACTATGTGAGAGAATAGATGATAGCTAGGTGATGCAAGTTTTACTGACCAGGTTTTAATATTTATAAAGTCTCGTTATACCTATGTTCTACCCTAATGCACTAACGGGGCAGTGTACCCGGTCGTGTGTAGTGTAGTATTCGGTAAAACCGAGGTCATCCCAAGAGCTATGTGTGCGGATTTTAACTAAGTCTAGGTTTCACAGATTTTAATTGGTTTTGAGGTCGAAATGATTAACTACTTAAAGAAAATAAAATAAAGAAAGCAAATAAAGGCGAGGGTTGTGATCAATAGAGGAGAAGTGTGTTAACCTAGTTACTCATCCTATCAAGTGAAGTTTATGTTTAATTACTTCCTACTGCTTCAGGTGGGGGTAAAAGTCGCTAGGACAACATTTGGTCAGTTCGTCCTAACCTATCAGCAAAGGCTTCCACCGGAGAACAAGCTACTACCCTTGTAATTCCAGTTGTTTTTAGTCCCCTAAGCCAAGTCATTAAGTGCCGCTACATGCAAGATTCATAACATGAGTGCCCGGGCGCTAGCATCTTAAATACTCATCCCTAACTTCTTAAGTTCATCCAAACGGTAGGTGATCAGTTGGTCAAATCGCACTAGCGAAGAAGGGTCATCAGTTGATCAATTCTTACCATTCCCACTCAGTCTACCTACTTAGGGTCATTTGGTCATATCTCCTAAGTAACTAGCCACTACCGCCATTCAAAACTACCGAAACAAGGGTAGCTACCAACAAACTATGCATGCATACACTAGAAACAATTATACGAAAGCAATGTAAGCATAAACAAAACAATCAAGGAATCATAACTAGGCCAGCACCAGAGGTGCTAAGCCGCTCATATTAACTGAAACAATCGATTCAATGTTTAACATATCGAAATACATGAATTGAAAGTAAAAGAAATGATAAATTCCTAATGCTTATCGTTAGGGAGTGATTTCTCCCTTGGAGATGGCTCCGTATGCTCCTCAAGATCTGTCTTCAACCTCCTACCCACGTTCTCTGATTTGGTGTGTGGAGTGAATGAATAGAAATGCTGGAATTTGGGCAGTATTTATAGGCCAGATCTTGTTATTTCTTCGTATTTTTCTCTGGAAAAGCTGGTTACGGCGTAACATCATGAACGAGTTACGCCGTATCTTCAATAAATCAAGGTTATGCCGTATTTGTGGAATTAGTTACGGCGTAGCTTGCAGCGGAGTGGAACATCATTTGACCTAATTAGTTACTGCGTAATCCAAAGATAGAGTTACGCCGTAAGCTTCAGTTGAGTTGGTTTTCTGAGTCGCGCTTCTGTTACGGCGTAATGTGAGAGAAGATTTACGCCGTAACATCTTTAAAATAGGCATATTATCATATATCTTCAATAAACTCTCCAAATCCGCGTCTCCTTAGCTCCAATGCTCGTAATTTACCTGAAAGTGAAATATAGAGGAAAACAAGCGTAAATCCATATATATGATACAAAATACGAGCATTATCGGGGGAAATTGACACTTAATATTCAGGACTATTTGATGTTATCACTAAGCAGAAGAACCCATTCACCTTAATAGAATACTACCAAACCCAACCTTCAAACTACCACACCCAACCTTCATCATCACATACATCCCGCAAATCATCAAGGAGGAGCAGGTCAAGGGCAAAAGTTAAGACTTCATTTGAATTTGACAACTACCTATTTTTGGTTAGTAAACGATAACCACTTTTGACATTTTTTAAACTGATTCCAAGTTGTTGATTTAGTTTTATACTTGTCGAGTCATTTTTGTGCTAAACGTCTATTTTCTTAGGAACCCTTGTCTATGAACGTGCCTATGACCTGCCAATCTAGTTAAACGTCGTTTAAACATTACAATAGGCTCATGTCTTCTTAAAATACTAAAGTTATTCACTTTTATAATCTTATGACAATTTATAAGTTTCAACGACTACGTTACCCGGTAAACTCAAAATCGCGTAAATCTTTTATGTTTTATACTTAATCCTTTTTACAAATTACATACACACTTATACTTATTATTTAACTATATATATATATATATATATATATATATATATATAGAGAGAGAGAAGCGTTCAAATGAGAAGCTATATTTTTGTGAGAACGCGAGAAGTGATCCTGACCCTCCATCTAATCCCCCTTTTAATTTAATCCAACAACTGAGATCGATCCTCCCGATTTACGCCAGAGATTCAATAAACATGGGCATTTTTGACATTTTAATTTTCAGACTACTATATAAGATAAAAAAACACACACATCTCACATTTTAAGTGTGAAACCCAGTAAATTCTCTCAAATATTCATCACTATCACAACAGACCATCGCACTGTTCATCACCCTCACCGCTGTAATCACCATCGATCACCACTGTTCACCATTCACCACCGATAATCATGATCCTCACCATCACTCATAACAATCATCAAAAACGCTAACACTCTCTTAAGGTTCATCAGCACCACCAACAACCTCTACGTTCGCCACCGTCCACCACCACAATCATCACCAATCACCACCATCCTCCATCGATCATCATCATCATCATCATCAGTAAGTGCGAATTAAGCTTTTGATTCATAATTTCATTTGATTGAATGATTATAAATAAATTAATCTTTGTGTTCTATATATTTAGTAATTAGCTATATATTCTATAAACTGATGATGAAATTGAAGATATAGAGCTAGATGAATATGTCTTTCAAGATTTAATATTTAATTTTCACATGTGAGCAAGTTGTTCGAATTTAAATTTCACATGTGAGCAAGTTGTTTGAAATTAGTTTTCAAGGCGAATTAAGTTTATTCGAATATTTGATCTAGATAAAAAAAATCGTGCTTTATATGTTTTATGTTAGCTACTAGTTATGTTGATGTGTAATTTAGATGATTACGTAAACTTGATGAAGAAAATGAAAGTTGAACTTGTCTTTTTCTCGTTGTTTGTCAATGCACACCAGGTGTTCGCTGAAATGTTTGTTGTCTTCATATGTGAAGATAGGTTGATCTTCACATGTGAAGATAGTTTGATCAAAAGAAATAAATCTCACACACTCCACCGTCGTTATTATTATTATTATTATTATTATTATTATTATTATTATTATTATTATTATTATTATTATTATTATTATTATTATCATGAATTGCTACATTTGTTTGATCCGGATATAATTTAGTATGCCCCCTAATAGAAATAGTGAATTGGTGGAAGAAGGGGCGATTGGTGTATGAAATATAGGTTTCTTGTTAATGGTGGTAAGCAAGATTTGAACTTGAGAACTCGATGTGAGTTCGAATTAGTAGGATTCTTAAAAGGGTTGAGGGTGTAATGATTTTTAACAAATTAGTATAAGCTGATACAATGGGAAGCTTCTGTGGGTTGGGAATACTAGTGTGACCTTACGATTGGCGAAAAGGAGCGGAATTTGTTGATTGATTAATGGTTATATACTAACTGTTATAAAAAAAATAGCTATAAAAATACAAGCAGAATAGTTGCAGGTGATATAAGTACCCAATGAAGGCAATTATCTGAGTGAGTTTATATCAGTAGGATTTTTGTAAAGGACTCACTATGTATTTGTTTATTGAATTTGAGTGAAGGGGATGGTACCCAGGAAAAATTTGATTATAATCGTCTCAAAAGTGGTTCCCTTTTTTCCGTGTGCTTTTTCTTGAAGCAAGTTAGTGGGAATCTAGCAGGGCTTGTAACGGTGGTTGAAATAGGAGATCCGAGTCCACAAACATCATAGTTTTCCTTAGTGACTTCAAGAACATCATGAGTAGAATCAAACTGGAAATCTGCAAAAGTTAAAGATAAAATGCTAGAGAGGTTGGAAATTTTTCTTAGTATAAGAAAGAACAAACTTTTTTTGGTCTTTGTTATGGTAATGCATACTATGGTGAAAAATAGATATGTCAAAATGGACAGTATAGCGGGTTGTGCGAGTTAATGAGTGATTCATGATTACAAGAACATTGAAATGCTAAGTTTGACGTAAAATGATTTAGGATGTTGTATATATTAACTATTGAGTATAGGCTTTGGATGCCTTTCTGCTCCTTGCCACCCTTTAGCAAAATTTTATATTTCAGTTCGACCCATACATACGTAAATAGGCAAATTGCTACTCGTAAAACATCTTGGATTTGTAAGTGGCAGCAAGGCTAAATTATGTTACCTAAATTATCACCTACTAAAAAATTTTGCGATGAAGCCCATGATGACAAATCAGTAGACAAGTCCCACCCTTCGTTTGGACTTCCAACAGTGTGATCAACAGCCACCGCCATATCCACAAGCATCGCTGTAGCAGCAAGCACCATTAGTATTCTCATAAACAACAGTTTAGCCATTATTTTATTTGCCTCTTGCTGATGGTTTAGTTTTTAAAGTATCTCTATGCCAAGGTTTTGGGTTTGCACACTTTCGTGTTTCGATAATACAAAGTAGATAAAGGTGATATTTACATGGAAATTTGGTCTGCATTTCATTAGGGGCAGGGGAGGACGAGGGGAGGGGGTTCTCATTAGGAAGTAGATATGTGTTTTTATTTTGGTATATTAATTCCCTTTGCGGGGAACTGCTCAATGTGGCTCATGTTTCTTAGAGTGGTTGAGTATAAATTTGTAACATGGGCGGATTTGATCTCATTAAAGCATTTTATTTTAAATTAACCGGCATTGCTTTGAAAATAACTTGTAAGTTGCACATGATACATTTAAAAGATGCAAGTAGTAAGGTTAGACCCCATACCCCGCCCCAGCGGTATTGGGTATGTTGTTGTTTATAAGAGTAAGGTTAGAACTTCATGACAAGTAGGTTACTCATGGGTTTGGTCACATAAAAAAATCATTTTTTATAAACAAGAATAAGGTTGTGTAGATGGGTATCCCCCAAAACCCTTGCAAAGCCAAAAAGATTTGGTGTATCAGGGTAGTTCGTTGTCTCATTGATCATATATGTCTCTCTTCTCTTTTTGATTTGCTAATATAGTATCTTTGTTTCATGATTTCACATGTAGACCATTTCGATCCATTTCTTGGTGCTTTTGGTGTTTGTGTAGGACCTCATAGCCGGTATCCTTCCGGTGTCAACTAAAAACCATGATGGAAGGATACTGCTAACCAATCACTTTAAGCTTATAAGAGGCTCAAATATCTTATAATATACTGATGTGGGACTCTCATACCATTTGTAACGCCCCCAAACCCAAAAACAATGGACTACTCAAATATCCTTCACCATGGTCCTTAGTTGAAATCAGAAGGATGCCGAGTAGTCTAATGCTTTCGGCTTTGGGGGTGTTACTATTTGAGAGTTTGGCATCATAGGTTGTGCTAACCTCTTGCAAATTACAAACTTATGGGTTTACCTAATGTAAGCTATGTTTGAATGTCTTACATTACATATATAATGTAGGCTTTAAACTTGTATTTAGTGGTATTCATTCGTTAAGCAATTAAGCTTTATATTAACACTCACATGTTTCATCTATTTTGTGAAGGTTGTAATGGGACCAAGATGGAAAGGGAAAGGGTCATAAGTGAAAGCACTTGCAAATCCCATTTCAAGGTCAATTTTGGATCTTCAGTGTTCTCTAAAAAAATGTAATTCTCAAGGAATACTCTCCGGCTGGAGCGTTCTTCTTGAAAGTAATCCTGAACAGACTTGCCTTTTGAATTTAACCTGTTTTGGTCGACCGGTTATCACAGTTAAAGATAAGCATGATAAAGATAAGCAGTGGTTTCAGTTTACTTTAGAGGAGGCCTTTTATCTATGTTTTTCCTTAAAATGTATTAAGATTTTAGGTGGTGATCATAGTATAAAAACACATAATAAGTTATGGGGCTACATGACTTCCAAAAGTGCATCCTTCCCTGATTTTTTCAAGGCTTATTCTCATCTACGGGACAAGAATTGGGTCGTGAGGTCAGGGTGTCAGTATGGTGTTGACTTTGTTGCTTACCGTCACCATCCTTCACTTGTTCACTCTAAATACGGTGTGCTGGTTTTACCTGAAGAGAATGCGAATGGGAATATGAATGGTAATGATCGGTTAAGAGTTTGGTCTGATTTTCAATGCACACTTCGACTTTGTGATAGTGTTGCAAAGACATTGTTGATTCTTCATGTAAACAGAAATGTTGCAAATTTGATTGGTTCGTCGCCAATGTTTTTGCTTTCATTCATCTTCAGTGATCAAGGGTAAACAACTTGCTCAACGTTTTTGCTATAAAGGTCTAGTATCAAGTATCTGTTATTTGACTTCTTAATAGATTTATCATTACAAGCATCCGTAACGCATGCTTTGTTGTCTCAAGCAGTCAAGTTTAATAGTATTGTTTTATTGTTTTGGCTGAAAGTCTGCAAAATGTTTTAGCTGTTAGAAGCAATAATACTGGATCGTGCGAATAGCTGTGTGATGGTTCGATATGTGTGCTCATTGGACAACATGAGAGTTCTCATGAATCTTCTTAGGGTAATTATTACTTCTATTCCGTTTCATCAACTTGAAATGTTGTACATCTGTACAATGCTGATTGACCATTTTTTTCATTATTTGATTTTCCAGGATTCAAACAAGAGCATACAGGTAGAAGCTTTCCATCTGTTCAAGGTAATTATGGAATTTCAATAATTCTTCAAGCTTCTTTACTCGATTTGTTGTCTTAAGTTTAGCTTTCTGAAATTTCGTTTCCTTTTCTTTTCTTTAGCTTTTTGTAGCTAATCAGAAAAAGCCCTCAGAGATTGTGAGTTTGCTAATCGCGAATAGAAGCAAACTCATTCGCTTTTTAGCGACTTCAGTTTGGAAAAAGCTATAAAAAATTTGCTTTTCTTTCTTGATTCTTACTGCTGTACTAATATTTCTAAAATTGTACTGTGTTGCAGCTGATGAACAATTTGAAGCAGACAAAGCTGAAGCGGTCAAGGTAATTGCCACTCTTGAGCTGAAAGGTCAACCATGCTTGACGTTGAAGCAATCCAAAGAAAACTCATACCAATAACGATGATCATCACTCTAAAACTAGTTACTTGGTACCTTCTTTTCATTTGTTGCACCAAGTAGAAATGCCTGCATATTTATTTTACTGTGGTATGAGGCATAGCTGATAGTTTTCATTAGAATCAGCCTTCCTGACATATCTTTGTTTCATCTTCTGGTGCTGCTAAAATGATTTGTATCTCTTGGAGTAAAATTTGAACGTTAGTCGATTTGTCAATTTCCTAATATTGATCTTCTTTTTTCGTCAAATATTGATATATGCATATCAAATGTTAATACATATATGTACCACCAAAAGAATTACAACTGATGTTTAAAATATAAATCCTCTCTCCCCCAAACAAGTCACTAAAACAAAGAATGTAAGTAACTCAACATAAAAGGGTCCGGGGAACCCTTCATCTAGCCACGTGTCTCGCCTCTATGCAGACTGGCTGAAGTCGATGCCTAAATGCGCACTTGAGTCTTCATTCTTCCTTTTCAACACCAGGATCCATGTATAAGCTTCCCAGATAACGGCATCGACTTGGGAACAGAAGAGATAAGAGAGTGATAGGTGAATAAGTGTGCACCAATACGTTTCTGCATGCTACTGCAAAGTTAAATAATACAATGTAATTTTCAATTGTTTAGTTATTGCAAGAAATAAGGTAGTTTTTCCACTGTCCGTAACTATACTATTCATATTTATAGTGGTAACAGATACATGGCACGCCACTGGGATATTAAGAAGACCTGTGGCACTTATGTTCTACATGTTACAGTAAAAAGCTAAAAGTATGTAACAATAACAAAAATAGGAAGTTACATATGTTGTAATATATAATAGAATTAGGATCAACGAAATATTTTAATGTGAGAAGCCATGAGAAATATTGATCTATCAAATATTTAATTTAATTCATAGTTTTTATATAAGAAACAGACAGAGAGAGGTGTAAAGAATGGAAGAAGATTGGGAAATGGAATCTAATGTCTTATTTCTTTATTCACTTAAAAGTTTCTGACAGACTATGGGGTCACATGGGGCACTTGAGTTTTCTTTTGCAGGCATTTTTACACTTCATGGTTTTGCCTGTGTTGTCTTGCAATCTCTGTATTAGTTCTCAAATATCAAAAAAAAATTGGACACAATCTTAAAGCTTGCCCCCTTCATGCAAATCCTTAAAAAAAATCCATTAAATTAGTGGACATTAATCTTTAATAACTAAACATCAATCTCTGATAGTAAAAGATTTGCTTTGGTTTAAGTGGGATGAAAGAGGCCTGATCCTATTACCTGAAGCTAAAGCTTAAACAGCAGCAGCTCAGTCAATGAAATTTAAGTTTCATCTTTCTCTTTCGGCATTTCTTTACCATCATAATTTATATGCATTGCATGTGTCGCTATTAGTTAACTTTCCATCCATAAAACTGAAACCAATTTAAAGTACCAACTTAAAAAAGGCTTCTCTCATTTGAAGTAATATGCAACTCTTACATTATAAAATACAAGTTAGGAACATTGCATATCTAGTCTGTCCCATAACATATTTGACATATACTGTCAAATTACTGTCTCCAAAGCATATTAAAGTACCATGGTTCTTGCTTAATAGACAAAAAAGGTCAGCAAGTTGAACATCTACTTGCCTTTGTTTGGTATGGTGTGAGAAAGAAAGGAAGTATGTCAAGGTCAGACCGTCAGACTTAAGCAAGGGACCCTCTGTTTCAAGATTTCAACTTGCTCAATCCCATATTCGGGTTACTTTTAAAGTTTCATAGTAAATGACTATCATTATTCTAGTGTTGCCAAAGAGATAAGTATGCCAATATAAGCCTTTTTCCACTTTTTCTCGGGGTCCAAGATATCAAACCCCTTGAACACATTGATGATGCTTAGGAGGATCACTGTGTATCCCATACTGTAGTGGTAAATGTTCCAGTAAAATCTGTATTTATTATCTAGCTTTGGCCTCAGGAGTAGGGCAAGCACCTAATATCACAGACCGAACATCAGTTTTGAGTAGTGGTTTTAGTTGTAAATAGAAAGATGGTGATTTTGTGTATACCTGAAGGGTTCCTAGGACAAATAGGGCGATCCCAATGTTTCTGTGAGTGTTGTATTTGATACCAGTGGAGTCACTACCGAGCTTGATTCTAGTGGCCCATCCCGCTACACTGACAATATAGGCAGAAGCTTGGCAAGTAACATGGATGTACAACCAGGCAGGGTTAGCTCCTTTGAACACCTTAAGATACCTTGGCATCATTACTCCCCAACTCACAACATTCAACACTGCATGAGTCTGTAAAATTAGTGAAACCAATCACATCATTAATTCACTACCCATTTGAATAATTACCACTTTTTGTTGTTGCAAGATCTATAAGATATATGGATGTTTTCCAATTTAAAAAGTTTTAGGCACCATTTAAATTATTGTATGATGTTATTTTTGACAATATTTGTGACCATGTTACATATTTCGTCTACTAAAAGGGTGAAAATGTGTCGTCACACTAACCCAACACCAAAAAATAGAAGCTAGAAACTATTTTTACTTTTTAACATGCTAACAGATTTTAATGTATAACAATGACACGGATAATAAGAGAAGGAGATCCTTCTCACAGAATGGTGCTTATAGTTTCATAGTCAGGTACTGTTAGACCGACTGGTCGAATAGAGATGAAAGTCGGCCATAGTGATCCGGGAGTCCCGTGTGGAAGGGCTCTCGCTCAATGGATCAAAGGTACGCCGGGGATAACAAGCTAAACGAACTAAGTGGCTAAGTCGTCGGATGGTTGCAACAAGCACCTTGGAACCAGGGAGCTTCTTCGGGGATAAACTTCTCTCATGGTGCCTAAGGATTCCATTTATAGGCCGTTAGCCTTCTCCAACTGTGAAAATATACGTCTTGTAGCTTGTTAAGAACCTCTTCACACGTGCAAATTTACGTCTTGTAGCTTGTTAAGAACTTCTTCACACAGTGCAAATATACGTCTTGTAGCTTGTTAAGAACTTCTTCACATGTGCAAAATATACGTCGTGTAGCTTGTTAAGAACTTCTTCACACGTGCAAATATACGTCTTGTAGCTTTTTAAAAACTTCTTCACACGTGCAAATTTACGTCTTGTAGCTTTTTAAGGTGAGTTAACAACTTCATCACATGTGAAAATATACGTCTTGTAGCTTGTTACGAACTTCTTCACACGTGCAAATATACATCTTGTAGCTTTTTTAAGAACCTCTTCACACGTGCAAATTTACGTCTTGTAGCTTTTTAAGGTGAGTGAACAACTTTGTCACATGTGAAAATATACGTCTTCACGTGCAAATATATGTCTTGTAGCTTTTTTAAGAACCTCTTCAGACATGCAAATTTACGACTTGTAACTTTTTAAGGTGAGTGGACAACTTCGTCACATGTGAAAATATACGTCTTGTAGCTTGTTAAGAACTTCACACGTGCAAATATACGTCTTGTAGCTTGTTAAGAACTTCTTCACACGTGCAAATATAGGTCTTGTAGCTTTTTAAGAACTTCTTCACACGTGCAAATTTACGTCTTGTAGCTTTTTAAAGTTAGTGAACAACTTTGTCACATGTGATTAAGAGCCATCTAGTTCTACTGTCACAAAGTAGATAGGAATTTGTAACCCAAAAAGAGCCATTGTAAAAAGTTGATCGCAGAGGTCTTATGAGAAGCATATTCGAACGAACATGAAATTCTCAAAAGGTGCTGTATTATTGGATTCGTTTTTTAGTCTACTCTAAATACTCTAGAACTCCACTTCTTATTTGCAGCCCAAACCTGCAAAGGGTAAAGGTAAAATGACTTTGGAGGAAGCTATAGCCGACTCTGAAAACTTGACCGACTTCCTTATGGACTTTGATCAGGATAAGTCATCTGGAAGCTAAGGTATTACATGGTACGTTATCGAATTTACATTAATATTAGAGATTTTCCTAATAATATACATAACCATTTACGTGATGTACATTATATAATTTTCTTGATAATCTTAGAACTAGAAGTGTGGAGTCAATGGATCGAAGTATTTGTTTTATCTGCGTTTTACGCCCAGAAGATCTTCGTTGTATCTTCAAGTTTTGACCAGGAGGATGAATTCATATTTTGGGGTGGTAAGCTGCAATCTTTGTATCTATAAGCATAAAATTCGTAGCACTGTTTGAAGTTACTATTGCTCGAGAAAATGATGTGCTTTAGAGAAGTTCGCATTGTTATTGTAAACTGCGATGTCATCTACATACTGTAAAAAGTAATGTTGTATCTTTTTACAATTCTTTTATATAAGATGTCATGCGAAGAGATGAAGTCATCCAAAAATCTATACATTTGCAAGCAGAGGTAGAAATGAATTTATGAATGGGTTGGGTCGAGTTCGGTTTACGTGCCAGCTTTTTATTTGTCCATTTTATAAGAACTCGACCCGCCTTCATTCTTTTTGATGGCTGTGAGGATCGAATCAATCGTTATCAATCCTCAATAATCTATATAAACATCTAATAAGCAGCCCTATGTTCAAATAAATTGACTTTGAACAAACAGATTACTCAAGCAAAAATGTCAAGAAAAAGACATGGGATCAAGAATATTATGAAGAGGGTCAAAAAAACACTTCCATCTAGAATAATCATGGTCGAATTGTGCACCCCGTCTAGGCGATTCATGTGAAAGGGTCATGCCCGTCCTTTGAACAACTTCCCGAATCAGGTAAATTGCGCAGATATAACTTAGTTGCAGATTTTACTAAAACCATCAACTATTGAAAGACCATGGAAGACCATCAAACTCCAGAAACCTATTATGCAATCTTGTTTACGGACATTGTTAGGTCTCACAGATGGTTCATGTTCCACAAGTATAACCATGCCATGCAAATCGGTGAAGAATTATAATCTCTATGGTAAAAGAGCATATATTCATGGATCCTTAGAAAGCAAGCAAACACAAGTGCAACTAGGCTCCAATTTTTACTAAGATCAAAGAAACAAAATTTATGTACATTGCATTTCCTTTATATTTTAGCAAAATACGACACATCTTTGATATGAACATGCATCGTTTCAGTCAACAATCACAAATATTACCAGTGGGTCAAAGACCTGCCCAATGACAATCTTCGAAAATAGGAAGACCGCGTTTCAATAGTATGACTTTCATAGTATGGTATAATTGTATAAAGGAGGACCGCATTTCAATAGGGCTAGACTAATCAGGGACTGTACACAAATGCAGAGCAGATGAGACTAAATCACGCGTCTTCTGACCCACTTCCAGCAATATGAACATCTTGCCCATGCTGCATATATGCACTCCCATCTGGACCCAAAACCTTAAACCTTCTCAAAAGCAACAAGGAAAAAAAATCAGTTCTGCAGAAAAGGATAGATAAGGAATACAGAAGTGGCAAGACAGGCAGGTCAGCTAACGGGTCAAAGCGGGTTGTGGTTGAAACAAGTCATCGGTCGGGTTGGATTTTGTTGACCATAACTCCATAAGCACTTATTGTACAATTCTAGTTCCTTTTAACAAGCAATGAACATATTATTTTGATTAAAAACATTATTATTACAATTACAACCTATATATAGAGGAGCAATTTAGAAGGTTATAGATTAGACTTTATATTTGGGCCCATTCAACCCGTTTGACCTGCTTCGTTAGCAAAAAAATATCCCGCATACCCATTTGACTTATTTAAAGATGAAACTGGTTGATTCATAAGTAAATGCGTCGAAATCGCCAATTAAAACAAAATTTTGTGCCAACTTGCATACCTCTCAAGAATAAACTTTCCTTCCTTGTACTTTTGTCCCTTTTCCTGCGCAGACTCCTGAAATTAACACAAAGTTTCATAAACATTTTAGTTTGGAACTTGTTGCCTGGGCCACAAATAACACAATTGTAAACTAGAATAAAAGTATAAAGGCAAATAAGTTCTCACATATTTCCACCCCACAATCGACCCACATCCAACAGAGTATATATCAGCAACAGTATGCAGTCCAGTTATCATCATCCGATCTTCCTGTTCTCCGACAGTCACATTCACACTGGAATATCAGGATTATGACATCAGTACAGGGCAGCTAAGTAGATAACAAACGAGTAAAAACAAGAATTTGCATCATTGACGGGTCGAAAATGTTGAGTAACGGGTCCAACAAACCGGGTATCTATTTCTACGTGTCAGAGTATCAATATTAATTATAAAAATATACTAATTTTTGAATAAAATGGTCTATGAGGTTTATGCATTAGATATTTGCCTATTTGGGCATCCCATTTGGCCCATTGTATCGACCCATCCATAAGTAAATGGGTCTAATACAACATCTTCACTAATATACACAGCTTAAGTTTCTATAAAGATTAGTTTAGAGTGAAAAGCTAAAACTAGAATACTTACATCTTATCAAAGAGATAAGCTTTCCCATGTCGAGAATGGAAAGCTTGTTATAAATCAAAAGCAAAACAGATAAAAGGCTGTAAGTTCGAGGGAAAAAAGTTCATGAGTATACTACGCAAAGGAGCAAACTCACATATACTCATAACGAGCACTCTCGTATAATGGTAAATGGTGCATTTATATGTTCAATGTCATCCTAATGAGGCCAAGTGTAAAGTAAGAATCGAATAGAACTAGATGGATAAAAGAGTAACGGGAGTACCTTGTTCTTGTGAATAAACATCCCAGAACTTGTCCGGACCTCACTAAGCTGGCTCTTACCAGAAACATTATCCGCAACCGCAGATCTCTTCAGTTCAGTTTTAGCCTATTACATAACATACCCCAAAAAAAATTTCAGTGCAATTCTATTACTCACAACAATAAAAGAACGTCTACAATATTTCCCTTAAATGAAATATAAAGCTGCTTATATGCTAATTTCTTTTTGAAAAAAGCATTATCAAACTGCTTATTCAAAACAGCTTATTATACTCGTAAATAACTAACTACGCACTTTGGATAAGCAATCCCAATTCCCAAACACGCTCAAGAAGTTAATTGAAACACTATGTAAATTGGCAACTTTAACAAACTGTTTCAGTTTTTTAAATTTACGTGTTTTAGGGGGTGGTTTGGGAATTCTTATTCAAACACAGTCTATAGATCAACCTGTCATCTTATTTCAAATAAAAGACTGAATCTTTTTTTTAATAAACTTATCCAAAACAGTAAACAGATCAGCTTATCACCTTCAAACCCTAAATATAGTCTATCAAAAATAGCTCTTACCAAAGTTGTATTCCCGGCACCTCCCATCCCCATGATCCCTATCATGCAAACATCATCCAAACTAGTTTGTAGATATGACAGAACAGCCTTAGTGCTGTTCTCCATGCCTACTAATTTCTCATCAAAGCTAATAAAGGGTAACCCCAGTGAAATTTCTTCAACAATCTTTTGGATGAATTTCGCTTCTTCCCAATCAAAAGTGTTGAACACCATGTAGAATAGTAATGTCAATAGGCAAATTAGTGATCTAACTATATATTTTTAACCAGCAAAATGGATTAATGAAGTTTACATAGTTCAATAAAGACATGTGATAACTTACTTCCAATCAAAGCTCACTTGCCTTCTTGGGCAGAACTTAACATGAACTTTTCGAAAATAGTAAGTCCTTAGTAAATACCATATGATGTACAGGTGATACATATGGTTAAGCATGGAAAGTACCATTCTGGACGCTTCCTCAAAGGCGGTAATCATTTCAAGCAAGAAGTCCCTTACCCGTCCCTAGATTACAAGAAAAACAGCCTAAACAACATCATCAGGAATGACAATAACTGATGTATCAACAATGATAATAATCTATCAGTTAGTGGGCAGTCCGACGTCCTACTAGGCACTTCTTTCCCCTAAGGAACCTAAAAATAGACGCATAAACAAAAGTTAATCTTGATGCATAAACTAAATGCAGGGCTGCACTGCATATACAAATTTATCATTATAGCAAGCGTAAAACTGATATTACCAAACAATGACCCTTGCATTGCAGTAATCTTTTAGTTCTTCACATGTGAAGATATTCTATACCTTATTTCTTCATATGTGAGGGTATTCTATACCTTATTTCTTCACATGTGAAGGTATTCGATACCTTATTTCTTCACATGTGAAGATATTCTATACCTTATTTCTTCACATGTGAAGGTATTCGATACCTTATTTCTTCACATGTGAGGGTATTCTATACCTTATCTAAAGCCTCTCAAATATCAATACATTATTTCAACCTATATGCATATGTGAAAATAACTAGCATTTCATCAAACACGTAGCGTACATTGACAAACCACCAGCAAAAGACATGTTCATCTTTCATTTTCAATATCCAGTTTACGTAATCATCTAAAGTATTCATCAACATAAATAACTAAAATAAAACACAAGGAATAATTTGTGTATAATCACAGAATCAAAAAATATATATGAATCAAAAGCTTGATTCAAAATTACTCGATACCTCGGTATAATACATGATGATGATGATTATTGATGGAGGATGGTGGTGATTGGTGAGGATTACGGCGGTGAACGGTGGTGATTGGCGATTATTGAGGTTGACGGTGGTGATCGGTGATGATTACGGTGGTAGACGGTGGTGATCGGTGATGATTACGGTGGTAGACGGTGGTGATCGGCGATGATTGAGGCTGACGGTGGTGATCGGTGATGATTACAGTAGTGGGCGGAGGTGATCGGCGATAACTGTGGTGGAACGGTGGTGAAGATTGGTGGTCCATGGTGATTGTGATGAACACAGTAGCAGTAGAGAGTTTTTGTTTTGTTTTCACACTTTGAGAGGGAGGTGTGTGTGTTTTTTTTTTTATTTATATAGTACCCTTCAAAGTAAAAACTTGGAAATACTTGCCACAAGGATTGATCATAGCCATTAGATCTAAGAAAAAGGAGAGATTAGATGGAGGGCTAGGATCTCTTCTCGCGTTCTCACAAAAATTAGACTTCTCACAAGAAACAGCCCCTATATATATATATATATATATATATATATATATATATATATATATATATATATATATATATAATATATATATATGTATGTATGTATATATATACACACTAGACGAGTACCTGTGCATAGCAACGCGATTCTATAGCGACAAATCGTTTTGTGTTAAAAAAAAAGGTTTATGGGTATAAACGAAAAAAATAAAATTTTGAAGATTTAGGGATTAATCGATTGAACCGTTCCGGTCAAAAAATGGGTCGATTTAAACCGAGTCAACCCGACGGGTTGGGTCAGAAACGGGTCAAATTAAACCGGGTCAACCCACCGGGTTTTGAAGCGTCCCGGGTCAACCCGGTTTTCAATATATATTAATTGTTTCCTTTTGAAATATTGTTTTCAACATTTTCATTTTTAGTTTCAACTGAATTTTTAATTTTTGGTTTTTCCTTTATGTATAGTATAGCAGGGTACCCGCGTGTTGCGGTGGCGGGTACCCTGTGACGATTATCCGGAGAAATAGGTTTGATGAGACATGATTCACCAGTTTGTATCGGTTTCAACGGGTTCTCTCTGGTTCGTTTACTGATGGCTTTTATTGGTTAGTCGAACCGGTGGCGACACCAGTTCCCGGTTGAACCCATTTTTCCGATAAGATTTTCAAATCTATATTTACTATCAACTTGTTAGCTTGTATGGAGCTTTGTGTGTTTTATTAATTTTTAAAATTTGTATAATAACATGTACTTTTCGTTTTAGGGTGTTTTAAAAATAACATTAATTAGTGTGTTTAATTATTTTATATTTTGGATTATGTTTTACGTTGTTTAAATTGTACATTGTGAAAACTTTTTGTACTTATTAGTAAGGGGTGTTTTAATTATTTGTTTTTAATTTGGTAGATATGCTATTAATTGGTTGTACAATGTGAATAAATTATTGTAATTTTTAGTACTGGGGTGATTTAATAAGAGTATTAATTACACCATATATTTCACTCATCTTTGACATTCAACATTTCACTTTTCAAGGTTTGACCGTTTTTCTTTTATTTGTAGTATAGATATATGGATTTTTCTAACTTGTGCCCTAATGGCACATGTTAAGCACATAAAAAGGACACGGGTCCCACAGAAAAGGACACAGGGATCCACAAAAATTGTACTTTCTGTGGATCCCTGTGTCCTTTTCTGTGGGACCCAGTGTCCTTTTTATGTGCTTAACATGTGCCTTAGGGCACATGTTAGACAAACCCTAGATATATAACACCACCCCCCCCCTCCAAATGACCCTAGGTCGGCCTTGAGCCAAGAAAACCCAAATCTATACTCTACATTTTCTACATTTCCCCATAAACACTTATGATATCATTTTTTTTCAAACACTTCACACACTTTTTTCTCAATTTTTTTGGCTCATCCTTCTCCCATCTTGCTCCTTGTGACCAGCCACCATAAACCACCACCACCCAAAAACTTGATTAACTTCAAGTTTTATACACTCATGGTTGGTCTTGTTCATCTATAACAAGATTTTAGCTTTGTAGTCACCACAAACACACCCTTAAAGATTCGAGTTCACCACAGCCCCAAGGCTATATTCATAATATTTTAAGTTTCGTGAAGGTAAATACTAGGTGCAAGGCGACTTGTGTCTACTTATGTTTATGTTATAGATTTTTTAAACACATTTGGAACTGAGATTATGATGTTATTATACATATAAAAAGGGTCATGAAAATATGGTAGGACTTGTGTTAGTTGATTTGTAGTTGTGGATAAAGATATGGTACATTTAAATCACATAAAATCATGATTTTTTTGAGTCATTTTAAGAGCTTATAAGTTCATACAAAAAAATGAGATTTTTATTCAAGTTGCTACTTAGGTTAATGGTCTAAAATGATATTAAGATGCGTCTAAAATGAGTTCAAGAGCTGTTTTGGTCGTTTAGGGGTGTTTGGGTAAAGGTGTTGCATGTAAGATTTGATGAAAACCTTAAAAAGTTGTTGAGTGAATCCTTATGTCAACTTGTTTAGACCATATCTTTGTCAAACATTAAATGTTTTAATGTGGTTCTGGAGCCTAAAATGATGTATTTTAAGTTAGCTATCCAACCACAGTAATTTCATAAAAAGACCTTGTCATTTGGTTGATCTAAATGGAGAAATAATCTAAGTACTCAAAACTTCTTGAAAAAGACAGTTTCAGAAGGTCAACTTCGTGCATGCACAACTCACTTATTTTAAAAGCTTTTTCACTCCTTCCAAATCTCGGAGTTAGATTTAGGTCTTAGCTTGAAAACCTAATTGGCCTTTTATGAAAAACCAAATAATGAATCCTCCATGACCATTATAAGTTGATATGTCAAAACTGTCATTTTTCTAGATTTGAACACATGGATTCATTGGACTATAAATCAACCATACTTGTAGTTGGTAACTTTAAATTGAAATGGGAGTTAATTATAAGTGTTAACTTGATTCTCTCACAGGTATGAAATATAAAACTTTCATTTAGACCACCTGCTAGTTGAAATGCCTTAGTATGTCTAGATTTGGGTACTTTTGGTAACGGGTCTAAATAGTCGGGTTAAATCCATTATAAAATCTAAAAAAATTCATGAACACTATTAAGACATATTTTATTGACATATATAAAGGATTTTTCTAGTAATATATTTTATCTTGGTCAAACGATCTCCCGAAGTGGCATTAAAAATGAGACAGTTTGTGATTTTATTAGAAAACAACAAAGTGTTAAATATTGACGAGTCTAGTATTTTGACATAATAAATATTTGTTATCAAGTCCAAGCATGTCGTTATGAGTCTAATAAGTGTCACATTACTTATTTTAGGTCGTTGGTAGACGTACGTGATCTTAGGGTTCCTAGACCGTTCATTGTCGAGCCGTATTCGTATTGCTTTACTTGCCTTTTTAAGGTGAGTTCTCACAACTCGTTTTTATACCATTTTTATGATTTGGTGGTGGAAAGCATGACTGTTTTTATTTGAATCTATTTGAACCTTTTGAATATATTTGAAACTTGTGAACCCTTTTGAATCTATATGAACCTTTGGAATCTATTTGAACCCTTTTGAGTATATTGAAACTTATGAACCTTTGAAACTTTATGAACCTATGAAACTTGGTATATATATTGTTTGATGCTTGAGGACGACACTTCACTACTTTTAGCTCACTCACGACTCGGGATGAGAAACTTAATCCCACGACACTTCAATGCTTATTAATAGCGCTATTAGGATCAAGCCACTCCTCGCTCCATGATTTGGGGTTTATAGTACTAGAAACTTATGGCTAGTGTATGGAGTTACACTAAGGGAAACTAGTACTTTGGAAACTGATACTTGGAAACTGAAACGGTTGAATGCGTTTAAGTAGTGACCTCGCATAAACACTATAGCATACATTACACTATCTATTGTTATTTATATATATACTATTGGCAAACAAATTTTGAAACTTATTTTTGAGAATTATTTTAGTACGATATTGGAAAACCTTGGAAACTATTTACGAAACTCTTTTTGGTGTACAACTTCTGTGAAACTCACCAACTATTTCATAGTTAACCGTTTTTGTCATGCTTTTCAGGTTATCAGGTGAAAGTGGAACTTTAGATGTTGCATTGCATGGATCTTCTAGAGCTACGTGTTGGATTTGATAATAATGGACATCTTTCATTATTTGTGTTAAAAACAATTATGTAGTATCATCTGAGACTTTTATTTTGAACAATGATGTAATTGTTGGGATATTTTATGTTATTATGTTTGGGTGTTGCTTTATCATCTTTTACGATGTATATTGATATTCGTCGCATTTCGCGTTTCCGCCATTCAGCGGGGTGTGACATGAATTTGGGTCAGAAAAAGAAGAAGACAATTCACTTATTGTGCATGGAGAACAAAAACCCAATGATATGAAGAGAGCAATGATTCTTCTTAAAACTGCTCTTGAGAAGTCTTTTTACACCACACCAACCAACAACAATCTCCGCACTACTTCAAACACCAGAAACAAGTTTAATGCGAACACGGGAAGAAATGAGGCATCAATAAGACATACATGGGATGTTGGAACTAGGAATGTTAGGGCTGTAGTAAACAGGGATGATGCAGTGAGATAAGGTGTTACAATTGTAAGGGTACAGGACACTTTTTTAAGTTTTGCAAGAACAAGTAGAGGGTTAAGGACTTTAAGTACTTCAAAGAAAGGATGTTGTTGGCTAAGAAGGAACAGTCAGGGGTTTCTTTATCGGTAGAGGAATATGATTTTCTAGCACATACATACAATGAAGACTGAAGAAGGTGAAAAGGAACTGAACGCAAACTGCATTTTTATGGAGATGATTCAAAAAGCCATCTTAGACACTGATGTTGATGGTAAGCCTTCTTATGACACAGAAGCATTGGTTGAGGTACAATTTGATTCATAAAATGAATATAATTTGTTTGCTCATGATAGATAACATCCTGAGCAACCCGAGTTCATTCACGAAACATATGTGGTGATTAGGATGATAGCAATATCACTTCTAAGACTCCAAATTAATATAGATCCTAATGGGAGGTGCGGCTGACCAGGACTATGTGGATCGTGAGCAAGAGCCTGAATGGATTGAATCTTTAGTTAAGAATTTGGAAAAAGAGATTGATAAGAGTAACAACGAAAATCGCGAAGCTCAATAAGCGAAAGTCATGTTGACTCGAGAGCTTGAGAGATATAGGGAAATTGAAAACCGTTTTAAAATTGAATTGAAAACAAAAGAAATCAATGAACAAGAAGTTGTTCATAAGCAAAACTTTTGAAAATAAAACTTGATGAGCAAGCTAGTGAGATACAAAAGGTTAAAATTCTAAAAGATACGATTTCAAACCTTTCAGATTTCGAAACATGTAACGGCTATTTATAATCTTGAAAAGGAAAAAAGAAAAGTTAACAAAAAGATTATGCGAGTCTTGAAGATGAAGATCTTGATAAAATCATTGCTTTAGAAACTGAGATAAAAGAAAAGGAAAGCATCATTTTCAAAACGGGCCAGTTAATTCAAACGGAAGCCTAGGCCGTATTCGGATGGTAAAAATGCTCTTGGTTATAAAAATCTTTGTCATCTCAAGAAAGCTCTCCAGTATAAGAAATGTTTGTACGATGCTGATTTAATAATTTTGAAGAGAAATGTGTTCCTAATTCCCTTGAGACCATACAACCTACTTCCGAAAGTCAAAAAATAAACAGTGATACTTAAGTCAGTTTTGATTATGCAAATTTGAACAAACTTTACGATGACTTCGTACCACAACAGGTTAAATCAAAGGAACAAAAATACTTTTCAGAATATTTTAGGAAGGATTATTACAAATACAGTCTTTTAATAGAGGAAGAATTTCGTATGAGTAAATAAATGAAGTCGTTTAAACTGCCGAAAGCACAAATTCATTTACTCAAACAATCAATGGATGGTTAAATGGTTCTTAATTCTGAAACTTGGCTTTCACTAGTTAACCGGGAAATTTGAACTATTATAGAAAAATATATTGCACCGTTTGTTCAAGCAGTAAAACTTCGTGTACTCAATTTTGACAAAGATATAAAAGCTGAAATGCTTGAAGATTTGAAATATTTTAATTCTGTTAAAAGGAGATTGATTATCTCAAGTCAAACTAAAAAGTTTCTGAATTGGAAAATGACATTCATCGACTTTTAGAAGATGTTGTCTCCCTGATCAACTGTCTATAATTCTGCAAATCTATGGATCCGGGGATTGTGAAAAACTCAAAACTAAGCTCTCCATTAAGACTGTTAAATATGAACACTTTCTTGAAAAGCTCGAAAAAGAAAACACTCTTTATTTCAAACAATTGGATTGTAAAACAAAAGAGTGTAAATATGATAAACTTTCTTACGAGCGTGCTTACAAAGATATGGAGAAGAAAAATGAAATGTTGAGAGCATGGTTGTCAGGATCCCGATCCTGATCTTAGGATCTTACGATTTTACGATACTGTAAAGCAAAAACGATCCGGATCCTACATAAGATCTTTGCAAGCTTAAGATCTTATAGGATCCCGATCTTGACCATACGATCTTACGATCTAATCCGATCCGATCTTACTCTTCTCGGATTACAAACTAAAAAACTACAAATTTATGGGTTGTTTGTTTGTAGAATTCAAAAAACAACATGTTAATCTTTTTAAACATTTTATAATCATAATTTATGACAACATTTATATGAAACATTCATAGTATTTTGTGGTTATAATGTATTAGAATTTGTAGATTTGTATAAAATTACATAAACTATTAAGAAATAACATTAGAGTAAGATTTTAAGATCCCGATCCGATCTTACGATCACGATCTTGCAAAGACAAAAACGATCCTGGGTAGGATCCCGATCTTGACAACCTTGGTTGAGAGCTCACTTAAATGAATGAAAAGGCAAGATTGTGGATACTGAGTTTTCTAAAACTTCAACTATTAAAAAATCATCAATTTTGGGGCAACCGTCAATTTCTAAAACCGGTGAAACAGGGAATTGAACACGAGCACACTTGCAAACAATATTCACATATTATACCATATACAGACAGTATTAGCTCTCAGATGTAGAATACGACAGAAAGCTAAGATGCTCCGTCTTCTATGACCTTCATCCCGACTTTACAAAAAGCTAAGATGCTACACCTTGTTATCGAGTGGCGTATTTAACTTGGCGAGAATCGCGTCATTCTTTTGAACCCAACAAACGATGTACTATAATTTCTACCTCAAAAACCTATCCTCTGTGGTTTCAAAATTAAGACAAGGAAACAATCTAGGCCATACTTCGTCTGGCCGGCGAATCTATAATGGTAGTAGTGAACTAGTGATGGTGGTGTCACTGTGTTTCCTTTCCATGATAATATCACACGATCAAATTTTTAATGAAGATTTTCATATTTTTGACACGGCTAACAAGACTGCACATGCACAAAAGGTCCATTTTGTGGCCTAATATAATTACATAGATGATCTTAACATGCGACCGACGGACCGAGTAACTATCACTCTACTGATTGAGCATTATATTTATTGGCATCAAAATATGATTTTTCAACAACCTGTAGTTGATGGGTACAAGCCATGGCATATGCATGTCCAAATCCGACCCATCAAGATAAAAAAAGAGATCGCAAAGGCTACACACATATAATATAGTGAAAACTGTTACATTCTTATTTGTATTGGCGCCAGGTGATTTGCTGAGTCTCTACAAAGTTGGGGGTATCCATATATAGCCATGAGTTTGAACAAAACCTGATGTTTCAGCCAACTTATCGGCTTCCTCAGGGCCTCTGCTACCGGGCTTGTATGGCAGTGATTTCATTTCACCTCTGTCAATTTTGTGCAGAAGAGGAGTGAAAATCTCCCAGGCAGCCTGGTCATTCAATCAAACTTAGATTGTGATCCCAGTTGCAGAAAATTGAAGTTCAAATGGATATTTTCACTTTTAGATGATAACAGTTAGTTTATGCGTACCTTCAGCTCATCTCTGCGAACAAAATGCTGTTGATCGCCTCTTATTCTGAGAATCAAATACCAAATTAACAGACATTCAGAAACAAGCCATGTATAGCTTATTTAGTGTGTACTTATTGTTAGATGATGACTAATACACCTAAAGGTGTTATTTTATTTAGTAAATATCCAAATTAGAAGGTGATAATGTGTAGCCTATTAAATAGAAGTTAATCAGGCTTGAAAAGCCGATCAAATAAACCATTTGAGTTTTGCACTACTTTTGTGTTGTCTTTTGTTTTCTGTTACAGTTTGGCTATCATTGTGTTAATTTATTGTTGTAGTTAATGATCCCAACATAAGTTATTGTGTGTGTGTTTTTTTTTCATTTGTCTTCATATCTCATGTTTGCTAGTTTTTGGTGGACAGCATTTTCTCATGGCAATTGTAAGGATCGAGCAGAAGAAAGATTTATAATGCATAAAGGAATCATGTTTTTTTTTTTTCTATTCTTGATTAAACTCTGAATACATATGGAGGCATAGATACTTACGTGTCAAGAATCAAACGTTCATAAGCCTCTGGAATGATGGTTTGTTGATACCTCTGCCTATACGACAAGTCTAATTCACTCTGAACGGTGTTCATCTCAAGCCCAGGCTCCTTGACCTACAAGGAAGATTATGTAAGACACTTCGCCAAAATAACAAAATGGTATTTTGTGTTAATTTATAACCACTTAGCTACATCCCGTGAAAAAAATATTGATGAATAGTTATACAAACACCATCTATCGAATGCCTATAATACCTTTCAAGTATAAACACAAATCAAAATCATAAACAGTGCGCATTGTAACTCGGAAACTTCCCAAAACTAAAAATGTTTCAATTTCATGGGAGCTTTAATTAATGGAAACGAAATAAAATACTTGTATAGATTTGAATATATGTTGTTCTATCTTGAGGTCAAGTATAAATAGATTATGGAACAAGCTTGAGATGTTTATATCTAGAAGAAACGAGCAAGTATAATGACTTAAAGGGTAACTAACTTTAATGGATTTACGAGAGAAAACATAAGACTTGTTCAAATCAATAAAGATGATCAGTCTCACAAGGGATACTTACTGTTAGCTTCATGTACATGGCCTCCGAAGGTTGCAGTCTGATGACAAACTCATTTCTCCCTTGCTTTTTACCTGAAGGAATAAAGCAAGTATTGATTAACAATTTCAATACCAAGTTGCTACTAGCCCTAGTTAAGATTGAGATATCATTAGAATTCATATATAACATTATATATGAATGAACCTAATAACATACATTTATATATGTCGCCAGGAACATCCTTAAATTGCAACCGAATTTCTGCCTTTCTTGAGTTCAATGCTTTCCCTGCCTTTATAATAAAGGGAACACCTACATGTCACATAAAATTCATCAATGACATTTAATTGAAAAACGATCTCTGATAGAAACAAATGCCTAGTCAACCCACTGATAACCACGTGTGTTAAAGTGTTCCATATGTGAATCAAAAGAAATAATTCCCAGAAGGAACAACTTCGATTCAAAGGAAGGTTATATCATCTTAGAGGTAGAAATTTCGAACGGGTCAAGAAACAAAAAAAATTCAAAAGAGTGTCGTGCATACAACCACCCGAGTGTTTTTATTCGAGGATTAAGATTGTAATCTAGATTAACTCATGATTTTATATATAAAAAAACATAAAAAGAACAAAAAAGTGTCTGTGGGCAACTCAACCCGGTCCAGCTGATATTAACCCATGCAAAAAATGACACATTTTGACCTGTTACCTAATCCGCCTGACCCACGCAACTTTCTGACTCTGATCATAGTCTGGGTAAGATCCATAGATACATATGGAGTCTGAGAACTAATGATTTCATAATCATAGTATGCAGGTCAGGGTAACTAATTGATGGAAATAGATAGTAGAATTAAGAACGTTTAAACTGTCACACCTTCCCATCTTTCATTGTGAATCCTGAGAATCATTGTTGCAAAGGTGGGAGTGTTAGAGTTGTCAGGAACTGTAGGATCTTCCGTATAGCCTTCATACTGTCCAAGGACAACCTCGCTGTCTTCAATTGGGATAACAGATTGAAGAACCTGATCACAAAAACATCAGTGAGTGATCTGATCATTTCATTGGTCAATCTGTTATGTAAAAATGAATTATAGCACAAGGCTAACCGAGGTATTCTATAAGTTATGTTAGGGTGGCATGGCAACATTCAACAATCATTTAACTATTTAAGTATGTAGCCATAAGAAATGAGGCGAGGTAATTGGTAAAGAAGATAACTTTATTATAAAAAAAAGAAAAGGTCAAATCAAGCACCTTGACTTTTTCATCTCGAACATGCTCAGGCTTTAGAGAAACAGGCTTCTCCATAGCAACTAGGCAGAGCACCTGTAACAGATGATTTTGAATGATGTCCCTGATAATTCTGCGAAAGATGAACACAAGTAAGTGAGCATTTGCAGGGTCATCAGAAGCAAAAATGGCAGTTGCAACGATAATTTGCACTGCCCAATTTCTTGGGTGGATAGAAAAGACATGTATGATCACAGCCCTACGATTCGAGTAATATAGAAAATTACCCATATTGATCAAAATATCCACCACGGCCGTCAGTTCCAAAATCCTCTCTAAACACAATCTGAAAGAAAATTTCGAATGAATGAAGTATTAGCATCTGAATGGACATGGATTATATATATAATTTCATAGCATGTAAAAAATTCAAATATATCTATGTGAAACAACTAAACAAGTGAATAAAACTACGGAGTACGACATATTGTTATATAATGAAAGCCACAATCCACCTCCACGTGTAAAAAGCTGAATAGAATAGGAGCTTAGCATCGGGAATCAGGTCTGTATTCAAAGTTATTTATCAAGATCACTCAAGTAGAAACATTCAAGAAGAAGCATCACCTGTATATTAGAGATGTTGTCGCGGTTCCAGAGTGGCAAGAAGAAACGATTTGCAAAACGAAGTACCATCTGCAAATTTATTAACAGAATACATAAGTTCAGGGAGAAGCAATCTATTAGATCACAAAAGTGTGTAAGTTCAGTATTGCTATTACCAAGTTCTGCACCAATTCTTTTCCCAAATAATGATCTATACGGTATATCTGTGGTTCCTCAAACAATTCCCCAATCTGAGCACTAAGTTCTTCAGCAGACTGCAAGTCCCTACCAAATGGCTTCTCAACAACAATTCGAGTCCAACCACCAAGATCAGCTGGAAAATAGCATCGTAACTATCAGAAATCCATTTGATACGCATATAATTTAATTTTTACTACCCATAATGCAGTGAATACTATGAAGTTAAAGTTGGGATTACGAATGCATACATTTATTCATGCAATAACTCTTTATCATTTTGCAGACAGATGGATAAACAGATGGAGGAAGAGCGAGATAGAAGAGTCTCCTTGATGATCCATCTGTACTGTTTTTCGACACTTCGTACTCTGATATTGCCTTGTCCAACAAACTAAATCCCTCCTCGGTATCATAAGCACCAGCAACATATTTGATCTATACACGCAGCCACAAGTAAATAAGTGATAGAAATATCAAAGCAGAAAAGATCAAACTCTTTCGGTCCCAAATTAATCGACCCTTTTGGTTTTGGATATTTCTCAAATCTTTAAACAATATTTACATACTTTTGTGATTATTAGCGGTGACGTAAGATAATTTTAATTCTTACATATAAGATAAAGGCTTAACTTTCAATGGGATGGTTCGTGTAAAAACAAAAATTCTACTTCCAGGACTTACCAATTGCAGAAACTGGTTTACATCTTCCTCGTGTGTTTCCTCACACCCTTTGCATGGTGTAAGATATCTGCAGTAATATATTCATAAGAACGTCTATTTTTTATTTTTTTTCTTTCTTAAATTTAATACAAGGGGAAAAAAATGCAAGAAACCTCACCCACGAATACGATCTCTCAAATCGTTGTCCGAAATCTTGGTCCTAGCATAACCAAAAATATGAACATCATGCGACTGAATAAACCCCTGACGGTAGAGATGAAACAGCGCAGGAAACGTCTTCTTTTTCGCAAGATCACCAGAAGCACCAAGGACGATGATCGAAAGACATCCGGTTTCCGGCACATATTCACTTTTTGGAGACTCGGTCCCGAGTGGAGATCTCTGTACAACAGACCATTGACCAGACCCCATCTCTATACCTTCAACTTAATAATCACCCACAAATTCCAAATCAACCTCAGTTACTGATTTCGCTCAAATGATCTGAAGTTACAATCAGATCAGCAATTATTAACATTAAGTAGATTAACAAATACAATAAGATCAGCTAATATTAATATTAAATAGAATTACCAAATACATTCAGATTAGCAAATATAAGCAAATACTGACGATAATTAGCAAATACAAGACTCGTACATAGTAATAATCATCAAATCAACCTTAATAACTACCACCAAGTCCTCACAAGAGGTCTCAAGTTCAAACTCAAAAACTCGCCCATCCCGGGTAACCTAAACAAGAAAACCTTATCCGTTTACCCGTTTTAATCAAACCAACCTTAATTATAGATTTAGCTCAAATGATATAAAATTACAATCAGAATAAACAAATAAAATTGAATCAGCAACTACTTATACTTAACAGAATTAGCAAATCATAAAAAACAGAGTATTCAGATCATGGCTTATATATATAACAGAGGTAATTCAAATGATATGAAATTACAAATAAGATAATACCTTAAGATTAACAAATCAGTAACTAGTTACAAATATAACAGAACTAACCAGATAATCAGATACTAGCTAGAAATAAACAGATATATATATATTTATTATAAGAGCATGTAGATCAGGTATGTATAGAAAATATAAATCGAATCTATTAGAATAATAAAAGTGGAGTAAAAACCTTTTGATAAAAAATTGGGGAACAAAAAAAATGTTGTTGTTGATGATGCTGATAAATGAAGTTGGTAAAATAGAGGGTTTAAATTACTACCAACAACCAACTCTGTGTGTGTGTGTGTGTGTGTGTGTTTGCATGTGAAGAATATGGTTCGGTTTGGTGGTTGGTCGTTGTATTTTGACTTTTTTTCCTCACCACCAGCAGCCGTCGACGTTGACGTCACTCACACGTACGTGTCTTTATTTATGTCTTTTGTTAATATCATGCCCCCCCGGGAAGAATATTTTGTACTGCTTTTTGACCTTTTTGCAGTAATATTTCTTCCACAAATGTAGGGTAACTTTTTGAGTAATATTTGCTAAAAAGAAAATACATTGTTACAGTTAGGGTGGTGGCAACCATGCCTAAGGTTATTTTTCATGCCTAATCACTCACCAATAATATTCTTCCATCTCATCTCATATCATATCAATCTCATACCTAACAATAGATTTTTAGTGGCAATCATGCCTAACCCATACCTCAATATTCTAAGTTCATTAATATTCCAACGGGTATATTTTGTCTTCCAACGTTCATATTTGCTTCATGCCAAATCGGGGTATATTGCCGATTCTACAATCCCTCCCACCAAACCGCATGAAGCCGATTCCCAGGCAATGCCAATGCCAATCGGCATTCATCAAACCGAACCCCATGCCGCTTGCATTGCCAGTACCCTTAGGGATGGCATGGGACATATTTTTTTGAAAGGTGAATTTCTTATTAAGTGCTTCGTGTCGCGGTTCGACAGCGGGAGGTCTAGACTACGTTGTCTAAACCGGGTCCGCGCTAGAGAGCTCCCTCGAAGCGGAAATGCCTATTTCAAATACCCGATGGGGGGAAACCCCCTACTAATCCGCCCGAAGGCACGACAATTAATAGGGGTAAACCCTTGCCTTTTCCAAGATTCGAACCTGGGGTACCAGGCCCAAACCCCTTTATTAAAGGACTACCTTGAAGGAAAATCCCTCATTCAAACCCCTTGCAGGATTTGAACTCAAGACCTCCCTCCCCTAAGAGCCCCTAAGGACTCCAAGGTGGCCAACTGAGCTAAGCCAGTTGGTTGGATGGCATGGGACATATGATCAGTAGTGGAACTAGGAAAATAAAATATGGGGGTAAATTTTTGTTTTTTGTTTTTACCATAGCAACAAAGTATGAAAGACAAAAGTATGATAGAAATGATAAATCAAGTATTGTTACTTGGAGATGAATGATTTATAAGGTTTGAGAGTGTTGAATGTTGGATTTTAGTATGTAGGTGGGGGCAATTTGAATTTTGGTTGGGGTCACTTTCGAAAAATGGTCAAAACTATAAAAAAAAATCTTATCTTTTTCGACTAGCATGGGTAGGGCTGAGCATCGGGCCGATCCCGACCCGAATCCCGACAAGCCGGCAAACACAAACCGACTACCGACCCCGACAAGCCCGACTAACATGATTCGGGACTCGGGATCGGGACGGGATTCGGGATTTGATCGGTTTTGTTTGTTGTTTTTTGGTTTTCGGCCCGTCCCGACCCGATCCCGACAAGCCCGACTAACCGGAAAATAGAAACCGACTCCCGACCCCGACAAGGCCGACTAACATGATTCGGGACTCGGGATCGGGACGGAATTCGGGATTTGGTCGGTTTTGCTCACCCCTAAGCATGGGTGGCACCGCCACCCCAAACCCACTATATAGGTCCGCTCCTGCATATGATCCTTTAGATATTCACATGATCCGATCTATTAATGGTGGATATAGATGAACGAAATTTATCACTAGAGGGTGTAATTGAGCCGAGCCAAGCCAGAGCTCAACAAGGCTCGAGCTCGGCTCGAAAAATAAAAGGTTGGCTCGAGCTCGGCTCGATTGCTTGTCAAGATTTAACCATCCAAGCTTGAGCTCGGCTCGAGTAGGATTCGAGCAAAGCTCGAGCTTATCTTGAAAAGCTCAAAATTATATATATGAAAAGCTCGAATATGTGCCAACTAGTATTTGCAACTGAACTCGGCCCGAACAAAATAGCAGATACACCATTCCGTGTCAATACGAATTGCAAATTGCATCTGCCACAAAAAAATTATAGTTTGCACACAAAACTTGTACATGATCTCGAATCACAAACTATAAGAGAAATACTTCACCGTTTGAAAACTAAATTATATATTTCTAAGAGTAATAAAACCAGAAATAAAATTCTCATAACCAAGGCCAACATTATAGTTTAAATGGTCTAAAAAGGCATCCAATTTGCCACTTTTTTCTTTTGTAGGCATTCAACTTTTTTTTTCCTAATGTAGTCAAATACTTTCTTAATCTTCCTATTGTAGCCATAAATCTTACGTGGCATGATCTAATCAAAAGTTAATTACATAAATTTACATAAATCGTCCTTGTGGCTCTAAACAATTACATCATTCATCCTTGAGTCAATTATTAAAAGGTCCCTGTGGCACTAATAATTTACACATTCCGTCCTTGTAGCTATAAACTTAAACTAATCCAGACAGCCACCATCCACCGCCTGCCGCCAACATCAAAAACTTGTGTGCTCCCTGTCGTGGGTCTCTTTGTGGTGAGTTCCGGTGTGGTAAATCTTCAAATAATCACCATCAACTAATAAACACCCC
The DNA here is from genome assembly GCA_019973895.1 of Chrysanthemum seticuspe. Classification (NCBI taxonomy): domain Eukaryota; kingdom Viridiplantae; phylum Streptophyta; class Magnoliopsida; order Asterales; family Asteraceae; genus Chrysanthemum; species Chrysanthemum seticuspe. The sequence continues at coordinate 148,209,843 of BPTQ01000003.1, read as the reverse complement.
CTCCCACCACGACATCACCACAAAACCACCACCAAAACCACTATCACACCACCCAACCACCTTCATAATCTGCCGCGGCACTCACCAAAGTACCACACCATCAAACAAACCCGTATAACCATATCATATCATATAAAATGATTAAACTAACATAAATACATCAGCATAATGTATAGTAATCGTGGGTTGAACATAATTGTGTATCTTTTTATTCCCACAACAAACACCCATCCACAAACAATAAAGTATAGTACCAATAAGCTGCTAGTTTGAGGTCATATGAACAAGGCTGGCAAGGATTCTATGTGGAATCGAGCTTTAAACCAACACTAACGGCGGCGTAATTGAACCATCAGCAGTTGGTATTTTATGATTAAATGGATGTGTTAGAAACAAACACATAGACCTTGATAGATCTTAAGCACTCGGAGATCGTTAGTGTTGCCTATGTAATCACAAGCAAACTAATAGAAGATCTCTACAACTTGGTATTGTAGCGGAAAATAAATACAAGTTATAATAACTAAGAACACTTTTGATCCTCTATGGATCTTTGATTATAGAAACTCTATGTTTCGGATAGAATACAAGACTTGAGAAACTTGAGAAAAACTTTTCTATTACAAACTAATATGGTTTCTTATATAGGCAAGAAACCCTAATGAGCGTTGACAAATTACGCTCCTAAAACTAACATAGACTAAGCATGCAACTAGACAAGCATGCAACTAATCATATTGTTTTGTTAATCATTTTGTTTATTCTGATAAGCTCTACATAATACGGCGCCAACCTATACATACGGCGCTGACTTTTACTCTAAAACTGAGCTTATCTCTCCTACGTGGTTCCCACTTTCAGCAGCAACACAATGTCTGCTTTATCACTTCTGCTGAAGTATAGCTTCGGCAGAATCATTTCTTCTTCGGCAGAATCGTTTCTTCTTCGGCAGAATCAGAATCACTTTGGCAGAATCAGTAGATTACCTTAATTCCCAACAATCCTCCCCTAAACTGGAATTTGACTAGGTTAAGTTCCAGTTTCCTTGATAGATCTATAATGCTGTTGAGGATTGTAACATTTTTCTTGAGAATTGTAACAGAATGTTTGTTGAGCAATGAGTGGACAATATCTTGAGGATCAGCAACCAAGATTCAGAAGAAGAATATCTGGATGATGACTGAACTGTGAAACACCAGATCTTTGCAGCAACATATGACATCGTGTACATCAAAACATATAAGTTCAATACTATTCTCATCACTTCCAGGTGTGTTAACTCTTGTGAGAGGTGAATCATCGAAATTAATGGATTTGATGTCTCTTTACCAATAGCCATTACTACTGGAGTAGCCACATGTTTGAGTTCGAAAACTATGGTACATGGATAACCATCTGATGTATTGGCAAATCAGTAACCATATAAACGGATTTGGCTTGTCTTTACCTGTAGCCGTTTGCTCAGGACTAGTTAATTCTTAGAATTGGTGAATTGAGAACCAAATATGGAGTCAGGTGCCTTTACCACATGCCATATTCATGTGGGCTAGCCAATTCTTGGATTCCAAAAAGGAATAGACCATGGTGAATTGATGACCATACAACCCTCAGCAGTTAAGCATGGGTGGTTGCAAACCCTATGGTTTTGAGCAAAGCATTACAGCTATCAACAGATTTGATGTGTCTTTACCAAAGTTGTACCCTTTGGACTAGCCAACTCTTTAATATACACAAGGTACATCTGGTGAGTTAAAGACCATCAGAGTTGAAAAAAAATTCTGCATAAAAGTAGTTTTTTTTTTTTTTTTTTTTTTTTTTTTTTTTTTTTTTTTTTTTTTAACTAAGAAAAGGTTTATAATACTGAAAAAGCTTAATAATAATTTTGAAAAGGAAAATTAAAGACTTAATTTTTATTAAATAAACGCTATCACTATTTTTAAAATGATGTTTTTGTGAGTTTTCTTTTCTTTTTTTTTTTTTTTTTTTTTTTTTTTTTTTTTATGAAAGTCTTTTACTTAAAAAAATTAGACAAAAATAGACAAATAACATAAATACTGCAATCTCAAATGAACAAAGCAAAGTAGTGAAGAGAGTACCAAGTGTCCTGATATGGATGAAGAAGAGGCCTATTGCATCTGTTGAAGTTGAGTTTTGATCAATCCTACCAGTGTTAGAGCTGACTGTCTTTCATTTCCCACAGGGTCTAGAGGAATTTCCAATTTCTGGCTCAGCATCTTTTCCATAAGTCTTTTAGGCAGAGGGTACTTTCTTTCAGATAACATGCACACAGTGATTCCACCCTTAGTCTCAAGGACATGCACCCGAGGGAGAGGATAGAATCTCCAAGATATAAGCTTCCACCGATGTGAGTTTTCCCAAATGGAAGATGCTTTGCTGTTGGGAATGTGGGAGTTCAACAGAACTTGAAGATCTCCTGGTAAAAACATCCCAGAACCTTGAGGTTCTTTGTTGCAATAATGGGTGGAAACTTGAGTGAACAGAGAGATTAAGTCTGCCCTGTCGATCAAGTGTAGAATTTCCTTTAGAAAGGTGAATTCCATTGGAGTGGAGTTCCTTCGAAGAAGAACATTCATCTCATCATCCTTTAATTTCCACTCTATCACCCCATCTGAGTTTCCATCAGGAAAGTCAGCAGCAGACCCTTCTATAATGAAAGTAGAGTCATCAGCTTCAAGATCCAAAGGAGATATTTTAGCCATTCTCTTCTTCCTCCTCCCAGGCTGATAGATATCCCTTGAGGGAGCATTTTCATCTTCTGCATTGATAGTAGGACTTGTATCAGTAGATGGAGATTGGGTTGAAGCGCGAAGTGCTTTCATCCTGTGGGATATCCTTATAGCCTTTTCTGTTTTGGTTTCTGCGAGATCAGCTTCCTTAACTTTAGAATCTTCCAGTATGCCATCAGGTATTACTGAGGGAGAGGGAGCTGATGCTTCAGGTGCTTCAGGAGGAATGGAAGATGGTTCAGCAGATTGACCCTTGGCAGTAGAGGAGGCAACTTCAGAAGTTGCTTCAGCAGGAATGACTGGAGAGGATTCCTTGGTTGGAGCATCATCAGCCTTGAGTCTTTTGGCTTCTGGAGCAGCTTCATTCTCTGAAGTCCTCTTTAGGTTGAGAGATTTTGCTAAAGATAATGATCTTTCCTCCATGATTTGGTTATATTTGCGATACAGGACATGATCAGGAAAAGCCTTGACTTGTTTCATTGTTAGGCCAGAGTTGGACTGTGAGTATTGGTTTTTCACCACCCTTCTTATTTCATCTTTAGTGGGAGGTTTGTTTTTGACCTTCTGAGCTTGAATGGCCCTCTTTTGTGCAGTTGCTTCTTGCCTCCTTTGTCTTCCCTGAGCCATCATTCGCTCCACATAATTGTCACTGAGGAAATCTTCACCTAATATACTTTGAGCTAGAGAAGGTTTTGAAATGACTTGCTGGGTGAGGATATCCCAGTGTGCAGCAGGCATCTTAACCCTCAGTTCATCTAGTTCTTTTCTTCTCTCAGGAGTCAATGATGAGAATTCCTCTGTTTCAAGTTGTTTAGCCAATGCTACACTTTCCTTTGACATCTCAAACTCTGCCAATCTACTTGCTTGACCCAGTCTTTCCTCCTCAGTCACCAGGTTAGGACCAAGTTCATCTTCAGTGATGATATTTTTCCCTTTATCATCAGGCTGCTTAGCACACTCTTCTTCAGTTAGATCAACTATAGGAATTTCTACTGGAGTACCTAGATCAACATGTTGATGTAGATTATCAACTGGAGTGGTCAAGACAACAACATCAGGAAGATCTGCTGAAGTTGAAGGGCCTGATGGTTCTTGAACAGATGAAGATTGTCCAAGATCTGGAGATGCATCCTCCATTTGCATATCAGCAGATGCAGCCTTATCACCCCTAGGTTCCTCTGAAGCTTCAGAAGAAACCTTATGAAGATCAGATCTCTTTCTTCTGGTGTACAGAACAGGTTTCTTCTTCTTTGATGAAGTGGCAGCTACTGATGAAGGGTCATTGAGAGAAACTTCAGCCAACATGTCCAGAGATCCAAAGGGAGGAACTTCTTGTTCTTCATCAGAGGAAACCATAAGTTTCCTTTTGGAAGACCCTTTTAGCTTGTGCTCTAAGACCTTAACCTGATTCTGCAGTTCTTCAATTTTACCCCCAAGAGACAATTTGGTCTCTGCAAGTTCCTTTTTCAGATTACTAACCTCTGCAGCATACCTGTTGACAAGAGCATACACAGATGAGAGTGTAATGGGGTCCTCAGCTCCACCAGCAGATTGCTCTGTGGTAAGGGGAGCCTCATTGGACCTTTCAGAAGTATCCTGGTCATGCTCAATGTGAGGAAGATCTTCATCGAGAGGATCCCTCACAGGACTTGGTGTGGGTGGTCTATTAAGATCTGACTCAACATTAGTATCAAGTGTGGGAGGAGGACTGGGACAGGGTGTCTGGTCTGGAGCAACATGAGTTGCTTCAATAGTTGAAGATGGGCCCTCATCAATATTAACCAATGGATTACCATCAGTAGCAATAGGTGAGATAGGAGGATTATGAGTCACATTCTCCTCATCAGCAGCCTCATTACCTTGGGGCAACATGGCAGCTAGCAAGGGATGATGTTCCCCCTGAAAGTGGGTTTTCATGGTTGCAAACAGTTTAGCAGTCAAAGAGCCTATAGGATAAAAAGCTTGGGCTTGGGTAGAGGTGTCTAATATAATTTGTAAAAACCTTGGGTACATTAAAAATTTTCCCTTTGTCTTTTGAATATTTTCAATCATGTTTTCGAAAATATACTTAGAAAAATTGAAAGTTACCCCTTGAGAAAGACACACAATACCATATCCCAGTCTAGTAGAGAACTGGTCCCATCCTCCGGTCTTGTTGCTCATGCATTGGAGCAGTGTGTGAACCAGGAACCTCCATTTTGGGCAGAGTTCCTTCTTTAGCCACATATCTGTTCTTGTTCCTTGATACCCAATAGCTCTAAGTCCATTCAGCACATCTTCCTGATTAGAGTAAAATACTCCATCAGCATCTTCCAAGTGAAGCTTCCTCCTAATCAGATCCTCTGTTATATTGTACTCTGTTTCATCAATCACAGCCCTAATCTCTGTTTCACTCCTCTTCTCAGCAGATGCCTAAAATTGAGTAATCAGCGATTCATATATCTCATTTGGAGAATGAGTTAGAGCATAACGAATCTTGGACCTTTTCAGGAATTCCACCATTGGTTCGTACAATTCATATCCCTTGCCATTTCCCAGAAATGCAACTTTGTTGTGATCATATTTAAATTCAAGAGCCATGAGGAATATGAGTGTTTAGAGTTAAGATTCTTGAAATGGTGAGTGTTTGTGAAAGTGGAATGAGAGGGAATTTGTTTGTTCTGAAGCGAGTGATGGTGGATGAAGTGTTTTTGCCCAAATTATGGTCAAAGAAAAATGGACCGTTTGGTTGACCATTGCTGACGTGTATGACATCTTTGACCCAACCCAAAATAACACTTCGGCAGAAACATATGATCAATCTGCTGAAGTTATGGCATCAGCAGAATGCATCAAAGATAAGAATATCTTCGGTAAGTTTCTAGAATTACTGTGCCACCTACTTGCATTAAACTCGTTGAACCTTGAATCCGTCTATAAAATGATCCCAATGTAACTCATCTTTTCACCAAGATCCCCAAATATTTACCACAAACCCTAGAAGTAAAATAACCTCAATTAACCCAATAGCACCATGAATACCAAACCTGAGATCATAGATCTCACTTCCTCATCTTCCTCATCCTCTTCATCATCATCAAGTGGTGAATCAAACCCATGGTTCCATTACTTTCCTCAACCCTATCCAAAACCAAATAAATCGCCCTTTCTTCCTTCTTCAGAAGATGACAGTGTAGTGAATCCAAGTGAATCTGCTGATGATTCTGATGACTCCTATAAGGAGGGAACTTCTTACTCCCAACCTCCAGCACCTCGGTCTCAACAAAGACCTCGTGCCAGGAATCCGCCACTCCCCAAAGATAGAGAGGTGGTTCTTGGTCTCACTGCACCATCTTTTGGTGCATCAACACCCATCGTATAGAAGAAGGGCTTGAGGAGGGTGGATCGATTGCATTTTGGTTGAAATGAATAGATGAAGCACACAGGACACGATAGTTCTCTACGTCATCCTGCGTGGTCATCGTCATCGTCAATCGTTTTCATCAATCCATCCCTCCATTTTGGTCCTTAGCATCTTCGTCGTGCTGGTCATGCATATCCAACCAGCCAGTTAGACTGAATGGGTGGTTATGCAAGACCTACGAAAGCAAAGCCAGCATCAAAGGCATATCCAGCATTCCATTAGATTTCGGAATGAAAGATATACACTAGATTAGGCTTAGCTTAAGTGTACAGCTCGTATCTTGAGGATGCAAAATAGAAGTTGACTTTTTGTAAGCTGTAAACTGTTTCTTGAATGAATGAATGAACAATTTGACTTCAATTTCTTTTCTTTCAGTATTATCTTCAGTAGAATCAAATTGTATGCTTCAGTATTTGTTATCAGAAGAAACAAGCAATACTCTTTCAGCTATCTGACCATGTACTAATAAGCCACTCTTGATGAAGTTGATATTGATCATGGGATGTGTATACTGCAATCCAGATAAGGAACAGACAAAATGCAGTACAGACAACTGCAAAACAGACACTAAAACATACACAACAACAAAAACAAACAAACTAGAGAAATATTAGAAGTTAGTGTTAGAGTACAAGCTAAAATATAAAAACAAACAAAAATCTGCAGAGTTTGCACAAATCCTCCCCTGAGGCATATGCCTCCCCTGAGGCCTATGCCTCCCCTTAAACTATGCAGTCAAGGGTTTAGCATTCCAATATTGACCACGAGGTGTTGAAACCTTGGTCCATCAAACGCTTTTGTTAATAAGTCTGCCACATTATCATCAGTATGGATTTTAGCCAGAATACTTTTTGTAAACTATTTTCACCGATTTTAGGTATGACTACTATTACACCGTCTGAATAATTGTTTTCGCAAACTACCTGGTTCCAAAGTTGTGGAGCACCAGTTATAACCTTACGATTTGGGAACTGACGTATCAAATTCCCCTCCGTATCCGGAGTCCCCTCCGTATACGGAGTCCCCTCCTAAACACGTTTGAGACGTCTAAAAACAAACAAAAATATAAAATCGAACATGAGATTGTGATTGAAGATTATAAAGAGATCAAACAAACAAAAACAACAACACATACAAAATCACAGACAAAACGTCAACAGACATGACGTAAAACAGACAAGGAATAGACCTAACGTCATATGTGTAGGGTACTAGTTATAGTTGAAGTAGTTCTCACCGAATAATCATGTACCAGTCTATCGACTTT
>BPTQ01000003.1:148173207-148185713 GCA_019973895.1 Chrysanthemum seticuspe | reverse complement strand
CAGTTTACCGTGTTAGGAGTTGTCGTAATAGCTAGATAGTTCCTTTGACCTTGAATTGGATCAGTTTAAGGTCAAATCCCCTCCTAACAACCCTTAATTCCATTAGATGACTAAGACGGCTTCACTAAGACTAAGACGGCTTCTTCTTTGCTAAGACGGCTTCTTCTTTACTAAGACGGCTTCGATATGAAGTCGTCTTCACAATTACGTCTGTCACACAACGACGACTTTCACCCTTGGTGCATCCTCTCTATTCGAGTCAAGATCTCATTTTCAGTCGCGGCATACATATCCAACCGCGGCATAATACATCTCGAATAGTCTTATTTGTTATACTAATTGTTTTGTTATACTAATCAACGTACGAACAGATCAACGTACGATTCAGATCAAATCATCATCTTCGCATTTAACAGTTGCGAATAATCCCAAAGAACGGATATATTCTTTGGTATAATCAAACATTATCTATTCAAAAAAGAGTTCAAAGAGTTCAGAACATAAGATAGGCTTTGTATCTCAAAGATATTAGTTTCTAGGTATCTCCTAGCTTGAGAAAAAACTTATCTATTACAAACTAATATGGTTTCTTATATAGGCAAGAAACCCTAATAAGCGTTGACAATTTACGCTTCTACTACTAAACTAGACTTAGCATGCAACTAGACAAGCATGCAACTAATCATATTGTTTTGTTAATCATATTGTTTATTCTGATAAGCTCTACATAATACGGCGCCAACCTATACATACGGCGCTGACTTTTACTCTAGAACTGAGCTTATCTCTCCTACGTGGTTCCCACTTTCAGCAGCAACACACTGTCTGCATTAACACTTCTGCTGAAGTATAGCTTCGGCAGAATCATTTCTTCTTCGGCAGAATCGTTTCTTCTTCGGCAGAATCAGAATCACTTCGGCAGAATCAGTAGATTACCTTAATTCCCAACAATCCTCCCCTAAACTGGAATTTGACTAGGTTAAGTTCCAGTTTCCTTGATAGATCGATAATGCTGTTGAGGATTGTGCCATTTGACGAAAAATTTCCAAACAAGATCCTCTACATATCTTAAACACTTCTGAGCTATGAAAGTACAGGTGCTTGAGGATCAGCAGCAAAGAATCAGAAGAAGAACACCTCTATGATGAAATAATCTGTAAAGCACCAGATCTTTGCAGCAACATATGACATCAGGTACATCAATAACGGATAAGTTCAATACTATTCTCATCACTTCCAGGTGTGTTAACTCCTGTGAGAGGTGAATCATTGAAATTAATGGATTTGATGTCTCTTTACCAATAGCCATTACTACTGGAGTAGCCACATGTTTGTGTTCGAAAACTATGGTACATTGATAACCATCTGATTTATTGGCAAACCAGCAACCATATAAACGGATTTGGATTGTCTTTACCTGTAGCCGTTTGCTCAGGACTAGTCAATTCTTAGAATTGGTGAATTGAGCACCAAATATGGATTCAGTTGCCTTTACCACATGCCATATACATGTGGGCTAGCCAATTCTTGGATTCCAAAAAGGAATAGACCATGGTGAATTGATGACCATACAACCCTCAGCAGTTAAGCATGGGTGGTTGCAGACCCTATGATTTTGAGCAAACCATTACAGCTATTAACAGATTTGATGTGTCTTTACCAAAGCTGTACCCTTTGGACTAGCCAACTCTTTGATATACACAAGGTACATCTGGTGAGTTAAAGACCATCAGAATTGAAAAAAAAATTCTGCATAAAAGTAGTTTTAATAACTAAGAAAAGGTTTATAATACTGAAAAAGCTTAATAATAATTTTGAAAAGGAAAATTAAAGACTTAATTTTTATTAAATAAAACGCTATCACTAGTTTTTAAAATGATGTTTTTGTGAGTTTTCTTTTCTTTTTTTTTTTTTTTTTTTTTTTTTTTTTATGAAAGTCTTTTACTTAAAAAAATTAGACAAAAATAGACAAATAACATAAATACTGCAATCTCAAATGAACAAAGCAAAGTAGTGAAGAGAGTACCAAGTGTCCTGATATGGATGAAGAAGAGGCCTATTGCATCTGTTGAAGTTGAGTTTTGATCACATCCTACCAGTGTTAGAGCTGACTGTCTTTCATTTCCCACAGGGTCTAGAGGAATTTCCAATTTCTGGCTCAGCATCTTTTCCATAAGTCTTTTAGGCAGAGGGTACTTTCTTTCAGATAACATGCACACAGTGATTCCACCCTTAGTCTCAAGGACATGCACCCGAGGGAGAGGATAGAATCTCCAAGATATAAGCTTCCACCGATGTGAGTTTTCCCAAGATGGAAGATGCTTTGCTGTTGGGAATGTGGGAGTTCAACAGAACTTGAAGATCTCCTGGTAAAAACATCCCAGAACCTTGAGGTTCTTTGTTGCAATAATGGGTGGAAACTTGAGTGAACAGAGAGATTAAGTCTGCCCTGTCGATCAAGTGTAGAATTTCCTTTAGAAAGGTGAATTCCATTGGAGTGGAGTTCCTTCGAAGAAGAACATTCATCTCATCATCCTTTAATTTCCACTCTATCACCCCATCTGAGTTTCCATCAGGAAAGTCAGCAGCAGACCCTTCTATAATGAAAGTAGAGTCATCAGCTTCAAGATCCAAAGGAGATATTTTAGCCATTCTCTTCTTCCTCCTCCCAGGCTGATAGATATCCCTTGAGGGAGCATTTTCATCTTCTGCATTGATAGTAGGACTTGTATCAGTAGATGGAGATTGGGTTGAAGCGCGAAGTGCTTTCATCCTGTGGGATATCCTTATAGCCTTTTCTGTTTTGGTTTCTGCGAGATCAGCTTCCTTAACTTTAGAATCTTCCAGTATGCCATCAGGTATTACTGAGGGAGAGGGAGCTGATGCTTCAGGTGCTTCAGGAGGAATGGAAGATGGTTCAGCAGATTGACCCTTGGCAGTAGAGGAGGCAACTTCAGAAGTTGCTTCAGCAGGAATAGACTGGAGAGGATTCCTTGGTTGGAGCATCATCAGCCTTGAGTCTTTTGGCTTCTGGAGCAGCTTCATTCTCTGAAGTCCTCTTTAGGTTGAGAGATTTTGCTAAAGATAATGATCTTTCCTCCATGATTTGGTTATATTTGCGATACAGGACATGATCAGGAAAAGCCTTGACTTGTTTCATTGTTAGGCCAGAGTTGGACTGTGAGTATTGGTTTTTCACCACCCTTCTTATTTCATCTTTAGTGGGAGGTTTGTTTTTGACCTTCTGAGCTTGAATGGCCCTCTTTTGTGCAGTTGCTTCTTGCCTCCTTTGTCTTCCCTGAGCCATCATTCGCTCCACATAATTGTCACTGAGGAAATCTTCACCTAATATACTTTGAGCTAGAGAAGGTTTTGAAATGACTTGCTGGGTGAGGATATCCCAGTGTTGCAGCAGGCATCTTAACCCTCAGTTCATCTAGTTCTTTTCTTCTCTCAGGAGTCAATGATGAGAATTCCTCTGTTTCAAGTTGTTTAGCCAATGCTACACTTTCCTTTGACATCTCAAACTCTGCCAATCTACTTGCTTGACCCAGTCTTTCCTCCTCAGTCACCAGGTTAGGACCAAGTTCATCTTCAGTGATGATATTTTTCCCTTTATCATCAGGCTGCTTAGCACACTCTTCTTCAGTTAGATCAACTATAGGAATTTCTACTGGAGTACCTAGATCAACATGTTGATGTAGATTATCAACTGGAGTGGTCAAGACAACAACATCAGGAAGATCTGCTGAAGTTGAAGGGCCTGATGGTTCTTGAACAGATGAAGATTGTCCAAGATCTGGAGATGCATCCTCCATTTGCATATCAGCAGATGCAGCCTTATCACCCCTAGGTTCCTCTGAAGCTTCAGAAGAAACCTTATGAAGATCAGATCTCTTTCTTCTGGTGTACAGAACAGGTTTCTTCTTCTTTGATGAAGTGGCAGCTACTGATGAAGGGTCATTGAGAGAAACTTCAGCCAACATGTCCAGAGATCCAAAGGGAGGAACTTCTTGTTCTTCATCAGAGGAAACCATAAGTTTCCTTTTGGAAGACCCTTTTAGCTTGTGCTCTAAGACCTTAACCTGATTCTGCAGTTCTTCAATTTTACCCCCAAGAGACAATTTGGTCTCTGCAAGTTCCCTTTTTCAGATTACTAACCTCTGCAGCATACCTGTTGACAAGAGCATACACAGATGAGAGTGTAATGGGGTCCTCAGCTCCACCAGCAGATTGCTCTGTGGTAAGGGGAGCCTCATTGGACCTTTCAGAAGTATCCTGGTCATGCTCAATGTGAGGAAGATCTTCATCGAGAGGATCCCTCACAGGACTTGGTGTGGGTGGTCTATTAAGATCTGACTCAACATTAGTATCAAGTGTGGGAGGAGGACTGGGACAGGGTGTCTGGTCTGGAGCAACATGAGTTGCTTCAATAGTTGAAGATGGGCCCTCATCAATATTAACCAATGGATTACCATCAGTAGCAATAGGTGAGATAGGAGGATTATGAGTCACATTCTCCTCATCAGCAGCCTCATTACCTTGGGGCAACATGGCAGCTAGCAAGGGATGATGTTCCCCCTGAAAGTGGGTTCTCATGGTTGCAAACAGTTAGCAGTCAAAGAGCCTATAGGATAAAAAGCTTGGGCTTGGGTAGAGGTGTCTAATATAATTTGTAAAAACCTTGGGTACATTAAAAATTTTCCCTTTGTCTTTTGAATATTTTCAATCATGTTTTCGAAAATATACTTAGAAAAATTGAAAGTTACCCCTTGAGAAAGACACACAATACCATATCCCAGTCTAGTAGAGAACTGGTCCCATCCTCCGGTCTTGTTGCTCATGCATTGGAGCAGTGTGTGAACCAGGAACCTCCATTTTGGGCAGAGTTCCTTCTTTAGCCACATATCTGTTCTTGTTCCTTGATACCCAATAGCTCTAAGTCCATTCAGCACATCTTCCTGATTAGAGTAAAATACTCCATCAGCATCTTCCAAGTGAAGCTTCCTCCTAATCAGATCCTCTGTTATATTGTACTCTGTTTCATCAATCACAGCCCTAATCTCTGTTTCACTCCTCTTCTCAGCAGATGCCTAAAATTGAGTAATCAGCGATTCATATATCTCATTTGGAGAATGAGTTAGAGCATAACGAATCTTGGACCTTTTCAGGAATTCCACCATTGGTTCGTACAATTCATATCCCTTGCCATTTCCCAGAAATGCAACTTTGTTGTGATCATATTTAAATTCAAGAGCCATGAGGAATATGAGTGTTTAGAGTTAAGATTCTTGAAATGGTGAGTGTTTGTGAAAGTGGAATGAGAGGGAATTTGTTTGTTCTGAAGCGAGTGATGGTGGATGAAGTGTTTTTGCCCAAATTATGGTCAAAGAAAAATGGACCGTTTGGTTGACCATTGCTGACGTGTATGACATCTTTGACCCAACCCAAAATAACACTTCGGCAGAAACATATGATCAATCTGCTGAAGTTATGGCATCAGCAGAATGCATCAAAGATAAGAATATCTTCGGTAAGTTTCTAGAATTACTGTGCCACCTACTTGCATTAAACTCGTTGAACCTTGAATCCGTCTATAAAATGATCCCAATGTAACTCATCTTTTCACCAAGATCCCCAAATATTTACCACAAACCCTAGAAGTAAAATAACCTCAATTAACCCAATAGCACCATGAATACCAAACCTGAGATCATAGATCTCACTTCCTCATCTTCCTCATCCTCTTCATCATCATCAAGTGGTGAATCAAACCCATGGTTCCATTACTTTCCTCAACCCTATCCAAAACCAAATAATCGCCCTTTCTTCCTTCTTCAGAAGATGACAGTGTAGTGAATCCAAGTGAATCTGCTGATGATTCTGATGACTCCTATAAGGAGGGAACTTCTTACTCCCAACCTCCAGCACCTCGGTCTCAACAAAGACCTCGTGCCAGGAATCCGCCACTCCCCAAAGATAGAGAGGTGGTTCTTGGTCTCACTGCACCATCTTTTGGTGCATCAACACCCATCGTATAGAAGAAGGGCTTGAGGAGGGTGGATCGATTGCATTTTGGTTGAAATGAATAGATGAAGCACACAGGACACGATAGTTCTCTACGTCATCCTGCGTGGTCATCGTCATCGTCAATCGTTTTCATCAATCCATCCCTCCATTTTGGTCCTTAGCATCTTCGTCGTGCTGGTCATGCATATCCAACCAGCCAGTTAGACTGAATGGGTGGTTATGCAAGACCTACGAAAGCAAAGCCAGCATCAAAGGCATATCCAGCATTCCATTAGATTTCGGAATGAAAGATATACACTAGATTAGGCTTAGCTTAAGTGTACAGCTCGTATCTTGAGGATGCAAAATAGAAGTTGACTTTTTGTAAGCTGTAAACTGTTTCTTGAATGAATGAATGAACAATTTGACTTCAATTTCTTTTCTTTCAGTATTATCTTCAGTAGAATCAAATTGTATGCTTCAGTATTTGTTATCAGAAGAAACAAGCAATACTCTTTCAGCTATCTGACCATGTACTAATAAGCCACTCTTGATGAAGTTGATATTGATCATGGGATGTGTATACTGCAATCCAGATAAGGAACAGACAAAATGCAGTACAGACAACTGCAAAACAGACACTAAAACATACACAACAACAAAAACAAACAAACTAGAGAAATATTAGAAGTTAGTGTTAGAGTACAAGCTAAAATATAAAAACAAACAAAAATCTGCAGAGTTTGCACAAATCCTCCCCTGAGGCATATGCCTCCCCTGAGGCCTATGCCTCCCCTTAAACTATGCAGTCAAGGGTTTAGCATTCCAATATTGACCACGAGGTGTTGAAACCTTGGTCCATCAAACGCTTTTGTTAATAAGTCTGCCACATTATCATCAGTATGGATTTTAGCCACTTTTATCAAATGTTTTTCATAAGCATCTCTTATAAAGTGGTGCCTGATTTCAATGTGTTTCGTTCGACTGTGAAAAACTGGATTTTTGACTATGCAGATGGTACTTTGATTATCTATATGAATTGTAGTGTTCATAAAGTTGTACCCATAGTCCAGCAATTGGTTCTGAATCCAAAGGACTTGTCCACAGCAATTTGCAGCAGCAACGTACTCTGCTTCAGTAGTTGAGGTGGCCACAATGGTTTGTTTCTTGCATTGCCAAGAAATCAACCTTTTGCCTAGAAATTGGCAGCCTCCAGTTGTGGATCTTCTATCCAGATTTGCACCAGCATAATCACTGTCACTATATGCTTCTAACTTGAAAGGAGATTCTTTTGGGTACCAAAGGCCTAAAAGAGGTTGGCCTTTGAGGTACTTAAAGATCTTCTTGACATCATTGAGATGAGAAGCAAGTGGAGTGACTTGATGTCGAGAACAAACACTCACAGCAAACGTAATATCAGGCCTTGAAGCTGTCAGATACATCAATGAACCAATCATGGACCTGTATAGATGCACATTCACAGGTAGATCTGGTTCATTATTTGCTTTAGTCTTTGGAGCTTCATAAGGTGTGGTGGCAGTCCTAACACCTTCCATACCAAACTTCTTCAGAATGTCCTTCACATATTTATCTTGACTGATAAAGATGCCATCTTGTTTCTGCTGAACTTGGAGACCCAAAAAGAAAGTAAGTTCTCCCATAGCACTCATTTGAAATTCACCCTTCATAAGTTCCTCGAATTCCCTGCACCAAGCTTCGTTTGTGGAACCAAATATAATGTCGTCCACATACACTTGCACCAGAATGATGTCGGAGTAATTCTTCTTGAGGAACAGAGTTTTATCAATAGCACCTCTCCTATAGCCATGCTTCAGCAGGAATGATGAAAGCCGAGCATACCAAGCTCTTGGAGCCTGATGTAAGCCATAGAGAGCTTTAACAACTTTGTAAACATGATTTGGGTGATCTGGGTCTTCAAATCCCTTTGGTTGAGTGACATAAACCTCTTCTTCAATCTCACCATACAGAAAAGCACCTTTGACATCCATTTGATACACCATGAAGCCCATATAAGAAGCATAAGCCAAGAAAATGCGAATTGCTTCAACTCTGGCAACAGGGGCAAACACTTCAGCATAGTCAATCCCTTCCTCTTGTCTGAAGCCTTGAGCTACTAATCTTGCTTTGTTTTTGATCACAACACCCCTAGCATCTCTCTTATTCTTCAGAACCCACTTTGTCCCAATGGCATATTTGCCATCAGGTAGTGGAACCAAGATCCAAACCTGCTGATTGTGAAATTGTTGCATCTCTTCTTGCATTGCTTCTAGCCAACTTGAATCATTAAGAGCTTGAGATACACTGGTTGGTTCCACTTGAGAGAGAAAACAAGCAAACAGACAATGTTGGAAGTCTGTGTGATTGTCTCTTTGTTGGTTGGAGACATAAGAGAGAAAAGCAATCTGTCCAAATTGAGGACTTGTGATAGCCCTTCGAGTTCTAACAGGTGCCAGAAGATCACCTATGATGTTGGATTGAGGATGAGCAATATTGATCCTCTGAGTAGCAGTGGGGTTGACTTCAATGGATGAATCAAGATTAGTGATGGTTGGTTCAAATTCAGCATCATAAGAGGGTGAGGTGAAGATGCCAGCTTTTGGTTGATGATTTCCAAGATCTGAAGGATTTGGAAAGCGTGTATAGGGTTCACCAAAGTCTGAAGATACTTGAGAAGGAACAGCATAGCCTTCAGCAGATTTGAGGATGGAGGGTGTGACAGAGTCAACTTCAGAAGGCACGTTGTTTCTGCTGACTCCTTCATTAGCTACCCCTTCTTTCAGTTTCTCTGCTTCAAGCTTGGCAGCAAATTCTTGAGTCTGAAGCCTAGCAAGGTCCTCAGCATAATGAGAGTCATCTTCATCACTCGAATCAGCAACATCCTTGGAGGTGGTACCTGCAATATTGTTAGGGGAGAAGGAAGGTACAAGTATGGGTTGCTCATCATCTTCAAACTCATTTTCAGAGTCATCATCTAAGGGACCTGCATTGTCAGTGGGAGAAGCTTGAGAACCTGCATTTTGATTAGCCAAGTTTCTAGTGTAACCCAAAGAGTCAGTTAAGTAGTCAAGGTCAAAAGACCACGAATGACCCTGTCCTTGAACATTATGCTTGTCTTCCAAAAATCTCAGGTTCAACGTCTCCTCTATCTTCTTGGCTTGCAAATTATACACCCTGTAGGCCTTACTATGAGCTGAATAACCCACAATATAACCATCATCAGCCTTCTCATCAAACTTTCCCAACGGATCACTTGTGTTCAGAATGGTCACTTGACAACCAAAAGGTTTTAGGTAGTGAATGACAGGAACCTTTCCAAAGAGAAGTTCATATGGGGTTTTGAGTTGTGGTCTGGTAATGGACACCCTGTTTAGCACATAGCAGGCAGTGCCAACAGCTTCAGTCCAGAACATAGTGGGCAGTTTAGAGTCTGCAAGCATGGATCTAGCAGCCTCTATTAAGGTCCTATTCTTTCTTTCAGCCACCCCATTTTGTTGTGGGGTTCTCGGATTACTATAGTCCCTTTTTATGCCTTTTGACCCACAGAGTTCTATAAGAATAGCATTTTTGAACTCTGTCCCATTATCACACCGAATTCCCTTAACCTTTTTGTTCAACTGATTTTCAACAAGAGTGATGAATTCAGTCAGCACTTGAGATGTTTCATCTTTGGTTCTGAGAAAGAAAACCCAACAAAATCTGCTATAGCCATCAGTGATTACCAAACAGAAGAACTTATGATCAATGCTTCTGACTTGAGTTGGACCAAACAGATCCATGTGAAGCAACTGAAGAGGTTCAGTAATGATGCTCATAGCATTGATAGCTTTATAAGAAGCTCTGTGTTGTTTTCCTTTGTTGCAAGCGACACAATTGTGATCATTTGTGAAAACTTTGGTGGGAAGACCTTCAACAAGACCCATTTTAGAGAGTTTGTTAATGGTCTTGAAATTCACATGCGCCATCCTCCTATGCCATTTAGTGGACTCATCAAGAGATGCTTTAGCCACCAAACAAGTGAGGTTACCACCTGGTTGCACTTCATTAAGGTTGAATGTGTATAAATTGTGAGTACGAGGAACCTTCAGCAGAATTGAAGTTTCTTCTGGGAGTTTGAAGTCTTTAGACAGCACAAGACATTCATTCTCAGTGAAGAGAACTTTGTTCTTAGTGTCACAGATTTGTGAAACAGAGAACAAGTTGAAATTTTGAAGTTCCTTAACAAAGTACACATTTTCAAAATCCAGATGAGGTGTCTTTATGGTGCCCTTCCCTGTGATACTACCATCACTTCCTCCAAAAGTTACATTGCCTCCTCCTTCTATAGGGACAAAATTGTGCATCATATCCCTGTTTCCAGACATGCTTCTGGAACAACCACTATCAACAATACCAATATTTTTATGCTTAAGGGGATGATCCTACAAACAACAACAAAAATATATACAAACAGTTAGTATACAGTGGAGGTTCAAGTCATTACTGACTTGAACCTGCCTTGTGGATCACAGGTTTAGGGCATGAAGTTTTAGAGGATCCACCATTGTTCTTGGTCCTCCATTGATAATTGGGTCCCTTGTTAGTCCAAGAACAACCTGCTGAGGGCTTCACAGCAGTGTTCCCATATCCCATCCCAGCATACATGGAGTCAACATATGTAGGCCAATAGTCATGTTTAAAGTATGAGCTCGTTGGTTGGCCATAAGGTCTAGTAACTGAACTTCTCCAATGAGAGTCAGTTTTAGCTACTTGTGGGACATAAGATGGAATATTAGCAACATTGGTCCAGTTAGGTTTGTGTTTTTGGAGAGTAGCACATGCACCCAATCTTTGTTCATGAAAATCACAATCCTTAATCAAGTGAAATTTACTGCCACATACAAAACATGTCTTCTTCTTAGAAGTTTTATGCAAATAGGAAGATGTTGGATTACATGCAGAAGTACTTAAAACAGATACATTCAAGGAATTGTTTGTAACAGACTGATTATTCAAACATTTAAAAGATAAGTCTTCAGGAGAAACTGTCTTGGAAGTTGATTCCTCAGCAGCTTCCCTAGAGGGCTCACAAGTAGACTGGGGTGCAGGCTTGGGTGTTGGTTCAGGCTTGGGAAGGTCAGACTTCTCATTTGAATCACAGCTTTCATAGGAAGTAGACCCTTGATCCGATGAATTGTCACTGTCAGAGCAAGAGACAAAGTCATTAGATGAGGTATCAGGGTCTGGCAAGTCTTTTGACTTTTTGCCATATAGGTGATGTGATCCATCAAAGTCAACAGTGATAGATAGGTCTGTGGGCATGAACTCACCTCTAATGGGTCCAGGGACAGCATGCATATTACCTTCTTTAACATAATTAGCTAACCCTGCTGATGTAGGTTTACGCCCATCATACTTAGCTTCTGGACCTACATATTTTTGAAAACCTAAACCTATAGGGCATGTCTGAGATTGACTAGTATAGATGATTCTATTTAAGCTTTTACCAGACATTTGCCATTCATTATTCCTAGCAGTTTCCTCAGCTAGTTTTGCCTTAAGCTCTAGGTTCTCAGACACAGCTTCATCCTTTGCATTCTCAGACAGTTTTAAGTAATTATTTGCAACTTCTAGATCAAACTGTAACACTTTTATCTTTTCTTCATAAGCTATTTGATTCTTTTGAAACCACACTTTTTGTCTTTCTACAGTTTTTAGTGCGAGTTTGTGAGCTTCATTATCAATATAACATGCATCAAACTTAGGTTTCATAGCATCAAATTCTTCTTTAAGTTCATTGTATCTAAGACTACAGCCAAAAATACAATTGTGTACCTGAGATAGTCCCATCAAGGCAAACTGATCATGCCTTTCATCCGAAGTGCACCTTGCAAGCAGTCCAAGCTTGTCAGTATCATGGGCTTCCTCATTAACAGGTTCATGTGCAGTCCAGTTGACCTGTTCATCCATGGTGAGGAGAGCTGCTGAAGCTCCAGCTTCCTGCTGTTTCTGCTGATAAGAAAGATATTTGGCTCCATCTCCATTCTTTCTGTCCTTGCATTCTCTAGAGAAATGCCCCATCTGATGACAAGTGTAGCACTTGACTTTCCCCCTATCAAAGCGAGCTGGTTCCTTTCCCTTGAAAACAAACTTCCTTCCAGCCTTCTCTTCAAACCTTTTGATGTCCACTGACAGCAATGCCACCTGCATTTTCAGCTTCATTTCCTCCATTTCAAGAGGGTCCACCTGATCAAAGTCTTCATATGCAAGATACTGCTGAGTATCATAGTCAGCAACAAACGAATGAAGAACATCCTCCATCACACTACTAGACCTAGCTTGAGAACTTGGTGGAGTGGGACGAGGGTTATGTGGTGAAGGGGGAGTTGAAGATGATGATGGAAAGTAGTTGGAGCTCGGAGATGATGGAAAATAGTTGTCTACCATGTTCGAGGATCGAGGTTGATAAAAGGTAGTAGAGGATCGAGGTTGATGAAAGG
>BPTQ01000003.1:148119112-148173019 GCA_019973895.1 Chrysanthemum seticuspe | reverse complement strand
CTATGATTCTTGGTAAGAGTGGGGGTATGTCGGTTTGTGAGTAAGTGGTACGGACCTAGGCTATTACTTTTGCTTCAGTGGTTGTGTTTGTTGTGGTTGTGGTGAAGGTACGTTGTCGAGTCAGAGTGTTTGTCGTTACCATTTAAGGCATCCATATGTCTTTAGCATCATCCATATGGTGAAAATCACATAGATGATCTTCAGGTATGGCTTGAAGCAAAATGGTTTTCACTTTATGCTCTCTCTGCATGGCCAGCACTTCTTCAGCAGTTTTTGGTGGAGCCATGATAAATTTCCCATCTCTGTCAGGAATCATCTTCTTTAGACTATTTCCTTTCTTCACTACTTCCCATAGATTCCAATCGATATTGGAAATCCAGTTTTCCATCTTCATAGTCCAAAGTTCATATTCTTCCCTCTTTAAATAAGGGAATTTACCATTGCTGTTTGTGAGACTGAGCTGTTGCATGGAAGTGGTGTTGGTGTTGTTTGTGTTGGTGACTTCGTTTTCATTATCGGATCCAGGCATGGTGAATGAGTGTTTGGCTGTATGGGGGTGAGAATGGTTCTTAGTATCGTAGAGACTTTCCCGAGGCTCTGATACCACTTGTTAGAAACAAATACATAGACCTTGATAGATCTTAAGCACTCGGAGATCGTTAGTGTTGCCTATGTAATCACAAGCAAACTAATAGAAGATCTCTACAACTTGGTATTGTAGCGGAAAATAAATACAAGTTATAATAACTAAGAACACTTTTGATCCTCTATGGATCTTTGATTAAAGAAACTCTATGTTTCGGATAGAATACAAGACTTGAGAAACTTGAGAAAAACTTTTCTATTACAAACTAATATGGTTTCTTATATAGGCAAGAAACCCTAATGAGCGTTGACAAATTACGCTCCTAAAACTAACATAGACTAAGCATGCAACTAGACAAGCATGCAACTAATCATATTGTTTTGTTAATCATTTTGTTTATTCTGATAAGCTCTACATAATACGGCGCCAACCTATACATACGGCGCTGACTTTTACTCTAAAACTGAGCTTATCTCTCCTACGTGGTTCCCACTTTCAGCAGCAACACAATGTCTGCTTTATCACTTCTGCTGAAGTATAGCTTCGGCAGAATCATTTCTTCTTCGGCAGAATCGTTTCTTCTTCGGCAGAATCAGAATCACTTCGGCAGAATCAGTAGATTACCTTAATTCCCAACAGGATGTCAGAGATAGATTGCATACCTGGTTGTTGAAAATAGCCATCTGACTAGTCTTTAAACCCAAACACTCCTTTAAAGATAACTGCTATTCAATAACCAGATATTTCCAAATCTAACCAGTTAATCACTCGAGGAAGATTATTATAGGAGACAATTTCATGACATTTTCGAGTCTGCAAGCCTTTTATCCATAGCCATCCTAATTAATGATCATTTCATTTACTACCAAACAGGTAACTATCTTTATGATTTTTACTAGCCAAAGACATCAGAAGACAATATAGTTGCCTATCCCAAACATACTGTATCAGAAGAGGGAAAAGCTTGTGAAGCTAGCAAAGGTTTTCAAAACCAAGATACATAGCCATCTGTTTAAACCTTTATTCCAAACAACAGTTAGGCATATAACAACTTAAAAGTGTACAAGATCATAGTCATTCTTAGATCCCTCACAGAATGATATATCTAAAACGCAATTTTGTAAAAGTCAAAGCCTTTTCAATGTTGACTGTAACACATATACACTTGTTTTGACTTTATGGAGTCAAACTAATTTGAATCCAAAGTTTAGAAAGATTACTTCAGAAATCCATGGCAACTTCTGGATAATATCACAACTATGCTAATTTCTAACTACAATGTTACTGCATTTGTAATAGTAAAATTGACTAAATCTTACTCTTATAACACGGAGACTAATAAGTTTCCAATCTAACTACACTTATTCACTGAGAACAATAACCAAAATTCTAGCTTTCCACTTTCCACTTAAGTCCAATGTAATTCTTCAGCACATATTGATCAAAGGTCAATTACAACTTAAAGATGTACAAAACACAGGTTTCTGCACAAGTCAGCTTCTTTAAAGTTGACTTTTTGTTGTCAAACTTAATCATAATTGGTTATTTATGTTTCAATTCACATATTCTAATTCTGGATACTTTTTTTCAAGAAACCAAACACATAATTCTTAGAGTTTCAAATTTCTATAAACCCATAAAAAACCCCAATTTTTATAAACCCTAATCGCAAAATCAAGATCAAACCACAGTTGTGCATCACGTATCTGACCTTAACTCTTCCCTTCAACAGAATCAAATCATTTGGGCTCTCAATCCACGATCTAAACCTGATTCGATACCTTGACTTTGATCTACCTTGCATCTTTTTGATGATGGTGGCGTGGCAAGGCGGTGGAGGTGGATGTGGTGTCGGTGTGGTGGTGCTAAAGAGAGAGGGAGAGGCAGTAAGAGGGATGTGAAAGAGAGTAGAAGATAGATTTTATCAATTTTTTAAGGGAATGATATAAATTTACGTGGACGAATGGTGTAATTGTTTAGAGCCACAAAGACTATTTGTGTAAATTTATGTAATTAACTTTTGATTAGATCCTGCCATGTCATATTTATGGCTACAACAGGAAGATTAATAAAGTATTTGACTACTTTAGGGGGGAAAGTTGAATGCCTACAAAAAGAAAAAGTGACAAGTTTGATGCCTTTTTAGACCATTTTCCTTATAATATATTATCCTTTGGCGAGTTAGTCCTATAATTAGGTTAATATTCAAATCAATAGATATTTAAAAATAATATGAAAGTATATCTATACTAAGGCTTGAAAAGCTCGATAACCGCTCGATCCGAGCTATCAAAAGCTCGAGCTCGACTCATTATATGTTTCGAGCCAGTTAATTAGGCTTGAGCTCGATAAAATCTCGGCTCGATCGAGTTGAGCTTGAACTCGAGCTCGAGTTTCTTGATAAAAGCTTGACTCGTTTGCACCCCATATGGGTAAGGGCTGAGCATCGGGTCAAAACCAACCCTAACCGACTAACACCGATTTTGTGAAGGACATGAACCAAACTAAATTGACGCAGTCGGTTTCGGTTTTGTGTCAAAGCCTCGTTGGTTCGGTTTAGACGGTTTATGTGTGGTTCGGTTTTGGCCTGAACCGAAACCATAAAAATAAATAAAAAAAATAAAGTCGATTCGGATTGGTTTGACCGGTACGGCTCGTTTTCGGTCAATTTTGTTAACACCTACAAATATTTTTATTACTGGATCTGATATGGATGAAAAATTCCCATTCACAGATTACACATTTATCATCCCAAAATAATATATGTACACACAAATTTTTAAATTGTAACTAATATATACGTTATAGATCTTGTTTTCATAACTTAACATGATTAATTGGTAATATAACTTTCGTGAAATGAAGTTTTATGCAAGCCTGTCAAGATCGCAAGAAAACTTGTAAGATCGCACGATCTTATGTGCTCGCTAGCTAAAATCATGTAAGATCGTATGTGGGGTAGGATCGTGAGTAAAATCATGGAATCGAAATTAAACTCGTAAGATCGCTAATCGATCCGAGTTTACCTAATTAGCCCATATCTATTATTTTTTTATTTTTTTATCTTTTAACCCATCCATTTGGGCTTAAACCTAAAAATAGAAATGATAAGTAGCTGAGGATTGGTTTCTTATTAATTATATATAGTTATACACTTTTGTCCCAAATCAGAATTTCAATAAATAAAATATTGAAGTATTCTCCATCACTCGAATCAAACATCTTGGACCAGGTAATTGATTTTTGTTTCTGATAATTTAAATGTACACATTTTTTAGTTGTTAGAGTTTAGATTTACCACTTAATTGTTGGTTTTATGTATGAATCTTTTGGTATTATGACTCGTATATTTTGAGACGTTTATAACATGTTATGTAAATTTATTATGCTAAATCGTTAATGTAACGATTGAAACTTGACCTTTGTGTGTTTTACTTGTAACAACCCGCATTTTTCGAGTTACTTTTCATATTTTTGAAAAGTTACTATTCACTTTCACTATTCATCCCGTAAAATTTTTGATCCACATTCTCGTAAGATAAATTATTTTAGTAATAACCTGAGAGTTCGACCATCGTTAGATCATTTTCGCAAAAGTTATTAAGAAAACATCGTCTTAAAGTTTCATTTTGGTCGGAACACCATTTAGTCATCACGCGCTTAACGAAAATCAACTCTGACAATTTTCCTCACATCAGATAAATTTTTAGATCTCTTATAATTAATTAGAGAATTTTTAGGATTTCATTTTTAATGTTACCAAATAAGCCCAGCGCAGTACAAAACTAAACTTACGTTTTAAACAATTTTACTTACATCCAGACTTAACGATTCCTGCACTGTGTTTCTAATATGTTTTTGACACTTTTACATTTTTTGGAAAATTCAAACATATTTCCCTCCTCCTTTGACCATAAAGGAATAAACCTTGAACGTTCTACATTTTTGCTTAAATCGCGTAACTTTTAGATTTCACGTATAACTGTAAAGTTATCCCGCGTATGACGAAAACCACATTTTGACATCTCATATCACTTTTAGACTAATTTTAGTCTACTCTAAATAAATTCACGGTCGTTTCCCTGAAATTTCGTTCTTTTCTCATAAACTGCGAATTACGCGTTTTTGACCCGTATTTCCAGCTTTAAGCAGCGTTTTTACACCCAATGAGACTTATCACCCATTTTATATTTTTAGATGGAATATAATGATGAGTTTAATCATTCCTATAAGTTTCATATTTTTACGATACCTGGTTTTACGTTTTATGGCTTAACGGCTTACAGTTAGCGATTAACGGAACCAAAACTCACTCCGTAACCAAGATAACACCAAAACAATCCACCTAAGTCATCTTATCTCTTCATGGAAGACTCTAGGGGGGAGTCATCATTTTGGTGGCATCATCCTAACCATGGTTCATTTAGATCATTACATGTGTCCTAACTTAACCATGGTTAATATTTAACCCAATATATGGTTAACCAAACTTACCCTCCTATAAATAGCAAGTGAAATTCATTCTAAAGACCTTCACAAGCTGTTTTGGGTCGTTCATAGCTTAAATACACCATATCTTCCATCATTTGATCTTTAAACTCCAAGTTTATGCAAAGAAGTTCCAAAGATCAAGCTACTTCATCAAATCTCTAGCAAGTTTAAGTGATCTTCTTGAGTTTAAATCCACTCAAGTCACTTAGTACTTCATCACCAACTCTTCAATTTTTCAAGGGTGCCAAGGTGTGGAAAGCTAGCTCAATCCAAAGTCTTAAGTGATCAATCAAAGTCCTATCCTTACTAAGTTACTCCTTTCTTGATTGAAAGCCAAAAGTTGTAAGCAACTAATCACCACCATCATCCCATCTTTATTATTCATAATCTTAACTATTTCATGCTATATATATAGTTACTATGTTGATTCATGATGTACATATACTCAATCACGTGTTTTAATTCACATATTGTCATAAAAGTAACAAACTAGTAAACTAGTCATATTCTACACACGTGAGACCATTAAAATCAGTAACCTATGGACTTTCTAACTTACATAATATGGTAGACAAGATAAATAGGTAAATATAGCAATTTTAATCACCCGAAACGGGCAAACGAGTCAAAATTTATAGTCAAAAGAAGTTAGCGAAACTAAAACGCCAAAATTGCCATATTGAAACTGTTTTGGTTCTGCCGTTTTAAAAGTGGTACTTGTGGTCCGAATCATCAAAAAGTTAAAACACGAAAGTTGTCCGGAACGACGTTTTCCTTTCATAATTAAAAAGCTCGGACCTTGAAAACGCTTAAACATGCCATTATCTTTCAAAAACAGAAACTGCCCTATATTTAGTCTCACAAACTATACTTTTGTCGCAACTAAAAGCAAACCAAGAGGCCTAACGGCCATAAGCCAAGACCACGGCTACGGATAAGGTCAAGGCTGAGTCTCAAGACCATGGTATTCAAGACCAAAGTCACGGCAAGGCCATGGCTAAAGCCTCAAGGCTTGTTTACCCAAGACCGTTAACTAAGGTAATCATATTTATGAAACGACAAGAACTTGTAAAAACATGATAAACTTATTTATATAACAATATTCACTCAAAACATATGTCTTATCTATTAAAGTGCTACAAAACTAGGGAGCTTCATGTGAGGGGTTCATTTGGGTAAACGTTTCGACGAGTTGTTGGATTTATGATTTAAAGTGTCCTAGCTCCTCGAACGTTTACTACATGACCTCTGAATTATGATGGCCCGAACGGTAGTACGATATCTATAAACTAAATACGTTTTCACATATTAAAGACCATTTCTATAAACGACATACACAAATACCATGTACTACATCATGATCAACATAGAGACGTATATAGTTTGTTATCTCTTTCGCATCATTATTTCAAACCTAAGTCGCAACATCCTATTCTAGGTTTCTCGTAGAAGTTCTCACGGCATATCCATCATTCTCATTATACATTTGATATCATTTACTCTGAGGTGAGTTCATAGCCCCACTTTCTATTACTTAATTGTTTTACAAACCCTTGGGGGGAGATACATGCTTTATTTTAAATCGAACACATTGCTTTCAAATTATACTTGAATATATTAGTTGCACTAAGTACACTATTGCCAAAGTCCTTATTATCATGAACCATTAATCACTTGCGAGTGAACGCGAATAATGTGGATAGATCTATCGGGAATGACAAATCCCGTTTGTTTGACCAGGTCCGGCAAACAAACGCACTCTATTTGAAGATCCATAGGTTTAATGGCAAATTACCTATTAGGGCATCGGTTACTATTATATGACAGCTGTTAACGTTTCGGTATCATGAGCTTAGTGCAATAATATCTGTTTTGCTTTCAAACTAATGGTGTGAGTCTATAGCTCACACTACCAACATAATGTGTTCAACCATCAAACAAACTCTATGAATTTCACTCAACCTTTGTGTTGACAGTTTTAAGCATGTATTTTAGGTCCATAATGTCGGAAGCTGGCACGGAAGAGCGAGGAATCGATCAAGAAGGCTATAAATTTTATTATCATTCGAAAACCAATTTAATGTATTTTGTAAACTTGGAACCATTTGGGACCTCATTTTTGTAAACTCTGATATTTATATAAATCGAATGATAAATCTTTTAAAACGACTCCATTAGAGTTCGTTTTCTATTGTTATGACTGTTGTGCCATGAAGTAACACCCAGTTTGAATTCCGCTGCGTATCACGAAGTTGGGGGTGTTACATTACTACTACTTTGTTGTTTGAAATTTGAACTTTGACATTTTTAAAAAGATATTATATGAAGTTATCTTTGATGTTGAGTAGAAATATAAAGCAGATTGACTTTTATATATTTTGTTTATAAAACATGACAAATTGGTAGGATATTACGATCTCGATTTTTGCAAAGACAAAAACAATTTCAGGAGAGATCTCGATCTTGACATCCTTAGTTATAATACTTTACTTACAAACTAAACTAAATCTGATTAACTTTCATATAAGATAGTTGTTCAAAGTTAAAATCATCTCATAATGCACAAATAATCATCAAAGTATGGGAAATAAATACAGTTTATAATAATTTAGTGTAGAATTGTATTTGCTTTCGTAACAAGCCATTTTTAATTGTAACTAGGAATCGAAAAAAAAATATATTTTTTTTTGGGTATGATATCTAATGGATATCCATTTACCTGGTTTTCATCCATTGGATATGGATATAGGTGAATGATTTAAAGTTAAATGAATGTGAATATGGATACGAATGATGTAAAGTTAAATGGATACGAGTATGGATACTGTCTAAGTCAATCCATATTCAATCCATTACCATCCATACTTACAGCATGCAAATATAATTGTTTTGCACAATTGTTTTAGCAATTTTATTTAATTGGGAAGCACCTCATTAACAATTAAACTACAAATATTTTGGTATTTGTAAATATATTGATATGTGTTTATGAGGTATATTTTTAAGTACTTTTACTACTTATAAAGAGTTTATGTCTTTTATTGAAATCTTAAAACTTAAATTAATGTAGTTTATGTAAATTATCCCTAAATACGCATTAATCTTAGCAACTTAAATTATGTATTTTTCCTGATAAATTCTAAACTTGACAACTTTTTAAAAACACACACTATATTAATAACACGCGTTATATTAATTTAAAAAAAATACAAAATACACGTTTTGTATTTTAAAAAACATAGGCATTGTGATTTACCATTTTCGACTTGTTTTGACTTATGAACCTATAAAATGGTAAAAATGTATAATAGTGGTATTTCTTTCCAATTTTATAACTATACACGTTTTTCTTTTAGAAAACTACATTGTTAATGAAGAGAAAAGTTCAAATGCTTACTCTTATTTTGATGATTATCAAGGGACAAATCTCCACCATTCATCTAGTTTGATCTAATGGTGATATTAACATAAGATTTAATAGATAAACCTAAGTCTATTTTGTCTTTCTTTTTTATTTACATTTTTTTTTTATCTTTTTTATTTTTATTTTTTAAATTAACTCTTTTTTTAAATTCACGTTTTTTTTTCTTTTTTTTTATTTCATGTTTTTTTTAAATTCACGTTATTCACGTTTTTCTTAATTCGCGTTTTTTTCTTCGCTTTCATACGTTTTCATCTATTTTCACACGTTTTCGTTCGTTTTCATACGTTTTCATGTGTTTTCGTCCGTTTTCATACGTTTTCGTTCGTTTTCATACGCGTTTCTACGCTTTCATATGTTTTAGTCCGTTTTCTTACGTTTTGTCCGTTTTAAATGTTTTCGACTGTTTTCGGACGTTTTCATACGTTTATGAATATCACAAGTGATATTCTTTGATATTCAGAATATCACAAGTGATATTCTTTGATATTTTGAATATCACAAGTGATATTCTGAATATCACAAGTGATTTTCAACTAATGTTTTGTAACATGAAAATCACAAGTGATATTCAGAATATCACAAAGTGATATCCAGAAAATCACAAGTGATATTCATAATATCACAAAGTGATATTCAGAATATCACAAAGTGATATTCTGGATATCACATAAATCACTTGTGATAGTCAAAAAGATATGAAAACAGACGAAAATGTAAGAAAACGGAAGAAAACGTATGAAAGCGTAAAAACACGTCTGAAGACGGACGAAAACGTTAGAAAATTGACGAAAATGAATGAAAAATGATGAACACGGACGAAAACGTATGAAAACGGGAAAAAACGTATGAAAAAAAAGGAAAACAGACGAAAGCGTATGAAAGCGAAGAAAAAACGCGAATTAAAAAAACGCGAATTTAAAAAAAAAAAAAAAAAAAAAAAAAAAAAAAAAAAAAAAACGAATAAAAAAAAAACGGGAATTTAGAAAGAAAAAAAAAATGAATGTAAAAGAAAGACAAAAAAACAAGAAACAAAAACATGGACATAGGTTTACGTTTTAAATTTTAGGTTAATCTTCACATTAGATCAAATTAGATGAATAGTGGGAATTTGTCCCTTGATAAGCATGAATCTTTTATATAATAAAGAAATTACATCATTTCGGAGTGATTTTGTCAATTCATTTTTTATTAAAAAAATAATTAGGCCAATAGGAGAGCTTGATTTCGCCACGTAAGCAAAATTGTGTGATGTGATTGGTTAATAAAAGTCAAAATTAAATTGATTTTGGTCGAACTTTAATAAATTTGGTGGAGAAATTTGGTTGATAAAAAAAACACATAAAAATATAGGTGTCAAATTTATGAAAACAAAAACTTAAAAAAAATGGGGTAATTAATAAAACTTTAGTGGTTGAATTTTTAAAAATTATATAGAGTTAAGTGTAATATTTATAAGCCTCCATATTTTTTAATAACTTTTGATTATAAACAAATACCCCCTTATACTTTAAACCCTTTATACTTTATATCTTAAAAAAATACAATGTATATGTTGTTTTAAAATAACAGCATATAAATTTGCATAAAATTATAAGTATCAATTTTTTTACTATATACGTTCAACAATGATTCATTTATTTCATTTTTAAAAGTTTAACCTATGTGGTCACGAGTTTACATTTTAAATACGGCTAAATTATGGAAAACGGGAATATAATTATCAAATTGTAAGCACGGGTTACTTTAATATAAAAATAAATTTATCTGATTCTACTTATAACAATGACTCATGTAATTCTTATTTATTTATATAAGGATATCTAGAAAAACGTTTTTAAAAAACTTTAAGGAGTATACTTTAACTTTACAAACGCTCATTATGTGCTATTAAACTTGCATCATGTGTACAACGTAATATCAGTAGTGAAATTTAAATAATAACATCAAACATCTTTGTCAACTAAATAAATTAAATCTTGAGTTACATAACAAACATTTTTACAAATATTTTATCAAATTCTAATGGATATTAATATTGTGCATAAGTATTAATTGTATTTATATCACAATTTTATGGGCAAATTCTTATATGTGTACATACTGAACTAAAATGTTAAAATAAATTTGATTTATGTGTAAACTTCGTATGTGCACGAAACTTATAACTATATAATTATATGCTATTACTTTTGAAGACACAATATTCAATATTAATACAGAATAAATTTTTTTGTCAAAACACCGTGCGTGCACGAGTATTATAACTAGTTTGTGGATAAGTAAAATAAAGTGTCTATTATGAAACTCAAATATTAGCATTTGGATTCTATTAACTATGAGACATTAGGATTTATTATCTTTCCAAAGTTCGATTTACTATCTTTTGAAAACTGAAATTATTTGTTTGTGAAGTGTCTTTTTGGTGATTAGTAGAATCCATTCTTAATATTTCCTTACTTTTGACATCGACTCCTAGTAAATACTTTCACATAATAAACTTACAAACTCAGCAGACTATATACAAAACATAATCAATACTTCAAAGTCACATCCAGTCTTATTCATGTTGAACATTAAAAACAAACACGTAATACATATTGTAATTATTGATATCATATTGGGATTGTCTAACGAGTGCCCTCAGGGCACTGGTTAAACCGCATTTATTAAACACAAACTTTCTTTTTAGATTTAAAATTGTATTTAATGCACGTTAATGAAACTTATAAATTAACATAATTAAATATAATTTATCATTAAATAAACTCAATGTTTTCTTTTATATTAACTTTAAATCTTGCCCTGAGGGCACCCGTTAGACAAATGTGTTAGGTATAAACCTTAATTGACTCAAAGGTGACAATCGAGCTTGTGCCATCTATCATTTAATAATTGATTCAAAGTTGTGATTTATGAGCAAGTCCCTTTTCACCAACTAGTTGCAATTAACAACAATAAATCACAACCTTTTTTATATGTAATTTTGACCTTTGAAGTTTTTCTTGTCTACTTTTTGACGAAGAAAAATGTGTTTTGTTTCATACATAATAATAGAGATTGTTTAATCAAGTGCATATTTACTAGATACAGTACAAAATACAACAATATATTGGAGAATTGGGCCCTAGTAATATAATAATTTAACATAAATTAATCATTAGCAATAGAGATTAGAGAGTGACAACTAAAATAAAGATCAACCACCAAAACATTGTATATCGGTTGGTGAGTGGCCTGTTTGTTTTAGGTGGCGGCTTTACTGTTTACCATTAAAGTATGTTTTTATTTCTTTTAACTTGCAGCAATAAATTTATTTCTTAATAACTAAGAGCATCTACAATGCTTTAAATGGGCAAAAGCTTTTTTTTATTCTAAAAAGTCTTTTAATAATATTTTTAGCATTGCATCAATAGCTTTTTGAAAGCTTTTTGAAAAGCTTTACACAAAGACTTGACATACACCAAGTCTTTCTCAAAAGCTTTAGTTTATAAGTATAATATGCATTTAATACATTAAATACTTCAAGTCATTGAAGACTTGAAGCATTGAGGATGCTCTAAGAATTGCTGATACTTAATTTGTAAGTATAATGACGTTATTCATTTTTGTTGGAACATGGAAAACTAATCCTACCTATGAGCCACAAAGAAACTACTCCGTAATATTTTTTTGGTATAATGACATAAAAATGCATCGAATTTGACCACTTCTGAGATTATGTGTAGCCAACTATTTTATTTTTTATTCTAACACAAACTTTTTGAATTTGTGTTATTGTATGTATCTAGTCAAGCTAAGCACTCCTTTATATTAACGGCCGTTAGTAAATAACTTAAAATTTTGTTTTCTTACGTTTTCATCCGTTTTTATACATTTTCATCCGTTTTCGTCCGTTTTCTTACCAATTTTTACGTTTTCGTCCGGTTTTTCGTATTCGTCCATTTTCTTACGTTTTCATATGTCTTTATACGTTTACGTCCACTTTCTTACATTTTCATCCGTTTTCTTGCGTTTTCGTCCGTTTTCTCACGCTTTCATCCGTTCTTATATGTTTTCGTCCACTTTCTTACAATTTTTACGTTTTCGTCCGTTTTCTTACGTTTTCATCCGTTTTTATACGTTTCGTCCGTTTTCTTACGTTTTTTTTCGTTTTCGTCTGTTTTGATACGTTTTTTTTTCCATTTTCTTACTTTTTCCTCCGTTTTGTACGTTTTCGTCTACTTTTATACGTCGCCCATTTTCTTACGTTTTCATACATTTCATCCGTTTTTATACGTTTGCGTTTTTGTACGTTTTCATCCGTTTTTATACGTTTTCGTCTGCTTTCTTACATTTATCCACTTTTATACTTTTTTGTTTGTTTTCATATATTTTTATACGTTTTCGTCCGTTTTTACACATTTTTGCTCGTTTGTATACATTTCGTTCATTTTCTTACGTTTTTATTCATTTTTATACGTTTTCGTCTGTTTTTATACGTTTTTATCCGTTTTTACACGTTTTTTTCTCGTTTTATACGGATGAAATTGTTTAAAAACGAACGAAAACGTATAAAAACGAGCAAAAATGTAACCACCGGCACTTTTCCAGATAGTCATTTTTCAAGGAATGATGTCTGTTTCTCATTTTCGAACTTTCCTGAGCTCATTTGACGTGAAAACGAGAAAACTATCATGTGAAACTTAAAAACTTAGACACAACGCGTATCGGCACATTTGTAACTTCGTTAAAACATTCAAATTGATCATTATTTCTATTTGCGAGAAAGTGGTTGAGTAAATACTCAATTTTATTGGAAAAATGATTTCGTGAACAATGGCGCAAGTTACGTAATTTTTCGAGTTCGTCTACTCCTCCGAATGCGTCCCGAACCGAATATTGACAAGTGTTTACTAAATTTTACAAGAATGGTCCCTATGATATTTCACTCTCCCTTCCCTCAACTTTGGTAATTGACAAAAGTGGTCCTCCAGGGGGTATAAAAACCCCATTTCACTCTCTCTCTTCACTTTAATACACATTTTCTCACACTAACCTCTCTCTCTTAATATCCGGTCACCGAAATTTTACTCCGGCCACCATTGCCGCCGTCCACGCGCCGCCGTGCGCCGCCGGAGAAATACACCTCCCATATTAAAATATAGATCTGGTCCTTGTGGTCATTTCTATGTATTACACGCGCTGTAAATCCCTTAAACGCGCCCTAGATCTTGAAAACAAGATTCGAATATCTAGGGTTTCTAGCCTAAAACGAGTATTAAAGATGCTAGGTCGTTGGGGTCACCACCGAGAGCCAGCCACCACCACGGTCGTCACCTCAGCCGCCTCCTCAACCGCTCCTCTCCTGGTCTTCTTTCTTTTTCTGGCCACTCTCGACTGTGGGTAAGTCGACACCTACGACAATTCTTATCTTTTTATTTCATTTCATTTTGCAACTAAAACCGGATATAAACGGTGCTAGTGATTCGTGGAATTTGAAAACAGTTTAAAAACGTTTTTACAATCGATTCTTGTGGCTTTTAAATGAAAACAAGATATACTATAAGATTTGGAGTTATGAACGTGAATAACTTCGTGTACGATTTATTTTCGTGTGGTGGTTGTGTTTAAAGATATACTCCGGTTTAATCTTTGGATCTGTTATTGTTTCCGAGTTAGGGGTTGATAATTGTTTGGTAACGAGTTAGATTAGAAAGCCGTATGAGTCTCGGGTCAAGCTCGTTTGATCTCGAGCTGGAAATGAAATTAGTAATTAGTTGGTTACTAACAGTTAGGGTGCGTTTTGTTATCATAACTTCGTTTATTTTGTTCATGACAATTTGGGTGCGTTGGTTTTGTTGTTGGGTCATAACCCGAATAGTGATAAAAAAAAAAGTAGGGTATATAGATATTGAAATATATTTTAAAGTAATTTGTTTTGTAGTTGTTTTAGTAAGTATAATTAATTTGGAATTAATACTTATCGTATATCGGTTATCAACAAACGAGGTCTATTTTGGTGATTCTCGTGACATTGGTATGTTTCGGATACAAACTGGGATTGATACTTTGGATGCGGTTAATAATGAATAACGGATTAAACTTGTGAATGATGACTTGACTTTTTGGACAATTATCGGATTATATCCATTGGACATATATCGAAATCTATTCAAACATTGGACGTTGGACAATTTGGACTTATTGGACTTGAAACGAATTACAATATATTAGACTCGTTATGAATTTAATATGTCGATTCGCGATAGATACAATAAAGAAAACTGTCTAATAACCAATGATTACTTTTATGAAATGGTTTTGAGAAATTTGATTCTAATAAAGTCACGACGACTTGGGAATGTTTTATAAGTGGACGCGTTATGCTGAAATTATAAAACATTCTAACTTGTATTTGCTAATTTCAAATCTCTTGTAATATTATAAAACTCGAGAATCTAATCAAGTGTTCTTTTAAATAGTAAAACCTTTATTGATTGAATTGAAAATTCAAACTTATCATTATTACAAAACATAGTTGTTTTATGCAAGTTATTTGGGATTATGGGTAAACACCGAAACTTACCAATTAATTCACTTCTTGGGTAGCTATGTGTCGTTCCTTTCCTAGACTTCTTTCTTGTCACTTTTTACTCGAGTCGAGTCTTAGTCGACTCTTGACTATTCCTCGTAATATATTGGGATATATATTAGGTCTTGGTATAAGTTATGTTTGGCGTGAGTTATAACCTTTGGTGTGAGTTACATTTTGGTATACTTTTGGCGTGAGTTGTATGTCGAGTCTTGATTTTCTTACCACCACACAAAACGTTAAAACTAAACTTTTGAGATATTGATAATGGAGTTTTGGAAACATTTGATACGAGTATTCCACGAAAACTTAGACACGTTGTCTTTCGGATATTATATTATTTTACTTTTTGAGACGTATTTTGAGATAATACGTAAACTATTAGGTCGCGACGATGTAGTACCTTTGTACTTGTACCCTTTGGATATCGACGTGCCTTTCTTCATGATTTGATTGTGCTTGCTTTTTGATGCCAGTCTTGTTAGTTTTGATTCTTGCGTTGCTCGTATCAAGGTGAGTTCATAGCCCCACTTTTACTCTTTTAACTGTTTTATAAACTCCTTGGGGGAGAATACATGCTACTACTGCTTTTATGATCACAATTGCTTGAAAACTGTTTGCTGTTCTCTTGATATTATGACTCTGCCTAAGTTGTTTGCCAAAAGTCCCCTACATCATGAACCATTAATCACTTGCGAGTGAACGCAAATATCGTGGATAGTACTATGGGAATTGACGACCCCGACTCGGTTATCGGAAATAACCGGGGCGCACTATATTTGGTATCTCTATGTAATTGGCTATTACATCTCAGAGGGGCAATTTTATTTACTTACACCAGTATTTAGGTGTATGCAGTTAGTTTGGTGTCATGAGCTTAGTGCAATAATATCAACTATCTTTATGAGCGTATAACAACGTAGCCCATGGCTTATCTTAAACTTGAAAATCTTGTGATCAACTGCTTATTTACTAAACCTATGAATTCACTCAACCATTGTGTTGACTTTTTAGCATGTATTTTCAGGATGAAAAGGCGATAGCTAACTCTGGAGGCGCTTGGGCATTGGCATGGCATGGTCATAGATGACTCTGATTTACGAATGGGGACCACAATTTGTTAATGATTCATTTTTCCGCAACAATTCAACTTTTGTAAACTTTGTTTTACTACAATAAATGAAATATTTTACGAAAAAGCTATTATTTTTCACTTGTGTTATGATCCAACTGAGTAGCATCCCAATAACTTTTTCTTCCGCTGCAAACCATTTTTGGGGGTGTTACAAAAAATGTGTAAAAACAGATGAAAACATTTAAAAAACGGATACAAACATATAAAAACAGACGAAAACGTATTAAAACGGATGAAAACTTAAGAAAGCGGACGAAAAATTATGAAAAACGGATGAAAACGTAAGAAAACAGACGAAAACGTAAAAAAAATATGGAAATGGACGAAAACGTATAAAAACGGATGAAAACGGACATAAACGTATAAAAACGGATGAAAACGTAAAAAAAACGTAAGAAAACGAAATTTTAAGTTATTTAGTAACGGTCGTTAATATAAAGGACTAACGATGTAACGCTTAGCTTGACTGGATACATACAATAACACAAATTCAAAAGGTTTGTGTTATAATAAAGAAAAAAAATAGTTGGCTACACATAATCCCAGAAGTGATCAAGTTCGATGCAAACCTATTAAATAATTGAAAAATCTGAGATTATAAGGATTACCCATAGTGGATTCATAGTAACGGGGTTAGTGGTGGATTTTAGGCTTAATTATGCTAAATTAGGCTTTATAACAGAGATAATTAAATGGTCAAAAGATGATCTTGGGCTTTGAGGCTCTAACTGAAAAATCTGAGATTAATTTTTATTAACATAGCTTTAGGTTTTTCATTGTGCCGGTTCATAAACAATTGCAACATTTATTTTTGTTAGTTATACCATAACGGTATATTAAAGAGTTGCAACTGTTGAAGACAATCCTTCATGTAGTATATATACATCATGATCCATCATGAAGCATTCATTCAGATTCGTTAGATTCAAGTTTAATCTTTATTTGACTGTTGTTTTTTCAAAACAGTCGTACCAATTCAGACGAAATTATGTTGTAAGACACTGTTAATTGGAGGCCTCAATCACGTTGTCGTAATCTTTCGATTTCTGTGTTATACACTTTGTATTATAATTTGTAAATTCCTAACAATTTTTAGTGCTAATACAGTCATATCCGCGGTAATTAATGTAAGTTCACAGTAATAAGATGTTAGTGTGACAATAGGATAAGGTGTTTGTTGATCATGTGACCCTAAGTTGACGTAAAGTGGAAAACTAGCATTTTGCTATGAATGTTTAGATATAAATGATTCAGGATTTTTAGTGATTCATTTTCGATTTACTTTATTTTCTGCCAGCTCAATAGTTTACTCATTTGTCATTTGTCATTTGTTTAATGTTTATGCAAATTATTTTCCATATTTTATAAAATAAACAAGATTTGAAATGTTTGTCATTGATTCACGATTTTGAGTATTAATATTATTTAGTTTCAGTCTTTATCCTTCTTATGGCGTGTTGTGGAACGCTTATTTAAATAGCTTATGCGGAGTTTATATAAAGCATGAACCTTGATGTCCTTAATGTTGAAATATTAAAAATCCAACACACTGAAATTACTAAACTATGATTTATGTTAACATAAAAATGATTAAAATATATCTCATGAATAGTTTCCTAACTTAAGATTAGGGGTGTTCATGGGTTGGGTAATATCCGAATAAACCGAAAACCGAAACCGAACTGAACCGAAAATAACCGAACCGAACTCGTAATCGAACCGAAATTGCCAAAACCAAACCGAACCGAAATAAAAGTTCGGTTTACGGTTCGGTTATAGTTTTAGCCATCCCAACCGAAAACCGAACCGAAAACCGAAATTAAATAAATATATATATATTTTTATATATTTATATTAAAAAAATATATTAAAACTCTTTTATAATATATATATAATATTTTTAAGCTTGAAAATTATTATTTTTTTCAAAAAATACATATAAATAAATGAAAAAATTATTAAAAAAAATAAAAAACAAAAAATTCGGTTATTCGGTTCGGTTTTCGGTTATTGGGGGTTGGTTTTCGGTTTTCGGTTCGGTTGAGGGTTTGGTTTTCGGTTATACCCAAAAAAAAAAAAAAACCGAACAAACCGAACAAACCGATAACCGAACCGATGAACACCCCTACTTAAGATACTTCAACAAGTAGTACATACATAATATAATGGTTTCTTAAGTTACAACATTACTAGAGCATTTTCATTTTAGAGCGTCTGATCTAAAGCTTTTCATTATTCAAAAGGTTTTTAAAAGGCGTTAAGCATAGTGAAAAGACTTTCTAATCGAAACAAAAACTTAAAAATCTCCGAGATGTTTAAATATATTTTAATGACTTAGTCCCACTTTTGTTTCCTCTTTCACTAGCACCTTATATGTAAAAATGTAAAATTATTTAAAAGAATTTTTATGTCATTCTTGATAACAAGTTTTAGTTCTAGTTAACTCGCCTTGA
This sequence comes from Chrysanthemum seticuspe, assembly GCA_019973895.1. Lineage (NCBI taxonomy): Eukaryota > Viridiplantae > Streptophyta > Magnoliopsida > Asterales > Asteraceae > Chrysanthemum > Chrysanthemum seticuspe. Next base: position 148,154,359 of record BPTQ01000003.1, on the reverse strand, counting down.
AACTAAAACATCAGTTTTCAGCTTATTATATAAGCTTATATGCGATGATATGAGTTTTAATCTTAATCACAAATAATTTACATTACCTCATTTGACCCTTGAAAAAAAATTTGGACTTAGATTTCGCTCCCAAAACTCAGTGTTCTATTATATAGATTTTAGAAGTTCCATGATAAAAATAGAACTTTGAAAATCTTTCATGTAAACAACTCTAACGTCGTATTTACCAATCTTAAAACTAAGGGGGTGTTTGAGATTATTGAAAATAGATTATGCGTTTTGAAAACGGATAATCAGATAATCAGCTGTTACAAAACATGGTTGTAACATGCAGTGTTTGGATTTGATTATGCTGTATGATGTCGCAATAATCAGATAATCAGTTTTTTAGTGTTTGCCAAAATCAAATTATTTTACAAGTTAACATGTAAAATGACTAAAATGACATTACTATACTTTATTAGCAATCAAAAATTTAACACACACTACTTACTATATACGTACAATATAAAATACTGTATAACACAAGACACGTTCATCTTCTTTTTATATACTGTATTAAACCTACCTAACGTATTTCTCATTTATCTAACCAATTTTCATCTTTCACAATTTCATCACCTACCTTCCTTTCCTAAAAATCCCGGTCACATTCATCACCTACTTCCTTTTCTAAAAATGATACATCCATGATCATTAAAAATTAAAACTCTCAAAATTACTATATACATCTTTGCTCGAAAACTTGATTTGGCTGAACCCCAACAATACTTTTCAAGATTTTTGTCTCTATCGCTTTACTTCCCGTCTCTCACCAGAATCATCGTTAGTTATTTGTGAAGATTGAAAGTTATCAAATCTTGTTTTAGCTATAATTTTTTAACAGTTATATTTGTTTATGAAGAGTAGTAAGAAGTGCTTTTGGGGTAACTTGATAATGTTTCATTCTAGAAGAAAATGGCGTTTTCAAAAAGCAAGTAGGGAGATGCTTTTTTAAAACCACGTTTTGAGACCCTCAAAACGCAAAAAAATGATTATCAGTTTGAGATTATATATGAAAAGATATCTATCTGATGTCATGGCTTAGGTATGAGGATTTAGAATATATGACTCTCTTTCACACCTTGATGTACGATATAAGAAACATGATTTACATGGTCACAAGTCATTTTAAACAACACCAATTCAACTAATCCAAACACCCCCACAAATTAAAATCCGTTTTTTAAAGGCGTCACATTTTTAACCACTTTGGCTTTGTCATCTTTTTGTCAGAAGCTGGCTTCCGCTCTTGAACCGGTGGAGGGGCGGTAGCAGCGGCTGTAGGTTCGGCAGTACCTTGGTTGACCTCAGGTTTCTCTTGTTCTGCTATGAGTTCCAGACCTTTTAAAGACAACACTTCCTCTTTAAGAAACGGACTTGATGCAGCAACCCCACCATCGCCTGGACCCCAATACACACCGTTAAAAGTTTAATTTGCTATTGAGCTTTTCGACACATGACCATTAGTAAAATAGAAGAATTAACAATCCTACATTTTAATTAGAGTAAACTAGCAAGAAAGTGCATATAATTTACCGTCTGACATGCATAATGCCATTGTGCCAATAGAAAATAATGACTGATGTAAATGAATGTTCTGGAAAACGTTTAGTGGAGCTAGCCGACAAAATGACTTTCCGGCACTTGATCACTAAGAGATCATGCAGAATCAAATTTATTTACTATAAATACTTTTTGGGATTATGTATCAGAAGGCCGCCTAACTATTAAATATTTTACTTTTAGGCCCCCTATCTTTTAATACTAACTTATGGGTCACCCAAATAATTGTTTGTTTTCCTTTATACCAGCCTAGTTCAAATTCTTGTCGAATATTAATACAATTATAAGAATAAAGTTAACTTTAACATATCAACACAATAAAATTAATAATTTAAACGTAAAACATTAGTTAAATTATCTTAATTCACTTTCAACTAACTAAAGTTGCACTTAAATAATGGCTAAACCTGATATTTTACATTTAAATACTCGTTTACATTGTATTAATATGTTATATTTAACTTTATTCTTGTTGGTTTAAAGATTTTTGAGATTAAATTATCCAAAATTGGTATAAACGAAATCAAACCCATAAATGGGTGGCCTATAAGTTAGTTTTGATAAATGAGTGGCCTAAAAGTGAAAAGTTTAATAGTTTGGTGGCCTCCCAATACATAATCCCATACTTTTTTTAACTACTTTTAAAATAAACGAGACTTAATATTTTGATGTTCTATTCTGTTGATGCAGTTACTTATCTGAGTATCTGGTTTGATTGTACGATTGATAGAGTTACTGACCTCTTGATTGATCGTATGAAAAATACACGATTGCGCCAGGAGCAAAGCCAGCAGAATAGAAGTCTTGAGACATGTCCGTTATTTGCTTCTTTGGAGGAGTAGTATCTGCACACACAAAAATGGAACCCACTGGTTTTAAAAGAACTATACAAAGACAATGGTGAAGCGAGATGGAAAAGATATTTCACAAAATATAGCTCAATAAACTTTTCTAATTTCTTCCTCTATTTGCCTAAATCTAGCATACCAATTTTTGTTTTATCCCAATTGTATACTTTTTGAATAAGTAGAACCGCAGAAGAGTATAGTTATGCTTACATATGTAAAAAGGGAGGTCTGGTTGGGCCACAACTCTCATGAGAAGATCAACCAAGCTTTGCATTGTCTCGGATGGATGGAATGTGGCTTCTAATGTGTGGTTATCTGGGAACCGGACACGAATCACTGCCTGTTAAAGAAGAAACAAAGTGATAAAGAAAGATTACAGACTTACAGTACACTGAAGAATTGGATTGAATATTTTTTCAACTAATTGCCCATTTTAAAAGCAAACAAGCACTATTGAGTTTTGGATACAGAAAACAGCTTATCTTATTTGCTATCTTGCTTATTTTGGGTTGAAATACGCACTCTTGAATGTATGGATGGAGAAAACAGCTTATGCTTATATGCTATTTTGGGCTGACAATGGGCACTTCTCCAGTAACACCATTGAAGACTTGAAGGTGCTCATTTCAAACAGCTTAATATAAAACATAAGCTGAAAAAGAAAACAATCCCGAACACTCAAATTCAGTTGCTATTGAATAACTATGATCTTACCTTGGTCATTCTTGACCTACGAGCAGCTTGTTCTGCTTCTCGGATTTTTTTCGTTTTCAAATATTTATCTGCCCATAATTGCACAAGCGTTTTATTAACGAAACATAAAAAGCTACAAAAGCAATACATAATTCACCTAAAGAAAATAATTATACTCTTTACTTGGTTTCAAGACAATATACATGTCACAATTAATAGCCTTTCATTCCTAGTAAAGACCACATACGTATTCTCACCTTCCTTTTTTGTAGCCAAAATGCGATAATAATCTTCTGCAGTGAACTCATAAAACTCGTCCGGCTCCTCTGCCAAATTAAATAAGAGAAGACCATCAAACTTTAATAGAATACATTCAATGGCTCAAAAGCATCTCGCACTTGATAATTTAGTTAAAGCCTTACAGAAGAATGGCATACCATCGTTGGTCGGGTCATTTGATGTTTGGGAGGATGTTGTTGTCTCAAATACACGAATTTCCCGTCCATAATTTTGCTTTGCTGCAGCAAGCTTTTCCTGATTTACAAATATAGTTGTCATTACTACTGCACTTTTTAAGTCTACATAATACAGTACATCTAGTTTATTTAAAGGGCGTTTGGATTCTGTCTTGGAGGAGATTATCTAATTCTTGCTTATAGAAAACACAAATAATCAGAAATACAGTGATTCGAAAACCTATTATAAACAGTGATGAGGGGGCAATAAAGAGATATATAGCGTTTTGGGTGGATCATGAGGTATGTGGAAGACGTGTGAAGATAAGCTTCGTCGTGAGAAGATGTTCGAGGTAGATGAAGCCCTGGATGGTGGGAGCTCAAGGGCGAGTTCTTTTCAAGTGAGGGGGAATACGAAGACCTAAGGGTGAAAACCAAGTTTAAGCGGTTCACCTAAAGGTAGAATGTTAAGGGGAACCTGTTGAAACCTAGTTCAATCGGTTCACCTCACTGCATCTGCGGTTTCTCCCATTCTTTATTAATCAGTTCGCAAACACCTTTTAAAAAACGCAGCTTTGCAAACATATAATCTATTCTGAAAAACCGCAATCTCACGTTTTCCTACTCCTCCACTTTTTCAAGGGCAGATTCCGGGAAATACAACCTACTTTCCTAACTTGGTCACCTTATATTATATAAGAGCTCTACATACTAAAATCACTTAACAGTTATTCTATTTTCTAATCAAACAAATTCTAGCTAAACCATCTCATATAGCAAACTGTCAATAATTACATAAAACTTTAAATCAAAAACCCTAATTCAAACGATTTTTGTGACAGTAAATAAATAATAAATACCTGTGCAAACTGAGAGTCCATTAAATTAAATGAATTGGTAAATTGTGATCTTCACAGTATACTTGTATAATCGGCAATTATCAGTTGAATATGTTTGATTTTTTTTATGTTTTCATGGATTTTGTGTTGTGTTTTCTTGAAAAACAAGATGACTCTGAATTGGGTACTGGACTGGTCAAGATTTTGAATTGGGTTTTTTGATCTAACTTGGGCTAAAAGCCCAGCCCGTGCTTTCTTTATTTTTCTTTACAAAGTTTGAAAATCTATACTAAGGTGTCGTTTGTTTTTTCAGAGCTTTTACCTCTTCATCTGCAAACCATGTTTGCAGAAGAAGAGGTACATTTAAGCTCTTCATCTGCAAGAAGAAGACCGTTTGTTTTTTGTGCTATTGAAGTACTTCTTTCATTTTTCCTCTTATGTCTGCATTGGCGTAGAGGAAAGAAGTGGAAAAAATACCTAAATTATGTCTGCATTGGTGAAGAGGAAAGAAGTGATTATATCCTCTTATGTCTGAAAAAAAACAAACGGTCTTCAAAGATAATGTCTGCGCGCCTGCAGACAAAAGAGGAAAAAAGCTCTTCTTTGAAAAAACAAACAAGGCCTTAAGACTTCTTATAAAAGGAAGTATTAAAAATATAAGTTTACACATCTTACTATAATTAGTAATTCATATATCTAAATTCTACACTATAATAATTGCATTATAATATACACTAGAGGTGAGATCAATACAAAACACATCTAATCTAAAGAACAAATCATGTGATCTCAACCATTCATCTTCTTTTCATCCAATGGATGAGATCAAAGTAAAAATTAACAAAGGAAGGGTAGAAATGTAATTCTATAAAAACTCACTTTCCACCCTTTTTTAAAAAACAACATATCTTTCAAACGGTAAATCTTCAAGCTACAAAAAATACACCATCGCGACGAGAAAAAAATCATCTTTCTATTGATATGCACTTTTATATACTTTCGACGATTTTTTTTTTTTCAAAATTTCCGTCTAGAAAATCCCACGGGATTCGTAAAAAGACGAATTTTTTTTTTCAAAGTTTCCGTCCAGAAAAATCCCACGGGATTCGTAAAAAAATCCCACGGGATTCGTAAAAAGACGAACTTTTTTTTTTCAAAATTTTCATCCAGAAAAATCCCACGGGATTCGTAAAAAAATCCCATGGGATTCGTAAAAAAATCCCACGGGATTCGTAAAAAGACGATTTTTTTTTTCAAAATTTCCGTCTAGAAAATCCCACGGGATTCGTAAAAAGACGAATTTTTTTTTTCAAAGTTTCCGTCCAGAAAAATTCCACGGGATTCGTAAAAAAATCCCACGGGATTCGTAAAAAGACGAACTTTTTTTTTCAAATTTTTCATCCAGAAAAATCCCACGGGATTCGTAAAAAAATCCCATGGGATTCGTAAAAAAATCCCATGGGATTCGTAAAAAAATCCCACGGGATTCGTAAAAAGACGAACTTTTTTTTTTCAAAATTTCCGTCCAGAAAAATCCCACGGGAATCGTAAAAAAATCCCACGAGATTCGTAAAAAGACGAACTTTTTTTTTCAAAATTTTCGTCCAGAAAAATCCCACGGGATTCGTAAAAAAATCCAACGGGATTCGTAAAAAAAATCCCACGGGATTCGTAAAAAATTCATTTGTGATTTGTATAAATCTCATGGGATTTTGTATAAATCCCATGGGATTCTGTATAATCCGATGAGATTACAGGTGGACTTTTACAGGAAGCCATGTTTGAAATGAATACATCCAGCTTGGTTGATGACTTTCATAATATTTGCTTTTTTCATGCATTCATCATGACATTAATCTTTATTTTTTACCATGAATTTTAAGTATCTTGTTGGTCATAAAAGTTGCAAGTTCCCTTTAGTTTACTAATTTACCCATATCAAGATTATACTTTTTAAGGTCAGTAAGAAAAAAATCTTTTTAAGGTCAAGATTATACTTTTTCAAAATACATAACTTACTCAAACATTTCAACGAACACTTGGATTACACTCTAAACATAGAACAATTCACAACGTTTTAAACTAAAAAAAAAAGCAAAAAACTCATTCGCACATTTCGTCGAACACCTCGTGTACGCGTATATAATACATCAAAATTACAAGTTTATAACTAGTTCGTATGAAGGTGAAGGTGAAGGTGAGATCAGATTGTGGTACTTGTACCTCTCGTTGTTCTGAATTGGCTCCAACTCGAACACCCCATCTTCTTCCTCCCTGACTTTTGAAAGAGGTAAAAAGAACTTAAAGAAAGAAAAATCGTAAGATGCAAGTCAAACTGGAAATATGTGAATGACTTGGCTGTTAACATTTTCATTTCTTGATTCTAGTTTACATGGCATGAGGAGTGATTATAAGTCTTGTCTAATTAATACAGCAGATTAATCAAATCCAAGCAGCTCGTAACTATACCTGATGCATTCCAAATCCCAAAACAAGAATCCAAACCCATTCCATTGCTCAGCCAAAATCCCAATCACAGTTTTCGGCCTCCCTTTCCTCTCCGCCTTCACCACCACCCACAACCACCACCACCCTTCCAACAACCTCTCCTTATCCCTCCGCACCCACTTCACTTCCGACCCATCTCTTAAACTCTCCTGCAACGCCACGTCGTCACAACCCCCCTCCACCTCACCACCACCACCTCTAACCCTCACCTTAAAATACGATTAATAAAGGTATGACGGTTGATTCGGTTAATAAAGGTATGGGATCTGAGATAATAAAGGTATTGGATCTGAGAGAGAGATGAGAGAGACGTTAGTGAGTGTGTGTATATGTGTGTTTAGGTGGTTAGGTACAAAGTATGGGATGACTAAAATGCCCCCTCAATATATTTGTTATTTAATCTAAACCGTTGGATGGAAGAAAGATGGATGGTTGAGATCTTGTTATTTGTTCTTTAGATAAATATTGTTTCGTATTGAACTTTTCTCATATAGACTAATGACACATTAAATTTTAGTATTAAAATGAATGTTATAAACTTACAATAATGCAAATTTATAGTTGTAATTTTTGTCATAAACATTTAAGTTTTACAAAGTTCAAATAAGTATAAGTATGTATATCTATATTTGTATTAATATACTTTATGGAAATTCAAAAACGCATCTATTCTTTTCGAACTATCAAAAGAGTAAACCGTCAAATACTGACTCTCATTGCATATCACTTAAAGATCAAGGTACGAGAAAAACTGACATGTTAAGTACCGCCGCTGCTTTGCGCGGGTACTATGCTAGTATTTTGTTATCATTGTACAAACATTAAAACTGAAAATGTGTAACAAGTAAAATAAAATGTGTGCAAACTAATTCGTTCTTTTAGATTTGGGGTATGGGACTTCCCGTCTTCTAGCATTGATCTGTGAGTTTTATGCAAAGTGTCCTGCATACATAAGCTAACCAAGTTTCCTCCTTATGAAATGGCTTTGGTAGTCTCTGCTACCAGGTTGGCCCGCAGCCCCGCATGAAGTGGCATGGTCACCTATCGTAGCTTCACGAACGATGAGTACAAAGCTCGTTTATATGTGAGTAATCTATTATCTATTATATATAATAAAATAAGCTTTTGTACAAGCCTACTAAGCTACTTGCACAGTAAACCCAAAATAATCAACATGGAGCTCATCATAATGGACGATAGGTATCACATAAATAACTCATCATCCGTTTTCGTTCTAAAAGTTATATAATTTTCTCTATATTTATCCACCTATTTGATTATTAATTTTCAACATTTTTGTGTATATGTAATTTTTAATTTTGTTAGGGAGCCAAGATGCAAGCTACGGTTATGATGGGTCTGCCCATGTGTTCAAACAACAACTGAATAAAGGTGATTTGGTTGTGTTGCGGATATACAGTTTGGGTCAAATTCAATCTTCATATTGAATTGTTTCTAACCCGATAAGACTAAACTTTAACTGAAAGATCTACATTAGTTAGTGTGTTGATTTTCGAGGATCCGTTCACGGCTTTGACTTCAATCCCTTTAAAGAGATTTTGTAATGTGAAACTAAAGCCCTGGGCCAATTTGTTAAATTCGAAGCTTTAAATTTTTGTAGGATGATGTTTAATAGGGTATATGTTTTCTTAAATGTCACAGGCCAAGTAAATGAGTCTCTAAAATTGGACAGTCATGATGAAACGGTAAACCATAGAAAAAGATAACTCTCAAGCTTATCAACCTTGAGTAAGTCCATGAATTTATTTTTGAAAATATGTAGTTTCTGTCAAACCAAGTGGTAGTTTCATGAAGTTTTTTGGCGATCTAATAACACATTATGCTTTTGGGCCATTAAAAAAAACAAAGCTTAGATAATATTCTGTTAGAAACTAATCTATACATGGTGGTTTGGGTTGAGCTATTTAAATGTATTTCGAAATTCATATAAACGAATATCTCATAAACCCCTAAATATGTTATCGAGTGAGTTAAATAAGTGTATTTTGGAGTAGACGTTGCATAAGATTTGTAAATAACTTTCGAAAATAGTATGAATATATTATCCAGTGAGTTAAATATGTTAACTTTGTTGAATTGATTATGAAGCTTGAGATGGTAATCCAGAAGAGGCAAACCTTAGAGCGGTTAACATTGACATACCTGATGAAATGCTCATTAAGGATTCAAGAGACTTTGTTTACTTACTGAATATGTTGGATAATCTTAACGACCACAAATGTTTCACACAAAAAGCCATACTTGCCCCTACAAACGAGGTTTTAGACCCTATACATGATCAAATAGTGTTCGCACGTCAGAATATGGTACAAGTATAAATGAAGACGTGTACTCTACATAGTTTGTTACGAAACATTGATCAATCCAATGGTGTGTGCAACGAAATAAGACTCTGTGGGGATCGGTTTATGTAAAAGTTGCATTGACGGGTGCTTATCACAATGATGAAAATAGCACTTTATGATAAACATTTGCTGTTGAAGATTGTAAAGAAACGGTTCCATGTATCTGCTCTTTCGCGATGACAATCAACATAAGTGAGGGACAATCTCTCTGGCAATCGGTTTGCATTTTTCCCTACCTGTTCTTACACATTGCCAGCTATATGTTTATGTCCCTCACATTAGGAGAACAAAAAGGGTTGGAGATGGTTATTCGTGACGAAGATGGAAACCTCACTAATATCACCACTAACGTGGTCTACAAAGAAGTGCTACACAACTTATAATCACATCTACATGTACAAGTATTTTGGGTTAGTAGAAATAAATGATTGGAAATGTTTATTTTCTCTTTTTGGATTATTTGACTATTGTGTTTCATATAACGTATGTTTCATTATTAAAACTGCATACTTTACATTTGTTTACCCATATGTGGTTCTTTCTAAATTATAACTTCATAATACGCAACGTCAATCACTATATTTTGACGTTTTTTTTAAAATACCCGTAAATTTTACGGGTCTTTTAACTAGTATATAATAAAATAAGCTTTTGTACAAGCCTACTAAGCTACCAGCATTAAAAATTCGTTTAATGCACTTCCTTATTTAGCTTCTATGTACAATACTTTTATGTGTTTTTCAAAATGAAGCTATAGAAACTAAATTTTTTTTGCAATACGTTTTTAAAGTGAAAGTAAGAAACATTATTCTCCCTCTCTCTCTCTCTCTACACCCTCCTTATCAAAACATTCATACCAAAAAATCAAAACACGCTCCGTATATCAAAAAATCTGTTCCATAAATCAAATAAAATCATTTGATGATGAAAATCCAGAGAATCACTTGCTCCTTACGTTTTGGTCTCCTCTATTTTCGATTACCGATTGTAAGAGATGTTGATTTGGCAGCCCAATTTGATTTTGTTATTTTGTAAATCTGTAAGTTACCTCCTTTATCCCATTTACGTTTCAATTTTGTCTGAATTTCTGTTTCGTAATGTTTTTTGCTGATTATTTATAATATGTTAATAAATTATTAAAGGTCTGATTAAATCGAATTATAATGATTTTTGTATGAAACCCTAATAATTTTATTAGTTGGGGAAAATTGGGTGAAATTGGTGAATTAATCAATTAGGAGAAGATGATTAGTGGGGGAAATTGGGTGAAGATGATTAGTGGGGGAAGATGAATTAGGAAAATTGGGGGAAATTGGTGAATTAATGAATTAGGTGAATTAATGAATTAGGAGAAAATTGGGGAACGATTTAGTGGAGCTATATTCGATTCAAGGTTAGTAAAGTTGGTATGTTTAAAATTATCTCTTAATTCGTAAATTAAAGGTTATGATTTCGGGTTAGTAAGGTTGGTATGCTTATTGCTTATTTCTTGATGTTGCTTATTGCTTTTAATGATTTTGGGTTATTATTTCGGGTTTTGATTTCAGATTTATTTTCGGCGGATCTTAACATGGAGAAGATGATTAAGTTGAATATGAATTAGTTTTGTGAGTTTATCACCTCTAACTACATTACCTTTAATTATTTTTATAATTTTTTTATATGATCTCAGTTATATTCTTGATTGCAGGTTTGAGTTATTTACTATATTAATATTTGTTTTTGAGTTTTGGGTTTTATCATCGTGAATTTGGGACTGATTTGATGCGTTTGTGTGTCAGTTTTCGTGTTTGGCTCCTTATCGAATGTGGGTGCAATGGTTGTATATTGGCCGAATAGGGGTATGATTTGTATTTGTGGATAATACAATTAGTTTTTGTTGATCATTTAGATAATACAGTTTTTGAAATCATCACAAACACGCTATTTTATACGTCATCCAAATATTTGATTTTAGTTAAAAAGAGTGAGCTTGGTACGGGTTACACATTCAGGTTGGTAATGGGTTACCCGGGTCAATGTCGTCAAAAGTAGCGGGCTAACCTATATCCAATAATTAGTGGGGTTAAAGCACCATGTTACGATGTATGGTTGGTGCAAAACCGTCAAGTTATCTCACACAAGCTAGCCACTTGTGAATGGCTAACCGTAAGAAACTCAAAACAGGCCAAACACCAAATGCAATTTAGATCAGAGGAATATAGTGGATTCCTGGGTCGTTAAGTCCCACGGAGGATGAATTGGTGTTTAACACAGACAGATGTCGAATAATCACTAAGGATAGTGATCAGTAAGGATTTTGATGAATAATTATACCTAAAGAAAAGATTAATAAATTACAGCGACTTAAATGCAAATTAAAGGAAATTAAAAAATTAAAATATATTAAATAAACGCTATCACTATTTTTACAATGATGTTTTTGTGATTTTATAAAATAAAATAACTTAAATAAACTATTTTAACTAAAACGTAAACTTAAATTACCTAAAAACGTGATTTAAAATGAAAACGTACGTTAAGTTTAAAAATTACGCGAGTGCGCAAGTAAAAACGTAAAATTTATGAAATAAAAGTCCTACAAGTGTAAAAACAATTTTATTACGTACTATATGATAAAAGAAAATTTTAGAAAAAAGATTTATATTTTTTTTGACTTTTATATTTTTTTATTATGAATTAAATAAGATTTTACACTAATTAAATGTTTAAAAATACTAAAACTATTTAGAAAAATCTGAAACTTTTTTATAAAATACTTTATACTAATACAATTCTATAAAAAAATACAAATGTTGAAAAAGCTAGTTCAAATAAGCTAGAAATAAGCAATTAAGCTCGTATAAGCTTATTGTACAAAGATGGGTTATAAATTAAATAATGTAAATGAAAACTGAAAAACACCCTAGGGCAGATGGTGTGTGTGGTGTGGTGAGCTGGGTGGCCAGGGTTCGAATCCCAGCAATGACTTTTTGCTACTATTTTATTTTTTTGATTTTTCTTCACAAACTTGTTAAGCTACTAAAATTAAGCACTTTTTATAACTACAACTTTTTATAAAAACTACAAATAAGCTCAGATTTGAGCTTATAATCTCAACAGTTTAAGCTTATGAGCTTATTTTGGTGAAATAAGCTCAAACAAGCTTACAAATTGGAAACAAAGGTGGAATAAGCTAAAAGAAGCTACAAGCTACTAATTTTAATCTAGAAAACACAGATAAGCAAACTGATAAGCTAGGAATAAGCAATAAGCACTTATGACTAAACTACTCAACCAAACAGTCCTGAGGACTTTTTCAAGGCCAATTTAAGCTAGGTGAATAAGCTCACAAGCTCAAATCAAGCTTTGAATCAACAAGCTGGCTAGGTTGGCTTTCCAAAAAGCCAAAGATCACAAGCTAAGGGTAACTAGGGAGCTTATGGTGAGCTTATGAGAGTGGTACCAAATCACTGCTCAGCTTAAGCTGAGTCAGTTAACACTGAGTAATGGGTCAAACTAAAAGCTTCAAGCAGCCCTATCTAACAAGCTAAAAATTGAAAAAATAAGCTTGGGACATTGAAATGGCTTGGTTGGCTTTCCAAAGAACCAAGGATCACAAGCTGAGACCAACTAACAAGCTTTTTACAAGCTTGTTAAAAAGACTATAAACCTGTGCACAGGGCACCTATTTGAGATGGTGTCTAAAATAAGCTAAGGAAAAAGCTAGTAAATAAGCTGTTTGGAAAATATAAAAAATACTAGGTTAAAGCTAAGCAACTATATTTTAATATCCTAGAAGCTCAAAAGTTGAAAACTAATATATAATCCTATATAAAATAATCTATTTTATTCAAAAACGACCCAAGCGAAAATTTTGACTTTTTACTTACTATACTAAGTTGACTTATATGAACTTTAAGCTGATTTTAATCACTGAATATGTTGTTATAAGGTGAACTAAAACTGATTTGAGTAATTTTAACAACTTATGAACACAATTCATGACCATAGAACTTAAAAATCCAACAGTGAACAAGACAGATATGATCAAATAAAATTTTGACTTTGGATGAAACAAGGACTGATTTTTATGACTTGCTTGAGTTATTAGAACCAAGTGTGATATAAAACAATAATAAGAAGCCACTCAAACAACCTCTAACACAGTTTAACTCACAAATCCAAACAAGACTTGATATAACTGTTTCGATGAATTTTCAAAGCTAAACATTGATTAAAACCATGTCACTGATTCAGAACCTTGTATTATCATATAGTAAGACTAAAGAAACATAAAATAACAACAATAAAAACATAAGACCAAGAAATGACAGTTATGCTCTTTTAACTGTTAAGATAAGATTTTTGCTAACTACACATTTAAAAGAACAAATAACTGGTTTTATGGTTTGATTACACTTAACTATAACTAATGAATATGAAAACACAAAGATTTGAGCTTATGACTGTATTAAACAGTAAAATGCCAAAATGATCAAAATAGCTTACAAATGGTGTTGACTGAGAATCAAAGAACAAGGACCAATTTTTACTTCCTATAGAACCTCCATAGGTTCACTAACCCATTTCCATCCAATAAGCAAACTGCTTCAGCTTTTTTGATCATTCTCCATTGATTTTTTATTTTCTCTCTATTTTCTTGGTATTTTTGTGAATTTTCTGATTTTGATACTAGACAAAGTTTTAGAGTTACCAAAAGCTTAAATAAGCTTTCTAGGGAGCTTATGTTAACTTAAGAGTCCAAAACAACATATACAAATAACATTCGAGCTTATTGAATTTTTGAACAAGAGTAAATTTTTGCATAAACAGAAATAGAACTTGATACTGAAATTGATGTTTCACAAAAGCTTAATTATGCAATAAAAACTTGAAATACAGAGTTTAATAAGCTAAAACATTCACTGAATTTGAAAATAAGCTAAAACGACATTAAGTAAACTAAATTATGCTAGATATTTCTTCACATTGCTTCCCATTCCTTCTTTATAGACTTTTGAGGTTCTGTTTATGCCTCTGAATCTTTCCCACCTCAATCCAACCATTGGATTGGTCAAAGCAATCATATACGTCCATGTGGAGATTTTGGCGCCAAAATTCTCTTTAGCAGGTTTTTCCAATTAATGGGTCTTGGATGGATGTGGAGGTGGAGGGGGGATGTATTCAAGTGGAAAAACAGCTGGAAAGGTTGAAAAGGAGGAGAAAACCACTCTGATTTTGGGATTACATGATTGGATGAAGAAGGTGAACAGTGGAAGTGGTAATTGGCGCGCGTTGACCTTATTTGACCAAGGGATATTATAAAGGGGGTCCAAATTAGGGGGGTCACAGGCATGGCAGGGGGTTCTTTTTGTTTTGGCAGGGGTTCTAAATACAAAAAGGGTCTTAATGGTTTTAGTTTAATACAAAGACTAAACTTGTAATTCTGCCAATCTTGAGGGACCAAACCTGCAATTCTCCAAAAGTTATTACGAGGACTAAAACTGCCAATCTTGAATAGTACAAGGACCAATGATGATTATTTTCCATTTTTAAATGTCCAAGGACCATTTTTGTCATTTTTTAAAAGTTAAGGGACTAAAGTTGTAATTTTGCAATTTTTGATTTCAAGGACTTGTTTTGACAACTTTATGAATCCCTAAGGACTTAAAATGATATTCTTCTTTATTTTGATATACCAGGGACTGTTTTTGACAATTTTTTTAAACTTGGGGGACTAAAACTGCCAATTATGCAAACTTGATACGTTTTTCACCAGATTTTGATGTTTTTGCATTTAAAACACATAAAACACTTGTTTGTGATATTTTTATCATTTTGATGCGTTTCTGAGTGTTTTCAGATGTTTTTTGGCATTCTAAACAGTACAAAAATGATGAGTATTTAGACACTCATCAATCCCCCACACTAAGATATTGCTAGTCCCTAGCAATGATTTGAGAAAATTTAATGGATTTCATCTCTTTACCAAAAGCCATTACTTCTGGAGTAGCCAATTGTTTTAGTTCAAGTAAGAACCTTGGTACAATGATAACCAAATGATTTTGAGCAAATCACCAGCTTTCAACGGTTTTGATTTGTCTTTACCAGAAGCCGTTTGCTTCTGGACTAGCCAACTCTTAGATAAATTATCAATATTATCTTTGGTGAGCCGATTACCAATTATGGATTTCCAACTGCCTTTACCACAAGCCATAAACTTGCGGGCTAGCCAACTTTTCACTAGTTTAAAGATATGGTGAGCTGAACACCATACAATTTTAGGCAAATTGCAAGCCATAAACGGATTTGAGATATCTTTACCAAGAGCCGTTTGCTCCTGGATTAGCCAATCCTTATGTGGGTTAGACATGGCGGACTGATTACCATTTGCTGAGTAAGTGAAAAACACTTACTCCAAAAAAAAAATTTGGCCAAAAACGGGGGAATTGGGTGGATAATTGCATGATAAAATTCGTGAGAATTCCCCCCCACACTTAGAAATGAATATTGCCCTCAATATTCAAAGTACCGGCGGTTATGCCGAAACATAGAACATAAAAGGGAAATATTACGGCCATTATTTTGTTTTTGATATATACATTTTTTTTAGAGAGTTTTATATACAACAGCGGGGGGCAACTCCCCCACACTAGGGTGGTAGAAAAGGGGTAAGAAGACAGAACATGGGTGAAAACCCATATGGTGTGTGCTACTGTTTTTTATTCCCGAGTCACTAGCTTGACTCGATCCCCGCATTCATTGGTTCATGGGGAAAGTTTGTAGATCCGGGACAATCATGGGTGGAATGTCCTCTCCAAAGTAATGCTTCAGTCGATGACCATTCACTTTAAAATTTGGACCATCGGGCTGAGATAACTCAATGGTGCCATAAGGATAAACCTTAGTGATAGTAAATGGACCAGACCAACGGGACTTGAGCTTTCCCGAGAAAATCTTCAATCTTGAATTGAAAAGAAGGACTCGATCACCAACGTTAAAAACGCGGTTCTTGATTTTAGAGTCATGAATCTTCTTTGTCTTTTGTTTATAGATCAAAGAGTTCTCGTATGCTTGATCACGAAGTTCATTTAATTCATTCATTTGAACTTTTCTGTGATCACCAGCTGTCTGTATATCGAAGTTTGCATGATTTAAGGCCCAGTATGCCTTGTGCTCTAGCTCAATCGGCAGATGACATGCCTTTCCGTACACTAGCTTGTATGGAGTACACCCAATTGGTGTTTTGTAAGCTGTACGGAAGGCCCAGAGTGCGTCATCCAGTTTATCCGACCAGGATGCACGGTTTTCGCCTACTGTCCTTTCTAGAATTCTTTTAATACCACGGTTGGAGACTTCCACTTGCCCACTTGTTTGTGGGTGGTATGCAGTAGATAGACGGTGGGTTACACCATACTTTTGCATGACACGATCAAATTGGTCATTGCAAAAATGTGTACCACGATCACTGATTATAGCATGTGGAGTTCCAAACCTGGCAAAAAGGGATTTCAAAAATTTTACAACTACTCGGGCATCATTTGTAGGTAAAGCTTTTGCTTCAACCCATTTTGACAAATAGTCAACAGCCACGAGTATGTATTTGTTACCTCGAGAAGACGGAAATGGCCCCATAAAATCAATACCCCAGATGTCAAAGATCTCACAAACTTGAATGGCATTTTGCGGCATTTCATTTCTTTGAGAGATATTTCCATGACGTTGACAAGCGTCACAAGTTTTGACAAAATCGTGGGCATCCTTATAGATGGTGGGCCAATAAAACCCGGAATTAAACACCTTTTTTGCGGTGTAGTTTGGACTATGATGGCCCTCAGTGGGTCCAGCATGGCAAGCTTTGAGAATGTCAAGAGCTTCTTGTCCATAAACACACCGTCGGATGACTTGATCCGCACAGATTTTGAATAAGAAGGGGTCGTCCCAGAAGTAATGTTTAACATCTTTGAAGAATTTGTTCTTCTGTTGGGTCGACATCCCTTTCACAATGAAGTTACCCGCATGGTAATTTGCAAAGTCAGCAAACCATGGGGTAGTAGAATTTCCACGAAAAGAAACCGCATTGAGTGTCTCGAGAGGAAATGTTTCATTTATTTCCTTTTTCACGAAAACATCTTGGTGACGGTTCTCTAATCGGGACAGATGATCAGCAGCCAGGTTCTCAGCTCCTTTTTTATCACGTATGATGATATCAAATTCCTGGAGGAGGAGAACCCAACGGAGCAATCTCGGCTTTGCATCTTGTTTTGCAAAGAGATATTTGAGAGCCGAGTGATCCGTATACACTACACATTTGGTCAAGATTAAGTATGGCCGAAACTTCTCAAATGCATACACCACGGCTAATAGCTCTTTTTCTGTGGTGGTGTAATGAGTTTGAGCTTCAGTCATAGTCTTACTTGCGTAGTGGATAGGCTGAAAATGCTTAGCTCTACGTTGCCCTAGGACTGCACCGATAGCAAAATCACTTGCATCGCACATGAGCTCAAAGGGCAAGTCCCAGTCGGGAGCAACGAGAATGGGTGCTTCAGTAAGCTTTTTCTTTAATGTTTCAAAAGCTTCGATGCACTCGGGTGAGAAGATAAAAGGAGCATCTTTTTTAAGAAGATGGGTCATAGGCCGGGCGATTTTAGAAAAATCTTGTATGAATCTACGATAGAAACCGGCATGACCTAAAAAACTCCTAATACCTTTGACGGTAGTAGGATGAGGCAGTTTAGCAATAACATCAACTTTTGCTCTATCGACCTCAATCCCATTTTTTGAAATCTTATGGCCAAGGACTATGCCTTCTTTGACCATAAAGTGGCTCTTCTCCCAGTTTAGACAAAGATTGGTGTCTTCACACCGTTTGAGCATTTTATCTAGATGGGAGAGACATGTTTGAAATGAATCCCCAATGACCGAGAAGTCATCCATAAACACCTCCATTGTTTCCCCGATCATGTCGTGGAAAATGGCCATCATACATCGTTGGAAAGTGCCAGGAGCATTACATAAGCCAAAAGGCATACGTTTGTAGGCAAAAGTTCCGTATGGGCAGGTGAATGTAGTTTTTTCTTGATCTTTTGGATCAATGGGAATCTGAAAGTACCCCGAGAAACCATCAAGGAAACAATAGTATTCGTTCCCTGCTAATCTCTCAAGCATTTGGTCCATGAAGGGTAGAGGAAAATGGTATTTACGAGTGGCGTCATTCAACTTACGATAGTCAATGCAAACACGCCATCCCGTTACCAGCCGAGTTGGAATTAACTCGTTATCTTCATTTGTGACAACAATTATGCCACCCTTTTTAGGAACACAATGAATTGGGCTAACCCAAGGACTGTCTGAGATCGGGTAAATCAATCCTGCATCAAGAAGTTTGATAACCTCTTGTTTGATAACATCATGGATTTTTGGATTTACTCTTCTCTGATGTTGAACTGCTGGTTTGAAATCATCCTCCATCAAGATTTTGTGAGTACAAAATTCAGGGTTGATACCCTTAATGTCGGAGAGTTTCCAAGCAATTGCTTGCTTGTGTGACTTCAAGATCTTTATGAGAGTAGCTTTTTCATCTTTACTCAAATCTCGGGCAATAATGACGGGTAATTTATCATCACCTTCAAGAAATGCATACTCGAGATGAGGTGGTAAGTCCTTAAGTTCGACTTCAGGAAATTCTTCAGTTTTCTCAACTGACTTGACTTCCTTGTTATGAAGCTCGACGGGAGGGAGTGGAGATGATGATGGATCATCATTAAGCAACTTCTCAATGAGAAGTATTTCCCCCTCAATGTCGATGGGAGCGTGATCAATTTCCCATGGAACAGAATCACTAGATAAGTAGGCTTCAATCTCTTCTAAGATGAAGTCACTTTCCTCAAAAGGAGTGAGAGAAGGAGTATAATTGGCGATGATGGGTTGAGATGAATGAGTGAGATTATCACTCGAAGAATTATGATCATAACCAAGAACTTCTTGAGAGTACTCTTCAGAAGCAACATCAATGATATCTATTCGGTTAACCGACTCAGAATCATAATTTGCGGAGTACCTTGAAGTTTGATCAAGGTTAAAGGTAACAGCTTCATTACCAACACGTAATGTAATTTCTTGCTCAAATACATCAATGAGAGCACGGCCCGTTCTCAGGAATCCTCGACCAACAATGAGAGGAACCCGATGATCGGCATCAAAATCAACAACCACGAAGTCAGCTGGAAAATGGAACTTTCCTACTTTCACAAATACGTCCTCAGCAATGCCAAGAGGACGGGATATTGTACGATCTGCAAGCTCGAGAGTCATGCATGTAGGAGTAAGTTCCGGAAGAGAAAGTTTCTTCCATACTGAATAAGGCATCAGGTTGATGCTTGCACCAAGATCGGCTAAGGCAAAGCATTCAACCATTCCTGGAAATACACAAGGTAAGAGAAATTTTCCAGGATCTCCAAGCTTTTCTGGAAGCTTCTTCAGGATAACTGCTGAGCAGTTCTCGTTAAGAGGAGTTTTAGCCATTTCAAACAGCTTTTCCTTGTTGCTTAACATGTGTTTGAGAGTCGATGCAAACTTGGGCATCAGCATGATAGCATCCGCAAAGCTTATGTCAAAATGTAATTCTTGGAAAATTTGAAAAAATTTGTCCATTTGATGACTGGCTTTTTCGCGGAGCTTTTGCTCATTCAAACGTGATGGGTAAGGAATAGAAGATTTGGATTTGATATTTTCAACGGGAGCTACAGGTGGTTCAAAAACAACTCCTGGATTTGACTTGGGTTTCTGGACAACTTGAGGATGGACATCATTGGTTCCTCCGTTATTAACAGGAAGTTCCTTGTCCTTTGTCGCCTCAGGTTCACTTTCCACTACCTTCGGGAGAGAAGAAGAAGAGGTAGTAGGAATAGCGGGTCCATTGTATGAAACACCACTTCTGGTTGTGATCGCCTTAGCATCGCCCCTCGGGTTAGTGATCGTGTTGCTCGAAAGTTTTCCTGAGCCCGAGGGTTGATCATTTAAAGACTTTTTGAGATCAGCGATCTGACTGACCAACAACCTGTTCATTTCATCTTGGGATTTCATGAACTGCTTCAATAACTCATCAGATGATGGTACTGGAGGATGTGGAGGGAAATTCTGAGGTCGGATATTTTGATTATGACCTTGTTGTTGAAAATTCCCTTGATTAGGATTCACATTCCCCTGAATTTGATTCCCTCGATTGAAATTGTTTTGATTAAGGTTCCCTTGATGTTGGAAACCTTGATTGGGTCCAGGATAGAAATTACCTTGGTTTTGATAACCTTGGTTCATTCTAGGTTGATTCTGATTCCGGTTAGGATTATGGTTAAAACCGGGTGGTGCCTGATAAGTGTTAGCACGGTAGTTTGGTTCATTTTGAGGACGGTATTGATTACCTCCTTGATGTGAAGTACCGGCTATAGCATTTGCTTCAAACGGACTACCATCGGTGGCAGTACAGTTGTAGTATGCATGAGGACCACCACAAGTAACACAAACTTCGACTTTCTTCACTTCACCATGTGATGGTGTCTGAGTGAAAGTGACTTTCTTTTGGTTAGCAAGAACCAAAGCCTGAACAATATCTGTGAGTTTGTCAATCTTAGCATCGGTGCTAGATGTACTCACTGGAGATGAAGTAGAAGGTCCAGCATTAGACTGAGTCTGATATGTCTTTGTGCGGAAAGGACGGACCTGGGACTTGTTTTCAATGATTTGTAAGGCTTCTTTTGTGGTTTTGCTAAGGAAATTACCTCCCGCGGAGGCATTCAAAGAGTCTTGGTTAGCTTGTCTCAGACCATTGTAGAAAGTATCCATTTGCATTAATTCGGTAAAACCATGATGCGGACACTTGCGGAGCAATTCTTTGTAACGATCCCATGCCTCCCCGAATGATTCATCAAATCTCTGAGAAAATTTCATTATCTCATTCTTAAGACTTGTAGTTCGGGATGGAGGATATAATTCGTTAACAAACTTGGTAACTAGATCCTCCCATGTCTCAATGGAACGAGGGGGTTGTTTCTCAAGCCAATTCCGGGCTTGTCCCTCTAGAGAAAATGGGAACAGAAGAAGCTTAATTGCTTCATGTGGGACATTCTTGTATTTGATGGTAGATGCAATCTTGTTAAACCATCGAATGTGTGCATGAGGATCATCCCGCTCAAAACCATAGAATTGGCTTTGGGTTACTAGATTAAGCAACCCGGTTTTGAGCTCAAAGGTATCAGCCACAATGGCTGGGACAACAATGGCATCTCCGTAACCCTCGATGGGTGCTTGGAGAAGCTCATTCATTGGCTTGTCTTCTGCCATTTCGACAGGGGGTGGTGGTGGTAGACGTTCCTCAGTAATGGCTGAAGGAGCAGAACGTCCTCTACGTCTACGAGGAATATTTGCAAGCTCAGAAAGTGGACTTGTAGAACTGGAAGAACGAGTGCGCATGCACTAAGTATAAAAATCAATTTTCAAAACAAATGCGAGGCAAAACGACAAGTGAACTTAACCAATAATCACAAATGAAATGGCTTCTTTGAAAAAGGTACACCAAATCACAAGGACACAAAGGCAAGTTTTAAATCTGATGTTCGGGAACTTATTATGGTCACACCCCCAGTTAGTAGGTGTACTGCCTTGATTTGCGGTTGTTGATTTTTATGTATAAATTAAGTACCACTGAAAAGACGTAGGTATAGATTTGTGCAAAGGGTTTAAAAACTTTTGGACAATATTTTTGGTATCGTCTCGTTTAACCAAATCGTATTTCTTTAAGAATCACCTTAAAAGAAATACAAGCTAGAAAACGTTACGATTGTTTTGTTGTTTTATATTGTTTTCGGTGTTTTTAACACTTTAGGAAAAGTGTTAATGAACTTTTTGATTTAGATTAACTTTACAAAAAACTGTTTACAAACGATGGTATATGTGCAAGTACGG
Source organism: Chrysanthemum seticuspe (assembly GCA_019973895.1). Classification (NCBI taxonomy): domain Eukaryota; kingdom Viridiplantae; phylum Streptophyta; class Magnoliopsida; order Asterales; family Asteraceae; genus Chrysanthemum; species Chrysanthemum seticuspe. Next base: position 148,132,103 of record BPTQ01000003.1, on the reverse strand, counting down.
GTCTGAAAAATGCTTAGAACACGCTTACAGCCTCCCCGGCAGCGGCGCCAAAATTTGGTTGGTGCAAAACCGTCAAGTTATCTCACACAAGCTAGCCACTTGTGAATGACTAACCGTAAGAAACTCAAAACAGGCCAAACACCAAATGCAATTTAGATCAGAGGAATATAGTGGATTCCTGGGTCGTTAAGTCCCACGGAGGATGAATTGGTGTTTAACACAGACAGATGTCGAATAATCACTAAGGATAGTGATCAATAAGGATTTTGATGAATAATTATACCTAAAGAAAAGATTAATAAATTACAGCGACTTAAATGCAAATTAAAGGAAATTAAAAAATTAAAATATATTAAATAAACGCTATCACTATTTTTACAATGATGTTTTTGTGATTTTATAAAATAAAATAACTTAAATAAACTATTTTAACTAAAACGTAAACTTAAATTACCTAAAAACGTGATTTAAAATGAAAACGTACGTTAAGTTTAAAAATTACGCGAGTGCGCAAGTAAAAACGTAAAATTTATGAAATAAAAGTCCTACAAGTGTAAAAACAATTTTATTACGTACTATATGATAAAAGAAAATTTTAGAAAAAAGATTTATATTTTTTTTGACTTTTATATTTTTTTATTATGAATTAAATAAGATTTTACACTAATTAAATGTTTAAAAATACTAAAACTATTTAGAAAAATCTGAAACTTTTTTATAAAATACTTTATACTAATACAATTCTATAAAAAATACAAAAGTTGAAAAAGCTAGTTCAAATAAGCTAGAAATAAGCAATTAAGCTCGTATAAGCTTATTGTACAAAGATGGGTTATATATTAAATAATGTAAATGAAAACTGAAAAAGACCCTAGGGCAGATGGTGTGTGTGTGGTGTGGTGAGCTGGGTGGCCAGGGTTCGAATCCCAGCAATGACTTTTTGCTACTATTTTATTTTTTTGATTTTTCTTCACAAACTTGTTAAGCTACTAAAATTAAGCACTTTTTATAACTACAACTTTTTATAAAAACTACAAATAAACTCAGATTTGAGCTTATAATCTCAACAGTTTAAGCTTATGAGCTTATTTTGGTGAAATAAGCTCAAACAAGCTTACAAATTGGAAACAAAGGTGGAATAAGCTAAAACATGCTACAAGCTACTAATTTTAATCTAGAAAACACAGATAAGCAAACTGATAAGCTAGGAATAAGCAATAAGCACTTATGACTAAACTACTCAACCAAACAGTCCTGAGGACTTTTTCAAGGCCAATTTAAGCTAGGTGAATAAGCTCACAAGCTCAAATCAAGCTTTGAATCAACAAGCTGGCTAGGTTGGCTTTCCAAAAAGCCAAAGATCACAAGCTAAGGGTAACTAGGGAGCTTATGGTGAGCTTATGAGAGTGGTACCAAATCACTGCTCAGCTTAAGTTGAGTCAGTTAACACTGAGTAATGGGTCAAACTAAAAGCTTCAAGCAGCCCTATCTAACAAGCTAAAAATTGGAAAAATAAGCTTGGGACATTGAAATGGCTTGGTTGGCTTTCCAAAGAACCAAGGATCACAAGCTGAGACCAACTAACAAGCTTTTTACAAGCTTGTTAAAAAGACTATAAACCTGTGCACAGGGCACCTATTTGAGATGGTGTCTAAAATAAGCTAAGGAAAAAGCTAGTAAATAAGCTGTTTGGAAAATATAAAAAATACTAGGTTAAAGCTAAGCAACTATATTTTAATATCCTAGAAGCTCAAAAGTTGAAAACTAATATATAATCCTATATAAAATAATCTATTTTATTAAAAAACGACCCAAGGGAAAATTTTGAATTTTTACTTACTATACTAAGTTGACTTATATGAACTTTAAGCTGATTTTAATCACTGAATATGTTGTTATAAGGTGAACTAAAACTGATTTGAGTAATTTTAACAACTTATGAACACAAATTCATGACCATAGAACTTAAAAATCCAACAGTGAACAAGACAGATATGATCAAATAAAATTTTGACTTTGGATGAAACAAGGACTGATTTTTATGACTTGCTTGAGTTATTAGAACCAAGTGTGATATAAAACAATAATAAGAAGCCACTCAAACAACCTCTAACACAGTTTAACTCACAAATCCAAACAAGACTTGATATAACTGTTTTGATGAATTTTCAAAGCTAAACACTGATTAAAACCATGTCATTGATTCAGAACCTTGTATTATCATATAGTAAGACTAAAGAAACATAAAATAACAACAATAAAAACATAAGACCAAGAAATGACAGTTATGCTCTTTTAACTGTTAAGATAAGATTTTTGCTAACTACACATTTAAAAGAACAAATAACTGGTTTTATGGTTTGATTACACTTAACTATAACTAATGAATATGAAAACACAAATATTTGAGCTTATGACTGTATTAAACAGTAAAATGCCAAAATGATCAAAATAGCTTACAAATGGTGTTGACTGAGAATCAAAGAACAAGGACCAATTTTTACTTCCTATAGAACCTCCATAGGTTCACTAACCCATTTCCATCCAATAAGCAAACTGCTTCAGCTTTCTTGATCATTCTCCATTGATTTTTTATTTTCTCTCTATTTTCTTGGTATTTTTGTGAATTTTCTGATTTTGATACTAGACAAAGTTTTAGAGTTACTAAAAGCTTAAATAAGCTTTCTAGGGAGCTTATGTTAACTTAAGAGTCCAAAACAACATATACAAATAACATTCGAGCTTATTGAATTTTTGAACAAGAGTAAATTTTTGCATAAACAGAAATAGAACTTGATACTGAAATTGATGTTTCACAAAAGCTTAATTATGAAATAAAAACTTGAAATACAGAGTTTAATAAGCTAAAACATTCACTGAATTTGAAAATAAGCTAAAACGACATTAAGTAAACTAAATTATGCTAGATATTTCTTCACATTGCTTCCCATTCCTTCTTTATAGACTTTTGAGATTCTGTTTATGCCTCTGAATCTTTCCCACCTCAATCCAACCATTAGATTGGTCAAAGCAATCATATACGTCCATGTGGAGATTTTGGCGCCAAAATTCTCTTTAGCAGGTTTTTCCAATTAATGGGTCTTGGATGGATGTGGAGGTGGAGGGGGGATGTATTCAAGTGGAAAAACAGCTGGAAAGGTTGAAAAGGAGGAGAAAACCACTCTGGTTTTGGGATTACAGGATTGGATGAAGAAGGTGAACAGTGGAAGTGGTAATTGGCGCGCGTTGACCTTATTTGACCAAGGGATATTATAAAGGGGGTCCAAATTAGGGGGGTCACAGGCATGGCAGAGGGTTCTTTTTGTTTTGGCAGGGGTTCTAAATACAAAAAGGGTCTTAATGGTTTTAGTTTAATACAAGGACTAAACTTGTAATTCTGCCAATCTTGAGGGACCAAACCTGCAATTCTCCAAAAGTTATTACAAGGACTAAAACTGCCAATCTTGAATAGTACAAGGACCAATGATGATTATTTTCCATTTTTAAATGTCCAAGGACCATTTTTGTCATTTTTTAAAAGTTAAGGGACTAAAGTTGTAATTTTGCAAATTTTGATTTCAAGGACTTGTTTTGACAACTTTATGAATCCCTAAGGACTTAAAATGATATTCTTCTTTATTTTGATATACCAGGGACTGTTTTTGACAATTTTTTTAAACTTGGGGGACTAAAACTGCCAATTATGCAAACTTTATACGTTTTTCACCAGATTTTGATGTTTTTGCGTTTAAAACACATAAAACACTTGTTTGTGATATTTTTATCATTTTGATGTGTTTCTGAGTGTTTTCAGATGTTTTTGGCATTCTAAACAGTACAAAATGATGAGTATTTAGACACTCATCAATGTACATGACTTGGTCCAAATGAAGCCTTAAAGGGGCCTTTATTTGCTTATCCTGTTCAGGTTTTTGTTTCCAGCTTTGTTCAGAAGAATTACCATGTTATCCTTTTTGTATGGTTTAGTAGTTTAGACTTTGGTACTGAATATAAATCAAATTTCTGAAAAGTGGGTTTCTCTTTGTCTTATATTGAAGGTTGGTTCATTCTTGATGGGTTGGTTTGGTTTGGTCCTGTTTTTAAAGGTTGGTTCCCCTTAATTAGCTGTCAGGTTGATAACAGGTTACTTAAGTAGTCTGAACACATTTAGTGGCTGGAACCAGAACATGCTTGAGCTCAGTGTCAACAGTCACTGGGTTAATTATGCCGATATATATAGGCTGAAGGTACAATATTTTTTCTAATCAGTATGTTCAAGATTTAATTTTTTATTAATGTGTCTGCATTCTATTAATTTTGATTGGTGGGTATGTTAAAGATCTTTTTTTTATCACTTTCTATTGATGGGTATGTTAAAGATTTAAAATTTATTAAATGGGTATGTTAAATATATCCGTATCTCGACACATTCACATGTATGTTTTATAGAATTGACCGTTCATGTTATGCCGAATGCCCTTTTCAGGATTCGGGATTGTTTAGCTCAGTTATATGTCAAATACACCACTCCTGATGATAAGCAAGAACATGATGGGTATTATACACAGTTGGTGGCGATGTATTCTGGAAAAGGCAATGATGATAGTTAACGGGCTATCATGATTGTTATAATGTAACAGAAATGAAATGGGTCATTGAGAACTTGACCGTAACCTGGGGGGCAATGACCGGACGGCATGGTATAAACGGCTACTATGCAACCGAGTCTATTTGCAGCCATGGTCAGCTTCAGATGTTTCTATGACCCGGTCCGCGGTTACTAATCTGAGCCTTAAAAGTCGTTTAGTCGGGCGTGGTTTTGGTGATGTCACCTGACGTTTGGCTAACGCTCGGATTTGGGAGCCCAATAGTTAACCCGCAAACGATGCTTCTATATTTGCATATCTAGACACTAGCCGAATGGCTGCTGTAAGTTACTACGGTAGTGCTTCTGTATTGCAATTTCATTAATCGGGGATCCCAAAGTATGTTAACTATATATGTACTCGATTGATTTTAGCATCCTCTCATATGTTACACTAATAGTGGTTTCTGAAAACATATGTAGGTTGTATATACAGATGTGCCCAGCACTGGTTTTTATCCAGCTTCAGGAACGGTTACTTGAGGCTTATATGGAGTCATACAGACATTTTCTCCAACGCGTTTTGCTGATAATTACTTTGTTGATGTTTTGATTATGCTGGCATCCATTTGCTTACGGTTGCTTTACTTATCGGAGGTCAGATTATTTTGTTTGCAAATTACAGGCGATGATGATGCTATTACATTTGTGAGTTTATTATTGATCATGTTGGGTGAATATGGCCCATATATTGGCGGGACAACACCACGAACATGGTGTTTGCAGCCATGGGGCCATGTCATTCATAAATCTAAGCCTCATTTGTAAAATCTTAATCACCACCCAACAATATCACAAAAGAAGGTATACCTCAATGCAAATCCATTGATCCAAAACAAAGAAAATAAATCAGAATATGGATTTTGTTTGTTTTTATGATACTTGACTCTCTGCTGATAAATGACTGTCTTATGGGTTGTTTGGGTTTGTCTTCAAATTCCTTCAAATGAATTTTTACAAGAGGCTATGACGAGTCTACAGGGGCAGGGGGATTAAAGTTGAGATTATCCGCGTCTTGGCAGGGCAACTTGCTAAATTTGCAGCCATGGCGGACGTATCCTCTTTTTTCAATCCTTTACCAGTCTGAGCCTCATATACAATTTTGTCGACACTTCTTATGGTATTGAGAACAATGGAGATATTGACTATAAGAGGCTGTGATGAATATGAGCAAGTTTGATTAAAGTTGTGAACGTCCGTTTCTTGGCGAGGCAAATTGTTAGATTCGCAGCCACGGTGGATGTCCACTTTTTTCAGTTCTTATGCTCTGATCTGAGCCTCATACCATGTTTCAATCTATTCTATGTTCCATACTATCTGGGTCCCACTGCTCTCGGCAGGTAATATCCGTAAGAACAATGTATAGTTAGTTTGTGGTGTTACAAGCATCATAATCAGCCTTAGACAATTTCCTTTTCAAAATATGATTCAGGTATTTTCAGGCGAAAACTTTTCACTACTGAACGATATGTAGGTTGATTGAGACGGGATAGGTAAAAGCTATTAGACGCAAAAGTGAAGCTAAGAAATCTATGATTCAGGTATTTTCAGGCGAAAACTTTTCACTACTGAACGATATGTAGGTTGTGGGTATAATATTTATCAGTACTTAAACTCTTTCGTTATTTTTTTTTGTTTTTTTTTAATTTTCATCTTTGCCGTGCAGGATTGCCTTTGAATTGTGTGTAACAACAACCAATTGTAAGTTAAAGCAATCAAAAGGATTCTTGTGACAACAACCCATTTGAAGAGGCGCGGCGATGCTTGAAAGCTGAGATACTCGAGAGGGAAATGACTTTGTTAAACCTCATTTGGGAGTGATACAATCCCATATCCAATGACAGGTCGGTCTGGTTGTAGTTAAATAAGAGTGTTGAGTTTTATAGATATTTTGATTTATCTGGTGCAGTTAAATAAGAGTTTGTTGATTGTATTCAAGGTTGTATTGTCGGGTTGAAACTTGACAGTCACCTAAAGAAAGATAAAGTCGAGATCAGTCTAAAACCCCTAGATCATTCTGTTTATAATGATATTTAGCTTCTGTAATTGCTTTAAAAAATTAAAAAGTTTAGAGTGTCAAGTGAACCCCGACGACCCTTTATAAAACTATACCTATTTCACATTTCACATGTAGCCCATTGTGCCCGTTAAGGCTTTTATTGTATGCAATTATGGAAATTTAATAGCTTACAAATCTTTTGCTGATTTTTCAGGATCTACGCGGGTGACTCTGAGCCGTCCATTTCTTGAGTGCTGCATTTATACTTGGGATAATCTTCTTCCGACTCTTTTAATGTATGTTAACAATGTGGCTTTGGCTCAAGAAGTCTACTTCCATACAATCATTTGCAACTCACCCGAGTTAAAAGACACAACCATTAATACATATCAAAGGTACATGGTCGGGGACAACCCCCTGAAATGGTGCCACTTTTCCTCATGTTTAATGTGCTTAACAATATAGGGTTCTTTCTGCAACTTTTTGGTATTTAAGGTAGTACTTCAACATGAAAATCACTTGAAAATTAATATAATTTGAATAAAATTGTTTTGGTGGCGATGCTAATCTAGCCATAACTATAAATTTATGATCAACTAAACTTAGTCTTCGAAATCCTTTTTTGAGCTTAACTTATCATTGTAATAATAGTTCTTTTGTATTTATAATAAATGAAACTGTCAGTTGTCAAAATAATAATAAAATTAGACCAAAGTGTAGCAACTGAACCTGATCCAAACCGTTTTGTCCCAGTACTAAAACATGATTGTTTTGACGTGTTAACAAACCCGTTTGGCACATTATTCAAAATGACCAGGTTCATTATAACTATTACTCATCTTTATGCTTTCTTGCAGGGTTTGGTGTTCCAGTTAGTTGATGATGTTTTTGATTTCACAGGCACATCACCATCTCTTGGGAAGGGTTCATTATCTGACATTCTCCATGTAAGTCTGGCATATTCTTATTGTATATAAATTCATGACAAATTCTGATCAATTATAAATTCTGGTCAATTTCAGCAATGGGAATGGAATCCCACAAACATGGAATTCGTAACACAATGAATACTTTGTGTTTTCTGTTTTTAATTACCGTTATATTGGTTGCAATAAGGTTACAGGTTTTTTAGCATTCAGATTTGAGAGTGAAAATATTATTGTTATGGGGTCTTTGTAATGTTTCAGGCTTGCAGCGGGTTTGATTATGGCTTGCTTGCCTGATAATGGTGTGCGGATAGTGGCGTTAATCATGGTTCCTTACACAAAAGGCCTTGGTTCGGTAAGCCTGCTTTGAAACTTTTTAATCAATCACGTCAATAGAATTCCATATTTGTTTTTGAGAGTGTTGATTGGGCGGTTACCATACTTAATAAACATACATCTAAAGGGAGTAATTTTAGGCACATACACGCCTTACATACATCTTTATTTAGCCTACAAATACTAAATATGACACATGGCATGGAGCCAACAGTCACAAAATGTGACATTGGATACTTAATTGTGTGTTTAAGCTGGAGGTTGCCATGGAAATAAAGGAGGTGACAAGCAGGCAACCAAGCAAAGATATAGCCGTTCTCATTTCTTTTTGTTTTAATAGGAGGAGAGAGGATTGCTTATAAGACTGCTTTTAGAGAAGACTGACCGATTACTTATTGACATTGCTTATAGGAGCTTTTTGTGCTTGCTTATTAAAACGTATATCATTCCAATTATTTTACAATCTTGAAATTAGCAGAAGACCAGAAATTTAGGATTGACACACACTTATATACGTAAAAGCCTATTTGATTGATTGTTGTGAATTATTCATAAGCATAGCAGTAATAACTTTCTCAAACTACATGTAAAAAAATTGTTTGTACTTTGTTTACATATAATTTGGGACTTCTATCACCACGAGTATTTTTTGTCAATGTAAATTCAATTAACAATGCATTTGTCACCATGGTACTGCACAAAATGCAAAGCCACTATTTCAAGCGTCAAAACAGTGTGAGTATTTTTTTTGGGTGTACCACTATGAATTTTGTGTTGTACCATGGTACTTAGGAAACAATCACTTTCTAAAGTTGGTTTGTACTTGCCCCGTCCTGTGTTCAAACATGGACAACTGTACGTTGCTGTATCAAGAGTAAAAAGCAAGCGGGGTTTGAAGGTTGTCGTTTGTGATCAGGATGATAATCTCTCCAAAACCACAACAAATGTCTTGTATAAAGAAGTACTTGAAGGTCTTGGAACAAGGTTCATGTTATATCATGTATGTATCATTGGTGTAATCACGTTATATTATACTATGGTTCATTATTTTTAATGTTACAAGGTTTGTTAGCAACTCAATTGATCATTGAAATCACACATCATTTTATGTTCGAGTCAATCTATTTTAGATTGGCAATGCGATGGTTGTAAATCGATTGTGACTCAAACACATTTTAAATGTAACAGATTTACGTTATTACTTTTATTATCATCTCATTTATCTATTTCTTTAAAAACTAACCCGGTGTCAACGGGTCTCTAAGCTAGTTGTAAATAAACAAACTCGGGTCTTGTATGTAACCTTACAATTTTCTTCAATTGACTAATGTTATATGCATTTCTCACTCCTCATTGTGTATTGACCATATATCAAGTTTATCTATTGGGTGTAACAATCATTATCAGGGCCGTCCCATTAATTTTGGAGGCCCTGTGCCATAACAAGAAAGTCGAGCTTTGACATAGAGACTTCGATGATTCTATACTTTATTACAATGTAAGGTTCGTATATAGAAGATTTCATTTGTATGTGTGTGAAAAGAAGTTTACGAATATGACAAAAAGTAACAAAAACTCAAAAAGGATTAAAAACAATAGCGTCGAATTGGTGGACATACTCATATCATTGGACAACTTTAAATTGAGTTTTTTTTTTTTTTTTTTTTTTTTTTTTTTTTTTTTTTTTTTTTTTTTTTTAAGCCTTGTGTTCTTTTAAAATTAGACCGAACATACGTAAATTTTCTCAAACAAGGGTGTAAGTTGTCATTTCTATAAACTATTTTAACTTTATTGTAGATAAAACTTTTTAACTAGGACAACAATGTAAAACCTACAAACATTAAGGGCATAAAGTGTACATGTCTAAATTAAAGTATCACCATCTTTCTCAACTTCACATCTGTGACTTTGTTTACGGCTTTTTCATTAAAAAATCACTAAATAACAATCAATACTAATATTTAATCGTTATACAATTAAACTTCTTTCATTTTAGAGCACTTAATCCTAAATTTATGTTAAAAACGAATTAAATCAGCATCGAAGCAAAAAAATTTGGGGGCCCTTAAAAAAGGGAGGCCCTGTGCGGTCGCACACCTTGCACATGCTAAAATCCGGCCATGATCATTATTACTTCAATATTGTAGATTTAACAAGTTAAACTAAGCATATTGATGAATAAATTCTTCAAACTTACTTTGGTTAAAGTACATTGGCCTGTTGCCAATGTTCTGTACAATTGAAAGTATTTTTTGGTAAAGTTTATCCTTATTTACTAACTTTACTATTTTTAAAGGGCTTTTTGTGTTATTGTGTTTGTGAAGGGTGCAGAGTGAAACATTGATGTATAAATACCCTCTTAGAGTTTGAAGCAACATGGTTGACTCATTAAGGGTGTGCTTGGTTCAAATTCGATAATGAGAAAGGAAAATGCAATGGTAAGGCTAAGGAAAGGGAAAAAGAAAGGAATCCATTCCCCTTAATTTATTGGGTAATGGCCCATCTCTCACCTCCCAAAACCTTCTACCAAGCGCGCCCTAAGTTTCACACAGTTATCATGTTCTCTCTAGTGTCACACCCTCGCCGGAGGTGGAAACACGAGGTGTAACGGAAGGGAACATAAGCACAAGATAATAGATCATACCAACGTTAAGCTTTAAAAGAAAGAGTACACCATTACAATACCAGTTTAGCCGTCATCGGCAAATATATTACAAAGTTTAGATTCCAAAATATTTCGTTCTATTACATAACGATTTGTAGTGACAAGTAAAAACTTCATTATGCAAGACCTGGTAGAAAAGCTTACTAACGATCACCTGAAATGCATGAGAGAAAAACGGGTCAACTATGAAAATAGTTGGTGAGTATACACGTTTCGCAAAATAAGAAAACTCGTAAGAAATATTCAAAGCTTTCGGTCATCGAAAATAGTCCACAAAGCAAAGGCATTGTAAATCCACTCAGTTCCAAGTTCCGCCCATACAAAACTTGCAACCTGTGTGTTCACAACCCATTGCACAAAATATAGCGTATGAAGTAGTCAAGTATAAGCGGTCATAATAGTTCACAATATAGTACCACGAATATAATAATTCAGGGATGCTCCTGATGAAACCAAATTATGCTGGGTGCCACTACCCAAAGTTATTTTGGGTGCCTCTTCCCAAAGATATACTGGGTGCCTCTTCCCAAAGATATACTGGGTGCCTCTTCCCAAAGATATACTCCGAACATAGGAGACTTTATAGTGATGCTCCGAACATAGGAGACTTTAGGTCAAGGTCATAACATGTACGGTTCAATAAATTCCAACAAGTCATAAATTCGTAATTAAGTTCAAGGATTTGATTCGAGTTCACAAGTTCTAGTCAAAAGAGTTCACAAAAGTAAGAATCAATTTAATTCAAGTATGGTTAATGCATTCAGTCCCAAAATATAGTAAAACGGTAAAAAGGGGATGTGATTACTCACCTGTTGCAATAGTTATGATGACAGAGTGGATGCACAGAAATGAGACTCAACACTCTAACCGCGACCTATTATGAATGATATGATATATAATAAGTCATGATGTAATGTTATGCATGCGATTCGGATGATATTTATACCACTTATGAATTTTTGAAAACAATACTTCTCGTCGAAAATATAATCTTTTAACGTCTTGACTATTTTTAAATTACTTCACATGTATTTGCGTTAAAATGATATCCGACGATAATCATTTAGTGATTTATTGTGAAAATTTTACTTTTCGTCGTAAAATAATGTTATTGAAATTTCCATGAAAATGACAAAAACGGCTTCTAAAATCTAGTCGTAAAATGGTGCACGTCGAGCGTTAGGAAACAAACTCAACGGTTTTGGGAAGCTCGTATGATAATCTCAAAGTTTTAGTACATGAGTTTTCATCCTAGAGGTCTCGAACACAAAGAAAATAGAGGTTAAATATGGTACTTTTAGTCCAAAATATAGTTTAAGGATGGTTTTTCCGGCAAAGTTTGAGCGACCGTAATTAATTCATTACAACTCCGCTAAACAAACAATTGGACATTTTGGAAAGTATACTTGGCGATTTCACTTTTACTAGAAGACTTCACTTTATAAAAAGTTCTAAATCAATGTTAAAAACTGTTAGGAATTAGAAATTCCCAGTATTAAAGAGTCGGTCACCTCAAGTATATGTAATCGTTAGAAAGCTCGTAGTCGTAGTTCTTTTAAGTTAAGTAGTAATTTAGTTAAGTAACACCGTGGAGGACGGACGGGTCTTTACCCACTGTATACCTGATCCACAGCCCATAGTGTGGCGATTTGTGTAAGACTATAAATACTCTCTCACCGCATATTCTACCTTAAGATCTCTCTCTTTCAATCTCCAAATCCCTTGAATCACTCTCTTTCACTTTCTATAATAATACTCGAGGTTGAGAGATGGAACCCTCCATCTCTCATAAATATCAGAATGTGTTTAGCGGTGTGATACCCGACACCTAGTCCATATGTCACCCATTTCTGGGCAGGCAGGAGGTGCCACAATGAATTGATTTAATGATGAATTGAATTTTCTTGATGCTGATGCTCGAAAGATTGCTAATGTATATGAACTCCACTGGCTGAGAAATTATGACCCTTAAAGATTAAGGATTGTCAAAAATTGTAACTAAATCTTGAAAAATATTTCACTTCAGAAGATCATTTTCACTTTAGCGGTTCATATGAAAGGTTTTACAGGTTAACAAACAAATCGCCTCAACATTACTTAATTAATGCCAGCGAGTTTGAAACGGCCTTTTTGGTAGGAATTTGATATAAAACCTGATTTTCATGGTATAAATTGGAGATAAAAGAAACACAAGCTCTGGAGATCCTACTTTTGAGTACATGATTTTGAAACTCTAATAGTATGCTCGAAGGGTTTTGGCAACTCAAACAAAGGATTGCGAGCTGCACGTGGTAAAATGCTGATCTAAAATCTTCGGCAAAAACAGTAAAAGTACCTTTAAAGTTATTGTAATAAAATGCTGCTTTTCATTTTAAAAGTGTTATTTAGTGATTTACTAATAGCAGCCTATAGTAAAATTG
>BPTQ01000003.1:148069160-148101773 GCA_019973895.1 Chrysanthemum seticuspe | reverse complement strand
GTGTATAAGAGACAGCTATATACCAACCGGACCCTATTATTATTATTATTACCCAAAAATCCAAATCCATTACCCAGGCCCAACTCCACCAGCCCAATCCCTTCCCTTTGTAATTAAATAAAACCAAACACCCCCGTTTTCTTCGTCTTCCACCTCTCCACCACCTGTAACTTCCACCTCACCCCATCCAGCTCACCCCTATCACTCTACCCACTCCTTCACCACCTCTCACAGCAGAAACACGCCACAATAAATGCTTCCCCACCCCTTTATCAACCAAAACCACCACTGTTCACATACTTACCCACGGTTTTGAGCAAAACTGCCCCAACTTGGCCTAAACTTCACCAAATGTGTCCCCTACACCTCCACAATGCAACAAGAAGCTTTAATTGTGCTTAAACTGCCTCATATCCACGTGGTGAGTTTTGGCGCCAAAATGAGTTTGAACGGACAAGATGAAATTGACTCAATGAATGGCTGTGATTTGATGTGGGATAATATCTTTGGACTAGTGGAATGCAAATGAGTGATAAATACAGAAGAAAGAAGAAGAAGAGAGGCATCATAATAATAATCTAGTTTATGATCAATCGTAGTTAATCAAAGTAGTTTGTAACATTAGTATAATCTTTAAATTTCTGTTCTCAGTTGTTAATTACCTTTGCTAAAGTGTAATAACAAACTTGGTTTACTCAGTTTTAATCTATCTTAATTTTCAAGGTCATTTCAACTTTGTCCCATTTTCAATTCAAAGTATTTTAAATTCTGTTGATGATTGTTGTTTAGAGGACTATAAATAACACTACTAAGCTCTCAGTAAGCTTTAGCAAGCTTTTAAGTCATCTTAACAATCAATAATCACTAAAAAAGGAAAACATCAAAAAGAAAACAAGTAATTAGGAATTTAATATAAAAGTTACTGTAGAAGAAGCTTGGAGCAAGTGCTATTCTGGATTGCCTTGGTTATAGTGCTCTGTGGAGAGCATATAGGAGTGATATTCAGTTCTTGGTTCTCAGTTGTGGCATTAACTCAAGTTGTAAGCTTATATCTTGATTTTTGGCATTTACTGTTATAGTTCTTATTTTAGCTTAAATTCTCTTGATTCATGCTTAGTTGATGTTTGTTAGTGATAATATAAAGTAAAATCAGTAGGTTGTTAGTAGGAAATCTTAGTTGATAATAATTTTAGTTAAACAGTCAAATTAGTATAAGTAGAGATTAATAGGTTATAGTTGTTGTTATCTGTGTAATTGTGTCCATTTAATCTGAGTTCATCTGTATCAAGTGTTAGAAATCAGTCTCATGTTGTAAATTGTGGATTTGTAACACTAATTTAGAAAACTGCCTTGCTAAGGTGTGTTTGGATCAAGTTGCTTATCTGAGTTTATGCCTGTTATTGTTGCTTAATACTTGTTGCTGCATGCTAGTTTAGATCATATTAGCTCAGTTCAGTCATTATATTTAGGTCTTATTAGTGTAAAAGTCAAATTAGTACTTAATCTAGTCTAGTTTGTAATCTGTTGGAGTAATAAGTTCCATATTTCACATATTAGCTTATAATCTGATAACCTAGCTTAATTTAGCCATATCATAGCTTAGTACAACATACTTAATCAGTAAATCTAGATCAAAGCTCACTTTAGTCAAACTTAGTGTTAACACAAAAAGTCAAATTTGCAGCTTGCACAATTTTTGAATGAACTTTGGATCCGAATTGTGAGCTTGTTAATTGATATTAGGATTTGAGCTTGTAGGATAATATAGTCTTGTTGCTGATCTCTTTGTTACTATTTTTCATAATTTTTATACTAGTTGATTAGAGTGCTTAATTTGTGCTTGTTGTTAAGTGATTCTTCATAAGCCTCCCCTGTTCACAGTTTTGACACCCATTTTTACAAGCTTACACAAGCTTGATAAGTGAGTGTTGGTCTGAGTATTTTGGTTGTTTGTGATGCCCTTGTGGCTAGTTACTTGAATAAGTGCTTATTTGCCCTTTAATTGCTTATCTGTACTGCTTATTTTGCTTAAACTTGTGCTACCAAATCAAACAAACCACTGATCAAGCTTTGGCATTTTGAAATCCTTACCAGCCCCACTTTATAGTTAAGCAATCAATAAGTTCATTTGAGCTTATTTCATAAGCTTAATTTACCCATATTGTTTGCCTGTCTAGGGTGTTTGGATATCAGTTTTGTTGGAAGTGCTTAAAAGCTTATTCCAAGCTTATTAGCCAAATCCAGTGAAAACACTTGTTCATATCTGTTTATATACCATATATACATAATACTTATTTTTTTTTATTTTCTTTATTAGCTTGTTTTAAAGCTTTTAATAAGCTTACAAGCTTATTTCATTCACTCAGATAACTGAGTGAACTCAGTTTGGACCCCTCACTTCACAAGCTCTTTGTGAGCTCACCAGCGGGTCCCACACCTTAAATCTTGGTTCTTCCAACCCCCCTCCTACCAGGCTTGAACCTTTGACCCTTTGTTTGACCTTGGAACCTGTGGACCCCACTAGGTTTTACCTCACAAAGTTGTCCCATTTTTCTGTCTCAGAATCCAATAAGCTAAGTGCTTATTTGTGTTTTGTGGCTTATTCAAGCTACTCAATTGGTTGAATCTTGCTAAATATAGTTAAAGTAACTTATTGGAATCAGAATTCACCATAGTGGACCCCACATAAGCTCATTTGAGCTTATTTCCTTCTAAAGTCAAACAAAGTCAACTGTTGGGGTAAATAAGCAATTTCAGTGCTTATTCTGAGTTTCCAATTTTGTTGTTTTTGTATTAGTTTCTTATTTTAGGTATTTTAATAGTTTTATAAAATAAAAACCACAAAAAGCCAAAAATACTTATAGTAATAGTTTCTATTTATTAGAATATCTATTTTAATTTCTTTTTAGCTTATTTATAAGCACTTCTGTAAATTTTTTTATTTTTAATTAAACTCTTTTATATTAAAGTACTTTTATAAATTTTTCTAGATTTTTCTTTTGTCATCTAGTAATTTTTAGAATTAATTTTAGTTTAATTACTTATTAATTAAATATTAAATAGAATAAATAGTATAATAAATATATTTTTAGTTTTTAAAATAAGTTTTATAATATTTTAGATTTTTCTAAGTTTTTTTTTATTTTATTTTTCTTAACTTATTTTAGTTTTCTAAATTAAATAGTGTATTAATAAATAGTATTAAATAATAATTAATTAATAATAAATAATATATAAGTTAAATAAATAATTTTCCTTTTCTAAATAATTTCTTTTATTCTTAGGATCTCAAAAATATAAATTTCATATTTGTGGGTTTATATTGATCACTTTTTACTTTTATTTTTGTACGTTTACGTAATTTTATTAAAACGTACGTTTTAGGTTTTAGACGTTCATCACTTTAAAAATAGTGATAGCGTTTATTTAATAGATTTTAACTTTTTAATTTTCTTTAATTTGCATTTAAGTCGCTAAGACGTGCAAATTCCTACTATAATTATAATCGATTTGTTTTTAATACGTTTTACGTTTCTAGGGTTTTGATCGTACTTATTAGTTAATATAACTCATTTTGAGTTATTCATACTTTTAGTATTGTGACAAATCATTCATAACCCTATTCCTAATCAACCAAGCTATATAAAACATTTGTTCAATCACAGGATACCACAACCTCGTTGGGGAATAAACGACCCGGGAATATAACTGTCCTACCTCGGATTATTGCATTTGCCTCTTTCTAGTTTTACTTGCCTAGTTGACCTCTCACAAGTGGTTGACTGAATAAGTAGGCTAGTTTTAGGCGAATCAAAAACCATGCATGAACTAATATGATGATAATGATGTCAATGAAATGTAGACTAAACTTAGTCTATATGAAATGACCTCGATGATATGATCATGAATTCACAGCTAAACCATTACGGTTACGTGAATTTAATACTTGTAAACCTAGTTTACAATATACGATGAAATAGTAAATGTGAGAAATGACCGGAAATTGAGAATTGTGACATTCTTCCCATGTCAGCGGAATCACGTCCTCGTGATTCAATTAATGATACTATAGTCCGAACCGCGACAAAGGTTCTAAAAGTTCGTGCTCGTACGAATAGTCTAAATGATCATGTCAATGCTCATGCATACAGGTTCCCCATTCAACTAAGTACGTGCCCGTGATTAGATTTGATAGGGTAAACTTACCCAATATCGAACGTAACCCTCAAAAGATCTTTAGATAGTGACTTGAGTAAACTTGTTTCTTAGCTTGACTTTCGCAACTCATCAAACAAGAACTGTCACTAGATCAAGCTAGGAAACAAATCTTTTGAATGAAGTCTTTTGAAAGATTCGCTCGATATTGGATTTGCTTACACAAATCAAATCAAATCAACAAAATATAATACAACTAAAGCCGATATCGATGGGTCACAAATTAATCAATGCCGTGAACGTGGTAAAAAAAATTGGAAGGAAGTATGCACTCAAAATCATGTCGTACAGAAATAAGGTAGTTGTTCAAAGGAATGTACCCGTTACGCGTTGCGGGCTTCCTCGGTACCCAGATAAAATGCTCGACCAAGTGCGGGGGGAACATCATTGTTCTGATCTTGTGGGCCTTCTATTGCCAATGCCAGGTTTGGACGATTACCTCCTTGATTGGGAGTTCTTTTCAGCTTTGGACAGGTATTGCGAAGGTGATCTAGACTTCCACACTCGTAACATGCTTTTCTCTGTCCTTGATTCCCAGTCCTGTTTGAGCAATTTTGCGCGAAGTGGCCCGTCTGTCCACATTTGTCGCACCTTGGGCAGTCTCCCGAGTGGTGATAGTTACATCGAGTGCACAAAGGATGTGGACCTGCGTATCTTTTGCGCTCCTGAGTTGTCGCGTCCTAGCTTCGGGCGTTGCGCATTGCCCATGTAAGGAAACTTGTTGATGGAATAAAGACATGCTGTACTAAAACTCACGTATGAAGGAAGGTTAAAAAAAATGGTGCAAGTGCCGTAACTAATTAAACACTGGGTAGCTATAGCCGAAATCAACATAATATAAAACAACTAAACTAAACTAAACACATTCGTTTAGGTTATAGCTCGCTTAGAAAGTTTTCTGAAGTAAGTTTTCTAAACAAAGGATCGAACTAGATCACTGTCAAGAACAAACTACTCAACGCTTTCAGTTCGATTCTTTGTTCAAATGAGTTCAGTGATAGATTTCTAGAAAACTCCCAATGCAAGCTATAACCCATTCAAATGGGATAGTTTAGATTAGTAATTAATCAATGCCGTGAACGTGGTAAAAAAAATTGGAAGGAAGTATGCACTCAAAATCATGTCGTACAGAAATAAGGTAGTTGTTCAAAGGAATGTACCCGTTACGCGTTGCGGGCTTCCTCTGCTATTTCTCTGTCCTTGATTCCCAGTCCTGTTTGAGCAATTTTGCGCGAAGTGGCCCGTCTGTCCACATTTGTCGCACCTTGGGCAGTCTCCCGAGTGGTGATAGTTACATCGAGTGCACAAAGGATGTGGACCTGCGTATCTTTTGCGCTCCTGAGTAGTCGCTCCATAGTTCCTGGTTATTCGTTGCCTCTTGTCTTGCTGACCCTGGTCTCGGCTTCCCTGGTGATCCTCCTGTCACTTTCGTCCATTGTCATTCGCTTTTGCTAGTCCTCCAGACCTAATCACATCATTCGTCAAGCGATACGCCATACCCACAGCGGCTTGCAGAGTGGTTGGGTTTGATGAGGTGACGTCCCTCCTAATTTTCGGTATCAATCCCCATATATATCGGTCGATCAACTTCTCCACAGTGGAAACCATGTGAGGAACCATCCTAGTTAACTCATGGAAACGGATCGTGTACTTGTCGACTTCTACTCCAACCATCAAGTGGTTCCAAAATTCCGCTTCCAACTTCTGCACTTCATCTTTTCTGCAATACTCATCAGTTAG
This sequence comes from Chrysanthemum seticuspe, assembly GCA_019973895.1. Taxonomy (NCBI): domain Eukaryota; kingdom Viridiplantae; phylum Streptophyta; class Magnoliopsida; order Asterales; family Asteraceae; genus Chrysanthemum; species Chrysanthemum seticuspe. The sequence goes on along the minus strand of BPTQ01000003.1, from coordinate 148,095,818 downwards.
TAGTTTCTTAAATGCTTCCCAAGATAACGTATTTGCAACCCTTCTTCCTCTAGTCTGCAATTGGTTGTTCCACCAGGTCAATGCTCGACCTTGTAGTAGACCAGCAGAGAACTCAACTTTGTTTCCTTCAGCACACTTCGTGATACTAAGTTTCGACTCAACATTCTCGAACCAGGTTAACAGTCCAATGGCACCCTCAGTACCATAAAATTCCATCGGCTTGCATGTCATGAAAGTCTTGTAGCTGCACCCATTACCAGTGTTAGAAGTACCTTCTCCGTTGTTGGTTCGTCTAGCATCAAGGTGCGTCATAATTTGGGTGAGTAGATCCGCTATTCCAGTCGCGTTGTTGTTTGGATTGTCATTGTTGTTTGGGTTGCCGTTGTTGTTGACTCCTGAGCGTGTGTTTCTGGCAGCCATGATCCTGTTGCAATGGACCAAAATATCGGGTTGAGTAAATGACACTCGAACGAAGGCGGATGAGGTTTAGAACGGTGGTAATGTGTTATAGTGATCGAAACATGACAGGAACAGAGACATGCTATGTCTAACAAGTCGAAAGATGGAAAAGAGAAGGTATAAACAAAGTACGGTAATGTAGACATGAACGTAAAAACATGCTATGCATACCCACCCGACCAATGCAACTTCAGGTGACCAGACTCAAAAGACTTGACTAAACATGATTTAAAACTACCACTCTTATCACTGCATGGTTCTTCATAAATTAGACATAGTTGATCAGGCTATGTATAATTTATGAGTAACGATGCAACGATAGGACTAGTTGACTCGGATGATGTTCGATGTTTAATAAAACTTTATTCCGGTTATAGCTGTGATTTTTATTTTTGAAAAATCGGCATTCTCTATAACCTTTGTCTCTGATACCAATCTGTCACACCCTCGCCGGAGGCGGAAACACGAGGTGTAACGGAAGGGAACATAAGCACAAGATAATAGATCATACCAACGTTAAGCTTTAAAAGAAAGAGTACACCATTACAATACCAGTTTAGCCGTCATCGGCAAATATATTACAAAGTTTAGATTCCAAAATATTTCGTTCTATTACATAACGATTTGTAGTGACAAGTAAAAACTTCATTATGCAAGACCTGGTAGAAAAGCTTACTAACGATCACCTGAAATGCATGAGAGAAAAACGGGTCAACTATGAAAATAGTTGGTGAGTATACACGTTTCGCAAAATAAGAAAACTCGTAAGAAATATTCAAAGCTTTCGGTCATCGAAAATAGTCCACAAAGCAAAGGCATTGTAAATCCACTCAGTTCCAAGTTCCGCCCATACAAAACTTGCAACCTGTGTGTTCACAACCCATTGCACAAAATATAGCGTATGAAGTAGTCAAGTATAAGCGGTCATAATAGTTCACAATATAGTACCACGAATATAATAATTCAGGGATGCTCCTGATGAAACCAAATTATGCTGGGTGCCACTACCCAAAGTTATTTTGGGTGCCTCTTCCCAAAGATATACTGGGTGCCTCTTCCCAAAGATATACTGGGTGCCTCTTCCCAAAGATATACTCCGAACATAGGAGACTTTATAGTGATGCTCCGAACATAGGAGACTTTAGGTCAAGGTCATAACATGTACGGTTCAATAAATTCCAACAAGTCATAAATTCGTAATTAAGTTCAAGGATTTGATTCGAGTTCACAAGTTCTAGTCAAAAGAGTTCACAAAAGTAAGAATCAATTTAATTCAAGTATGGTTCATGCATTCAGTCCCAAAATATAGTAAAACGGTAAAAAGGGGATGTGATTACTCACCTGTTGCAATAGTTATGATGACAGAGTGGATGCACAGAAATGAGACTCAACACTCTAACCGCGACCTATTATGAATGATATGATATGTAATAAGTCATGATGTAATGTTATGCATGCGATTCGGATGATATTTATACCACTTATGAATTTTTGAAAACAATACTTCTCGTCGAAAATATAATCTTTTAACGTCTTGACTATTTTTAAATTACTTCACATGTATTTGCGTTGAAATGATATCCGACGATAATCATTTAGTGATTTATTGTGAAAATTTTACTTTTCGTCGTAAAATAATGTTATTGAAATTTCCATGAAAATGACAAAAACGGCTTCTAAAATCTAGTCGTAAAATGGTGCACGTCGAGCGTTAGGAAACAAACTCAACGGTTTTGGGAAGCTCGTATGATAATCTCAAAGTTTTAGTACATGAGTTTTCATCCTAGAGGTCTCGAACATAAAGAAAATAGAGGTTCAATATGGTACTTTTAGTCCAAAATATAGTTTAAGGATGGTTTTTCCGGCAAAGTTTGAGCGACCGTAATTAATTCATTACAACTCCGCTAAACAAACAATTCAACATTTTGGAAAGCATACTTGGCGATTTCACTTTTACTAGAAGACTTCACTTTATGAAAAGTTCTAAATCAATGTTAAAAACAACCTTTTACTTGGGACTAGTTTTTGCCGCAAAACTTGTTTATTAGAAATGTTTTATAGTTTTTCTTATATGATAATAGTTACGGCAACTTTTGTAAACATGTGTAATTTAGTCGTTACAAATTCGTTTTCTACGTTTTAAAGATACTTAACTTCGTATCGAAGTATACTAACATATTTTTAACAAATCGACATAATTTACAACGTCCAAGCTTCATTTTTGACTCGTACAAAACAAATATTGTTTGCTGAAATTTCCAGAATTTTGTATTTTTCGTCGCCAAATTGATAAATTCATAACTTCTTCGTTATAACTCCGTTTTAATCCGTTCAAGCGGCCACGGTTTCGTTTTAAAGTATATTTTCTAAATATCTAGGCCAAAATTTTTTGTCTACTGTCGGATTTTCCAGAATTTAATTTTAAGGACAGACCCTTTTCAAAACGTGTCGAAATGAGTTTTTCTCGCGCCAAACCTATTCTAACCCATTCAAAACAACTCCGAAGCTATTCTAATCCTACCATACACCTTCTTAGGGTGTCATGGGTTCCTAGACATCACCAAAATTAATATATAACAAGGAGTAATTATAGGATGGATTATATATGTTTAACACATAAAAACCTTAAAAATGGTATAAACATCATGAGACTTGCATGTTTCTCAAATAAAATGATATGACCATAAAAATGAACATGAAATAAAAATATGAATATGAATGCTTACTAGTGATATGATGAGGTTTAAGGACAAAAGGTTTTTCCTAATCACTTGAGGTTTGTATTACAAAACCTTTGCAACAAATGATACTAGTGTGTATTAAAATTTGTCTTGAAAACTTGGAGATGATCCTTCCTTTTGGTCCTTGGCTGCCGAATATTTAGAGAGAAAAGAGAAGAGTTTTGATCTAGTTTTGTGAATAAAAGAAATGAAGTGAAAATGATATAGTATAATACATGTATAACTTAGAGATATTTGCAAAACTTTTGTGACTCACCCCTTGTGTCGACAAGGGGTGCTAGTCATCTTTTTTTTTTTTTTTTTTTTTTTTTTTTTTTTTTCGAATTGTATAAGTGTAATAACTTGTAAGATATTTGAAGTTAAGTGGTAAGTTGTAGTCACTTGTGAATATTTAGGGTAGCGTTGGATAAAAATAAATTTTCACGGGTCAAGATAAAATATATTTAGGTCATAAAAATTATAAAAATACATTTCTTGCAAAATTTGAGTGATATAATAATAATCGTGTCGAATTTAAGAAAAACGTCGTAATAATATAAATACAACAATTTAGTTACAAAATAAATTTAAACATTGGGTAAACTCATAATATTATTTTATAAACTTAATATGAGTATAAAAATATATTGGAATAATTTTTGGAAGTAATGGATCAATTAGTCAAAATAATTAATTACGCGATAACGTTTATTTAATATGAAAATTATACGTTTAATGTAAAATGCAAAACCATGCATGAACTAATATGATGATAATGATGTCAATGAAATGTAGACTAAACTTAGTCTATATGAAATGACCTCGATGATATGATCATGAATTCACAGCTAAACCATTACGGTTACGTGAATTTAATACTTGTAAACCTAGTTTACAATATACGATGAAATAGTAAATGTGAGAAATGACCGGAAATTGAAAATTGTGACATCTAGTTTTATAAGTTTTACTCGTTCAATTGATCAACTGTTTTGATCGCGTTTTTTTTTTCTTTTATGAGTGTTGTAGTGAGGCTTTTTGTTTGCGAGTTTCCCTTTTTGCGCTCGCACTCGTTTGATGACTATCTTGTTTCTTTTCTTGTATTGTAAATAATTCCATATTTACCCAATCTAAACATGAAAATGTCATATATACCCAAAATACAAGTTTTGAATGCATGATTTACAATGCAGTTGAAGCATGTTTTGGGTAAATATGACATTATCATGTTTAAGTTGGGTAAATATGGAATTGCCCCAATTATTTTCATCTAAAGGGTGGTCGGTTGAGTTCATTGATACATATTTTCATTTTGAACACATATTTAGCCACCAAAACAAAACCGTCACATCTAATGTCAATTCATGATTAATATTGTAGACATGTGACAAAATGATCAATCCTTTCTTAAGCTTCCTATGATGGTCAATTTCGTACGACTAGCGGAGAGTTAGGTCTAAAATTTGGTGCGAGTTAGTCTAAGTAGTTTAGTGGTTAAAGTTACAGTTCTTTTCCTTCTATAGTATCATAACAAAATGGTCACAGGAATCATTTTCACGTATTTTCCTTGTAGTTATAAACTTATAATTCTCATCTTTATTTATGTATATGATTCGAAATTAAAACAATGAAAAGTCTTTCCGTATAAACATTGGTAGATAAAATGGAATAAGAGAACTAGAATAAGCATGTAATCCATATGTGTGGTTAATGAGGAATTGGATACCTACGAAATGAGGGGATTTATGCATGGCCGGATTTTAGCATGTGCAAGGTGTGCGACCGCACAGGGCCGCCATTTTTTAAGGGCCCCCAAAAGTTTTTGCTTCGATGCTGATTTAATTCGTTTTTAACATAAAATTTAGGATTAAGTGCTCTAAAATGAAAGAAGTTTAAATGTATAACGATTAAATATTAGTATTGATTGGTATTTAGTGATTTTTTTAATGAAAAAGCCGTAAACAAAGTCACAGATGTGAAGTTGAGGAAGATCGTGATACTTTAATTTAGACATGTACACTTTATGCCCTTAATGTTTGTAGGTTTTACATTGTTGTCCTAGTCAAAAAGTTTTATCTACAATAAAGTTAAAATAGTTTATAGAAATGACAACTTACACCCTTGTTTGAGAAAATTTACATATGTTCGGTCTAATTTTAAAAGAACATAAGGCTTAAAAAAAAAAACACTCAATTTAAAGTTGTCCAATGATATGAGTATGTCCACCAGTTCGACGCTATTGTTTTTAATCCTTTTTGAGTTTTTGTTACTTTTTGTTCGTAAACTTCTTTTCACACATACACAAATGAAATCTTCTATATACGAACCTTACATAAAGTATAGAATCATCGAAGTCTCTATGTCAAAGCTCGACTTTCTTGTTATGGCACAGGGCCCCCAAAATTCATGGGACGGCCCTGGATTTATGCAGTTTCTGTTCACTTTTATCTTTTGTTCTCTTTGATCGCATCCTTATTAGGTGAATATGATAATGTCCGCAAAAGGGTAGAGATAACGTGACTCTCGTATCTAAAGTCAAAATTTTGAGTAGATTGGATGAATTAAGTGCAAACCTCGTTTTAAAAGACGCGTCATAGCGCTACTAAGGCGTAATGTGTGACCTTCATATTACGAAATAGATTAAGACGTCGACTCTAGGCGTGGCGTGAGATGAGCCGGGAAAAAATATTACATGTAAATATAGTTTTTTAACCTTATTCATTTTATACAACGTTTTTTGTAAACTCAATATATATGAAATATGATAGAAATATAAAAATATTTTCATATTTTGTGTCGTTTTATGTCACGTCTTAAAAATGCAAAAGCTTCGTCTTAGTCACTATAGCGTGAGGTTTCGTCATGCCGCCACACCATGCCTCGCATTATTTATAACCTTGAGCGCAACTATGGGTTTCATCTATAAATTTTGCTTATAACAGTTACGGAGTACATGGATGTCTCTAACTCAGAAAGTTTGCACACTGATTGGGGTGTTATTCGGTTCGGTTATCGGATTGTTCAGTTTATTTGGCTCGGTTATTTCGGTTAAAATTTTTTTTGAGTAAAACCAAATCAACCTGAATTCAAATTGGATTAAGCCGAATCGAAAACCGAATTTGAATTCGGTTCGATTTTCGGGTTGACCTGAATTACATCACTTTTTTTCACATTTATTTAAATAGATTTTTAGAAAAAAAAATCAAACTTATAAAATGTTATATTTATATTAGGAAAGAGTTTTAAAGAGTATATATATATATATATATATATATAGAGTGAGGATCAGGTGCGGATTTTTTTAATTCGTGCGGATATGCGGATATATCTGGACCGCCCATTCCAGATCTGATCTTGACTTTTTGTAAAAAAGTCAAGATCTGCGCTATCTTCACGGTACCAATTGATCATGTAAACGATTTTTTGTAATTTTTTTTCCTTTTGAGGGATCCTTACTATTGTTATCTTCTTTCATTTTTTTATTTTTTCAGATTTTTCTGAGCACTTTTTAGTTTTTTGATTATGAGTTCTACCGTGATATTAACGATATTATGAGTCCTATTGTGATATTAAGAAGCTGTGATATAATAAAATGGTGATATTATAAAACCAAATGTGATATTAAGCTTTTTTACATGTAAAATTGAACCGTGATATTAAGAAACATATGATAGTTACTATGATATTAACAATTTTGTTAAAAAAAACATATGATAGTTACGGTGATATTAACAGTTATATTAAAAAAAGAAAAAAAAATATGTGATAGTAAAAAGGAACCGTGATATTAACATTCTTCTATTAAAAAAGTTACGATGATATTAATAATATTAGTAAAAAAACAAAAAAGTACTGTGATGATATTAAAAAAGTTACGATGATATTAATAATATTAGTAAAAAAAAACAAAAAAAGTTAGTGTGATATTAACAATTTGTATTTAAAAAATAAAGTTTATGTGATTTTAAGATTAGATCTTGACTTTTGTAAGAAAGTCAAAATCGACCTTAATATCACAATACCTTTACTCATAAAAACGATTTTTTTTTGAAAATTTTTTCAGCGATTCTTAATAATTTATCATCTTCTTTATTTTTTTAATTTTTTCAGATTTTCTTGAATCAAAAAAATAAAAAATAAAAAAATTTACGCACCATCCCTACTTAAAGCTAATCCGCACCCGATCCCATCCCTATATATATATATATATATATATATATATATATATATATATATATATATATATATATATATATATATATATATATATATATATATATATATATATATATGGTGTTTCTTGTGAGAAGTCTAATTTTAGTGAGAACGCGAGAAGAGATCTTAGCCCTCCATCTAATCCCTCCTTTTTCTAGATCTAATGGCTAAGATTAGCCAAAAATTTACACTAAAACTATATATCATCCTTTTAATTCCAGTCCTGCTATATAATAAAAAAAAACACACACACACCTCAAATTAAAATGTGAAACCAACAAATACTCTCTCAATTACCAACATTCTGTTCATCACCTTAACCACGGACCCCGCAGTTTTCACCACCGTTCACCCCGTTCACCACCATTCACAACGGTAATCATCACCAATCTCCATCATGCTCGATTAATAATCACCAATCACCATCATCTCCGTCGACTCTCCATCGTGACCATCTTAATATCTATCGTTGACTGTGTTGACTGCGGCGTTGATGATTAAATTAACGTTTCCAATTCAATCTGACAACAAATTATAAATTTTTAACAATCTTTTGATGATGAATGGTACTCATTTTCAACTAATTATTTCTTTTACTGTTTTTAGGGTTTTTATGTTTATGTACTGTAAATGTTAGAACTTGTCACATGTGGAGATACTATATAATGACTATGTAATTGATTGTTTTAGATATGTTGCCTTTTAGTCTTGATTTTAGTTGAAATTAAGCATTTGGTTAGTGTTTTGTTCTTAATCTTCGGCGTTGGCTGCAGCGTCCGGTTAGGGGATTGTAAGATATAGGATTTCACAAACACACTAAACCATAATCACAATGGGGCATTCAAGTATGTTTAGAGAGAGAAAGTTCTAAAGAGAGAAAGAGAAGAGAGTTGGGAACTATGTGAAACAAAGAAAAATGGTATTGAAGCTCCAACCCTCTACCTTGGGAGGTAGAGGGTATTTATAGTGTCTTACAAGTAACGCCACCTACGGGTTGTGGATCAGGCATACAGTGGGTAAAGACCCGTCCGTCCTCCATGGTGTTACTTAACATACTACTTACTAACATAACTTGACTACGACTACGAGCTTTCTATCGAATACATATACTTGAGGTGACCGACTCTTTAACGACTGAATTTTCTAATTCCTAACAATCTCCCCCTAAGGGAGGTCACCTCAATTTACAATGAATACAAACAGATATTACATTAGATTGTTCTAGGATTCTTGATAAAGTTCTTTGCTCAGTAGCACGTAGTCTTTGATTCTTAATGTTCCGCATGTTTGGATAATTTCAAGTGGAGGTCTTTAACTGATCCACGTGATGATGAGTTTTGAGCCAACATTGAGATCATCAGCAAACAAAAATCTCTGACTCTACCTCTGTGGTGTTGGTATTATGTGATGTTGTGACAAATGGACCGACATGCTCACATTCTGGATCATGATATATTCTCATCAGAGTAGCGGAAGCTTTTACTGGATCACGATATTTGCAGCAGCATAGCAGAAGCATGGAGTGAAAGTATCAGAGTTGTTGAAGCACTTATCATGATTTCTTTTGAGATGAATGTGTAGTGTGAGCATGCGGCTATGGATTGACCGCTTCATTCTGATCAGCTGCAAACGTCGGGCGTACCTGCATACAACAGTTAGCAATAAAGTGCACGAAAGTGTCTTTGATCACTTTCGTTGAATTGATGTACACGGCCCATAGTTCCCCGTTGATCAGTACAAGTACTGCCTGTGATCAGGTATAATTCCGAAGAATTTCCTTGACAGGGTTTCGCAGCTGCTCTAGCTGTTCTCAAACCGGAACGTCTCAAAGAAGACAACACGGAGTGAGTGAACCAGCGAATTGAGATTCACTGATTGATGAAAAACGATTCGACAAACAATCGTGTATCGCTCAATAGAAATTGTTTTAGCAATACAATGAAGGTTTTAATGAAAATCAATTATCAATCATAAACACCTTTTATTTTTGAAATATTAGTACACAGTCGATGTGCTAAAGAAAAGAGTTTTTAAGCACAACGACCGGTTTTTCAAAGGTATCCGTCAATCCATAACCTGAACCAGGATTGATTCAAAAGATTGAATCGCCCCATAGTTTCTGTTCAGTGGTCACATGGTTGATCTATTGGATAGATCTCACATGCCACCCACCAGGAGCTTGTTTGATGTTGGCTCCAGAAGGATTTCCATCTTCATTGTGAATATGATTGCATATCACTCAGATGTTCTGGCAATATCACAAGGATAATGCGTAGGACTCATAAGATATAATCTCTCTTTCCACATTGTGTGAAACAGAGAGTCTTCATTGACAGTGTCCTAAAGAGATTTATATGATGATCTCGTGGCTCTAGACTCAATTGTGCATAATTTGGTTCCTATGCCGGAGACTAGGGAGAGGGTCTCCTTCTTCAATATCAACAAACTCTAAGAGAAAGTCGATAGATAATGTCGGTTCCCCGTGAGAGTGAAACAAGTCCTTTTAAGAGAAACTTGAGTAGCTTGGGAAGATGTAGTGCAGTGCGTCACTGGGTCCATGACATCTTGTCTTCAATAGCAGTGTTACCTTAGTAACCACCAGTAGCATATGAATTGAACCCGGTATCTGCCCTAAGGTTGAATTATCGCAGGGCTATTTATTTTCACCCTTTTCACATTCAATTCTTTTTCATTCTTCAACCCCTTCAGTGCTTACCGAGACTTCATAACTAGAACCTTGTTGGGTTTATTCCAGTACTAGCTCTGTCTTAGTCCGCACTCTTCCCATATCTCACATTTCTCCTTTTTTCATCATACCTAAGGACTTCTACACTATCTAGTGGATTGTCCCTGGGTAGATCCCTCCGGTTATGGTGGATCATGGGAACAAATACCTAACCTTATCATCCTTATATCACCATACATAAAGTAAATTTGGTCGGTCTATTTGGTATTGTTCATCTGCCATTGGAACCAATTGAAAACCATTTTAAAATCAATCCAGATACTTGTGATATATTATCAAAGCATTTTTGTACCTGAAATGTTTTTGAAATTTTAGAACAAGAGCTCCCCCTCAACATGTGCATCAAGCATCATTTTATAACAGAAATAATTTTCATCTTTGAGGGGTTGGCTTGCATCTAAGAGTAGTTATTTAAAGAATGTGGTTTTCAAAATAGTTGCTCTCCCTCAATATGTGCAAAGGAAATTTGAAAATGTTATGCACATATTAGGAAAAGACTGCACATTGAAATAAATTGATCACGTTTCAAATCTTTGTGGTTTAAGATAGATGCTCCCCCTCAACATGTGCATGGAAAATTTGAAATCGTTTGACACATGTGGGAAGGAGAGCTTGTACATCCTTATAAAACCATTTACCGAATTATCAGTTAGCAGTAGATCCGACATTGTTCACCAGGAAGTCAGGTGATGTGCTGGTTGTGTACAAGTTTTAAATTTATAAAAGGTGAATTACCAATATTACCAAGAACACATACAAGCAAGTATACTCGTCCGTTATAGCAAGGTTATGAAGGTAAGTCGGGATCGTTCGCAGGGATTTGAGTGAATCTAAACACAAGTTTTAATTAACGGAGCCTATCCAAAACATATAATAGAGCAAAATAGATATAATGAAATTCAGATGATTAAAAACTACACTTGCTTAAACTAGTTTCATATCATAGATTAATGTGATTGTGTTAACCTCTTAACATGTTGGTTATGATAATTAGTTTGAAAACTAATCTATTGTTCTTACAAGTTAAACCTTCGTCAAGATTTTAGTTTATAAAAACAAGCATTAAGTTTAACCAATCAATTCAAGATCAATTCAAGTTTCATAAGTCTACATACATAAACTTAAACACAAAAACATCCACTTGTTCATCAAATTGCTTAAGAAATGGTCAATACAAAAGGTAACCGATCATAGACAAAAGGCTACAATTGATTCTCAACAACTAATCTTACGACCATGTAGGTGTTTCCAACCAATCCAATTTGATAATCGAAAAGCGTTTCTATTACAAACACACCTTAGTTTCTTTGTATAATCAAGAATAATGGGTAAAAACAATCATCCATAGACAAAATGATTATGACTAGTTGAATAACAATAAGTTCTTTCGACCCCAACGTTTACTATCAATTAGCCAAACTTGATTAACAAATGTCACTATGAAACCTTAACACAATTGGATCTTAGAATCAACTTGAAATTAAATTAAAACATGTTAACACAATCACTAACTAATCATATGATAATCAACATTATTTAAGCAAGTGTATAAAGAAACTAGCCACTCATAGCAAACATGAACATAAACTCATAACTTTAAACATTAGAAAACATGGTTGAAAGTCTTACAATGCTTGGAATAAGATTACAAATGGTGTAGTAATGATTCCCAAAGGATTGAGGTAGACTTCTTGGTGTTTTGGCCTCCAAATGTGGAACTTCTGGAACTCCAAACTTTTCTGGATTTCTAAGGACGAATTTTGAGAGCTTAAGGCTTTGTTTTATGAGTAGAGAGAGTTGTATTTGAGGGTGTGTCTCATATGCTCACAATTAGCCTCTATTTATACTAATTCCAAGGCCTAGGGTATTAAATGCTGAACTTGGCCTCCAAGGAGTAAGGAAGGGACTAGAATACACCAAGAGAAGGACCTAGAATCGTTTGGATGCAAAGGGAAAGCTTAGTGATGAAGATTGGCAGATGCAGCTTCTCCAACCGGATCGGTCATACGACCAACCGATCCGGCTGGTCTTCAATAACAACTAGCCAACCGATCCGGTTGCGAGTTGCGACCGATCGGCTAGCGATGGTTAAAACATTGTTTCTGGCCATTTTCCAACCGATCCGGTTATGGTTGTAACCGGATCCGGTTGGATCTTCTGAGATACGGAAACTTGATCTTTTCTTTACTTTGTCTTGTAGAACTTGGGTCTTCAATCACTATGGTCTTCAAAGGTCCTTGAGATACTGATTTAGTCTTACTGAAACGGGAATCTTCGTTTTGCTGAACATTTCTTTATTTTCCTCCGTTTCCCTGCACTTGGTTATAAACACTAGACAAACATCTTTTGATGCGTTTAAGTACTATAATCACACAAATATAACCAAATAATAGATATAAAAGCATACATAACGCTACTAAAAACATGCACAATCTGAGCGTTATCAAATTCTCCCACACTTAAACTTTGCTTGCCCTCAAGCAAATCTAGGAAAAGCAAACATCCACTGGTACAAGATCGTGATTATGAAAATGTGATGCAAATCAACCAAGTATAAATACGAGAGAGGATTCATCAATTACGCTTTATAAATGTGAAAAATCGAGATGTTTGACAATATCCAATGATTTTCTTGCATGTTTAACATTTCAAAACACCTCACGAAAAAGGAACGAAATATAATTCACTCAATCACTCATTTTTAGGGGAGTAACAAGATAAATCACACTCATTGCTCAGTCATGATTAGATTATAACCATAAGTGATAACGCTACACGCGTCGTTCGGGGTCAAGGAAACTTCCTTTTCTTCGAGCAAGTTTTATAACACCCTAGGCAGTGAACCTAATCGTTGTAGTGTAGTAATTAGGGTAAGCCACGGGTATTGATATCGTTCTCTAGGGGAATAGTGTCGTTAGGCTGAAGTGTATATCGATTTAAGTCTAAAGGTGAGGGATGATTATTTTTGTATTTTTATATTTTATGAAATTGAAAGGTACGAATCTCGGGGTATGGATTTGGGGAGGGTGGAATTAGTTGCTAGTCAACTATCCCAAAAGGTACTAACTAAATTAGGGGTCTACCAGTAACGTGAAGCATATCTACTTATGATGTATTACTCCTTGCTAGCTATCCAATTCTACCTACTGAATTGTCACGTCCTATTGATGGTTGAATTGTCACGTCCTTATTCCTAGTTGCGTTGTGTGTCTAAGGTTGTAGGGTATGCGTTTCTCCCTAACTCTTTGAAGTCACCTTTAAGTGTAGTAAACAAAATCCACTTATTCATTCATAAACTAACTTTAAGGTTATCTTTGATTTAGTAAACGAAATCCACCAAGTCATTCATAAACTATCAAGGATTTATCAAGTGTTAAACACAACGATAGCCTAGTCGCACTTCCTAAGCCAATTACAATTAAGATAAGAGACAACCAATCAAACAAGAGACAGTAGGATGCAAGAATTATAAACTAAACCAATTAGACTCATTGAAATTGTCACGACCTAATGATGAAGATAGACACAAGCATCACTAAGAAATCAATAAGATCTAATTAATTATATACAAGTTTCACACAATCATAAGCAAACACTAGATGAATTAGCCAAGCATAATTAATGAAGAGCAAGCAACAATTATGATAATTGAAGACATACCATAGGATTGGATTAAAAAACAAACCAACACACAATGTTTATAGAGTGTTTGAAACCCTTTAAGTTGCTGGAAAAACACCTACCTAAACCCTAGAATCGGACTTAGGGTTTAGGGCTTACAAAAAGTGAAGTTATAATGTTATATTTATAGGCAGATTTTCTGTCGGCAAAGAGTGACGGCGTCACACTTATAGAGTGATGGCGTCGCAATGACTTTTTTTCACCAGACTGTAGATTTTCTCGTTCTGGTCGCGTGGGCTTTTGAATCACCTAAATCCGAGTTCGTATGCAAAAGTTATGGCCAAAACAGTATCAGCTACTTCGCGCGCATGTTGTGACTTGATCAGCTTGTGACGGCGTCACCTTATGGTTGTGACGCCGTCCCCTTCAGTCTAGGACGTCGTCTGGATCAAATCTAGGCCGTCTGAGTAGCGACGGCCTACTCTTTTAAAACTGGACGTCGTCACTTGAAAATAAGAGTTTTGGGTTCTGAACCGTCACAAAAATCCTCGGACGGCGTCGCAATTAGCACCTGACGCCGTCGCCTTCTAACTTCAGCAACTGTGAGTGCCTCGATTTCGACTTTGGCCATTTTCTTCATATATTCGCGCCTTTTCGTCCAAATAAGTGCCATTCCAGCATTTTGCCTTCACGAGACCTAAAAAGTGAAAAGGAACGATATTAAGCAATAACGGATACAAAAGTGATCAAATAAGGACTTAAACGACCCCTCAAAATGGTACCTTTTAAAACCTTAGCAATAGGCTTGTACAAGAAACAAAATTCCACCGACGTGGCGTGAGCACCAAGTAAAAACATCTAAAGAGGGCTTTTATTTGGGTTATAATGATATGGCTAAGGGTTAAGGGTATGGATAAGGCATGGGAATGTTTATGAAATTGGTGTAAAAATAAAAATGAAATCAAGTCTAATACCCAAGTTGCTAGTTACCAAACATTCCACGAACCAAATAAACGATTATAGCTTTGCTTTCTTCTTTTCCACTTTCCTCAGCTTATTCGCACTTCCATGACAATTGTTCCTCGATCATAGCTCAGTGGCTTTTTTTTTTTTTTTTTTTTTTTTTTTTTTTTTTTTTTTTTTTTTGAACATAAACTCAATCGCTCATAACTTAATCAATTTCGTAGGATGAGGTACTTATAATTATTTGAACAATCTTCACTTTCCATGTGACTAGCAACTAACCATTAGACATTGATGAGGGATAGACTAAGGTTTAAAGTGTAAAATCTTTTTGTATTTTTTGGGTGAAGCAAAAATGAAAGGGATGGCTCAGAGGGTGTAACTAGGGGTATCTAGTGCTAAAAATGAGCACTACAAATGGGTCCATGTGGGTGGTTAACTAACCAATGAGGCTAGCTGATGAGTGTGCAAATACTCATCATTTTTATTCCTTCTACACTGCAAAATCAGTCAAAAACACTTTGAAAAGTCTCAAAAAGACAGGAAAAATATTTAGACTGTATTTTATGCATAAATTGTCAAATCTAGTCCCTGGTTATTCAAAACAAGTTAATTTTTCATAAAAGGCCCTCAGGGATTTTCAAGTTGTCAAAATTAGCCTTATAAAATTCAATTTTGCAAAATGGCAACTTTAGTCCCTGAAATTTCAAAGATTGACAGAAATTACCCCAGGACATTTTTAATTTGAAAATTATTATTTTTGGTCCTTGGGAAAATTAAACTTGTCATAATAGGTCCTTTTGATAAATTTTGGAAAAGTGCAGTTTCAGTCCCTTGGTTTTTGTGGAATGGCAAATATGGTCCTTGTGATTATAATACCAAACCAATTGACCTCCCTTCCATTTTGACCCCCCCACCATCCAATAATAAAAACGTTTTACCTTTCCCTCCTCCTCTCTCCTTTCTCTGAAACCCAGAACCTACATCACCCCTTTTACCCAAATTCCACCATCCCAAAACACTCAACCTGCCTTAATCCTTTTACCCAGTTATACCCAAATCCCAAACCCACTAAGCTCCCTCACCCTTCCCCAAGGCTGCCACCATGGCAATCCTTGTTAAAAAAGACTCAATGGACGGCTCTGATTGCTCCTCAAGTGTACCTAACATATTGATGGCTTGGATTGATGGGAAGAAAGCACAAGTGAGTTCTTTTGCTTGGTTGCACTCACAGAAGAAACACACTTGAAGAGAGTGAAGACTTGAAGACCCCTAGGGTTTTAGTATAAAAGGAGAGCTTGTAGCCATTGTATAAGGCACCTAGGAATTTAGTAGTTTTAAAATTAGTTTTCTGTTTTTATTGTAATTTGCCTTTTTAGTTAATGAAAAAGTTTTTTTTACAATCTTTTCTTCACTGCTTATTTGGCTAATAAGCACTTGAGTGCTTATTAGCTTATTGCTTATTGCTCATTATTTTCTCAGTCATAAGTTCCATTTTAAGGTGTTAAGTAAGTTTTACAAGTAAAAATACAAAATCTGTTTTTAGAAAATCAGTTTTCAAAACTTAACACCCCATAAAGGGGTGTTTGGCATTAGCTTATTTTTGGTCATAAACTGTTTTTTTTACCCACTTTGACTCTCAAGGTCAAAGTATTTTGAGGTATAAGTAAGTTTTCAAAAGAAGTTTACCTTGTGTCACATTGGAACAAGTGTTGATAACCAAAAAAAAAAGGTATATTACTGTCAAACAAAACTGCAACAGCAGCTGCTGTTGCAGCCTCCTTTTTTTGCTTATTTTTAAGCAAAAACTTTTCCAAAACTGCTTTTATTACCTCCTCACATACCCACCTCATTATGCCTTTAACTTATTTGCCCTTAGATTAGCTTTAGTTTAGCTTAAATAGCACTAGAAATCTGTCCCATACCCATTTTCTTTAACTGTTTCAGCAGCATAATATCCAAGTGGGATCCATTCTCAGATTTTTCATTTGCTTATTACTGGGTATTATAAGCTGAAAATTTGCATGCTTAATCTAGGCTAGGTTGTGGATTGAATAGTGATTTTTATGAATTTTTACTCTAGCTTATTAGTAGCTTTTTCTCAGCTTAAACAGGACCCCCATAGCCCGTTTAGGAACTGCAGTCACAGCAGACTAGAGTAGCCCATCTCTTCTTTTAGCTTATTAGTTGTCTGTGTAGCTTATTCTGATTTCACTAGGTTCTTATTAGTTAATATAGGTTAGGATAGTTTAAGATTAGCTTATTTGGTTTCCCTTATTGCTTATTAAGTGCTTTTGATAATCTTTTTAGTCCATTTTTAGCTTAAGGTCCCCTAGTGTAGCTTATTCAACCAACTGCTTATCACCCTTATCCTTTAGCTTATCTCAGTTTGTTTCTGCTTATCTCTGTATTAAAGTGCTTATTCACATGTTCCTTGTGATTATTCATAGTTGTTTGTGCTTAAAATCTGTCAAAAAGAAGTGTTGGTGAATCCCTTGTGAATCTATGGAGATAAGCAGTTTTGGAACTGCTTATTCCAAGTGTTTGACAAAAAAAGTTTTTACAAAATCTCTTTAATTTGATCTCAAAAAGTAGTTGCAAAAGAGAAAATTGAAAAAAAAAAAAAATTATTTGCAAAAAGTGTAGGAGCCCAGATTCGAACCTGGGTCTCCTCACTCAGAAACCAAAGCCTCAACACACACCCTCCAAACCAACGCGCCCTTGGGACTTGTCTCGTTGGATTTTACACAAACAATTTATTTAAGCCTTAAAACAGTTTTGCTTATAAGCCCTTTTCAGCTTATTTACTGCTTATTTCCAATAGCAACAACCTGTTTTCTTAATTTTCTTAGATCCAGCACTAAGCAAAGTAGTTTCTGTGAATTTTTCAAATTTTTCTTAATTAGTTTAATATTTTTAATCATTTAATTAGTGTTTAATAGTTTTTAATTCATAATAAATAATTTAAAAGTCAAAAAAATACCCGGTCTTTTTCTAAAATTATTTTTAGTCAATTAGAACGTAGGAAAATTAATTTCACACCCGTAGCCCTTAAATTGCAAAAAGTTTACGTTTATGGCTCGGGTTGTTTGCCGTTTTTTACGTTTTTACGTTTTAGCACCCTAGGACTTAGTGTAGCTTCGTTTTATCATTTCTTAGGCTTAGTAGTAGTTAGTTTGTAGTTTATTAGGGTTCCCTTTCCTTAATTACTTTCCCGTTAATTAATTTGTAGAATCGTAATTCAAATCAACAAATAATTAAAATCCAATTCAAGTTCAAATCACGAAACTCAACGAATCCTTCCATTCACACCTCGTTGGGACACGACCCGAGAAATCACTTTTCCGGTATCACTTTTATCACACCCGTGAGGTTTGGCACGTTGACCTTTTTCCTAAAGGGTTAATTTGTCGAATTTTACGGTTAATTTGATATATTGATATTGTGTTTGTTTTCACCACTCACTTTACACGAATCAAATTTTGGCGCCGCTGCCAGAGAGGTGTGTTGCGACAATATCGTGAAGTTTTTGCGATTAGTGACTTGAAGAACCTTCCTCGTGAAGTTATTGTTTTTATAAAAATACAAAAATACAAAAATATTTTCCTTTTTGTTTGTATATATATGTAAAAGATTAAAAATACAAAAAGATTTTCCTTGTTGTTTTAAATAAATAGAAGACACAATCAATATAACATTCTCAACTGAGGTGTTATCATTATAAGTTCCCGAACTAAAGATTTAAAACTTGCCTTTGTGTCGCTCGTGTTTTGGTTTACTTTTATCGGTTTAACAAACTGTGTGAGGGGTATAAGGACGGCCTGACATTAAATTACGGCTGAAAAGAGACGGGTTTTTAATAAGCTTCGCGCTGACCTACAAAGTCTCTCCGCTCCTTTGTGCATTTTACTTATAGAAGTGATCATTTCACGTGGGATTATTGGTTTAAGTTCACTGTGTTTTGCCTCGGTCTTGTTTTAATTGAAAGTGTTGTTTTTGGAAGTGCATGCGCACTTGCTCGCAAGCTCGTAGACGTAACCGTAACCAAGCAAACGTACCCGAGATACGTACCGTCGAACAAATCACAATGACACATAACCTAGGGAACGGACCTCAAGTCCAACAACCTGGTCCACAAAATCAAGCTCCCGATCTCCGAACGATGGAGGAGCTTTGCCAACCCACGATGGATGGACGGGGCGGTCCAATTGCCCCGGTCAACATCGAGGCCACGGATTTTGGACTTAAGCATCACATGATTCAACAAGTCCAAAGTTTTTGCCAATTTCATGGATCACCGGGTGACGATGCCAACAAGTATCTCGACAAATTTCTCACCGTCACCCAAAGTATGAAGCAAAATGGGGTCACCGATGACGCCCTTCGCTTATACCTCTTTCCATATTCATTGACGCTTCATGCCACCGCATGGTTTGATCGTCTTCCCAAGAACTCAATCCATAGTTTCGATGAAATGATCTCCAAATTCTTGGCGAAATACTTTCCACCGTGGATGGTGACGAAACTACGGAATGAAATCAGTAATTTTAGGCAGCATCCCGATGAGTCCTTATTCGAGGCATGGGAACGCTATAAGCTTTCGATTGATCGATGTCCGAACCAAAACATGTTGCTTGTCACCCAAATAGATACATTCTATAACGGGTTAACATTGAGACATCGTGACACAATCAATGCTGCTGCCGGTGGTACCTTTATGAAAAGGCGACCCGAAGAGTGCTACGATCTCATTGAAAACATGACTGCCCACCACAATTATTGGGATTCCTCAGCCGAGAGGAGTGATTCAAGGAAATCTACCACCCTTCCATCTTCGGAATACACGACTCTAACCAAAAAGATTGAAGAAATATCCACTGCCGTACTTAAAATGAGTCAAAATAACAACAATCAACAAGTGAATGTCGTAAACAAGAGTTGTGAAACTTGTGGTGGTCCACACCCTTATTTTGAGTGTCCAGCCTCCGGTGGCTTCACTCAAGAGAGCGTATATGCCGCTTCTGGTTCCTACAATACGGGAGGTAATACCTACCAACCGCAAGGAGACCAAAACCTTCTCAGCTATCGTTCTAACAATTTTCTTGGACCACCCGGGTTTAATCAAAATCAGAACAATCAAAATGTGCAAAATAGGAATAATCAGTTCAATCAAAATCAGAGTCAGAATCGGAATTTTCAAAATCAAAATCAAGGTTTTCAAAATCAAGGGAATTTCAATCAAAACCGATTCCAAGCTCCTCAACAAAATATGCATGCCCAGCCTCCTCAAGCTTCCATTGACATTGCTAATTACATCAAAAGCAATGAAGCTAAGATGGTGTCCATGCAAAATAAAATTACCACTTTGAAGAATGATTTCACATCTGAGCTTAGAGCTACTAGCAACAAGATTGATCAATCTCAAAGCAAGATTGAAAGCATGTTTGCTAGTCTCATGAGTCAAAAGAATCAAGCTTCAACTTCGGGTGCTCTTCCGAGTAATACCATTCCCAACCCAAAAGGTGAATTGAATGCTATTGCCACCCGAAGTGGTAAGTCTTATGAGGGACCCTCGATGCCTAATCCTTCTCCGGTGAGGGATGTGGAACGAGAAACCGAGGTATCAAAGGACAAGGTGCATAACTCAAGCCCACGAAGTACCGCACAAGTCCAATCTCCGGAGGTCTTACCTCCAATTCCGGAACCCGTTGTTCCGATGACCATTCCTAAGCCTTCACTTCCTTATCCTTCAAGGCTTAATGACCAAAAGCTCCGTGATAAAACTAGTCAACAAATGGAGGAGCTTATCCAAATCTTTCAAGATTTGCACTTCGAGATTAGTTTCGCGGACGCTCTTCTTCTAATGCCAAAGTTCGGTCCAACAATCAAAAATTTGTTGAATAACAAAGAAAAGATTTCCGAAATGGCTAAAACTTCTTTGAACGAAAATTGTTCGGCGGTTATCCTTAAAAAGCTTCCCGAAAAGTTAGGAGACCCCGGAAAATTTCTCATCCCATGTGATTTTCAAGGCATAGTTCAATGCTCCGCTTTGGCCGATCTTGGTGCTAGCATTAACTTGATGCCACACTCCATGTGGAAAAAGCTTTCATTACCTCCGCTTACACCTACATGTATGATCCTCGAGCTTGCGGACCGTACAAGTTCTCGTCCGCTAGGTATAGCCGAGGATGTATTTGTGAAAGTAGGCAAGTTTCATTTCCCCGCCGACTTTGTTGTTGTCGAATTTGATGCCGATCCCCGAGTACCCCTCATCCTTGGGAGGTGCTTCTTAAAAACGGGTCGGGCATTGATCGACGTTGATGAAGGGGAAATCACTTTGAGGGTAAACAAGGAAGCCGTTACTTTCAATCTCAATCAAGTTACGAAATACTCCCCCAATTATGGAGACAATTCCGTCAACAAAATTGATGTCCTTGACATTGTGTCGGAGGAGTATTCTCAAGAAATTCTTGGATTCTCGAGTGGCAATCCCACTTCGGTTAATCCCATCGTTGCTCTCTCTTCCCCTTCCCTCACTCCGTTTGAGGGAAGTGACTTTATTTTAGAAGAGATTGAAGCATACTTGGCTAGTGATTCTGTTCCATGGGAAATTGATCACGCTCCCATCGACATTGAGGGAGATATTCTTCTCATCGAGAAGTTGCTCAATGAAGATCCTTCCTCACTCCCTCCTCAAGAACTTCATAAAGAGGAAATCAAAACGATTGAAAAATCTAATGATCCTCCCGAGGTCGAACTTAAGGACTTACCACCTCATCTCGAGTATGCATTTTTGGAGGGTGACAATAAATCACCCGTCATTATCGCTAAAGACTTGAGTGAGGATGAAAAATCCGCTCTCATAAAGGTTTTGAAGTCACACAAGCGAGCCATCGCTTGGAACCTTTCCGACATCAAGGGTATTGACCCGAGGTTTTGTACACACAAAATTCTCATGGAAGATGACTTCAAACCGGCGGTTCAACACCAAAGAAGGGTGAATCCTAAAATTCATGAGGTTATCAAAGCGGAAGTCATAAAACTTCTCGATGCCCGATTGATTTACCCTATCTCGGATAGTCCTTGGGTTAGCCCCGTTCATTGTGTGCCCAAAAAAGGTGGCATTACCGTTGTTGAAAATGATGAAAACGAGTTGATTCCTACTCGATTGGTTACGGGATGGCGTGTTTGCATTGACTATCGAAAGTTAAATGAAGCCACCCGTAAAGACCACTTTCCATTACCCTTCATGGACCAAATGCTTGAGAGATTAGCGGGAAATGAATACTATTGTTTTCTCGATGGTTTCTCGGGTTACTTCCAAATTCCCATTGATCCACAAGATCAAGAAAAAACCACATTCACATGTCCTTATGGAACATTTGCTTACCGACGCATGCCTTTTGGCTTGTGTAATGCCCCCGGTACGTTCCAAAGGTGTATGATGGCCATTTTCCATGACATGATCGAGAAGACTATGGAAGTCTTTATGGATGATTTTTCGGTCTTTGGGAATTCTTTTCAAACATGTCTCTCCCATTTGGACAAGATGCTTGAACGTTGTGAAAACACGAATCTTTGTCTAAATTGGGAGAAATGTCACTTTATGGTTAAGGAAGGAATTGTACTTGGCCATAAGATTTCTAAGAGCGGGATTGAGGTTGACAAAGCCAAAGTCGATGTCATTTCAAAATTACCTCCTCCCACAACCGTCAAAGGAGTTAGAAGTTTCCTTGGTCATGCCGGATTTTATCGTCGTTTCATTCAAGACTTTTCAAAAATATCCCGGCCTATGACCCTACTTCTTGAAAAAGACACTCCTTTCATCTTCTCTAATGAGTGCGTTGAAGCTTTTCAAACTCTTAAAAAGAAGCTCACGGAAGCACCAATTCTAGTTGCCCTCGATTGGGAATTGCCATTTGAGCTTATGTGCGATGCAAGCGATTTCGCCATAGGTGCCGTTTTGGGGCAACGAAAATCAAAGCATTTCCAGCCTATACATTATGCTAGCAAAACTTTGACCGAAGCTCAAGCACATTACACTACGACGGAGAAAGAATTACTAGCCGTGGTGTATGCTTTCGAGAAGTTTCGGCCATACTTGATCTTGTCCAAAAGCATAGTGTATACGGATCACTCGGCTCTCAAATATCTCTTTGCTAAGCAAGATGCAAAGCCGAGATTGCTCCGATGGGTTCTCCTCCTACAAGAATTTGATATCATTATCTGTGATAAAAAAGGAGCCGAGAACCTAGCGGCTGATCATCTCTCTCGTCTTGAAAATCCACATCAAGGTGTGCTCGAGAAAAAGGAAATAAACGAAACGTTTCCTCTCGAGACTCTTAATGTAGTATCTCATCATGAAAACTCGAGTACCCCATGGTTTGCCGATTTTGCAAACTATCATGCGGGTAACTTTGTTGTGAAAGGGATGTCGCCCCAACAAAAGAACAATTTTTTCAAAGATGTTAAGCATTATTTCTGGGACGACCCCTACTTGTTTAAGGTTTGTGCGGATCAAGTCATCCGACGGTGTGTTCATGGCCAAGAAGCCGATGAAATTCTCAAGGCTTGTCATCATGGAACCACGGGGGGACATCATGGCCCTAACTACACCGCCAAGAAGGTGTTTGATTCCGGTTTCTATTGGCCCACGATTTACAAAGATGCCCATGACCTCGTCAAATCTTGCGACTCTTGCCAACGTCATAGCAACATCTCTAAAAGAGATGAAATGCCTCAAAATGCCATTCAAGTGTGCGAGATCTTTGACGTATGGGGCATTGACTTTATGGGTCCGTTCCCGTCTTCTCGAGGGAACAAGTATATACTCGTGGCGGTCGATTATTTGTCCAAATGGGTAGAAGCGAAAGCGCTCCCCACCAACGACGCCCGAGTAGTTGTAAAATTCTTGAAGTCTCTCTTTACCCGTTTCGGAACTCCCCGTGCCATCATTAGTGATCGCGGTACGCACTTTTGCAACGACCAATTCGCAAAAGTCATGCTTAAGTACGGTGTCACTCACCGTCTTTCTACCGCGTATCACCCACAAACTAGTGGGCAAGTGGAAGTTTCGAATCGTGGTTTGAAAAGAATCTTGGAGAGGACCGTAGGTGAAAACCGTGCCTCTTGGTCGGACAAACTTGAAGATGCACTTTGGGCCTTCCGCACCGCTTACAAAACACCCATCGGGTGTACTCCTTACAAGCTTGTGTATGGAAAGGCGTGTCATCTCCCGATCGAGCTCGAGCAAAAAGCCTATTGGGCCTTGAAGCATGTAAATTTTGACCTTAAGTCCGCGGGTGATCACCGGAAAGTTCAACTCAATGAATTAAATGAACTCCGTGATCAAGCCTACGAGAACTCGTTGATTTACAAGGAAAAGACAAAGAAGATCCATGACTCAAAGATTAAGAACCGCGTTTTCAACGTTGGTGACCGAGTCCTTCTTTTCAATTCTAGATTGAAAATCTTCTCGGGGAAGCTTAAGACCCGTTGGACCGGTCCATTCACCATTGCCAAAGTTTTTCCATATGGCACCGTTGAGTTATCTCAAACTGACGGACCAAACTTCAAGGTGAATGGACATAGATTGAAACATTATTTTGGAGGGGACATACCATCCATGGTTATCCCGGATCTACAAACTTTCCCCATGAACCAATGAATGCGGGGATCGAGTCAAGCTAGCGACTCGGGAATCAAAAACAGTAGCACACTATATGGGTTTTCACCCGTATTTCTGACTTCTTTCTACTTTCTACCACCCTAGTGTGGGGGAGTTGCCCCCCGCTGTTGTATATAAGTTTTTCTAAAAAAAAAAAAAAAAAAAAAAAAAAAAAAATTCAAATAATGGCCGTAGTATTTCCCTTTACGTTCTCAGTTTCGGCATAACCGCCGGTACTTTGAATATTGGGGGCAATATTCATTTCTAGTGTGGGGGGGAATTCTCTCGAATTTTATCATATGTATTACCACCCAATTCCCCCATTTTTGGCCAAATTTTTTTTTTGGAGTAAGTGTTTTGCACTTACTCAGCTTACGGTTATCAGTCCGCCATGTCTAATAAACAAAAGGATTGGCTAATCCAGGAGCAAACGGCTCTTGGTAAAGATATCTCAAATCCGTTGACGGCTTGCAATTTGCCCAAAATTGTATGGTGTTCAGCTCACCATATCTTTAATTAGTAAAGAGTTGGCTAGCCCGCAAGTTTATGGCTTGTGGTAAAGGCAGTTGGAAAACCATAATTGGTAATCAACTCACCAAAGATATTTTATCTAAGAGTTGGCTAGTCCAGAAGCAAACGGCTTCTGGTAAAGACTAATCAAAACCGTTGAAAGCTGGTGATTTGCTCAAAATCATATGGTTATCAGTGTACCATAGTTCTTACTTGAACTGAAACATTTGGCTACTCCAGAAGTAATGGATTTTAGTAAAGAGATTCAAATCCATTAAGTTTTCTCAAAATATTGCTAGAGACTAGCAATGGTTTAGTGTGGGGGATTGATGAGTGTGTAAATACTCATCATTTCTATTCCTTCTATACTGCAAAAACAGTCAAAAACACTTTGAAAAGTCTCAAAAAGACAGGAAAAATATTTAGACTGTATTTTATGCATAAATTGTCAAATCTAGTCCCTGGTTATTCAAAACAAGTTAATTTTTCATAAAAGGCCCTCAGGGATTTTCAAGTTGTCAAAATTAGCCTTATAAAATTCAATTTTGCAAAATGGCAACTTTAGTCCCTGAAATTTCAAAGATTGACAGAAATTACCCCAGGACATTTTTAATTTGAAAATTATTATTTTTGGTCCTTGGGAAAATTAAACTTGTCATAATAGGTCCTTTTGATAAATATTGGAAAAGTGCAGTTTCAGTCCCTTGGTTTTTGTGGAATGGCAAATATGGTCCTTGTGATTATAATACCAAACCAATTGACCTCCCTTCCATTTTGACCCCCCCACCATCCAATAATAAAAGCGTTTTACCTTTCCCTCCTCCTCTCTCCTTTCTCTGAAACCCAGAACCTACATCACCCCTTTTACCCAAATTCCACCATCCCAAAACACTCAACCTGCCTTAATCCTTTTACCCAGTTATACCCAAATCCCAAACCCACTAAGCTCCCTCACCCTTCCCCAAGGCTGCCACCATGGCAATCCTTGTTAAAAAAGACTCAATGGACGGCTCTGATTGCTCCTCAAGTGTACCTAACATATTGATGGCTTGGATTGATGGGAAGAAAGCACAAGTGAGTTCTTTTGCTTGGTTGCACTCACAGAAGAAACACACTTGAAGAGAGTGAAGACTTGAAGACCCCTAGGGTTTTAGTATAAAAGGAGAGCTTGTAGCCATTGTATAAGGCACATAGGAATTTAGTAGTTTTAAAATTAGTTTTCTGTTTTTATTGTAATTTGCCTTTTTAGTTAATGAAAAAGTTTTTTTTACAATCTTTTCTTCACTGCTTATTTGGCTAATAAGCACTTGAGTGCTTATTAGCTTATTGCTTATTGCTCATTATTTTCTCAGTCATAAGTTCCATTTTAAGGTGTTAAGTAAGTTTTACAAGTAAAAATACAAAATCTGTTTTTAGAAAATCAGTTTTCAAAACTTAACACCCCATAAAGGGGTGTTTGGCATTGTGAACAAGGTTACACTGTGTTCCATTTGAAGAAAACTTTTGAATGAATATGGAGTTTTATGAAACTGGAACTCTCAGTTTCACCCATTTTTTTGTCAAATCCTGGTTTTTATTCGATTACGGTTTGTGGGGAAATACCCCACAATTCAAAACTTTTGACTAAAAGATTTTTGTCTAAAACATAAAAATGAACATTTTGAATGAATTGTGGAATTTTACCTTGAATACTGACTCTTTTATTACTCGTTATTCGTTATTCGATTATTCGTGAGTTCACGAATAATCGGTTTATT
>BPTQ01000003.1:147678298-148069132 GCA_019973895.1 Chrysanthemum seticuspe | reverse complement strand
CCTAAGCAACTCAAAGAACTAAACTTGAACTTAACCTAAAATTACTAAACAACTAAACTTAATGCTAAGATGTTTAATTAATTGCCCTTTCATTAATTCCTTTCCCTTGGGATTATTTGATGTTTGATTGATGATGATTCGGATTCTTTACTATTTTGCTTCGATGTGATTCAAGATCCCACGATTTTGCATTTTTGCATTTTTTGCCGTTTGTTGGGCTCGGTATTTGCATTTGAAAAACGTTAAATTCCCGATGCCCACACTTTAATTAAAAGGATGCAAGATTAACTGATTTTTATTAAAATCTTTTTCTGGCCCATAAAAAAACTGAAAATTTAATAAATAATACTTAATTTTTGATAATTTGTGATTAATTTACTAATTTTTATAATTTGATTAATTCTTTTTAAACTTTTTAAGTGTCTTTGATGAAACGAATCACGACCTAGATTTTTTTAATTCTTTTGTCCAACAACGATAACCTTTATTCGTCATTTATTCGACTTTTCCCGAATATTCGTTTTGACAAAATTCCGAATTTACTTAACAAACACATTTTAGGTTGCTCTGTTCAGGGTTCCCGCGCAACCAAACCTCCCACACACAACTCCGAAACCAAAGACTCACTCCTCTGGGTCCAAGCTTAGACCCGAGGATGTGAAAAACGTTTATTAAAAAAAAAAGTTAAAAGAGAAAACGTTGATGAAAAACTCTAGTTTAATTTTTCTAAAACATTTTTGAAAAAAACAGTTTGTGAACCTTATTCGTCAAGGTTTTGACGAATAGAGGTGTCTAAGTGTTCCCTAAGTGGTTGTGAAGAAAAACTGTCTAAAATTCGTGTTTGTTGATACTTATTCGTGTTCCTTGTACACTTATTCGTGAAATTATGTCTCTATTCGTCTTTGTTTGATTAGATCCAGCACTAAGCAAAGTAGTTTCTGTGAATTTTTCAAATTTTTCTTAATTAGTTTAATATTTTTAATCATTTAATTAGTGTTTAATAGTTTTTAATTCATAATAAATAATTTAAAAGTCAAAAAAATACCCGGTCTTTTTCTAAAATTATTTTTAGTCAATTAGAACGTAGGAAAATTAATTTCACACCCGTAGCCCTTAAATTGCAAAAAGTTTACGTTTATGGCTCGGGTTGTTTGCCGTTTTTTACGTTTTTACGTTTTAGCACCCTAGAACTTAGTGTAGCTTCGTTTTATCATTTCTTAGGCTTAGTAGTAGTTAGTTTGTAGTTTATTAGGGTTCCCTTTCCTTAATTACTTTCCCGTTAATTAATTTGTAGAATCGTAATTCAAATCAACAAATCATTAAAATCCAATTCAAGTTCAAATCAAGAAACTCAACGAATCCTTCCATTCACACCTCGTTGGGACACGACCCGGGAAATCACTTTTCCGGTATCACTTTTATCACACCCGTGAGGTTTGGCACGTTGACCTTTTTCCTAAAGGGTTAATTTGTCGAATTTTACGGTTAATTTGACATATTGATATTGTGTTTGTTTTCACCACTCACTTTACACGAATCACTAGCTAATATATCATTAGATGTAAAATGGAAGGCCATTTGGGTTAAATCCTAAGGTGCCTCTTTATCATACGAATTCACTTATATCGCACGAATGCAATCTCACTGCGGTCTGGTAATGATTTACAAGCACAAGTTCTAGAATAAATAAAATCACCGGCACACTCATAGCAAAAGATCCAAGCATAGAAGATGTATGCTAATAAGAAATAGGCTCAAATCCTCACAATTTAGTGGAAAGAGTATAATATGCGCTAGCAAATGTTTATCGATCCCAGAATGGATTGCAATAGTAATCGAAACACATCTCGAAGTTTCAAATATTACCAATTTTTACCAGTGGAATGATCCAGTTATTCTAATAGATAATCCTAAAAGTGTGAAAACAACTAGATCACAAGGGCAAACAAAAATTTTAAATTTAAGCATGAAAACTCTAATTTTTCCTATTCACCCCCACACTTAAGTTAGACATTGTCCTCAATGAAAGACGAACTTCTAAGTATAGAAATAGGGAAAATAGAGATGAAACCAGATATGTCAACGAGTTTATCAGCTTAAAAATTCTTTCTTCACTCCCGGCCTTCACTTGAGAAATCATCACCTGCACATAATCTTATAAAAAAACAAAAGGTTTTATTAAAAGGATAGCACTCCCCCACACTTAAGTTCAACCGAAGGTTTAAACTTTGGGAAGTGACCATCAAAACACAAAACACACGGGTTGCCTCCCGAGGAGCGCTTGTTTTATTACCGAGTCATCAGCCTGACTCGAGTCTTCCCGAATTTATTTAGCTGCAAGGGCAGCTTTGAACATTTTGAAAAGTTCGGGGATGTACATGAATTCTTCACCAGTAGCTTCAATATCGTCCCAGACGAACTCAGCAGATGGTTTCCATGGAACAGTTTGTGGGATTCTTCCTAGAAATGGTGCTACAAAGGTGATAGTTTCGAATTCATTCTCATGGTGTCGCCAGGAAACTGTCGCAACTGAAACTTCTTTTGTTTGCTCCTTGTCGTAGTATAACTTGATTCGGTGTCCATTAACAATGAAACTTCCACCTTGTTTGTCATAGAGTTCGACATACCCAGATGGATATCCATGTTTAACGACATATGGTCCAAACCATTTTGGTTGTAACTTAGGAGCTTTGAATTAGAATTTCATGTTAAAAAGCAGAACTTTATCTCCGGCTTTGAATTCTTTTCGAATTCGTAGCTTTTTATCGTGATAAGCTTTTGTTCTGGCTTTGTACAATTTGGAGTTTTCATAAGCTTGGAGTCTTAATTCATCGAGTTCGTGCAATTGCAGGAATATTTTCTCTCCAGCTATTTTGAGATCGGTGTTACAATTCCTGAGAGCCCAATAAGCACGATGTTCAACTTCGAACGGCAAATGACAAGTCTTTCCATACAAGAGTCTGTAAGGAGTTGTGCCAATTGGTGTTTTATAAGCCGTACGAAATGCCCACAGAGCATCGTCAAGTTTCTTTACCCACACTGAAGGATTGTCCTTCACTGTTTTTTCTAGTATTCTTTTGAGAGCTCTGTTGGTATTTTCGACTTGACCACTGGTTTGTGGATGATAGGCTGTCGCAAATCGATGATGAACTCCATATCTTTTCATGGTTTTCTGCATTTGTTGATTACAAAAATGGGTTCCTCGATCGCTTATTAATGCCTTGGGGATTCCATAACGAGCGAAAAGCTTTTTGAGGAAATTAACGACGACACGAGCATCGTTTGTTGGTAAAGCTTCAGCTTCTGCCCATTTGGACACGTAATCTATAGCAACGAGAATGTATTCGAATTTGTGGGATTTAGGGAAAGGTCCCATGAAATCTATTCCCCAAATATCGAATATTTCACACACTTGAATGCTTGTTAATGGCATTTCATCTCTCCGAGAGAGATTGGTGGTTCTTTGACAAGCGTCACAGTTTTGAACAAGTGTGTGTGCTTCTTTGAATATTGTTGGCCAATAGAATCCAACATCAAAAACTTTCTTAGCTGTGGTGGAAGGACCATAATGTCCCCCAGTTGGGCCATGATGACATTCGTCAAGAATTTTTCGGGTTTCGGAACCAAAAACACATCTTCGGATCATCCCATCGGGACACATTTTGAAACGATATGGTTCTTCCCAAAAATAGTATTTGAGTTCCGAAAAGAATTTGCTTCTTTGAGCATGAGTTAGACCTTGTTAGGTCACTAGTTTTACAACACAAGCTTAATAGAAAGAAAGAGAGGCGATTGAACAAGTAAACCAAACACACACACAAGATATAGTAAGACCAGTTACGCGTAGGAGTATGGTGAAAGAAAAACTTGAACAACCAACCTTCAAATGAAGGTTTACAAGAGTATTTATAGGAGGGAAGCTAGGGCAACACTCCTAGTTCCCATCCTTTCTCCTATGGGCTTGGGCTTAAGCTCATGGGCCTTCTACATAAGCTTAAGGCTAATAACAAACATAAAGGCCATAATAAGCTACCTATTACATAAGAATAACTAACACTTGAATTATAGTTTAGGAGTGATTCCAACAATCTCCCCCTCAAGTGTTGGTGATGAACGGTGAAGGCGTTGATGTAATAGTAGCTCTGACGATTTCTGACATTCTTTTTTCTTGTGAGAAGAATTGCCTTGATTCGAACAATCTCCCCAATGTAGAGAAATTGTCTTCTTAGAACGGTTATGCTTTGACGTCATCTTTAACTTTGTTCTTTGATCATTGTTCTTTGTGATGAACGTGATAGTATGTTGTTGTCTGCATCAAGTCTGCCTCAGGTCTGCTTCGCTGCTACAGTGTCTCTACGTCATTCTTCAACATGCTCACACGCTCTTTGACGTTGGAATTCAGTACCGATGAAGTTCTTTAAGTCTTTTAACTTTGTAGATTCTTTGATTTGACGAAGAATCATTCTGACTGTTGTGTTGCTTTTGGATAGAACTTCCATTAGTGATGATGTTGGCGTGAGCATGAGAAGAATCTGCACGATCATCCCGCTCCGGAGCTTCCATAAGAAGAAAACATTTCAAACGGTTAGTAATAAGCGGATTCCGGCACTTACAAGTTTGAACTTCGAGAGTGTTAACAAGATAGTGTGAAAACACAACTCTAATTCTTACAAAGGCCGTTCCTGAACTGGAGTCCCACAAGTGAGATAACGCGATGTACCGAAGTACATCTACAGTTCAGATGAGTCGCTGAGGTACACCGAAGTGTCACCTCACGACTGTAGACCATTTGAGACACACTAAGCGTAATCCACGGGGAGTTACCGAAGTGACCTGCTGTCGGGGCTGTTTGATGTTGACCCTGGCAGGAGTTTCCATTCAATCAATGAGGATCACAGTTGTGAACCTCTCATAAATGTTCTCGACAGATTGCTAAGATCTGTGAAGGACTCGATATGAACCACTGATGATCTTATTTGGTGATCAACAAGTGATGAAATGTCAAGTGTTCCTAAGAGATCTTTTGATGAATCTTGTGGCTCTAGACTCAATAGTGCGTTTTGGTTTTTCCTGAGCTGAGACTAGGGAGAGGGTCTCCTTCTTCAATACCAGCGATCTCTAAGAGAAAGCCAATAGTTTACGTAGGGTTCCCTGTGAGAATGAAACAAGCTTCTGTTGAGAGAAACTTGAGTGGCTAAGAAGGTTTAGTGCATGCGTCACTAGGTCCATGACGACTTTTAATCTTCAATACCGGCGTCACTAAGTGACAACCAGTAGCATATGAATTGAACCCGGTGTCTGCCCTAAGTTGAATAATTTGGAGGGCTATTTCTTTTCACCCTTTTCTTTGCATTTCTTTTTAATTCTTCAACTCCTTCTTTCTCCGATTCTCATTTTCTCCTTTTTATAATCATACCTAAGGACTTCTAAGTACTAACTATTTGTGATGTCCTTGGGTAGATCCCTCCGGCTCTGGCGGATCATAGGACGGTTATTCCTAACCTTAGTCACCTTATCACTCCATGACTAACCTATGTTGCCATAAAACCATTTACTTGAAAAATCTCTCACAGTGTTTGTGAATGAAAAACATTTTGAACCACTGTTGAGATAGGATTTTGCATAAATACTCCCCCTCCATATGTGCTTAAGAGTTTTAACGGTTATTTGCACAGTGAGGAAAGAGCGCACACTTTTTGAATTGATCCACTCAAGATAGACAATCCCCCGCGAGACACGGTTACATTGCATAGTTAAAGAGTTGCATTGTCAGCTTTTAGATGACAACTAGCTCTAATAACTACCTTGAAGGTGTAAACAAACCTCGAAAGGTTGTCAAACCCGTCAGAGTTCATGTCTACCAAGAGTTTCTCGAATGGTACATTCTACTCGGACAAGTCCTTTGCGAGACACGTTTACATTACTAGCAAACTAGCTTGAAATTATTACCCGTCCAGGACCAGTCTTTTCGAGTTACTAACAGTTTAGTACCGTCAATTCGTTGGTTAAGTCTATTACACAAAGATTCATTTGCATTTACACAACATATTTCTTATCACATAATTTTCTCCCCCTCAAAAATGGCATATCAAATGTTATTTTTGAAAAGTTGACAATAAATATGACCATTTCGAGTGTTGCGGGAAGATGACCACTATGAACAATTTATGAACAAAGTTTTAATTCAAATAATCCCCCTCAACAAGTGATATAAACGGTTGAGGTTTTGAAAATCATACGGGGAAGTACTTGTCCTTTTGAGCAAAATCTTGAAAAAAATGAAAGGTTTGATAGGTTTTACTCAAAAGTAAGAAGCTTTCGCTCCTTGTATAAGGATTGTGGCACTGAAGCGTACCACAGGGTCCTTTATTGACACGAACGGGTTGTACACTGTTATGTGTGCACAAGCCATAGACATATATAATCACACATCCAAATTTATAATGAAAGAAGCAATTCAAGGGGTACCAGGAAGTCCAGAGATGTCGCCAGGAGTGTGAATCGGGCGTTGAAAGCCGGTGATGTTAATCCTGGGTCGACCACCAACACAGCTTTCCAATCTTCTGAACTGATCCCTTCTATACAACCTTTCATCAATCATCTTGATGATTCTCCTCACATCCCTTCGATCCTGAGAATTCCATCGCTTAGGAGACCTAATCTTTTGTCGTATATCCTTCAACCTATAAGCCAATCCGTCCCTAACCATCTTCAAAGTGTGATCTCCAAACTTGTGAAGATCACTACACGCCATTAAGCAATTTCGTTGAAGTTCACTGCGGTAAACGACTCCGAATGGTTTGCTGATGAGTGTATACTGTGAGAGCTGGTTGATGTCGGGAAGATCAAATTGAGGTGGAGTGAAGTTGACATGGGTCTGATAAGATTCAACAGCCAGCTGGAGATCTTCTACACGTTCTTTGATGACTATGCTTCTGATGAAGATGAGCAGTGACTTGATGAATTCACGTTGTACTTCAGTTGAAAATTGCCTCATGCGACCCTGTACTTTGGCAAGGTACATGTCTTCAATGTCGTTGAGAGACAAATTCTCAAAGTCAGCTTCAGAGAATGCATAATCCCGTTCATCTTGCCTTTTGACCACAATCTTCTTGAGAAAGGTGTAGTCCCATTTGGTCGACAGATCAACGTGTTTGATGGCAATGATATCCTTAGTACTGAACACTGCATGTTGAGACTTCTGAACCTGGCAGCTGCGGTAGTAGATTCTTCGGCGTTCCGGCCAATGATGAATCCCCGTACATTGCATCTCGGTCGTATGCTTCCACGTTGTTAGAGAACAAGTGATTAGCTCTTTCCTCGATAGCTATGCAGTTTGATTATATGGCTGCTGGGAATGGAAGTGTCAAAGATGTAGCGTATTTCCTTGATCCATCGCCACGGTGTAGAAGAAATTCCAAGTCTTTGTTGAAGAAATATCTGAATGGGATCCTAGGTTCATCTGGTTGGCCAATTGTTGGTAGAGGTTTAGACCAGTCGGTGTAATATGGAGGGTTGTCCCGTTTGGTGAAGTCGATGTTTGCTTCTGGGTTGAGCCAATCCATGTTGTTAGACATAGCTCGAGCAATGTTTTCAAGGTGATATTCGACCTCGATGGCACTTTCTGAGCTATCTTTCCACAATTGAAAAGCTTCATTCTTGATTCGCCTCAACTCGGATTTCGTCATCTTCTTCACATGGAACTTTTCTTGCATAATCTTAGCATGCTCCAAAGTATTACCGTCTACCAGATCTTGACCTTCTTCAGGGTAGGGAGTGGAATTGACAAGTGTAGAAAACCATTCAAACTCCTGTGTTGTATCTTCATCTAACCATGATACGACGTCAGTCATTGGCACCTTCTTCTTCTTTTGTTTTGGCCTAGATGAGGTTTCTGGTTTCTTAACTTGTTTGGGAGAGGTGGGTTGTTGTAGGGGCTCACGGACTTCTTCATCGTCACCACCCGTATACTCAAAGTGATCACCGGTTTTCTGAGTCTCGGGCGGTAACTCAGAATCCTGAGGTTTATCAGTAGAAGAACGGGGAGGAGACCTTTGTTGAGTAGGAGTCCGTTGGAGAGGAGGTAACATAGAAAATGATTCACCAGACTTCTTCTGACGTTTAGTTTCATCATTCTTATCCTGATCCTTATCTTCATCGTCTCTAGGACGTTTAGGCATTTCTGCTTCGAATCTACATGCTTCTTTGAGTTGTTAGTCCAGCAATGCTTGAAACAGCTTTCCTTCATCAGAAGTAAATGTCCCAGATCGTTTAGACATTTGTGTGACAAGCTTGGCCACCAATTCATTATCCGAGAAAACTACAGGATCATATGGATTGATTGTGACGGTTAAAGGTGTTGATCTTATAGTTTGCTTGGCTATCTGCATAAGGTTCGGATATAGTTGTCTGGTAAACATCTCCTTTGTGACTTTAGGAACGATATCCTGAAGGTACTTGTTAGTGTAACCTTTGATCATTTCGTTCAGTTCCTCTTGACGATGACTTCTCATGAATTCCTGGATAAACTTCCTTTCTTCTTGCATCTAGTCATTCTCGTCATGTAGATATTGTATTTGTTGATTGAGAAAGTTCAGCTTCCTGTATAGCATGTCTTTCTTTCTGACTTGTTTGACAACTTTCACAATTCTTTCATGTGTATGAGAAATCCAAGATCGAGGTGGTTTCTTCACAGATTTGGATGTTGATTTGGTTGATTTCTTTGATGGTGGTGGTGAGGAGTGAGATGAAGAGTCTGATGAGGAAGAGACATGAGGAGACTCGGGGTCCTTGGGCGGTTCAGAAGTTTCCTTCTGTGAAAGTGTAGGACTTTCCAGAAGCAGCTTGTCATAATCAGCATCTTTATCTTTCTCAGACTTCTCAGTTTCAGGTTTCTCAAACTCATATTCGATAGTATCCTCCACAAGCTTTTGTTGTTGCACAAGAGTGGTGGCACCAGATCCCTTATCGGGTCGATTAACCGCATCAGGATCTGGTGAAGAGTGGGCAGCACCACTTGATCCTCCGGGGCCACCCATTTGGTCTTTTGCAAATTCTTCAGCCTTTTGAAGGTGTCTAACGAATTTAAACTTCTTTCTGTAGGATTTATCCAGTTGCTCTTCATCACTTTCTGAGCTTTCTTCATATGGCACAAGTACAGGAGTCTTTCCTTTTCCTAGGTCAGCTGGAGGACTGGGAGGTTTAGATATCGTTGTAGTTTCATCTTTAGCAGTTTCAGAGTACGTAATCTCTTCTTCTGATTCAGTACCTTCTGAGTCCTCGTCAATTAGCTTTCTCTGCGGTTCAGCTTTAGGTAAGGGAATGGGAACAACTTCTTTAGAAGGAACAATCCTTTTACGAGGAGGATTCCTCTTGGGAAACTTCCTATGACTTTCAGTACTTGCAGCACTTCCTGCACTGCCTCTTCTGGTTCTCCTTATAGGTGTTCCAGAAGACTTGTCATCGAGATGACCAACTTTGCCTTCTTTTACTGCAACTAGATACCTTTTGTATGTCTCGAGCTTTTTGATTTCTTTAGACAGAAGGTGATCAGGTAATACATCACCCTGTTTCTTTGTAGACGATTCCTTGATTCTGACTGATAGGATAGGCTCAGTCAACATATCGTGATTGTCTAGGTCATTGAGCCTTTGTGGAATATCGGGATGAAGTCCAAGTGCTCTCTGGATCAACAATTTAGTGTATCTGACATAGGGAATCTTTGAGCCAAGTTTCTTGTGAAATGACATCATGTCTTCCCATAATAGTGCTTCAATTTCGATGTCCTTTTTGTTGATTAATGACCAGAAAATTTGTAGTTCCATGAGCTTGGGATGCTCATATCCACTATCACGACCAGAGACCGATTTGGTGATGATGATGTAGAGGGTTCTCCACGGTTGAGGAATGTTCTTAAGCTCCACATGAGAATGCTTAGAGATAACTCCTGAAGCTTCATCATAGCCAATATCAAGCAAGAATTGTAGAACTGTCTCCTCAGTAGGTGTGGCAAAGAAGTCAGATGGCTCGATTTCAGGAATGAGAAGAACAGCCCGTAAGTCTGCATGAGTGATGGTGACTTGTTTGTGATTAAGTGTCACTGTCACTACACTTTGACCTGTGATCCTCTGCATAGAATTCCAGAATTGCTGAATGTAGATTTCCGGTACAGTAGCAGAGTGTGAGAGCATGTTCTGGTAGGGATGATTCCTTAGAATATCCACAGCAATGAGACAAGAAGATTCTGAGCATGTGAGGGTTTCAAAGTCAACCCTAAGGTTGTTCTTTCCAATCTTTCTAGGATAGCCATTGGGAAAGATGTCAGCAATTGTGAGAACTTCTGGTGCATCCACATTCATTTGAGCAGCCATGTCGTGATCTGAAATAACATTAGCCAAAAAAACCAACATATCGAAAGACATAATGTTAGTCAACAGAAGGTTTTATTGTCTAATTATTGAATATACAGTGTCAAAGATTGTTACGAGTCCAAAGTCACTTGTTTGTTTAATAGTCCAATGTCGTCGTGATAAGTTTCGTGAGTTAGTTAACTTTAAGTTTTAAAGTTTATGTTATCACTTATTTAACACAACATATTAAACGATTAAGTTTATTAGTGACATTATTGGATTCGTGACGATATGATTTGTTTATTAACAAGTTTGTACACGTAACAATTCATAATGAAGGTCAATCCAGGCTTAGGCGTAGATTTGGCAAAGTTAAGCGTAAACAGAAATGATATACGCGTAGATGAAAGCTTACGCGTAGGATCCTAACTTACGCGTAAGAAAAGTTACGCGTAGGAAAAGGGGACCTTAAGCGTAGAGCTTACGCGTAGGCGTATATAAACCTTACGCGTAAGGCTTACTCGTAAGAGTAGACCTTATGCGTAGAGGTCACTGTTTACGCATATCCTTCACAGGATACGCATAGTCCCATTGTAGAACCTTACGCGTAATAGTTATGAGTAGGATTATTCTTACGCATAACTGACTACGCGTAGGGTAATCCTTATTCGTAGAGAAACAAGGACCTTGATTCTGAGTTTTACGAGTAACAAGCCTGAAATAAAACCATCATATCATCAATATTAACACATAAATTCATTTTAACAACAAATCATGGCATGAACACTTGTTAAACAGTTATGCGTAGAAAGTCATACGCGTATGTCAAAACCCTAGAGTTTAAGAATTACGCGTATGATTTCTAACCATAGGATTTGCACCAAACATTTTCTGGTAGGTCTTAGATGTTATAAGAGTCTAATAATCAAGTTTTAACACGCAATTCGTGGTGAGTAAAAAATACCCAAACTCAAGAACATTAAACACTAATTTCTAATTCTGACTCAATTAGTGTTTCTGGGTTGTTATAGGGCCTGGAAATCTTTAATACAACATGATATAAACAATTCACAACAATCTTTTTGACCAGAAACATACACATTTGAAAACACCCAAAACCACGCATAAACCCTAATTTTGAAAACCAAACAATTCGTGTTTCTGGGTTCGTTTTGACGATAGAAAAGGTATCATTGATGTTATTAAAGCATTTTGATACTATATTTTTAATCACAAACACCCATTCTTGATTAGGTGTTCATACACATATGCGTAAGAACACCAAATCAATCATAGAGAACAATTTGACCGTTGGATTTGTATAAAAATCAAAACCAATGTTTGTAAACACGTTAAGATCATAAAACAACTTACAAATTGATGATCCAAAACATGGATTTCTTGAATGATTTGTATGCGTAGGATATGTTAGGTTAAGAGTAATAAATGTAAAGTGGAAGTTAGGTGGAAGAGTTTTATTGAAAATGACTTTCATCTTTTGACAGTTTTGGTCCCTCCACCTTTTCCTTTTTCATACAAAGCCATTTACCTTCCATTTTGGTTACCAAACAAAAATTTTTAAGAAAAAAACTTGACGACACTCCCCCTCGACTTAGATAAATAATGAAAGGTTATAAATTTTAGTCCGAGGAGTGTCATTTAACCAGAAAAATTTACCACCATTGATAAAAGAAACAACCGGGATATAATAACATGCAAGTACACAGATGTTTTGAAACAGTTAAGTGATAATTTTCTCCCCCTCAACACTTGATTGGAAAAATACTGAATTTTGAAAGATTAAAGTGTTGATGGAAGAAATGTACTTGCCATGTTGAGAGAAAATTAGATTAGAAGAATATTTTTGTTGTTTTATCAGGTTTTATATTTTTGTATTTTGTTTTTGAAAAAA
This sequence comes from Chrysanthemum seticuspe, assembly GCA_019973895.1. Lineage (NCBI taxonomy): Eukaryota > Viridiplantae > Streptophyta > Magnoliopsida > Asterales > Asteraceae > Chrysanthemum > Chrysanthemum seticuspe. The sequence goes on along the minus strand of BPTQ01000003.1, from coordinate 148,056,871 downwards.
TGTATTTACAAAAGATATTTTGGTGTTTGACAGGTTTTAAAGACTGTTTTAGGAGGTCATCCAATTCCTCTTGAGTCAAACACCTCATACCAATCCGGTGGACCAACTCATTAAACCTAGCGGGAGGCAAGGCTTTGGTGAGTAGATCTGCCAATTGGTATTCAGTACCCACGAAGTATAATTCAACAGTACCCTGTTCCACGTGGTCCTTGATGAAATGATAGCGAAGATCGATGTGCTTTGATTTCGAGTGCTGAACTGAGTTGCACGAGATCGCAATGGCACTCCGATTGTCGCAGTACATCGGGATTCTGTCAAATACGTAACCATAGTCTTTGAGTTGTGTTCTCATCCATATGACTTGAGCACAACACGCGGACATGGCTACATATTCTGCTTCGGTTGATGACAGCGATGTACAATCCTGCTTCTTTGATTGCCAAGACACCAGTTTATCACCAAGAAGTTGTAGAGCTCCTGAAGTACTTTTCTTTGAGTCTAAGCATCGTGCGTGGTCAGCGTCTGAAAAAGCGATTAGTTCAAAACCAGAATCCTTTGGATACCAGATCCCCAAGTTAATGGTTCCCTTGATTTATCGAAGGATTCTTTTAGCCTCAGAGAGGTGGGTTTCAGTTGGTCGCGACTGATAACGGGAGCATAGATAAACGGCAAATACAATATCAGGTATGCTAGCTGTTAGATACATGAGAGACCCAATAATACTTCGGTATTTGGTAGGGTCCACTAATTTCCCATGTAAATCAGCGTCTAGCTTCTTGGTATGAGTCATTGGTGTGGCATAAGTATCACAGGTTTTCATTCCAAATTTGTTTAACAATTCAAGGGCATATTTGGACTGACTCAAGAAAATACCACGGGGTGATTGATGAACTTGCAGTCCTAGAAAGAACGTAAGTTCACCCATCATGGACATTTCAAAATTTTTCTTCATTAGTTTTGCAAAAGCGATTGAAAACTTTTTATGTGTAGACCCAAAAATGATGTCATCCACGTAAATTTGAACAATTAAGATATGTGCCCCGTGATATTGTATAAAAAGAGTTGGGTCAACCGAGCCTTTGGTGAAATTATTAGCAATGAGGAAAGATGATAGCTTATCGTACCATGCCCGAGGGGCTTGTTTGAGACCATAAAGAGCTTTGTTCAGTTTGTAGACATGGTTCGGGAACTCTGGATCAACGAATCCTTCGGGTTGGCTGACAAAAACCGTTTCTTTCAGTTGTCCGTTGAGAAACGCAGTTTTGACATCCATCTGAAAGACCGTCATATTCATGAGCCGCGAACGCGAGAAATATCCGAACAGCCTCAAGACGAGCAACCGGAGCAAAAGATTCTTCAAAGTCTATTCCCTCTTCCTGACGATAACCCTTAGCAACTAGTCGTGACTTGTTTCGGATTACGTTCCCTTCAGCATCCAATTTGTTTTTCCAAATCCATTTGAGACCAATGACGTAGACCCCTGTTGGTCTTTCAACCAGTTCCCATACTTCAAGACGTTTGAATTGGTTGAGTTCTTCTTGCATGGATTTAATCCAGTTGTCTTTTGTTATTGCGTCTTTAATGTTTTTAGGCTCAGATTGGCAGACAGTGAGTGCATAAATGCAATGTTCACCATCTGTGTGAAGACGTTGTCTCGTAACAACTGGTTGATTTGGGTTGCCAATAATATTAGCCAGAGGATGGTCTTTTGTCCATCGATGTATAGAGGGTTGATGTTGGTATACATTGTGCAGATTCTGAGGATTCAAATGGTTTGTTGATGATTCCGCGACATCAGGTGCAACAGTGTCATTAGCAAACGGGTTAAAGAACGCATTTGGATCAAAATCTGCAGGTGGGGGTACTTCATTCAGAATATCATCAGCTGGTTCATCATTGTTGGAAGCGGTGTGTTCAACTATTGTGGTGGAGTCAACTGGTGGTGCTTCTTCAACAGTAGTTGTTGTAGCGGGTGTATCAGGTATAGGAATATTATTAGGTTGAGCAGCGGAAACAGCGGATACACCTGGAGCACGTTCATCAATATCGTCACTGAACAGCGGAGCAAATAACCTTTCCATTTGTTGACGAGTTAGCTGGGGGCTTTGTTCAGCTGATGATGGGGGTTGAGGGAAGTTTAAACGGTTGTGACCAGGTTCTAAGCTGTTATACTCAGAAGCTATTTCCGTGAGTTCATCAAAATGAGCATGAATCGTTTCCATCACCTGTTTTGTACGACGATTCCAGATCCGGTAACCTTTAGAATCTCACAATATCCAATAAAGACGCCAATGTCGGCTTTGGCTTTGAGCTTTCCAAAATCATCACGATCATTATTCGGATAGCAAAGAGATCCAAATACATGAAAGTGTTTGAGATTCGGTTTATGGTTGTGGACAAGCTCGAAAGGTGTTTTGTTGTGGCGTTTTGTGATCATAGATCGGTTTTGAGTATAGCATGCAGTAGATACAGCTTCTGCCCACAAGTAATCTGGAAGTTTAGCATTGATTAACATTGTTCTTGCAGCTTCCACTAACGTTCGGTTTCGTCTTTCAACAACTCCGTTTTGTTCTGGTGTACGTGCAATAGATGTTTGATGCTGAATTCCCACTTTCTCATAAAATTCACGAAGGGTTTGGTTAACAAATTCAGTTCCTTTGTCTGTTCTTATTTAGCGGACGATGTTCCGGAGCTGAACTTGAATTTTCGTGAGAAAGGTGATGATCATTTGTGGAGCTTGGTCTTTGCTTCGAAGAAAGTAGACCCAAGTCCATCGTGAGTAGTCATCAACAATTACTAATATGTAGCGTTTGCCATTGATCGTTTGCACTCGCATTGGGCCACACAAATCCATGTGAAGAAGATGAAGCACATGCTGAGAGCTGTGTTCCACCTTTGAAGGAAAATGAGCACGAGTGCTTTTTCCTTGTTCACAAGCTGAGCAAAGGTGATCTTTTGAATACCGGAATCATGGGAGACCTTCAACTAGTTTGTGTCGAGCAAGGTTGGTGATGGTTTGAAAGTTTAGATGTGAGAGACGACGGTGCCATAGCCAGGATTTTGTTGATGTTGCCTTTGAAAGTAAGCAGATGGGAGATGAAGCAACCATGTCTTGCATAGAGATAGTGTAGAGACTAGAATTACGCGAGCCAGACATAAGGTCATTTCCTTGAAGATCACGAATGAAACAAGTTTTCTCCCTGAAAGCAACCTCCAAATCTCCATCACAAAACTGACCTACTGAAAACAGATTATGACCGAGGCCTTCCACATAGTAAACCCTGCTGATTTCGATGTTCCCATTGACATAGTCTCCGTAGCCCATGATAGCTGCGAAGTGATCATTCCCGAATCTGACAGTGCCAATGAACTTTGCAATAAAGTTTGATAACAGTTTAAGGTTGCCTGTCATGTGTCGGGAACATCCGCTATCAACAATCCAGAGAATGATCTGTATCACCTGCATTACACACAGACGACACAGATGGAATAGAAGTAGATGTGGAACCCGAAATGTTACAGGGTTCCGAAGCAGTGATAGTAGACATACACACATTAATAACTTTAGGCATCCATTTAAATCCTAATGTGTTATATATCCATTTCTGCCATCTATAACTACTGGTTGCTTTAGTCTTTGTGAATGCACTAGGTGGTACTACATTCTTAGGAGGTGAAACTGGAGCTACAGGGACAATAACGCATGACGTAGAATCTAAAGAAGGCGGTCTACCAAGCACAGACTTAGAATGATTAGTGGGCCTAGAGGTATTCCGATTCTTAGGATTCCGTAAACAAGAGATTATAGCTTTAGCAACACATTTTTCATGACAATCAGAATTCATACTTTTACGACAAATAACACAAGGTGCATCAGACTGAATATCAAAAGTACTTAACGGTTTAGCATTCGTTACATCACTATTTCTATTACATTTGCCAGACGCAATATCTATAGTGGAGGCAACTTGAGTCTTATTCATATTCCTAGGGTGTTCTTCTACTTTAGCATTCCTTATTGATCTTTTCTTAGGTCGCAACTTCCTATTCTTTGATTGAGTGCTCCTAGGCTGTGAAGTGCGGACGTTTGGAAAAGACGCAACTATTCCTGTTTCATTAGAAGGAAGCACGTTAGCAACTTGTGATTTGGCAGTAGGGATTCTAGGTTCACGATTACTGAGTGTTACTGGTGCTAATCTCTTAATGATGGTTGGCGGAAGTTGTTCATACTTTCCTAACATTTCTCTTAACTTAGAGATAGTGTGAATCAATTCTTGATTTTCAGAACGAATATTACCAACAAAATTCATGACTTCTCTAGTGTGAGCAAGATAGTGATCAAGTTCGTTTGATGCTTCATGACGAGTCTTATTGAGTAAATCAAATATGACACCATATTCCTGTTTAACTGTTACAAGTTCTTGTTCATATTTTGAGATTTGACTTTTCAAAGACACGTTTTGATCATCCAGTTGCTCAATTTTAGGATCAAAAGATTTTGTTTGCAACTGAGCGATTTTCTTTTGAAAACCAAGTTGTTGATTGTGAATATCTTTTTCACACCAATTAAGACGACGTTTTGCATTGTAAAGTTCGTTAAGTAATCGTTCATTTTCAGCTTTTAAAGACTCGATTTGAAGCACCTTATCAGTATTCTCAACAGTTACCACAGAGTCAACATTATCAGCAGAGGTATAATCAGATGCATGTGGCAAAGAATAGAATAACACAACATTATGGATATCAGCATAGATAACATCTTTCAAGAGTCGATCAACATCTTTTCTCAACATTTTCTTTTTACGTTTAGTATTAGAAATAGATGTTTCAGTTTTCTCGAAAACGACCTTCATCACTCCAAGTTCCTTATGAAAATCCTTTTCCCAAGCTAATGCACAACTTTTTAAATTTTTAACGTTAGGTAAAAGATATTTCTGAAAGATGTCTCTTTGTTCTCGCGCCAGAGGCGATTAAAAATGATCAATTTTGATTTCAGAACGATATTCTATCTCATGTTGTAAAATTTTGAGGTCAGCCATGAAAATGTCAAAATATCTAAGAATTTTTTGATTTTCAGGTTTTGAGTTTACTTCACTGATGGAAGGTAAAGGACCATAAGTTTGTGCATAATCTGGTTGGGGATTAACATTAGAAGACTCAGGTGTTTTGATGATAACCCTTGGTGTGTTAGAAGAATCCGTTGGTGTGACGAAAGTGACCAGTTTTGAATAATTAAAAGGTTTGTTGTAAACAACAGTTTTTAATTTTGATCGAATCTCGTCTTCTGCATCTAATTCCTCTTGACGATGATATTCAACAACACTCATAACAGTATCATTAATTTTATATTCTGCACTGGAAACTTCAGGATTTGGTTTGAATGTTTTTAGTGAAAGGTTTGGTTTGTAATCAGCTAGATTTGGTCCATATCCTTTTGGATTGGGTTTTAAAGTAAACTTTTCAATAGCTGTTACTGATTCACCATGTTTGTAAACAACAGTTTTAAACTCTTTAATTTTGTTTTGCAAGCCGATAATTTCTTCAAGAAGGTCATCTACCCGATTCGTTGAATGCTTTTTGTATGCGGAGAACTGTTTTTGACAAGTTAACAACTCAGCCTTAGCTTTTTGATTTTCCAAGGTGAGAGCGTTAATTTGCTTTTTATGTTCATGTTTTAGTTGTTCTATTTCAGACAACAAAGCATTCTTCGAAGCGGCTAGATCACGCATCTGTCTCTCTAAATATTTTTCTTTTTGATGAGATTTAGCAAAAGCGGCTTCAAAACCTTTTTCAAGGTTTTCTTGAGTTTTGAAAAAGTTGAGTTGCATTTGTAAGCATTCAAAATCCTTGGTTAACAGTGCATTTTTGCTTTTTAATTCCTTATTTAATGCATAACATTCCTTCATTTTGATTTGATGGTCTTGAATTAAACGAGCAAAATCTGGATGAGGCAACAGTTCGGCTTGTTCAACGTGAGTCACAACATGATCATTATTTAGATCCTCAAGTACAACCACGGAGTCAATTTGATTATCAAAGGAAACCATAAGGTCAACTTGATCGTCAAATGTAACTACAGGGTTTATTTGAAAATCGTTAGAATGAGATGTAGATGACTCATTTTGAACAGTTTGAGCCGTGCCGGATTCAGATATTGGCGGAGATATTAGTTCAGATATGATGATGGTTTGTTCGGGTACCTGAGACAAGCCATCAGTGTCATACACTGGGCCTGTTTCACTCATGTGTAGTTCATGCATATTAGCCATCAACATAACAGCTGCATTGGCCTGCAAGTCCTCCATATCATCATCTGAGTCTGCATCTGCCATAAAGCTCTGTTCTTTGTTTGTGAGAGATCCACCAGCTTCATCCTTAAGAGCCAAAAGAAGAGCCTCTTTGAAATAAGCACTGCCCCTAGTCCTTGGCTTTGGGCATGCATTAGCCAGGTGTCCCTTCTCATTGCAATTGTAGCATCGAAGACCATTTAACCCATTCTGAGCATTTCCCTGTTCCACCACTTGAGCTCTGTTGTTATTCCTACCCATAGCATTAAACCCTTGACCACCTCCCATTTGACGACCATAACCACAATTCTGAACTTCAACTCGTCCATTGTTCACAACAGCCTGATTTCGTGTATTGGATGAGGAACGAATACGATTGTTGGATTTGTTGGTATAATGGCTAAAAGCATTAGCAATCATAACAAATCCCTGTTGCAATGCTTCGAACGGATCGGATTCGTCATTAGTTTGACAATGAAGTGCTTGATCATTGTTTTTGTTGTAAGGAACCAATTGATTTTGTTGAGGTTGCTGTGATTGATCGTTTGGTGTGACTGAGGCAGTTGGTTGAGTTGCTTGTTGAGGAGGATAACTTTGTTGAGCATATAAGGCAAGTTGTTGATTTTTCGGATGTGTAGGTGGAGCAATTTGAGCACGGAGAATCCTTTCCCTATCAACTTCCTTTTCATGAGGCTTCAAGTAATCGTACAACAATCCATATGTAGAATGATGCATATTCTTCTCTTGATGGAGAAAAATGACATACTTCTCCCATTCAGGACCAAGACTACTCAGGAACTTAGTATTCACTGCAATTCTTGGCATAATGATGTTGTGTTTATCCAAATCATTGATGATTTCTGAAAATCGATGATGATAAGACTCTAGTGTCTCTCCAGGTTCAATCATGAAGTGTTCATAAGCCAAGTAAATTTTGGATTCCAAATCCTCCTGATTGAGTACAGATCCTTCCATAAGAAGATGAATATGGTCCCACATTTCCTTTGCAGTCTTTTGAGCATCAACACTTCGAAGAATTGGGTTAGGTAATCCTAACAGGATATATTGCATTGCAAGCTCATCAGCTTCATAGTGTAGAAGTTCTGTTTGATTTAAATATTCAACCGTATCAATGTTTGTTTGTTCATCTCTTGGTGGAATGGCATTAGGATCTCCGGGTACAATGACAGTAGGCATCTCAAATGGACCTTCCAAGATAACCCATTGATCATAGTTTCCTGGAGTGAGCATTGGAGGTCTATCAAGTGATCCAGCCTCATGAATTGATTGTTGGCTGCTTAAAGCTTCACACATCTTTGCAAACCAAGTGGGTTCCTTCATAGTGTTCCTTGATGGATGTTGATTGAAGTCATTTGTGTAGGGTTGAACTTGAAGACTTGGCGGTGTTTGAACCATTTGTGGTGGAGGAATTGCTCCAAGTTGTGGAGTATGTTGTTGATTAAATTGTTGTTGATAAATAGCTTGTTGTTGGTTCCATTGTTGATGTTGTGGACTTAGTTGTTGTTGTCGTTGAGAATAAGTGTAAGGGAAATAGTTAGAGTATGGTGGTTGAGACATGTTAAAAAACTTGTGTTGGTAAAAAATGGATCTTTGTAGTCGAATGAACCTTTGTTGAAGAAGAATCCTTAGGCGTAGAAATCACAATAACCAAGTAGCACTTATACGTAAAAACACCAAAGTTACGCGTAACAATAAGGAGTTACGCGTAGATTTAGCTTACGCGTAAGTATGGAAAAGACTCTAAAGTTATGCGTAGACAAAATTTAGGCGTAGAAAGTTAGGCGTAGGATTATCTTATGCGTAAGACTAGGCTTAGGCGTAAGATGAATCTTATGCGTAGGATTTCTACGCGTAAGCTTATGCTTATGCGTAATTTTAGGGTTTTATCCCAAGTGATCTTTTACACTTCACAGTGCAAAAGATATCCAAAGTCGACGTATTTTCAGGCTTATCCAAGCAAGAAAACACGGAGTAAACCACGAAAACGAAGATCAAGCCAAGGATAACCTTACACGTAGTTTTAGGGTTTTGCTACGCGTAGGATTACTAGTAAATATGATTATGCTCAAATTTGTTTCTAAACCAGTTTTTGTGTGATGAAATAGCTTCAATAACACCAAAAGACACAAAAGTGTGAAACTTGATGAACCAAAACTCTTAAAACAGTTATGCGTAGGTTGAAACCCTCGTACAAAAACTAGATGAAAAGCAATGATCTACACATAAAGTTCAAAACTTTTTGCCAAAAACAGTAAGTTTAACACCTTATAACATTGAAAGGACAAGAATCTTGGATTAAAAAGTGTAAAAAATACATTTTTGAGCAAGCCAAAGTTTCGGATACGCAAGTTAAGCGTGAGACCAAAACTCACTTCAAACAATACGTTCACTCAACTATTAGGTGATTGATACCACTGTTAGGTTACTAGTTTTACAACACAAGCTTAATAGAAAGAAAGAGAGGCGATTGAACAAGTCAACCAAACACACACACAAGATATAGTAAGACCGGTTACGCGTAGGAGTATGGTGAAAGAAAAACTTGAACAACCAACCTTCAAATGAAGGTTTACAAGAGTATTTATAGGAGGGAAGCTAGGGCAACACTCCTAGTTCCCATCCTTTCTCCTATGGGCTTGGGCCTAAGCTCATGGGCCTTCTACATAAGCTTAAGGCTAATAACAAACATCAAGGCCATAATAAGCTACCTATTACATAAGAATAACTAACACTTGAATTATAGTTTAGGAGTGATTCCAACAGACCTTTTCTGAGAATTCCTCCGGCGAGGTAATTCGCAAAGTCAGGAAACCAAGGATCGTCAGTTTCATCGATGGTCATGAGAGTTTCATCGGGAAAATAATCATCGATTTCTTCTTCTTTTAATTCCTCAAGATTGGGATTTTCGAGACGAGATAAGTGATCAGCAGCAAGATTCTCTGCTCCTTTCTTATCTTTGATTTCGATGTCAAATTCTTGGAGTAGTAAAATCCATCGAATAAGACATGGTTTAGCGTCTTGCTTGGTGAACAGATACTTGAGCGCTGAATGATCGGTAAAAACGACTGTTTTTGAGAGCACGAGGTATGATCGGAATTTGTCGAATGCAAAAACGACGGCCAGTAATTCTTTTTCGGTGACGGTATAATTTTGCTGGGCACTATTCAGTGTCTTGCTAGCAAAATATATAGGCCGAAAGTGTTTTCCTTCGCGTTGACCTAAGACAACTCCAACAGCAAAATCGCTTGCGTCGCACATAAGTTCGAAGGGTAGTGACCAATTAGGTGAGACCATGATCGGAGCACTAGTAGGTTGAGATTTCAGTGTTTCGAAAGCTTTTATGCAATCAGCATTGAAGTCAAAGATAGATTCTTTCTCAAGAAGTTTCGTCATTGAAAGACAAGCTTCAAATGAGTCTCCAAAGACTAAAAAATCATCCATGAAAACTTCCATGGAGGTTTCTAGCATGTCTTGGAATATGGCGATCATACACCTCTGAAAAGTCGCAGGTGCATTGCAAAGACCAAAAGGCATACGCCGATATGCGTAGGTTCCAAAAGGACAAGTGAAGGTGGTCTTTTCTTGATCGTTAGGATCGATGGAAATTTGGAAATATCCTGAAAATCCGTCGAGGAAACAAAAGAATTTATTTCCTGCTAGTCTTTCAAGCATTTGATCCATGAATGGGAGCGGAAAGTGATCTTTTCTGGTGGCTTTGTTTAACTTACGATAGTCAATACAAACGCCCCAACCAGTGACAGTTCTAGTTGGAACTAGTTCATTTCGCTCATTAGTCACAACCGTCAATCCTCCTTTCTTGGGAACACAGTGTACAGGGCTTACGCAAGGGCTATCCTCAATTGGGTAAATGATTCCAGCATCGAGAAGTTTTATGATTTCCTTTTTAACAACTTCTTTCATGTTTGGATTGAGTCGACGTTGACGTTCTACCACAGGTTTAATCCCTTCTTCAAAATTGATTTTGTGTTTGCAGAAATTGGGACTAATTCCTGGGATGTCGGATGTTTTCCAAGCAAAAGCTTGTTTGTGATTTTTGAGGACAGAAAATAAACTTTATTTCTCATTATCCTCGAGTAATGAAGATATGACTACTGGAAGAAGAGAGTTTTCCTCCAAATAAGCATATTCAAGATGATCTGGGAGAGGTTTGAGTTCGAGATCTGTGGGTGGTTCTTCGATAGAGGATTTAATTCGCATCTCGTTATTGAAAGTTATTTCTTCAAAATTTTCTTCCTCTTCCTCCACTTCTTCTTCTGGGTTATCTCCTTCGAATTCTACTTTCATGAAATCATCAAATTCTTTGTCAAAATCTATTTCATTGATTTTTTCAGAAGTAGTCATGAATGGATCGAATTCGTTAAGTAATGCGTCTAATTCTTCATCAGTGACTTCATCAATGATATCGATGTTAAAACAAGTGTCATCACTGGAATGTGGGTAGCGCATTGCTTTATCGATTAGAAAAGTGATTCGATCTTCACCAACTCCAAGGTTGAGTTCTTTTCCTTTCACTTTGATGATTGCATCAGCGGTATTTAGGAAAGGTCTTCCTAGAATGAGTGGAACTTTACTATCTTCTTCCATTTCCAAGATCACAAAGTCCACTGGAAAAATGAATTTACCGACTTGAACAAGCATATTCTCGGCGATTCCCACAGGATATTGATAGGAATGATTTGCCAATCGGATGCTCATTTTTGTTGGTTTCAGGCTGTTGTTGCACAACTTGGAATAGAGCGAATAAGGCATCAAATTGATACTTGCGCCAAGATCGGCCAAAACATCGCATTTAACATTATTCCCGAAAGTACATGGAATAAGAAAGCTCCCAGGATCTCCGAGCTTTGGTGGGATTTTGTTTTGAACTATAGCTGAGCATTCTTCGTTAAGAAAAGCTGCTGATATTTGCTCAAGCTTGCTTTTGTTATTAAGAAGTTCTTTCAGAAATTTCCCGTAGTTGGGCATTCCGGCTAAGACATCAACGAGAGGAACATTGAGTCTAACCTCTTTGATTATTTCAATGAACTTTTTATAACGTTCTAGCATCTTTTCTTTCTTTAGGCGTTGAGGATAAGGATTTTTTGGTGTATACGCCTTGATGGATGGAATGTTTTTCTTTTTGGTGGTTTGAGTTGTGTTTGGTTCCTCGTTTTCATCCTCACTATCAATGGTGACATGAGTATTAGGATTAGGTGGTGGATCGTACGAGAGACCACTTCTTGTGAAGACAGCATTGATATGTTCATTTCTTGTTTGTGGTGGACGGTACGTCTTATCATTTGATGGTTTTGGGTTGGATTGAGTGTTACTTGGAAATGAACCAGATGGTCTAGAGGAATGTTGGTAAGAAAGTCTGCCAAGCTTGTTTTCAAGATCTTGGATAGATGCTTGATGATTTTTCTGTCCTTGCTCAACTTTGGCTTTGAGATTGAAAAATTTATTTTTGATAAAATCATTTGCGGATTTTTGACCAGCCACGAATTCTCTCATGGTTTTTTCGAATTCGGTTTCTTCCGTCTTTTTGTCGGGATTTTGTGTTGGTGGATCGTCAGTTCGTGGTTGAGAATCACGGTTGTCATCCCTTGGTCGGCGATCTTGCCAATTTCCGGAATTTCGACCGTAATAATTACTACGATATCCTCCTCCACGGTATCCTCCTTGAGCGTAAATCGCTTCTCCTTCCTTTGGTCCACCCATAGGTTTATCGTCGCACTCGGACGATGGGTGATTTCCTCCACAATTGTTGCATCCGTCTCGCATTTCTTTCATTTCATCTTTGATATCTTTATATTGCGAGTCGATTTTTGAGGTTAACGCTTCCATCTTCTCCATGAGTTTTGAGGTGTCTGTGTTTTCGACAAAAGCAACGGTTTTTCGAAGAGGTTTAGTTTTGGAATCTTTGGACCAATCAAGTTTGAGAAGTACTCGATCCTCGAGCAATTGATGTGCATCGTTGGGAGTCTTATAGAGAAAAATTCCTCCAGCATCAAGGATGCCTTGAGAGATTTCATCTAGTCCATGGTAAAAGATTTGGATGATGGTTCCTTTTGATAGTCCATGTCCATGACAACTACGAAGCAAATCTTTCATTCGAAGCCAAGCTTCGACAAGTGATTCGTTTGGGTTTTGGTTGAAAGCACGAATTTCTCCCATTAATCGATCAAACATGGCATGTGGAAAGAATCGGCTCACAAAAGCTTGCCTCATCTCCTCCCAAGTATTGATGATTCCCGGGGTTAATTCATTGTACCATACTTTAGCATCTCCGGCGAGTGATGATGGGAAAAGTTTGAGTTTAATGGCATTGACATCGGTATCGCCATAACGAAACATGCCGCAAATTTCGATGAATTCGGCAATGTGCTTATGCGGATTGGCCCGCGCACGACCATCGAATTGTCGGTCTTTGATCATAGAAAGGTGATGTCCCTTCACGGTGAAGTTGTCACCAAGGTTAATAGCAACGATAGCACTTTCGGGGGTTGGTGCTACGGTTCGGTTGGTTCCCCACATGGGTTGATCGTCCGCCATGGGAAAAGGTAAATCGGTGAAAGGATTGTAAACAACTTTGGCTTCAATGAGGTTATCAAATGGTGGGTTTGGTACTCTTGGTACACGATTTTCTAATGGTATGAAACGTGTTCTCCTTCTTCGTCGAATCAAACGTTCGGGGTTGGTAAGAGGTGTAATTGGTTCTATTCCTGCTGCTCGAGTGTTCATACAATGTCCTAGAGATTCCAGGCAATATCTAAACACACGGACAAACAACGAAAACAGTTTTTATGGGTCAGAGTAGGTAACCGGATCGGTTGCGGGACGCGACCGATCGGTTAGACTAGTTGATTGATGGACAAACTCGTAACCGATTCGGTTGAGGGGCAACCGGATCCGGTTAAGGTTTCTGAGAAAATTTTTTTTTGGTTGAATCGACTTTGGGAAATTCAAAAACTTGTTGAAACACAATCAAATCCCCGGCAGCGGCGCCAAAAACTTGATGTGCTGGTTGTGTACAAGTTTTAAATTTATAAAAGGTGAATTACCAATATTACCAAGAACACATACGAGCAAGTATACTCGTCCGTTATAGCAAGGTTATGAAGGTAAGCCGGGATCGTTCGCAGGGATTTGAGTGAATCTAAACACAAGTTTGAATTAACGGAGCCTATCCAAAACATATAATAGAGCAAAATAGATATAATGAAATTCAGATGATTAAAAACTACACTTGCTTAAACTAGTTTCATATCATAGATTAATGTGATTGTGTTAACCTCTTAACATGTTGGTTATGATAATTAGTTTGAAAACTAATCTATTGTTCTTACAAGTTAAACCTTCGTCAAGATTTTAGTTTATAAAAACAAGCATTAAGTTTAACCAATCAATTCAAGATCAATTCAAGTTTCATAAGTCTACATACATAAACTTAAACACAAAAACATCCACTTTTTCATCAAATTGCTTAAGAAATGGTCAATACAAAAGGTAACCGATCATAGACAAAAGGCTACAATTGATTCTCAACAACTAATCTTACGACCATTTGGGTGTTTCCAACCAATCCAATTTGATAATCAAAAAGCGTTTCTATTACAACCACACCTTAGTTTCTTTGTATAATCAAGAATAATGGGTAAAAACAATCATCCATAGACAAAATGATTATGACTAGTTGAATAACAATAAGTTCTTTCGACCCCAACGTTTACTATCAATTAGCCAAACTTGATTAACAAATGTCACTATGAAACCTTAGCACAATTGGATCTTAGAATCAACTTGAAATTGAATTAAAACATGTTAACACAATCACTAACTAATCATATGATAATCAACATTATTTAAGCAAGTGTATAAAGAAACTAGCCACTCATAGCAAACATGAACATAAAATCATAACTTCGAACATTAGAAAACATGATTCTTACAATGCTTGGAATAAGATTACAAATGGTGTAGTAATGATTCCCAAAGGATTGAGGTAGACTTCTTGGTGTTTTGGCCTCCAAATGTGGAACTTCTGGAACTCCAAACTTCTCTGGATTTCTAAGGACGGATTTTGAGAGCTTAAGGCTTTGTTTTATGAGTAGAGAGAGTTGTATTTGAGGGTGTGTCTCATATGCTCACAATTAGCCTCTATTTATACTAATTCCAAGGCCTAGGGTATTAAATGCTGAACTTGGCCTCCAAGGAGCAAGGAAGGGACTAGAATACACCGAGAGAAGGACCTAGAATCGTTTGGATGCAAAGGGAAAGCTTAGTGATGAAGATTGGCAGATGCAGCTTCTCCAACCGGATCGGTCATACGACCAACCGATCCGGCTGGTCTTCAATAACAACTAGCCAACCGATCCGGTTGCGGGTTGCGACCGATCGGCTAGTGATGGTTAAAACATTGTTTCTGGCCATTTTCCAACCGATCCGGTTACGGTTGTAACCGGATCTGGTTGGATCTTCTGAGATACGGAAACTTGATCTTTTCTTTACTTTGGTCTTGTAGAACTTAGGTCTTCAATCACTATGGTCTTCAAAGGTCCTTGAGATACTGATTTAGTCTTACTGAAATGGGAATCTTCGTTTTGCTGAACATTTCTTTATTTTCCTCCGTTTCCCTGCACTTGGTTATAAACACTAGACAAACATCTTTTGATGCGTTTAAGTACTATAATCACGCAAATATAACCAAATAACAGATATAAAAGCATACATAACGCTACTAAAAACATGCACAATCTGAGCGTTATCATCAGGCAAACATTTAATTCACGTTCAAATATATGTTGATGATATCATCTTTGCCTCGACTAACCCCAATGAATGTGATCGTTTTTCAAATGAAATGGGTTCCAAATTTCAAATGTCAATGATGGGACAAATGTCATTTTTCTTGGGATTACAAATTTCACAAAGTCCCGGAGGCATTTTTATAAATCAATCTAAATATGCAAATGAGATTTTAAAGAAATTTGGATTTGATTCTAGTGACCCTGTTGACACTCCCATGATTGAGCGTACTAAACTGGATGAGGACCACTCAGGGATCATGGTAGACCAAACGAAATATCGTAGTATGATTGGATCCCTGATTTACCTCACAACCAGTAGACCTGATATTCTGTTCGCAGTATGCATGTGCGCTAGATACCAGGCTAAGCCTACCAAAAAGCACCTTGAAGCGGTTAAACGGGTCTTTCGGTACCTCCAAGGAACCATCAACATGGGACTTTGGTACCCGAAGGACACCGGTATGTCACTAACAGCATATGCAGATGCAGATAATGCAAGGTGTCAAGATACTCGTCGAAGTACGTCTGGAGGTGCTCAGTTTTTGGGTGATAAGCTTGTGAGCTGGTCGTCAAAGAAGCAAATGAGTACTTCTATTTCCTCTACAGAGGCTGAATACATAGCCATGTCATCCTGTTGTGCTCAAATCCTATGGATGAGATCTCAATTAACTGACTATGGCTTTGAATTCAACAAAATCCCTCTGTAATGTGATAATAAAAGTGCTATTGCTCTCTCATGAAACAACGTACAACACTCAAGAGCAAAGCATATCGACATTCGACATCATTTCATCAGGGAACAAGTGGAAAAAGGTGTGGTGGAACTCTATTTTGTGAGGACTGAATACCAATTAACAGACATCTTCACCAAAGCTCTTCCTAGAGAACGTTTTGAGTTTATCCTTCCACGTGTTGGTCTAAAGAGTCTTCAACCGGAAACACTCAAGCGTCTTGATGAGTGTCTAAATACTCATCATTTTTGTACAAAATAAACTGCAAAATCATCTGAAAACACTAAAAAATGCATCAAAATGATGAAAATATCACAAATCAGTGTTTTATGTGTTTCAAATGCAAAATTATCAAAATCAGATGAAAAACGTATCAAGTTTGCAAAATTGGCAGTTTTAGTCCCCCAAGTTTCATGAATTGTCAAAAATAGTCCCTGAGCCATAATTTCAAAAGCAAAAGTCACCAAAGGTCCTTTTAAAATTAAAAGTTGTCAAAATAAGTCCTTTGGTGAAAAATATACAAAGTTTGAGAAATTTACAAGTTTAGTCCTTCAAGTTTGAAATTTGGCAGAAATGGCCCCTGGAAATTAGAAATTGTCAAGTTTGGTCCCTGTACTTTTGAAGCTTGTCACTTTTAACCCTTGGATAAACTTTGATGAAATGGCAGAAGTGGTCCCCTAATTTTCAGAAATTGCAAAATGGGTCCTTATGTGTTATTAAACCCTTTTTGACCTCTTGGACCCTTGTACCTCCTTGTGACCCCCTGTCATAATACAATTTGACCCCCCCTTTCTAATATCTGGTCAAACCAGTCAAACCCAAACCAACCATCCCCTTTCCCCGTTTTCCCTCCCCATGTCTGCCCACCATACCCAGCCACCAACACACCAACCCAGCCTCCTTCTCACCTCACCATGTTCCCCCCCCTCCTCAGCAAGCTTCCAAGAAGCAATTAATGCTTCCTCACCCACCATATCAACCCCAACTGTTGAAATCTAAAATTGGCGCCAAAATACCATTCAAAGGCCAGGATTGATTCAAGCCATCCAATGGCTAAGAAAATTGTTGGGAATTCATCAGAGATGAGAGAGAAAGAGATTGGGATATAAAGAGAGGCAAAAGGAAGCAAGAGTGAAGTCTACCAGTTTTTACTTTTTTACTTATGTCGTTTTTATGTTAAAACTTTCAAATTAGAGTAAGACTTGTAATTTCTTGTTAAATTGTATCAAGTTAAAGTGTTAAAGTGTATTGAGACTTAATTCAAGCACCAATTTCAGTTTATGTTTACATTTGATCTTAACTGTCCACTGTTGAAAATTTCCATTTCCAAATCACACTCAAAAGCTTCATAATACTTGTTTCTCAGTTCCATTGAGCTTAAATAAGCTTAGCATAGCTTTTTACAAGCTCAAATTCAAGTTTACATTCATTTTGATTCCTGGTCAACAAAAGTCAAACAGGTGCAAAAAGGGTGCAGATTTGGACATGGGTTGATGCAGTGCTGGATATGGGTTGATTTAGGACTAGTGGGTTGAATTGGATAGGTTAGAGTTCTTGGTTTCATAGTTGGCAGGCCACAGTGGCTTTGGACCAATTGTAAGTACCATTTTCAGAATTCTTGGCATAATCTGTTCCTGTGATTATAAGTAGTTAAAACCTATTAGTTAATCTGTGTTTAAGTCAAGTTAACTTAGTTTGATCATTAATGTTAGCTGAATCAGTTGTTACCTCAATAAAATTGCAAAACAGTTGATTTAAAGGGTGTTTGGAATTGTAGCTTGGTATATGTTTGAGGTTTGTTTTGGCTTAGAAACCTGTTGGTGCATGTCTATTGAGTACTTTTGAGTACTTATCTGTCATATTTGGTGCCTGTTAATTCAAAAAGTCAAAACTTTGGTTTATCTGTCTCATTCATCCACTGTTGGAATTTTTGGATGTGCAAAATCTTCAATTGTGTTTAGAAGTCATAACCATTGTTTGCATTGGGTTTATTGCACCTTAATACTTCAACATCAGTCATCAAATTGGATTCAAGTTTCAGTTTAGTCAAAGTTACAACCACTTTCAAAAAGTCAAAACATGTCAAAAATTGGTTTTCTACAATACTTGCAGCAGTTGCACAGGTGTTATTAAAGCTCTTTAGGTTCTGATTTTTGGTTTATAAGTAGTTCACTAGGTGGTATTTAAGACCTATTACCTGTTTTTAGCTCAAGCCTTCTGGATAAGCTTGTACAAAAGCTCAAAGTGAGGCCCTATTGCCCTGCTCCAACTCAGTATTAACTGAGTGATTTCTCAGCTTTTGGACAAGCCTGCACAGGGCTTATAAAAGCTTGTTTAAGTCTGGTCTTTTGGTTATAAGCAGTCACTTAGGTCTAGTTTTAGTTTTAGTAATTGGTTTTTAGTTTGTAGCTTATTTGGGTGCTTATCTTGGGACTGCAAGTAGGCACCAAATTCTGTTTTAGCTCATTAGTTCAAATCATCAAGTTTGATCAATCTTGTAATCCAGTGTTTAGAGCTTATTGTTTTTAGTTGCAATTTGGTTAATTTAGTACATTATTGCTTCTGTAACCAGTTGGTAGCTTAGCTTGTTCATTTGGCTTATTTAGTGCTTATTTCAATAAGCACTTGTGCATCAGTTTCATTTTCTTCTACATAGCCTACTGTTTTTCCATTTTTCCTAGCTTCTTAATATTATTTTAGAGTTTTCCTGAAATTTTCAGATTTTTCCTAGCTGTTTTGCTATTTTTCTTAATTTTAATTAGTTTTTAGCACTTTTTAATTAGTCTTTAATACAAAAAATTCAGAAAAGGTTCAAAAAAATAATTTTTCAATTTTCTTAGGTTTAGATAAATATAAAAAGTAAAAGAAGTAATTTTCCAGATTTTTCATAGTTTATTTTGTAATTTTTAGCCATTTAATTAGTTTTTAATAGTTTAAAATTCCTAGAAAATAGAAAAATAATCAGAAAATTACAAAAATAGTTTTGAAAAGTCTATTTTGATATTTTAGATTTTTCTAAGTCTTAATTTTATTTTTCTAGCTTAATTTCCTATTTTCTTGTATTTTAGATAATTAATTAATAGTTAAAAATAGTTTTTAATTAGATAATTAGTTTTAAAAATAATTTTCTTTTTCCATAAATTTTCTTTTTATCATTAGGTTTATAAAAATGTCATTTTCATATTTTTAGGGTTAATATTGTGTAAGTTTCACTTTTTATTTTGTACGTTACGTAGTTTTTAATTTAAACGTACGTTTTAGGTTTTCAACGTTCATCACTTTAATTATAGTGATAGCGTTTATTTAATAGATTTTATCTTTTTAATTTCCTTTAATTTGCATTTAAGCCGTTTTAACTTATTGGCTTTTGTTGTAGTTATAATTATAATCAGATCCATCTTTTCTGTTCAAATTTCTCGATCACTATTCGTTGATTGATCCATTGCATAGCTCGCTGGGACATAACGACCCGGGGAGACCCTATACTCCTCAGATCTTCATTGCATTCGTGTTCAAACTGTTTTAAGGTTCTTACGGTCTGCCATTCACAAGTGGCAGGCTTGTGTGAGAAACCTTGACGGTTTTGCACGCATCAAATTTTTGGCGCCGCTGCCGGGGAGCTGTGCTGATCTATCTTCCGTGTAGCAGATTAGTTGTTTGAATCCTCACTCTTTGTTTATATCATCCATCTCTGTACATTTATATATATATCCATATTTTCTTATAAATCCAAAAACCCAAAAACATCCAAAAACGTATAAAACACAAAAATATTTTCTCTTTTGTTTCTATATATGTATCAAAAATAAAAATACATAAAGATTCGTCGTTTTCTTTAATAATAACAACTTAAAAGATTACCACCGAAAACCAAGGCAGTGCACTACCTAACTGGGGGTGCGACCATAATAAGTTCCCGAACTAAAGATTTAAAACTTGCCTTTGTGTCCTTGTGATTGGTGTACCTTTTTCAAAGAAGCCATTCATCTTGGATTATTGGTAAAGTTCACTGTTGTTTTGCCTCGATTTTGTGTTAATTGATTTTGTTGTGATATCGACGTTTCAGAACCAGAAAACCCATAAAGATTCTTCTCACCATTTTTACAAACGTCTTCATAATTCCATTTCTCTCCTTAACTCTGAGTTTTCTTAGAGTTAACTCTTGTGTATGCACACTCGCTCTTCCAGATCTGTAAGCCCATTTCGTGAGCTTGTCAAGATTCCAAGAATGCGTGTTCGTAGACTTTCTGCTCCATCAGTCGGATCTGAGATCCGGACTGTTCGCACTACTCCCGTTATCATGGCGGATGAGATTCCTATGTGCGAGATTCTCCAGGCACCCATCGACGGGTATGGAGATGCTATCGTTGTGCCAGCCATTGTGGCTGAAAACTTTGAACTCAAGACCGGGTTACTGAATCTTGTAACCTCTAATCAGTTCTACGGTTTTGAGCGGGATGATCCTCATGCTCATATTCGATGGTTTAACAAGATTGCATCTACCATCAAGTATAAGAATGTCCCCACTGATGCTGTTAAGCTTCTTCTGTTCCCCTTTTCTCTCGAGGGGCAAGCCCGGATTTGGCTTGAAAAAAAACCCCCTCAGTCTATTGAGACATGGGAAGATCTGGTGAAGAAATTTGTGAATGAATTCTATCCACCTTCCAAAACCACGAGTCTTAAAAATGAAATCATCAAATTCACTCAGAAGTTTGATGAATCCTTCAGTGAATCGTGGGATCGTTTCAAGGAATTGCTTCGCAAGTGTCCTCACCACGGTTTCTCCGAGTTGATGCAACTCGATACTTTCTACAATGGAGTGAGTCAATCTGACCAAGATTCCCTCAATTCCTCCGCGGGAGGAAATTTCCTAAGCAAAACTGTCAAAGAAGCTTTAGCGATCATCGAAAACAAGTCTAAAGTCCGCACTGCACGAAGCAAGCCGGTTGTTTCCCAAGTCAGTGTTGGTCCTTCTTCTTCTTCATCGCCCGTGAGTCAGTCTAGCACCGATGCTAAGATTGATAAACTCACGGAAGCTATCCAAGCTTTGGTTCTCTCCAACCAAAAGAAAGTCTCTTTTCCACAAACTTCACCTCCTGCTGAAGTTAAGAAAGTGGAAGTCTGTGTTACCTGTGGTGGCCCCCATGCTTATTATAACTGTATGGCCACCGATGGTAACCCCTTTGAAGCCAATGCTGTGGGCGGGATGTCTAATCAAGGAGGCAATCAATATCGTGCTCCTGTAGACCCGAACCACCGTCCTAACCACTACCCTGGACCTCCCGGTTTCAATCAAAACCAAAACCGTAATCAGAATCAGAATAGACCAAACCAAGGTTTTTAAAACCCAGGTCATTTCAATCAAAACAACGGTTTTCAAAATCAGAATCAAAATTTTCAACATCAAGGAAATTACAATAGAAACCCAGGTCAGGGAAATTTCAACCAAGGGTATTTTCATGGCAATAATCCAGGGAATTTTCAAAATCAAGGCCCTAATCCTAACAATAGAGGCCAGAATTTTCCTGTGCAAACTCAAACCATTGTTCCAACTGGCCCATCATCTGATGAGCTGTTGAAACAATTCATGAAATCCCAAGAAGAAATGAATCGGTTGTTGGTTAGCCAGATTTCTGACATCAAGAAGTCTTTAAATGATCGACCCTCGGGCTCAGGTACTCTACCTAGCAACACGATCGCTAATCCGAGGGGCGATGCAAAGGCGATCACAACCCGAAGTGGTGCTTCATATGCTGGACCCGCTATTCCTACTACCTCTTCTTCTTCTTCTCTCCCAAAGGTAGTGGAAAGTGAACCTCCGACACACAATGGACCTATGACTCCAATGCCTCCTCCTCCTGTGGCATTTAGTCAAGTTACCAAGGAAACAACGGACAAGGTGCATTATTCAAGCCCACGAGGTACCGCACACGTCCCACCTTCGGTAGTCCAACCTCAAGTGGTCCAGAAACCCAAGTCGAATCAAGGAGTTGTTTTTGAACCTCCTGTAGCTCCTGTTGAGAATCAGAAATCCAAAACTTCTATTCCTTATCCCTCACGTTTACATGAGCAAAAGCTCCGCGAGAAAGCTAGTCATCAGATGGAAAAATTCTTTCAGATTTTCCAAGAACTTCACTTTGACATAAGCTTCGCGGATGCCATCATGTTAATGCCAAAGTTTGCATCTACTCTGAAACATATGCTGAGCAACAAAGAAAAGCTGTTTGAAATGGCTAAGAATCCTTTGAATGAGAATTGCTCAGCTGTCTTGTTAAAGAAGCTTCCCGAGAAGCTTGGAGATCCCGGAAAATTTCTTCTTCCTTATGTTTTTCCCGGGATGATTGAATGCTTTGCCCTTGCCGATCTTGGTGCAAGCATCAATCTGATGCCGTATTCAGTGTGGAAGAAATTGTCTCTTCCGGAACTTATTACTACCTGCATGACTCTTGAGCTTGCAGATCGTTCTATCTCGCGTCCTCTTGGCATCGCCGAGGATGTATTTGTGAAAGTAGGAAAGTTCCATTTTCCTGCTGATTTTGTGGTTGTTGATTTCGATGCCGATCATCGGGTTCCTCTTATTGTTGGGAGAGGATTCCTGAGAACTGGCCGTGCTCTTATCGATGTATTTGAGCAAGAAATCACTCTACGTGTGGGTAACGAAGCTGTTACTTTTAACCTCGATCAAACTTCGAGGTACTCCTCAAATTATGATACTGAATCAATTAATCGAGTCGATTTAATTGACATTGCTTCAGAGGAGTACTCTCAAGAGTTTCTTGGTTATCTTCATAATTCTGTGAGTGGGAATTCCAATTCCACCACATCTTCTCAACCTATCATTGCCGACTCTTCCCCTTCTCTCACTCCATTTGAGGGAGGTGACTTCCTTCTGGAAGAGATCGATGAATTTCTGGCTACTGATGAATCAATTCCGCCTGGAATTGATGGTGTGTATGATTCGGAGGGAGATATTCTTTATCTTGAGCAGTTGCTCAATGAAGATCCATCATCTTCACTCCCTCCGAAAGAAATCACAATTGAGGAAATCAAATCAGTGCAATCATCTACTGAAGAATTTCCCGAGGTTGAACTTAAGGACCTACCTCCTCATCTCGAGTATGCATTCTTGGAGGGTGATGACAAATTACCCGTCATAATTGCTAAAGACTTGACTAAGGAGGAGAAAACTGCTCTCATAAAGGTCTTGAAGTCACACAAGCAAGCAATTGCTTCGAAACTCTCCGATATTAAGGGTATCAACCCTGAGTTTTGTACTCACAAAATCTTAATGGAGGATGACTTCAAACCAGCAGTCCAAAGTCAGAGAAGGGTGAATCCTAAGATTCACGAGGTTATCAAACAAGAGGTTCTCAAACTTCTTGATGCTGGTCTGATTTACCCGATCTCTGATAGTCCTTGGGTTAGCCCAATTCATTGCGTTCCAAAAAAGGGTGGCATTACTGTTGTCACGAATGAAGAAAACGAGTTAATTCCAACTCGATTGGTTACAGGATGGCGTGTGTGTATTGACTATCGAAAGTTAAACGAAGCCACCCGTAAAGACCATTTTCCTCTACCCTTCATGGACCAGATGCTTGAGAGATTAGCAGGGAACGAGTACTATTGTTTCCTTGATGGTTTCTCAGGTTACTTTCAGATCCCCATTGATCCGCTGGATCAAGAGAAAACCACATTCACCTGCCCATACGGGACGTTTGCCTATAGACGTATGCCTTTTGGCTTATGTAATGCTCCTGGCACGTTCCAAAGATGTATGATGGCAATTTTCCACGACATGATCGGGGAAACTATGGAAGTGTTTATGGATGACTTCTCGGTCATTGGGGACTCATTTCAGACATGTCTCTCCCACTTAGACAAAATGTTAAAACGGTGTGAAGACACCAATCTCTGTCTAAACTGGGAGAAGAGCCACTTTATGGTCAAAGAAGGCATAGTCCTTGGCCATAAGATTTCTAAGAACGGGATTGAGGTAGATAAAGCAAAAGTTGATGTTATCGCCAAACTGCCTCATCCGACTACCGTCAAAGGTATTAGGAGTTTCCTAGGTCATGCCGGGTTTTATCGTAGATTCATTCAAGATTTCTCTAAAATCGCTCGGCCAATGACCCATCTTCTCGAAAAAGATTCTCCTTTTATCTTTTCTCCTGAGTGCATCGAAGCTTTTGAAACACTTAAGAAAAAGCTTACGGAAGCGCCCATTCTAGTTGCCCCCGACTGGGATTTACCCTTTGAGCTCATGTGCGATGCAAGTGATTTTGCTATAGGTGCAGTCTTGGGGCAACGCAAAACTAAGCATTTTCAGCCAATCCACTACGCAAGTAAAACGATGACCGAAGCTCAGACCCATTACACCACTACGGAAAAAGAATTATTAGCGGTGGTGTATGCGTTTGAGAAGTTTCGGCCATATCTTATATTGACCAAATGCGTGGTGTATACGGATCACTCGGCACTCAAATATCTCTTTGCAAAAAAAGATGCAAAGCCGAGATTGCTCCGTTGGGTTCTCCTCCTACAAGAATTTGATATCATAATTCGTGATAAAAAAGGAGCTGAGAACCTGGCTGCTGATCATCTTTCCCGATTAGAGAACCCTTACCAGGATGTGTTTGAGAAAAAGGAAATTAACGAAACATTTCCTCTCGAAACACTCAATATGGTTTCTTTTCGTGGAGACTCTTCTACCCCATGGTTTGCTGACTTTGCAAATTACCATGCGGGTAACTTTGTGGTGAAAGGGATGTCGTCCCAACAGAAAAATAAATTCTTTAAAGATGTGAAACATTATTTCTGGGACGACCCCTACTTGTTTAAAATTTGTGCGGATCAAGTCATCCGGCGATGTGTATATGGTCAGGAAGCTATTGACATTCTCAAAGCTTGCCATTCTGGACCTACTGGGGGACATCATAGCCCCAACTACACCGCCAAGAAGGTGTTTGATTCCGGATTCTATTGGCCCACGATCTATAAGGATGCCCATGAATTCGTCAAAACCTGTGACGCTTGTCAACGTCACGGGAATATCTCACAAAGGAATGAAATGCCGCAAAACGCCATTCAAGTGTGTGAGATTTTTGACATCTGGGGCATTGACTTTATGGGGCCATTTCCCTCTTCTCACGGAAATAAGTACATACTCGTGGCCGTTGACTACTTGTCAAAATGGGTTGAAGCTAAAGCTTTACCCACCAACGATGCCCGAGTTGTGGTGAAATTCTTGAAATCCTTATTTGCTAGGTTTGGAACTCCACGAGCCATCATCAGTGATCGTGGTACGCATTTCTGCAATGACCAATTTGCAAGAGTCATGCAAAAGTATGGTGTAACTCACCGTACCTCTACTGCGTACCACCCCCAAACAAGTGGGCAAGTGGAAGTTTCTAACCGGGGGATTAAAAGAATTTTGGAGAGGACGGTTGGTGAAAACCGTGCCTCTTGGTCAGAAAAGTTAGATGACGCACTCTGGGCCTTCCGTACAGCTTACAAAACACCCATTGGGTGCACTCCATACAAGCTGGTGTACGGGAAGGCGTGTCATCTACCGGTTGAGCTCGAGCACAAGGCATACTGGGCCTTGAAGCATGCTAACTTTGATATTCAGACTGCTGGTGATCATCGGAAAGTTCAAATGAATGAATTAAGTGAACTCCGTGATCAAGCTTACGAGAACTCTTTGATCTATAAACAAAAGACAAAGAAGATTCATGACTCCAAAATCAAAAACCGCGTTTTCAACGTTGGTGATCGAGTCCTTCTTTTCAATTCAAGATTGAAGATTTTCTCGGGAAAGCTCAAGTCCCGCTGGTCTGGTCCATTTACTATCGCTAAGGTTTATCCTTATGGTACCATTGAGTTATCTCAACCCGATGGTCCTAATTTTAAAGTGAATGGTCATCGAGTGAAGCATTACTTTGGAGAGGACATTCCATCCATGGTTGTCCCGGACTTACAAACTTTCCCCATGAACCAATGAATGCGGGGATCGAGTCAAGCTAGCGACTCGGTAATCAAAAACAGTAGCATGCCATATGGGTTCTCACCCATATTTCTGTCTTCTTACCTCTTTCTACCACCCTAGTGTGGGGGGGTTGCCCCACATGTTTTGTATATAAATGTTCCATAAAAAAAAAAAAAAAAAAAAAAAAAAAAAAAAAAAAAAAAAATCTTCTTTCTAAATAATGGCCTTAGTATTTCCCTTTCACGTTCTTTGTTTCGGCATAACCGCCGGTACTTTGAATATTGAGGGCAATATTCATTTCTAGTGTGGGGGGGATTCTCACGAATTTTATCATGTAAATATGCCGCCCAATCCCCCCGTTTTTGGCCAAAATTTTTTTTTTGGAGTAAGTGTTCTACACTTTCTCATCTGGTTATCAGTCCGCCATGTCTGTAAGACAAAAGGATTGGCTAATCCAGGAGCAAACGGATCTTGGTAAAGATTTCTCAAATCCGTTTATATGGCTTGCAATTTGCCCAAAATTGTATGGTTCTCAACTCACCATATCCTAAAAAGTGAAGAGTTGGCTAGCCCGCAAGATTATGGCTTGTGGTAAAGGCAGTGGAAAATCCATAATTGGTAATCAGCTCACCAAAGATAATATTGATAATTTATCTAAGAGTTGGCCAGTCCAGAAGGGTACGGCTTCTGCTAAAGACAAAATCAAATCCGTTGAAAGCTGGTGGTTTGCTCAAAATCACATGGTTATCGGTGTACCATGGTTCTTACTTGAACTGAAACATTCGGCTACTCCAGAAGTAATGGCTTTTGGTAAAGAGATTAAAATCCATTATGTTTTCTCAAATCATTGCTAGGGACTAGCAATATCTCAGTGTGGGGGATTGATGAGTGTCTAAATACTCATCATTTTTGTACAAAATAAACTGCAAAATCATCTGAAAACACTCAAAAATGCATCAAAATGATGAAAATATCACAAATCAGTGTTTTATGTGTTTCAAATGCAAAATTATCAAAATCAGATGAAAAACGTATCAAGTTTGCAAAATTGGCAGTTTTAGTCCCCCAAGTTTCATGAATTGTCAAAAATAGTCCCTGAGCCATAATTTCAAAAGCAAAAGTCACCAAAGGTCCTTTTAAAATCAAAAGTTGTCAAAATAAGTCCTTTGGTGAAAAATATACAAAGTTTGAGAAATTTACAAGTTTAGTCCTTCAAGTTTGAAATTTGGCAGAAATGGCCCCTGGAAATTAGAAATTGTCAAGTTTGGTCCCTGTACTTTTGAAGCTTGTCACTTTTAACCCTTGGATAAACTTTGATGAAATGGCAGAAGTGGTCCCCTTATTTTCAGAAATTGCAAAATGGGTCCTTATGTGTTATTAAACCCTTTTTGACCTCTTGGACCCTTGTACCTCCTTGTGACCCCCTGTCATAATACAGTT
The DNA here is from genome assembly GCA_019973895.1 of Chrysanthemum seticuspe. Taxonomy (NCBI): domain Eukaryota; kingdom Viridiplantae; phylum Streptophyta; class Magnoliopsida; order Asterales; family Asteraceae; genus Chrysanthemum; species Chrysanthemum seticuspe. Next base: position 148,029,600 of record BPTQ01000003.1, on the reverse strand, counting down.
TGACCCCCCCCTTTCTAATATCTGGTCAAACCAGTCAAACCCAAACCAACCATCCCCTTTCCCCGTTTTCCCTCCCCTTGTCTACCCACCATACCCAGCCACCAACACACCAACCCAGCCTCCTTCTCACCTCACCATGTTCCCCCCCTCCTCAGCAAGCTTCCAAGAAGCAATTAATGCTTCCTCACCCACCATATCAACCCCAACTGTTGAAATCTAAAATTGGCGCCAAAATACCATTCAAAGGCCAGGATTGATTCAAGCCATCCAATGGCTAAGAAAATTGTTGGGAATTCATCAGAGAAGAGAGAGAAAGAGATTGGGATATAAAGAGAGGCAAAAGGAAGCAAGAGTGAAGTCTACTAGTTTTTACTTTTTTACTTATGTCGTTTTTATGTTAAAACTTTCAAATTAGAGTAAGACTTGTAATTTCTTGTTAAATTGTATCAAGTTAAAGTGTTAAAGTGTATTGAGACTTAATTCAAGCACCAATTTCAGTTTATGTTTACATTTGATCTTAACTGTCCACTGTTGAAATTTTCCATTTCCAAATCACACTCAAAAGCTTCATAATACTTGTTTCTCAGTTCCATTGAGCTTAAATAAGCTTAGCATAGCTTTTTACAAGCTCAAATTCAAGTTTACATTCATTTTGATTCCTGGTCAACAAAAGTCAAACAGGTGCAAAAAGGGTGCAGATTTGGACATGGGTTGATGCAGTGCTGGATATGGGTTGATTTAGGACTAGTGGGTTGAATTGGATAGGTTAGAGTTCTTGGTTTCATAGTTGGCAGGCCACAGTGGCTTTGGACCAATTGTAAGTACCATTTTCAGAATTCTTGGCATAATCTGTTCCTGTGATTATAAGTAGTTAAAACCTATTAGTTAATCTGTGTTTAAGTCAAGTTAACTTAGTTTGATCATTAATGTTAGCTGAATCAGTTGTTACCTCAATAAAATTGCAAAACAGTTGATTTAAAGGGTGTTTGGAATTGTAGCTTGGTATATGTTTGAGGTTTGTTTTGGCTTAGAAACCTGTTGGTGCATGTCTATTGAGTACTTTTGAGTACTTATCTGTCATATTTGGTGCCTGTTAATTCAAAAAGTCAAAACTTTGGTTTATCTGTCTCATTCATCCACTGTTGGAATTTTTGGATGTGCAAAATCTTCAATTGTGTTTAGAAGTCATAACCATTGTTTGCATTGGGTTTATTGCACCTTAATACTTCAACATCAGTCATCAAATTGTATTCAAGTTTCAGTTTAGTCAAAGTTACAACCACTTTCAAAAAGTCAAAACATGTCAAAAATTGGTTTTCTACAATACTTGCAGCAGTTGCACAGGTGTTATTAAAGCTCTTTAGGTTCTGATTTTTGGTTTATAAGTAGTTCACTAGGTGGTATTTAAGACCTATTACCTGTTTTTAGCTCAAGCCTTCTGGATAAGCTTGTACAAAAGCTCAAAGTGAGGCCCTATTGCCCTGCTCCAACTCAGTATTAACTGAGTGATTTCTCAGCTTTTGGACAAGCCTGCACAGGGCTTATAAAAGCTTGTTTAAGTCTGGTCTTTTGGTTATAAGCAGTCACTTAGGTCTAGTTTTAGTTTTAGTAATTGGTTTTTAGTTTGTAGCTTATTTGGGTGCTTATCTTGGGACTGCAAGTAGGCACCAAATTCTGTTTTAGCTCATTAGTTCAAATCATCAAGTTTGATCAATCTTGTAATTCAGTGTTTAGAGCTTATTGTTTTTAGTTGCAATTTGGTTAATTTAGTACATTATTGCTTCTGTAACCAGTTGGTAGCTTAGCTTGTTCATTTGGCTTATTTAGTGCTTATTTCAATAAGCACTTGTGCATCAGTTTCATTTTCTTCTACATAGCCTACTGTTTTTCCATTTTTCCTAGCTTCTTAATATTATTTTAGAGTTTTCCTGAAATTTTCAGATTTTTCCTAGCTGTTTTGCTATTTTTCTTAATTTTAATTAGTTTTTAGCACTTTTTAATTAGTCTTTAATACAAAAAATTCAGAAAAGGTTCAAAAAAATAATTTTTCAATTTTCTTAGGTTTAGATAAATATAAAAAGTAAAAGAAGTAATTTTCCAGATTTTTCATAGTTTATTTTGTAATTTTTAGCCATTTAATTAGTTTTTAATAGTTTAAAATTCCTAGAAAATAGAAAAATAATCAGAAAATTACAAAAATAGTTTTGAAAAGTCTATTTTGATATTTTAGATTTTTCTAAGTCTTAATTTTATTTTTCTAGCTTAATTTCCTATTTTCTTGTATTTTAGATAATTAATTAATAGTTAAAAATAGTTTTTAATTAGATAATTAGTTTTAAAAATAATTTTCTTTTTCCATAAATTTTCTTTTATCATTAGGTTTATAAAAATGTCATTTTCATATTTTTAGGGTTAATATTGTGTAAGTTTCACTTTTTATTTTGTACGTTACGTAGTTTTTAATTTAAACGTACGTTTTAGGTTTTCAACGTTCATCACTTTAATTATAGTGATAGCGTTTATTTAATAGATTTTATCTTTTTAATTTCCTTTAATTTGCATTTAAGCCGTTTTAACTTATTGGCTTTTGTTGTAGTTATAATTATAATCAGATCCATCTTTTCTGTTCAAATTTCTCGATCACTATTCGTTGATTGATCCATTGCATAGCTCGCTGGGACATAACGACCCGGGGAGACCCTATACTCCTCAGATCTTCATTGCATTCGTGTTCAAACTGTTTTAAGGTTCTTACGGTCTGCCATTCACAAGTGGCAGGCTTGTGTGAGAAACCTTGACGGTTTTGCACGCATCACGTCTTCAAGAGGAAGACAAGGAGTAAATGTCTTTATCTATCTATCTATTGTATATATATATTCAACAAGCAAAATACAAAACTTAAAAACCCAGAAAAGAAAATATAAAAATATAAAATTCTCAAAACTCCATAAAAAAAATTAGAAAATCTTGAAAAACTCTAAAAATATTGTTAGTTTTGTCATGTGTTTCCTTATTCGATATCATCTACGGACTTTGTGTTGACAGTCAAAGAATGTCACGGGTCTTTAGATGTTCTTCGAATGTACATAGTTTAAAATAATAATAATAATAAGAAAATAAATAAAAAAAATGAGGCGGAGAAAAATGGTGGTTTATTGTCATTTCAGGCAGTAACTCGTTTTAAAAGTAAAGAACAGAGCCATGCTTTATCTTATTTCTCAAATCTCATGCTCTGATTCTTAAAACAAATGTTTGTCATCAATAAGACAAATGTTTATCCTTCCAAATATTTTTCCGTCTAATGATTCTTCTGAAAAATATTTGCCATCTAATAAAAACTAATTGCTTTGAAAAATATCTCGAACTCTATTTTTGAAAATCATCTGGACTTAACATTTGTCAAAATATCTACTCTCAATCAACAACTTATGTCATTGATTGAGGGGGAGAATGATTTCAATTAAATCAAAAGGGTATTTGTCATTCAATTGTTTTCATAAGATAATCATGCATGTTTAATCAATGGAGTTTAAAGTCTCAAAATCCGATCCTTATCAGTTAAAACGTTTTCATAATCAAGTCACAATTCTCCTTAAAAGCTTTCAAAATCAATTTAAATCTACAGAGATCACAAATCTCAAATGATTTGATTATTGTGATCGGGGGAGAATTTGTGATTTAAATTGGATTAAAACTGATAATTCGGTAAATGGTTTTATAAGGATGTACAAGCTCTCCTTCCCACATGTGCCAAACGATTTCAAATTTTCCATGCACATGTTGAGGGGGAGCATCTATCTTAAACCACAAAGATTTAAGCCTTCCAATTCAAAACATAAACACATATGATGATCCTAAACACAAAAGTACAATCAAAATTCAAACTTTAACACTAGAATTTGTCCAAATGATTCAAACTCTCCTAAACACTTAATACCCCAAAAACCTTATGAAATCCACCAAAACAAAGAGCATGAAAGATGAGTGATCAAACCATGGCTCTTGATACCAATTGTAAGATATAGGATTTCACAAACACACTAAACCATAATCACAATGGGGCGTTCAAGTATGTTTAGAGAGAGAAAGTTCTAGAGAGAGAAAGAGAAGAGAGTTGGGAACTATGTGAAACAAAGAAAAATGGTATTGAAGCTCCAACCCTCTACCTTGGGAGGTAGAGGGTATTTATAGTGTCTTACAAGTAACGCCACCTCCGGGCTGTGGATCAGGCATACAGTGGGTAAAGACCCATCCGTCCTCCACGGTGTTACTTAACATACTACTTACTAACATAACTTGACTACGACTACGAGCTTTCTATCGAATACATATACTTGAGGTGACCGACTCTTTAACGACTGAATTTTCTAATTCCTAACAGGGATATTGATGCTTAATAGCTGATTATTTTAGTTTTATAAGAAAATATTCTCGTGTGAAAATTTTCAGCAAGGAATCGAGCTTTTGATCTTTCTAGCGTATTTTTTATGATAGAGTTGCAAAATATGAGATATTGATGTTTTATCGATGATTATTTAAGTTTTGTAAGAATATCTTCGCTCGTGAAGATATTTAGCAAGGATTGATGCTTAGGTCTTACTCGCGTTCTATTTATACTAGAGTTGAAAAATAGGAGATATTGATGTTTTACAGACTATTATTTATGTTTTGTAAAAATATCTTCACGTGTGAAGATTTCAACAAGGATTGATACTTTGGTCTTATTCGCGTTCTATTTATGCTAGAGTTGCAAAAATAGGAGATATTGATGTTTTATAGACGCTTATTTAAGTTTTGTAAGAATATCTCCGCGTGTGAAAATTTTCAACAAGGATTGATGCTTTGGTCTTATTCGTGTTCTATTTATGCTAGAGTTGCAAAAATAGGAGATATTGATGTTTTATAGACGATTATTTAAGTTTTGTAAGAATATCTTCGCGTGTGAAGATTTTCAACAAAGATTAACTTTAGTAGAGATGGAAACAATTATTTAAATCCTCTAATTAGTTTTCGCAAACATAAATACTCTAATTATTTTGCGTAAAGTTTTGATTGTACTATCGTTTTTTTCTAATTATTTAAGTATAGTTTTAATGTTATTAGCAGAGTTTTTGATAATTTAAGTTTAGTAAAGAATCTTAGCGCGTGAAAAATATCATCAAGGAATGAAGTTTTGATGTTATTAGATGATTTATTGATTATTTAAGTTTAGTGAGAATATCTTCGCGTGTGAAAATATGAAGTTTTGATGTTATTTGAGGATTTATTGATTATTTAAGTTTAGTGAGAATATATTCGCGTGTCAAAATATCATCCAGGAATGAAGTATTGATGTTATTATAGCTAGGATTTATTGATTATTAAGTTTAGTGAGAATATCTTCGCGTGTGAAAATATAATCAAGGAATGAAGTTTTGATTATTTAAGTTTAGGAAGAATATGTTCGCGTGTGAAAATATCATCGAGGAATGAAGTTTTGATTATTTAAGTTTAGGAAGAATATATTCGCGTGTGAAAATATCATCAAAGAATGAAGTTTTGATTATTTATGTTTAGTAAGAATATCTTCGCGTGTGAAAATATCATCGAGGAATGAAGTTTTGATTATTTAAGTTTAGGCAGAATATCTTCGCGTGTGAAAATATCATCAATGAATGAAGTTTTGATGTTATTAGATGTTTTATTGATTATTTAAGTTTAGTGAGAATATCTTCGCGTGTGAAAATATCATCGAGGAATGAAGTTTTGATTATTTAAGACTAGGAAGAATATCTTCGTGTGTGAAAATATCATCAAGGAATGAAGTTTTCATTATTTAAGTTTAGTAAGAATATCTTCGCGTGCGAAAATATCATCGCGGAATGAAGTTTTGATTATTTAAGTTTAGGAAGAATATCTTCGCGTGTGAAAATATCATCAAGGAATGAAGTTTTGATGTTATTAGATAATTTATTGATTATTTAAGTTTAGTAAGAATATCTTCGCATGATCAAGGAAAGAAGTTTTGATTATTTAAGTTTAGGAAGAATATCTTCGCGTTATGAAGGAATGAAATTTTGATTATTTAAGTTTAATATGAATACCTTCGCATGTGAAAATATCATCATGGAATGAAGTTTGATGTTATTAGAGGATTTATTGATTATTTATGTTTAGTAAGAATGTCTTCGCGTGTGAAAATATCATCAAGGAATGAAGTTTTGATGTTATTAGAGGATTTATTGATTATTTAAGTTTAGTAATAATATCTTCGCGTGTAAAATTATCATCAAGGAATGAAGTTTTGATGTTATTAGAGAATTTATTGCTATGGTTCAAGATTATAAATTTGTCATTATTGAAGTTTATCAGACATATACTAATGGTGAAGTACTTTGTATATGGTAGGTGCGCTCAAGGGGGTAAGGCACTTGCAAAAGACGTGTATTTTGATAAGATTGAAAGGAGAACACCTGGTTTCACTAGAGCTTATTTGCAGAACCTAATGAATGAAACTTCTATTCTTGCTGCCAGGCGTGAGCTTAAGGAAATAAGTAAAGACGAGATAGCAGATGATCTTGAGAGAATCATTGCTGACCCACAGAAGAAAAATGTTGTTGTCTCAGAAAAGAAAAAGAATCTTGTTGCGTATCATGGTAACCAAACATAAACTCTTCTTTCAACTTTTTTTGTGGTTTCTCTTGATTACCGTATAATGTAAATAGTGTTGACGGGTACATTGTTGATCAGGTTATTGCTGGTTTATGGTTTGTAATCAGAGGGTACTCTCAGTCCCATCAGTATGTGTTTCAGATTCTTTGAGCTCTGGAATCGTTGTATCCAACCCAGATTCCCGCTAAGGATCGGGTGGTTTGCTGGTCACACACAGTCGCCCTTAGTGGTGCATGATGGTGAAGCCTCATTTGATTCAATTTGACTATTTTCGAGGTCATTAGTTACATGCTGAGATGGACCAGCAGGCTCAGTTATTGTAACAGATGGCTTAGTATAATCTCTATATTCAGCTGATTTAGATGGCTTATCAGTGGCATTAGGTCTTGAATCATCACCCATGTTATTTCAGGTAGTATCAGTTGAGCCAGGTTCTGAATCAGGAACCTCGCATTCTGCAACATTTGGGAATTTTATGGCAAGGTAATCATGCTCGGTGATTATTGAAAAGAGATTATCGTGAATAATGAGATAATCAGACGCTTAATCTTAGGCAAGGTAAATAACTAAATAATCACTTTAAATACACATCCAAACCACCTTAACACAATTTCGAGTAACTAGGCATGGAGTGTTCAAGAAACTGTTGTATCATGGTGTGAATCATTACAAATGTGCCTATAAATAGGCATGGAGTGTGCAAGAAACTGTTCTATGAATCATGGGTAATCAAGATCTTGAATCTTGTGATGATTGTGATCGGGTTTTTCCTATGTTTCTTGTTCACAGGTTGATGAATCACACAGATTGGCAGTATGATTGTTATCCAGAGTTTAAGGCAACACTATGTGATAATGGTGAGGATAATGTTCTGCATCTTCTTGGCCAAGACTAGATTTTTTCTTAATGCGACAGTAGGTGTGTGTAAGCAAACAATTTCCATCACTGATGTACTTCCAAGAAGTGATATGGGATGCATGCACTTGTGATTGCAAAGTATAGTAAATGTTGGTTAAGTGGCTGATCTTAAAATTGGGTTTCGAGTGGGGCCCATCTATTAGTATTGTTTTGCAACAACTCTATAGATGTCTCTCAAACTTAACTTCCCGTCACTGCATCTAATCTTATAGGTAGGCATGTTGTGCTTAGCGAAGCAAACTTAACAAACACCAATGGTGAATCTAACAAGGAAGAATCAAAACTATGGGTTAAGCTTCTTGAAATGAGTGAGAAAGAACTTCGCGAAAGGCTCATTGGTTGTAGTTTTTTGGCCACAATCAATGGATGTAATGCGAATTGGCAGGCGGTTGGATTGGCTCAAATGAGACAGTGGGTTGCAAATAATGATTGTAAATATTATGTCAAACTACTTGCGTCTCAAGTTAAAAAGATAGAGAAAAGGTATAAGTAATGCTTGACAATTATTTAGTTATATTTAAAAAATTGAATGTTGTTGCTGCGTAAACAAATGTGTAGCAGAAGAGGAGTGTAGCTATTGTTCAACACCGGTTGTATTTCTAGATACAGAAAGTTGCTTATTGCCAAGCTGACAAATGCAGCAAAGATACTCAGAAACACAAATTGGAAATGTGTGTTGTTTCCATGACGGGGTGCCCTCTTATTCCATCATGATTTTACGTATTATGTAACAGATGGGTTTCAAACTTGGCACCAGAGAATCTTTTTACACTTCTCAGATACACTTCAACTGTTGACTCTAAGGAAAGTGTGCCACTGATGCATAATGGCTCTTCTACTGGTGAAATATTGTCGAAACCAGTTTGTCCGTTTTGTGAGGTATTGCTGCAAAGAATGCAGCCCGAGTTTCTTCTATCAATGTCACCCGTATAGTTCATAAAGCTCCAAAGCTGTTTTATGGTGTTGTGCTTCTGGGTCAAGCTACGTGAAGGGATCATTGGCCCTTAAATTTGACTTTGGCAAGAAAACAAGTTGTGATGTTCGTTTGGAATGAATTTTTGACTACTGGAATCCATAACCCCAATCATGATCAGTGGGGAGTCCAAAAACATACTTTATATAGTTGCTGATGATTGAGAAGCTATACTTATAAACAAGTAATGTATCTTTTAATTTTCACAAAATCAGGTGAAACTTATAGAGTTCACGTTGACCCTTATTACTAGACGATCTCGCCATTATGTTGTGACCGGGTTTGATTACTTTCATTTTTAAATTGCATATGATTTTCTAATCTTTATGTCATCATATATAGGACCTTTTTCTGCATCAGGGGTAACACTCATCTTCTTCCTCATGATTTTAATGTTACGATTTATTATTTTTTTTGAACGAATATTTTAACGTTGTGATTAAAAGATGATTTATGGAAGTATTTTTTTCTGCATTAATTGTGTTCCATCTCAATCTATAGCTACAATCAAGCTTCAGCTACTTCCCCTACTGATGGAATTATTACTCTAGATTCCTTACAGATCAACGTTAAGGAGAACGGTACCTTATCATTATGCTCAACGTCTTTTAAACCATAAGCAAATAGATATAACCCAAGTTGACCCGTTAGCAAACTGGTATAACCCAGAATGACCCATTTTCACAGTTATAGGTTGAAACTGACATACTTATTTTACTTGTACCTTGCAACCCCTTAGAAAAATTTGTTACTAATTGCATTCAACAACAGAAGTCATGCGAATCTCCTCCAAAATGGATAACCAGAACCGGAGGGGCGTCTACTAACCTTAGTCTTTTGAGCTCTATAGCTTCCATTTTTGGCTGTAATGTCTACACTGTGTAAAAGACCAGGTAAATTCCTTTGTGAAGCAAAGTCAAAAGACGGGCATACCCTTGAAGATTGGTGAATGATTTCAGTTTTTTGTAACTTTGAGCAGAGTCTGATTCATTAGGGGCTGCATTAAGGGCGGCCCATGGTTGGCTATGCAAGAGTAAAGGAAGTTTTGTGCCAATTTTTTCTATGTATAAAGACAAGTTAGAGAACACAGCCTTTGGATCAAACCTTGTTGCTACTGTTGAAGATGATAAACCTGTCGCAAAATATGGGCTTTTGGTGAAAAAACGAATGGAGATCGAGAGTCAACTTGTTCAGAAATCCAGACGTTGACGAGATCTGCTACATGTATTTAAATCTAAACTAAAATTATAGATATTAGTTAAAACTTCTTTTCTATTAGTAATAAAGTGGTACGATTGTGAATATTGTCTGAAGCTTAGTGAAACTCCCTTTTGGTGAAAGGGGAAAATGGTAATTTGAAACCGAACATGTTCAACACTTCTTCTTCCAGTTATGTTTTGCAGTATCTTTTCATTTCATTGATGTTAAAATAAACATAAATTCATTGATGTCTAAAATATACATTAAAGATTTACTGGCATATAAAACAAGTTGTTTTACATCCTAATTTTAACATGTTAAATCACATATCCAAAAGAAATATAGAAAACATTGATAAAAACGTTTTCATAAGAGCTAAAGTCACGAATTTCACGCATGCATTGTAACTTGATTAGCAGCACATACAAATTCTTTAAAGCAAGTCAAGTTAAAAGTAACGAAATACAATATTATAGCAGTTGGAATAAACAAATGTACAACTACTTTAGTCAACCATTATCAAATTAGAAGATACATGAAGAGTAAAGTAAACTAAACGTTATCTTATATGTTTGATCAATTAACAACATATGGTCTGCTTCAATAGGGTGGATCAATTAACAGCATATTGTCTTTACATCAAAATAGCTCGCTTCATCTGAATTGGAAAAAGAATCCAAGTTGTGTCACTTTTCCATGATTTATATTTGTAGTATAACAATAACATGAAGAACTAAATAGGCCAGTCTCTGCACAAAGTTTCAAAACAATGGAAGCAAATGAAAGTGTGTTATAAAACATGCAAGATAGTACTTGCTACTGTAAATTTGTGCAACGTAAAAGAATCTCGCTACAATAAAGCTTGTACATACCTTCACCGGGTAACTTGTTCAAAAAGTATGAATTCTTTTCCTTGTCGTGGTGCATTACGTGCTGCAACTTCCAAATAAACCAACACTGCAGTTCGGAAGCAGAAAAAGCACAATCAAGTATTACATGTGCTCGTATTCAATTGTGGAAGCAGCACCTAGAGCTTCATGAAATTTATCAGCTATAGTCTTATGTTTGGATTCTGGTATGGAAAGTTTTAGAGCTTGATGGTTGTACTGCAATCAATGTAAAATAATTAACCATACAATGGAAAGTAACCACGGGCACCAGCCACTAGACAATTATAAATTATGAGTGAGTTGATATGGGTTGTGCTCTATTACAAATGGGTCAAATCATGATCTTTAGCTAGAAAGAATATCGGCCAGGCGGGTTGAAATTCGTCCAAAAGCTATTACTGATACATATATTCGAATGCAATACCTCTTTTATATCTTTATTCAAAGAACCATGTTATTTTAGTAATAGTATTAAATTTCCATCATAATTAACGAATTGTTTAACATTAGATATAATTTTGTAGCAACCAGTCCGACTCAGCCTGTTTCGACCCAATTTTTAATATGGCCTATTTCGACCTGAACTAGTCTTGATCCATTATCCAATCTGCCCATCAATCCACCTCTAATCATCCCTAAACATGACGCCTATTATAATAGTACAACACAAGCACATTGAAGCTAGCAAATTAGATCAAGCTTCAAGACCAAATTTAGGAATTTGTGACTATAAGATCCAGAACAAGCATAAACGCCAAAGGACACAAAAGCTAACAGCAAATATAAGTGTTTTTTAAGCAAGATGGATGTACCAGCAAAGCCGACAACGTAGATTTGCCACATCCACTAGTAACAGATTCCTTCCTCTCTCGAATTCTGAAAACAGTTAGGCAGAAAGTATTCAACCTCTAACCAAACCACCCATCTTTCATGACCAACATTAATCACACACACGTGCATGGTTTAAAACACAAACATGAATAAAAGAAGTTTAAGTGTATTAAAAAATTAGCAATTTAAGAAATAAGATATAGAAGGCTTATCCTCCATAGCCTTTTATCTATATATTTAGTTGAGCATCCGCAAAAATATTAGATATTAAAAGAAACAAACACAGCATAAGAGCTAACTATAGTAAGTCATGATATTTTGGTTGACTATTTGCATGACAAGTAACCACGACGCTCCTACTATCAGTTAAAAAAAGAGTTAAAAGCAAACAAGAACCAACACAGGTCCATCACAACTAATCGGAAGAAAAAGATATCGACACTAGATGAAACTATTATAGGAACCCAATCATACCTTCAGGACAAAACGAAATCAGCCCTCTGATTGGGACCAACATATTTGTGTTCAGACAAACCATCGCATACAACATCTATGAGCTGCCTCATTTTAATGACAATTGTTGTGCTTTTTTGTATGATTCATAAGGTTTGATCTGTTGCGTGCCATCTTTCTCTGAAGCCACATGATCGCTTCCATTCAACTCATCTGACCTGTTATCAATGTCATCACAGTTATCTTTCAATAAATCCTTTCCCCATTGAATACACCTATATCAGCCAAACCGTCCTCTAGGCATTTTTTTCACGATTTCAATAACCCTTTGGCTTATCTGTAAAAAACGACACTGGAAACGGCTTATAGGTGAGACCACACTGGAAGCATATATATTTTCACCGGTGAAGAAAAACGTATATGCCCAAGTATGAATTTAAAAAAATTTAGTCACATGTGAAAATTTCGTTAATTTGTATATTGTTTCTTATGAGCATTTCACTTAATATTTATAAATATTTAGTCGCATGTATAGAATTTCGTTAATATGTATATTGTTTCTTATGAGCACTTCACTGAACATACTTAAATTTTTGGTCACATGTGAAAATTTCGTTAATTTTTAGTCACATGTGAAAATTTCGTTAATTTGTATATTGTTTCTAATGAGCATTTCACCGAGCATTTATAAATTTTTAGTCACATGTGAAGATTTCGTTAATTTTTAGTCACATGTGAAAATTTCATTAATTTGTATATTGTTTCTTATGAGCATTTCAACCAACATTGATAAATTTTTAGTCACATGGGAAAGTTATGCTTGAAGACAAGACACTTCAGCATACAAGTTGCAATCCTCTAAAAAGGTGGGGAATTTTGGTTTTAAGAACGTTTGGCACTTTAAATAAAAAAAAAGTGACTAGGGTGCAGAAAGTGCCAGTTGTAAACATGGGGTTATAGCTTGTGTACCTATGAAATCTCGCGATTATCAAACAAGTTGTAGAACTGAATACAGTAGTTTTTTGTGCGAACAGCAACTAAACTAGCAGAGTGGTCAAATGCAAAATCCATACATGAGCCTCTAAATTCCTTTAGGACGGGAGAAGAAAGCTGATTAAACAGAAATAAATGAGCTTGTAAATCCTTTAACCCTTTTATATAAAAGGAAATATAGAAAAACTTGATTGAATGTAACCTTAATCCCTGAAATTGACTGTAAGATTTCCATTTATGACATTTTAACAAAATGAATTTGATTATCTGCACAAGATATCTAAAGAACATCAGTAAGACAGAGCTCATAGAAGATTACTAGTTTTGTTTCATGCGTTCTATGCAGAAAAAGATTATATTTCTTCCTTTTCCAGTTACATGCATGAATAGATAAAACGGGTTACATAATATAATAAGAATCTAACCATTAAAAAATCTACAAGGCAAAAATCCAAACGCTTAAAAATCTGAAATGTTTTCTTACCAGAATACAGATTAGCTCCATCTAATGAAAACAACAAGAACTTCACTTCTGCAAAAAGCCAATTCCAGGTGGTACAAGAATCAGCATCACCGTCACATCTGACACCAGGTTTTTCATCCTCTTTCTTCAGCAGTCCATTGTCACCAACAAATGTTCAATCACCAAAACCTTTCCAAATCATAATTCTCCCTGTGACATCGCCAGCTGCTACAATCCTCTTAGATGGATGAAAAGCAAGACGTGACTGCTTTTTGGTGTGCAAGAGTTTTAACTTCTAATTGAAAACAACATTTTATTCTATTATAATCCACATAACTATTTCTTAATTCTTAGCATTAGCAAAGCTTTATGAATAAAAAAACGTACATCTTATCTAGAAAACCTCAATAACCGTATAACATAATAACTAAAGCGAAAGACACCCCTCTTACTTTTAGATCAAAAGACGACACTACTTATGCAAACAATTAATAATTAGCTGCAACTATGTGCCTAAACTTCATCCCACGTAAAAGCACAAATGCTTTTTACACACGTGCCATCCCGAGCTAAAACGCTTTAAAACGAAGACATAAATACTCTAGATAACGATTGAACATCTGAAAAATGGATCAATAATTGTAAAAATAAAATCTTTTCACAAGCTACGAAATTATTGTGACATATGATAACATAATGTAATCATCCAAGTAGCATTCTCAAAATCATTCAAACTTGCCAAACGTGCATTCATACCACATAAAACATCATAAATCCTAAAGTAGCATTAAAGTGACAACTCATCAATTAAAGTTAGTAGACTAGATTATAGAACATTTAACAAAAATCATTGCACGTTTTGGTCCATTGAGTGACCACTCGCCCTAAAAATAGAATGGAATATGCACATGCAAATAATACAAAAAAGTGAAATTCATCTTACTTTCTCAACCTCTGGGTTGGTGCACTTAACGTTGCTAACTTTGCTCCACAATTAAGAACACAAGATACAGAAAGATTCACTAGCGGGATGTTTGGAACTACTAACTTTAACTGATTATCTGCTTGAAAAATTATCAGCTTGGTACCTATTGACTTTTTAAGTGCTTGTTTGCTAAAAAATAAGCAAATACGTAGTTTGATCCAAACACTCAAAAATGTCCATCTGCTTTGAGTATATGCAAACAAGCACCTAAATAAGCAATGCCAATCACCCTCTAAAAGGGTATAGCCATAACTTACAACGGGATTTCTATGATTGTCTTCTGGAATGTCCCTTTCATCCTTGCCACCAAGATCAACACCAACATCAACGACTTTAGTGTAAATACCACCACTAACTCTACCAAACAGGGCCATTGAAGATCCACCGCGATTGTAACCAGTTATCAGGTCAAAAAGGCCTTCCCAATTATCACCATAATGCATCTCGAAAAGATTAATAGTATGGAAGAAGCCTATAAATAAATATTGTTATGCTTCTAGGTAAGACTACACGTAGTACAGCTAACGCTCAACTATTCTGTCTTTTCAACTAGTAACATCAAAGTTTGATTGCTTGCTGACAATTTTCACGCTTGAATATATTCTTACTAAAATAAATAATCTTCTATTAAACATTAGTATCTTCACATGTGAAGATATTCGATACCATATTTCTTCACATGTGAAGGTATTCGATACCTTATTTCTTCACATGTGAGGGTATTTGATATCTTATTTAAAGTCTCTCAAATTTCAATACTTTAAGCCATCGATACAAATTAAGTTTTAAGCAAATTTCTTCACATGTGAGGATATTCGATACCCTATTTCTTCACATGTAAAGATATTCGATACAATATTTCTTCACACGTGAACATATTCGATACCTTATTTCTTCACATGTGAGGGTATTTGATACCTTATTTAAAGCCATCAACACAAATTGAGTCATAAGCAAATCTACTATTCTATTGAACTTCATAAACGGCGTATATTATTTCATATTTTCTAGATCACATAACTAATGACCACTTTCTTGTTAACACCATCTAGATATTGTTGATATGCAAAATAACCTCCTACATCATTTACTTAAACTAGTTTATTGATTCAGATTTTATTAATAAATAAAGTTCTACAAATATAAAAAAATTGACAAAAAGGGTGTTGCAGGCCAGCCCAAAGTGTTAGACTCATTACCAACCATCCCATTTGCCTCTAAAGAAGCAACATTAAGTCATACACAAACTAACCACATAACTGAAGCTACGTACAAAAAGACTTTATTGCAGCAAATTTATGGGGACTGCGCCCAGAGAGAACAAGATTACCTGGATGTCAAAGTCAGGCACCAATATGACAGGTTCTCTATCTGCAAGATCTTTATCTCCAATTTCTTGTATTGCATTTAATAAGAAATCATAAACTAAATTGGATAAACTGCTAGAATTCTCCCCAGGACTTGTATCATTATCACATTGTTTTCCACCAATGTAGCATCCTTTCTTTAGAATTACTCTGATAGGCATTCTTTTTGTTGAGAAGAAGCACCACTAATCACAGATCTATGAATGCTCTCACTTACGTTAACTTTGCACTTGGATTTAAGATCCTTGATTAGTTTCTTGGTTACAGAATCAAGGTGATTGCAGTTTAACAATCCACCCAAAAGCAGGTATTTCCAAGGGCCAAACCATAAATCTTCCATATCCCTGAGAGAAAGTAAAATCCCAGGCATTAACATTGCATGAAAAATAGAGGTCAGATAGTTATAATTTGATAATGAAACAAAAGTGAACATCATCAACAAATGTTTATTATGATGTTCAGAGACAAAAATTATACTATATGATTTTAAGACGTGGTAAAATTGGCTGGTAGGAGTAGGTTGCTTAAGTACAGGTCAAATGAGCCATGTAGGTTAACTCATTAATAGATGATTTTCTTCACAAGTGAAGGTATTGTTGCTAAACTTAAATAATCGCCTCTAAATCAACACTAGGGTACACTATTCTCATAATCTATCTTTTACGCAAACTAACTCATTCCTAGATGATTTTCTTCACAAGTGAAGATATTGTTGCTAAACTTAAATAATCGCCTCTAAATCAACACTAGAGTACACTATTCTCTAAATAATCTCCTCGAAAGGAAACATATCTAATCGTTGAACTACATAAAATCTTCACATGCGAAAAGTTACCGTACAAATAAATCAACGCCGTACATTAAGTTCAAAACTATCAGGACACTAAATTTCAACTAAAAAAAGGCAAAACATGAACCAAATTTGAGTAGAAAAGAAAGATTTTGTGAAATTAAATGGAATGATACAAGTGACTGAAAACTTGTTCTACACATATATCCATGAAAATTTTAGCCAAAATTACACATAACTAAGTAAGGCATTTCGTCGAAAAGTCGGTCTACATATATATCCATGAAAATTTCAACCGAAAGTACACATAACTAAGTAAGGCATTTCGTTGAACACTTAGTCTACACATGCAATCCATAACATAGTTATGCATTTTGCCAAACACTTACTTTACGAATACAATTAAATTAATCAATCAATTACATAGAGCATCATGTTAGGTTCCCATATTTGTAACAGAAGCCTCAATATGAAAGAAAGAAAGACAAGATGATCGGATGAACAAACACACACACACACACGTATGAAATGTAGAAGAGTTATGCGTAGAGTAAATGTGTGAATTGAACAACCAACCCTCAAGTGAGGGTTTACAAGGATTATTTATAGGGCAAGGAGCTAGGGCAACACTACTAGCATCCTTCCCTTCTTATGGGCTTGGGCCAAGGCTCATGGGCTTTCTACATAAGCCTTGGCATGATAACTAACATAAAAGCCATAATTAAGCTAACTATTACATATTAATTACTAACACTTGAATTCTAGTTTAGGAGTGATTCCAACAATCTCCCCCTAAGTGTTAGTGATTGATGATATAAACGTTGAAGGTGCTGATGTAATAGTAGCTTTGACGTCTTCTGACATTCTTCTTTCTTGTGAGAAGAAGTGCCTTGATTCGAACAATCTCCCCAGTGTAGAGAAACTGTTTCCTTTGAAATATTCTGCTTTGACGTCATCATTATCTTTGTTCTTTGATCTTTGTTCTTTGTGATGGTAGTGATAGTATGTTGTGTTTGTCTGCATCAGGTCTGCTTCGTTGCTCCAGTGTCTCCACGTCTTTCTCCAACATGCTCACACGCTCTTTAACGTTGGATATCAGTACTGATGTAGTTCTCTTAGTCTTTAAACTTTGTAGATTCTTTGATGTTGACGAAGAATCATTTTGACTTTGTGTTGCCTTTTGAGAGAACTTCCATTAGTGATGTTGTAGGTATGAGCATATGGAGAATCTGCACGATCTTTTCCACCCGCAAGCATCCATAAGAAGAAAACATAAAACATGGGTTAGAAATAATCCAGCGCTTACAAGTTTGAACTTCGAGAGTGTTAATGATATGCTTACACAGCGCGTTCGGGGTCAAAGGAACTTCCTTTTCATCGAGCAAGTTTTTCAACACCCTAGGCAGTGAACCTAATCATTGTAGTGTAGTATTAGGGTAAGCTACGGGAATTGATATCGTTCTCTAGGGGAATAGGAATGCTAGTGAGAAGTTACTACACTAAGGTTGGGGTTGAGGAAGATTATTTTTTATCTTTTTTATGTTTTCTTAGAAAAGGAAAAGTACGAATCTCGGGGTTTGGATTTGGGGGGTTGGTATTTCTACCGATTACTCTACTATTATCTAATTATCTAAACTAAGGTGGTGGTAGTCTATGTCTAATTAATGTGTGCTCGTATGATAGTTTAAAGATGTGTTTACTTAGGTTTACTACTCCTTAATTATCTTCTATTGGTGGTTGAATTGTCACGTCCTTATTCCTAGTTGTGTTGTGTGTCTAAAGTTGTAGGGTATGCGTTCCTCCCTAACTCTTTGAAGTTACCAAAGGGTCTCGTCTACAAAACCCACAAGGGATGATAAAATCTAACTCTAAGGCCTCTTTGGATTGTTTAGCTTACAACAACTCAAGGTGCTATAACCTAAGGTTCACAAATATTAATCAAGCATTAAGTACACAACGAATGACCTATCGCATTACTAGATCATAAATCAACTAAGATAAGAAACAACCAATCAATATTCAATAACTAAGTTTCATATTCCCTAAGCAAACACACAAGTAAATTAGCCGGACATGGAGAACATGCAAGCATACACACAAATAATTGAAGACATAATTAAATTAATGAAGTAAACAACTTATCTTGGTGTAAGATAGGGTTTAGAACCCTAAAATACGACCTTGGTTCGGTTTAGGTTTTACTCCAAAAGTTTACCCAAAAGACTACTCTTTAAAACTGAAAAATTCGGATTCTATATATAAGATTACATGTGCGACGGCGTCACCTTATGATTTGTGACGCCGTCGTGTCGCCGTCATTAGGGTTTCATCTTGGCCAAGTTAATCTTGCGACAGCGTCACCTTATGCTTGTGACGCCGTCCTCTTTAGCTTCTGACGTCGTCTGGATTGAATCTAGGCCGTCTGAGTAGCGACTGCCTACTCTTTTAAAGCCCGACGTCGTCACTTGAAAATAGGGTTTTTGGCTTCTGTCCCATCACAAAAATCCTCCGACGGCGTCGCAGATAAGCAGTGACGCCGTCCCCTTGTAATTTAGCAGCTTGAGTGTCTCGATTCTTGACTTTAGCCATTTTCTTCATATATCGGCGCCTTTTCGTCCAAATAAGTGCCATTACAGGACTTTGCCTTAAAGAGACCTAAAAAGTGAAAAGGAACGATATTAAGCAATAACGGATACAAAAGTGATCAAATAAGGGCTTAAACGACCCCACAAAAAGGTACATTTTAAAACCTTATCAAATATCCATACACTTGGTATTTGCTTGTCCTCAAACAAATGTGCTTTTAGCCAATTAATATATAAGTTAGGGGTCATGAAGCATTGGTTTAAAACAGTCCACAACACATATAAGCCCCGCAAAAGTCATAACAAGCACGGAAATTACATACTAGCACCTCACATGGGGTGTTTGGATACTCATATCTCTCGGGTGTATATGAAATATAGCAAATTGGAAATGGAAGATAAACACTCATTAACCGGTCCTAGTACATAGATTACCATAGGCTTGAGAATAGATCAAACCTCCATTGCTTTGGCGTAAGCACCTAGAAAAGACTATCAAAGAGGTCTTTAAAGGGTTGTAACGTTAGGCTTAGGGTAGGGAAATAAAGGGTTTGGTGGGATAGGCTATTTAGTGGTGGCAAGTAAAAAATCTCTATGTTAAATGCATACGAAGAATGGCGTTGCTAAGCCAAGACTCGACACTCTAAACTCTAGATAACTGAAATAAACAAACATAAATTTAAAGATAGATGTAGGATGGTAGCCCGTATGTTTGTTGTTTTTTTTGTTTTTTTTACACTCTATTTTTTTTTCTTTTTTTTTTCGATTTTTTTGTTTTTTTTTCTTTTTTTTCATACACTTTTACTCTACCATCCTCTATGGTAACATCAAAATGATAGGGATTTATAGAACATCCCAACACTTGAGTTTTTATTACTCTAACACTAATATGACCCGATTTGAAAAGATCAAAACACTTGGAGTACGTTATTACACAAATAAGGGAATTGGCGTTCCCTTTTAGTCATTTAAAACTTTAACTTTTCCCATGAGTCCCAATCGTCCCAAAACTGTATACAAAGGATATGACTCGACTTAGCAACTCATGCAAGCAACCAGATAATTGAACTAAGGGTTTAGGGTGATAACAATAATGCACTAAAAGTGAGTGCATACAAGGTAGGCTAAGGCGATTTGGGTGTACAATTGGGGGTGGGGTGTAAACAATGCTCTTCATTGATATTCCGGAAAAACGGAACATCACGAGAACCGCGAAAAGGATAGGCTCTGAGGGTTTAACTAGGGGTATCGTGTACTAAAGATGAGTACAACGCAAAGGGTGTGGGGGAATTACTCAACCGATGTTAGGAAATAATTATATTACGGGTATTAAACAAGGGTTATCCTAATGCCTCTTATCATTTAGTTATTCCCAACTACACAAGTGTAGTCTTACTAGCGATCTCGGAATGCATCACAAAACAAGTTCTAGAATCTAATATACTACCGGTTCACACTCTAAGCATTGAAGATGAATGCTTCAATTCCTACTAATCTAAGGGCGATCCTCACATTTTTGGTGGAATTTAGGTGGTAAAGGGTTTTGTGCTAGTCATATAACTTCCTATCCGTGAGACGCTTTTGTTAAGACTAATGGCCCACTCCTATATGTCATGAAAAATTTTAAATTTGGTGCCAAAATTACCCTAACCGATATTTTCTCATGGTTTATTACAAAAGTGCAATTGGACAAAGCAAATAATCAAGGATAAGCATAGTTTCAAAGTTCCCATTTTATTTTCCCTCCCTACACTTAAACTGAACATTGTCCCCAATGTTCCCCGAAAGTATCAAAGTTATGATAAAAGAAGGTAATCAAAAACGAAAGAAACTAATACTCCCCTGATTAGCTCGGTAGGATCCGTGTGTGAAGTAGTGGTTAAATCCTTTCCAAGAAGAATGTATGCGTGAAAAACTCCTCCAACTTTATGTATCTTCTTCTTGATAAACAAAACCTGCACACTTGAAGAAAACAAACGAAACCTTCGCATAAAATTGGCGGTAATAATATATAAGACTCGATTTAAACTAGGATATAATGCTTGTGGAATGGATGTTTACAGAATTTCTAAGAAAATTAAGACCTGGAAAATTCCAAAAAGTTATAAGAAGCTCAGAAAACGAGAAAAAGTAATCTGATGTTTTTACTCCTTCCTGACGCCGTCAGGTTATCCTGACAAAAACTGGTCTGCGATTTTCTGGAAAAAATTCTGGAAAATTTACATCTTTAGAATCTGGAAAAAAATTCTGCAAAACATTCATTATGACTCGATACAAGCATTTGACTCGAACAAACACACAAATATATCTTTTAATGAATTGTTATTCTCATGTTCACGTTTCTTATGAAAACGTGTGTAATCCTCCCTACACTTATCCTTTATGTAAAATACCTTTATATGCAATTAAGACGAGGTTAAAAACAAAATAAAGCATTTTTACAAATTTAAACATGAGAATAAACAATCAATAAAAGATATATGACACAAACAAGCAAACAATTAAGCATGGGTTGCCTCCCACGAAGCGCTTTTCTTTATTTATGAGTCTTGTAGCTAGACTCATAGTCATGCTCCTACGTTACTTCATTACCGCCACCTTCTTCCTTCTGACGGTCTCTATTGGGAGATTCCATGTTGTAGAAATGCCCCATGATGCACTTCTCTAAGAGTTCATCCTCTCCCCAATTGGTCCTATATTCTGGTCCTAGGTTCAAACAATTCTTATAGAATCCGAAAATCTTAGCCATAACATAATCCACTCCTTTTTCCCTATCCTCATCATTCCTATAATAGACCGACAGTTTAAGTTCCTTTTCATCATTAGAGAGTGATGAAAACTTCTCAATCTTAAACGGCATTTGGTAAGCTATGTCATCGGTCTCATCCTTGAATCGCACTACTCCTAATGAGGGATCATAGGTCATCCCGGTGCTTTCTATGAAAGGTTTTCCTAGAATAACGTGGGACAAGTTAGGGTCTATGGCCGTGCTAATATCATCCACAATTATGAAGTCCGTAGGAAACGTGAAACTACCTACATAAACGGGCAATCCCTTAATTCTACCGAGAAAATTGCAATTAACATTAGGATCATTGGGGTCTTGCCTAGTTGGAATAGGCTTCTTCATTACCCAATTGTAGTAGGTGCTAGTCATTATGTTGATTGGGGACTTGCGATCAATGTAGGCCTTTGCCACGAAAAGGTGTCCTATGCAAAATGGTATGTTAAGATTCCAAGGGTTCCCAAACTTGATTCTAGGGCTTTTCCTAACATACATGTGACGGAGGTCACGTACTAAGTGAGGGTGGCGAGATAATTCTTCTTCCGTAGGAAACTTATTGAAATAGTCATTGTCTACTTCATCTATTTCCTTGGTTGTTTCATTATTCTCAAGTGTATGGTCCTCTTCGTCATTAGGTTTCACTAAGGCGATGGTATTGACGAATTGAACGTGCTTAGCTAGCTTACTTGGGTCCTTAATCTCTACACCGGAAGGCTTGGGAAGTGAGATAGCACTAACCTTCCTATCACTATTGGTTATGGCTTTTAAAAGGTTGTTAATCTTCCTATCCATATCGGCTTGTTGTTGGTTGAAACGGTCCGAGAGCTTAGCTATTTGGGCCTCTTGAGATGCGACAAGTTGTTGCAACATTCCTTCAATGTTTTGGCTAGGGCCATGCGATAGGGGTAATGAGAAATCATTAGAAGTGAATTCTTTGGTTTGTCCCCAATAGAAGTCGGGCTTGCCCTTCCATGCTTCTCGGGTGTCATTAAAAGTCCTAGGTCCGGGTGTTGCAGGGAATCTTCCTCCCGTTCCATTAACACGTGAGGATGCGTAGTCAATGGAAGCATGTTCGGGGGATCGGGTGTAAGTGCGCGTGTTATGAGGATCATTACACGGCTCACACGAGGAGGAAACTTTGTTCACATGGCCTGAAGACTTAGGATTTTCGTAAGAGCTCATAAGGAATTTTACTTGATCTTCAAGTTCAAGCATCCTACGGTCGGAAGGTTGTGAGTCAATTGGAGGCAAGGAGATTGCCTTAACGGTTTTGGGCAACTCACGGGGGTCATTCCAACTTTCGTTGTCATAGAGAGCAAGGTCCTCTATTATACCCCATGATTCTTCCGCGGTGAGATCACTAAGTTTTCCACCGGCCGCTTGGTCAATGGATCGCTTGGTGGGGAAGTTGACATGATCATAAAAGATTTGGACTTGGAGCCAAAGATCAATGCCGTGATGAGGGACTTTATGGAGTAAGTCCTTGAATCGAGTCCATGCTTCGTAGAGAGATTCACCTTGACGTTGTTGGAACATCAAGATGTCATTCCTAAGTTTTGTGGTTCTCCTCGGTGGGAAAAATTGAGCAAGGAAACGAGTGGTGAGATCATCCCAACTTGAGATGGAGCCGGCGGGAAGTCGCTCAAGCCAATTACTAGCTTGGTCCCGTAGAGAAAATTGGAAGAGACGCAGACGCGTGGTCTCCCGAGTAGTAGCATCAAGGTCAATAGAATTGACAATTTTAAGGAAGTCCTTAAGATGCTGATTAGGATCTTTGGAACGAAGTCCATGGAATGCACATCTATTTTGCACCAACCGGATGGTGTCGGATCGCAGGGCCGTAATTTGGGCTTGGTCGGGAAGCTCAATGGTGTTCCTATAGCCTTTGTGGCTAGGTCTCGAGTATTCACCAAGAGTATGGTCTCTTGGCGGGACAATGATTTGAGGGGGGTTTTCACCTTCCATGATGAAAAGTGATGGGGTTATGAACAAAGGTCACGAAGAAGGGGGATAGACTAAAGAAAGCTAAAAATGAGAGAAACTTTACTTGATAGGAATCAAGCAAAGAAACCTAAATGAGGTGGACTACTAACTAGCTATTCTATTCCTCGGCAGCGGCGCCAAAAACTTGATACGCTTACACAGCGCGTTCGGGGTCAAAGGAACTTCCTTTTTGTCGAGCAAGTTTTTCAACACCCTAGGCAGTGAACCTAATCGTTGTAGTGTAGTATTAGGGTAAGCCACGGGAATTGATATCGTTCTCTAGGAGAATAGGAATGCTAGTGAGAAGTTACTACGCTAAGGTTGGGGTTGAGGAAGATTATTTTATATCTTTTTTATGTTTTTTTAGAAAAGGAAAAGTACGAATCTCGGGGTTTGGATTTGGGGGGTTGGTATTTCTAACGATTACTCTACTATTATCTAATTATCTAAACTAAGGTGGTGGTAGTCTATGTCTAATTATTGTGTGCTCGTATGATAGTTTAAAGATGTGTTTACTTAGGTTTTACTACTCCTCAATTATCTTCTATTGGTGGTTGAATTGTCACGTCCTTATTCCTAGTTGCGTTGTGTGTCTAAAGTTGTAGGGTATGCGTTCCTCCCTAACTCTTTGAAGTTACCAAAGGGTCTCGTCTACAAAACCCACAAGGGATGATAAACTCTAACTCTAAGGCCTCTTTGGATTGTTTAGCTTACAACAACTCAAGGTGCTATAACCTAAGGTTCACAAAGATTAATCAAGCATTAAGTACACAATGAATGACCTATCGCATTACTAGATCATAAATCAACTAAGATAAGAAACAACCAGTCAATATTCAATAACTAAGTTTCATATTCCCTAAGCAAACACACAAGTAAATTAGCCGGACATGGAGAACATGCAAGCATACACACAAATAATTGAAGACATAATTAAATTAATGAAGTAAACAACTTATCTTGGTGTAAGATAGGGTTTAGAACCCTAAAATACGACCTTGGTTCGGTTTAGGTTTTACTCCAAAAGTTTACCCAAAAGACTACTCTTTAAAACTGAAAAATTCGAATTCTACATATAAGATTACATGTGCGACAGCGTCACCTTATGATTTGTGACACCGTCGTGTCGCCGTTATTAGGGTTTCGTCTTGGCCAAGTTAATCTTGCGACGGCGTCACCTTATGCTTGTGACGCCGTCCTCTTTAGCTTCTGACGCCGTCTGGATTGAATCTAGGCTGTTTGAGTAGCGACGGCCTACTCTTTTAAAGCCCGACGTCGTCACTTGAAAATAGGGTTTTTGGCTTCTGTCCCGTCACAAAAATCCTCCGACGGCGTCGCAGATAAGCAGTGACGCCGTCCCCTTGTAATTTAGCAGCTTGAGTGTCTCGATTCTTGACTTTAGCCATTTTCTTCATATATCCGCGCCTTTTCGTCCAAATAAGTTCCATTACAGCAGTTTGCCTTCAAGAGACCTAAAAAGTGAAAAGGAACGATATTAAGCAATAACGGATACAAAAGTGATCAAATAAGGGCTTAAACGACCCCTCAAAAAGGTACATTTTAAAACCTTATCAGTTAACATCATAGTGTGAAAACACGACTCTAATTCTCACAAAGGCTGTTCCTGAACTGGAGTCCCACAAGTGAGATAATGCGATGTACCGAAGTACATCTACATTTCAGATGAGTCGCTGAGGTATACCGAAGCATCACCCCACGACTGTAGACCGTTTGAGACACACTAAGCATAATCCACGGGGAGTTACCGAAGTGACATGCTGCCAGGGTTGTTTGATGTTGACCCTGGCAGGAGTTTCCATTCAATCACTGAGGACCACATGTGTGACCCTCTCATAAATGTTCTCGACAGATTGCTAAGATCTGTGAAGGACTCGATATTGTATCACTTGTGTCCTTTTTGTTGAACAACAAGTGATGAAATGTCAAGTGTACCTAAGAGATCTTTTGATGAATCTCGTGGCTCTAGACTCAATAGTGCGCTTTGGTTTTCCTGAGCGGAGACTAGGGAGAGGGTCTCCTTCTTCAATACCATCAATCTCTAAGATAAAGCCGATAGTTTACGTAGGGTTCCCTGTGAGAATGAAGCAAGCTTCTGTTGAGAGAAACTTGAGTGGCTAAGAAGGTTTAGTGCATGCGTCACTTGGTCCATGACGACTTTGATCTTCAATACCGGTGTCATCAAGTGACATCCAGATGAATTGAACCCGGTGTCTGCCCTAAGTTTAATAATCTGGAGGGCTATTTCTTTTCACCCTTTTCTTTACGTTTCTTTTTAATTCTTCAACTCCTTCTTTCTCCGATTCTCATTTTCTCCTTTTTATAATCATACCTAAGGACTTCTAATTCTAACTATTGGTGGTATCCTTGGGTAGATACCTCCGGCTCTGGTGGATCATAGGATGGTTATTCCTAACCTTAGTCACCTTATAACTCCATGACTAACCTATGTTGCCATAAAACCATTTTCATGAAAATCTCTCACAGTGGTTGTGAATAAAAGCATTTAGTGCCACTGATGAGAGTTTAAGATTTTGCAAAAATACTCCCCCTCCACACGTGCTTAAGTGTTTTGACAGAAATATGCACGGTGAGAGAAGAGCGAGCATTTTTGAATTGATCAACTCAAGATAGACAATCCCCCGCGAGACACGGTTACATTGTATAGTTAAAGAGTTACATTGTCAGCTTTTAGGTGACAACTAGCTCTAATAACTACCTTGAAGATGTGGACAAACCTCGAAAGGTTGTCAAACCCGTCAAAGTTCATGTCTACCAAGAGTTTTTCGAATGGTACATTCTACTCGGACAAGTCCTTTGCGAGACACGTTTACATCACTAGCGAACTATCTTGAAGTTATTACCCGTCCCGGACAAGTCTTTTCGAGTTACTAACATTTAAGATCTCGTCAATTCATTGGTTAAGTCTGTAGCACAACGATTCATTTGCAATTCCACAACATATTTCTTATCACATAATTTTTCTCCCCCTCAAAAATGGCATATAAATGTTATTTTTGATGTACTTTTGATGTCGAATATGACCATTTCGAGTTTTGTGGGAAGATTACCATGAAGAACAATTTTGTGAACAAAGTTTTAAGCAAATACTCCCCCTCAACAAGTAATATAAACTTTTGAGGTTTTGAAAATCAAAAGGGGAAGTACTTGTTCTTTTGAGCAAAACTTTGAAAAATGAAAGTTTTGATAAGTTTTACTCAAAAGTAAGAAGCTTTCGCTCCTTTTATAGGATTGTGGCACTGAAGCGTACCACAGGGTCCTTTCATTACAAGTACGGGTTGTACACTATTATGTGTGTACAAGCCATTGTCATAGAAAATCACACATCCAAATGATAAAAGAAAGAACCAAATCAAGGGTTACCAGGAGAATCCGGTAGTCCAGCAATAACTCTAGGAATGCGTTCTGGACGTTGGCAGCCTGTGAGAGGTATGCTGGGACGACCACCTACGAAACTCTCCAAAGTTCTGAATTGATCCTTTCTGAACAACCTTTCATCGATCCGCGTAATGATCCTCTTCACATCCCGTCTCTCCTTAGAATTCCATCTCTTTGGTGACCCAATGCCTTGTTGTATCGCCTTTAACCGATAAGCTAACCCATCCCTGACATTCTTCAGTGTATGATCTCCAAACTTATGAAGCTCGTTACACGCCATTAAGCAGTTTCGATGTAGTTCACTACGGTAGACTACTCCAAATGGTCTGCTGATGAGGGTGTACTGAGGAAGGTGGTTAATGTCGGGAAGGTCAAGCTGTGGTTTTGTGAGGTTAACACGTATCTGATACGATTCCACGGCAAGCTGAATGTCTTCTACACGTTCTTGGATGACAATGCTTCTGATGTAGATGAGTAAGGACTTGATGTATTCGAGTTGGATAATTGTGGAGAAGTGTCGCATTCATCCTTGCACCTTAGCGAGATACATATCTTCAATGTCATTCAGCGACAGTCTCGAAAAATCCGCTTCACAGAATTCGTAGTCCTCTTTGTCTTGTCTTTTTACCAGAATGTTTTTGAGAAATGTGTAGTCCCATTTAGACGCAAGAGAGACATGCCTAATAGCAACGATCTGTTTATCACTATACACTTCGTGTTTTGACTTTTGAACCTGGCAGCTTTTGTAGTAGATTCTTCGGCGTTCCGGCCAATGGTGAATCCCATACATTGCATCAAGGTCATACTTTTCCACGTTGTTGGCAAACATGTGAGTAGCTTTTTCTTCGATGGCTATGCAGTTGGAGTAAATTGTTGTCGGGAACGGAAGTGTAAGTGATGTAGCGTATTTCTTTGATACATCGCTACCGTGTAGAAGAAATTCCAGGTCATTGTTAAAGAAATAACGGAATGGAATCTTGGGTTGATCTGGTTGGCCAATTGTAGGTAGAGGTCTTGTCCAATCTGTGTAGTATGGAGCTTCGTCTTTTTGTGTGAAGTCAATGTTAGCTTCAGGGTTGAGCCAATCGATGTTGTTAGATATGGCTCGTGCTATGTTTTCAAGATGGTATTCAACTTCAATAGCACTTTCAGAGCTGTCTTTGAGCAGTTGAAAAGCTTCATTCTTGATGCGTCTCAACTCTGCTTTTGTCATCTTCTTCACCCGAAACTTTTCTTGAAGTAACTTAGCATGCTCCAATGTTCGACCTTCTACCATATCTTGACCTTCAGGTAGGGAGGGAGTAGCATCAACAAGTGTAGAAAACCAGTCATATTCGGTGTCATCTTCGTCTAGCCATGAGACGACATCAGCCTTAGTCGTCTTCTTCTTCTTCTTTGGCCTAGATGAGGATGCTGGTTTCTTTGTTGTGTCGGGAGAGGTGGGTTATTGTTGGGGCTCAGGGACTTCCTCATCGTCACCACTAGTGTATTCGAAATGATCACCGGTTTTCTCTGTTTGGGGTGGTGACTCAGAGTCCTGAGGTTTGTCAGCAGAACTTGGTGGAGATCTTCTTTCGGTTGGAGTCCTTTGGGGTGGGGGTGGCATGGAGGATGATTCACCAGTTTTCTTCGGGAGTTTAGGCTCTTTATCTTTATCCTTATCATCATCGTCTCTTGGACGCTTAGGCCTTTCAGCGTCTGCTCTGCATGCTGTTTTGAGTTGGTATTCCAGCAATGTGTCAAACAATTTACCTTTGTCAGAAGTAAATGTTGCAGATCGTTTTGACATTTGTGTTACTAGCTTGGAAACCAATTCAGCATCAGAGAAAACTATAGGGTTAGTTGGATTAATTGTAACTGTTAAGGGCATTGACCTTATTGTCTGCTTGGCTATCTGCATGAGATTCGGATATAGTTGTCTGGTGAACATCTCTTTTGTCACTCCAGGAACAATTTCGAGTAGGAACTTGTGAGTATAGCCCCTAATCATTTCGTTCATTTCCCCTTGGACATCATGTTGCATCATCTTCTGGACATACTCCCTTTCACTTGACATCTTGTCCATCTCGTCATGTAGAAGATTGATGCTGTCAGCTAGTTGATTCAACTTTTTGTTGGTCACTTCTTTCTTCCTGACCTGCTTGACAGCTTTGACAATCTTGGTTTTAGCCCAGGATATCCAAGATTCAGTTGGTTTCTTCACAGATTTAGATGTGGATCTGGTTGTGCCTTTGGATGGTGGAGGTGAAGAGTGAGAAGACGAGTCTGATGATGATGAGACATGAGGAGACTCAGGGTCCTTTGGTGGCTCAGAGGTTTCTTCTTTGGAGCGTTCTGGACTATCGAGAAGAAAATCATCATAATCAACTTCGTCATCTTGTCCAGATTTAGCCTTTTCTTCCGCCTTAATCCTGGCTTCTTCATCTGCTTTAGCTTGAGCTTTTTATCAGAGATTTTCTCAGACTTCTCTCTTTCTGGTTCCTCCAAATCATATTTGATAGAGTCCTCAAGCTGCCTTTGTTGTTGCTCAAGAGTGGTGGCACATGTTCCCTTATCGGGTTGATTAACCGCATCAGGAATTGGTGTAGATTGGACTCCACCACTTGACCCTCCGGGTCCACGCATTTGTTGCTGTTCGAACTCTGTGGCAAGATGCTTGAGTCTGAGGTTCTTCAACTTCTTCTGATAGTCTCTTTCCTCATCAAATGGCTCTTCATCTGAGCTTTCTTTTTCATGTTCAAGCACTGGAGTTTTCCCTTTACCTTTATCAGCTTTTGGACTGGGAGGTTTTGCTACTATTTGAGTGTCATCGATTGGAGTTTCAGAGTAGATGACCTCTTCGTCTGATTTAGTATCCTCAGAGCTTTCATCCATTAGCTTTTGTTGAGGTTCAGGCTTGGGAATTGGAATGGCTTCTTTAGAGGGAATATTCCTTTTGAGAACATGTGTCCTCTTAGGAAACTTTCTCTGACTCTCAGTGCTCGTAATGCTTCCTGCACTGCCTCTCGTGGTTTTCCTAGTAGGTGTACCAGAGGACTTTTCATCAAGAAAACCTACTTTGCCTTCATCAACCGCTACCAGATACCTTTTGTATGAATAAAGTTGTTTGACCGCATCAGTAAGAAGGTGATCTGGCAACACTGCCCCTTGTTTCTTTGTTGTTGATTCCTTAAATCTGACTGTGAGTGTAGGTTCATACAACGCGGAGTGATTGTTGGGGTCATTGAGTCTCAAGGGAATATCAAGATTATACCCTAGAGCTCTTTGGATCAACAGTTTGGTATACCTGATATATGGGATCTTGGTGCCAAGCTTTTTGAGGAAAGACATCATGTCGTCCCATATCAGAGCCTCAACTTCAATGTGTTTCATGTTGACCAAAGCCCAAAAGATCTGTAGTTCCATGAGCTTGGGATGCTCATAACCACTATCACGTCCAGAAATGGATTTGGCAATCATAATGTAGAGGGTTCTCCATGGCTGGGGAATATTCTTAAGATCCATGGATGAATGCTTTGTGATTACTCTTGTAGCTTCGTCATAGCCAATGTCGACCATGAATTGTAGAACGACCTCTTCAGTTGGTGTGGCATTGTATTCAGTTGGCTTGATGATAGGAATAAAAAGAATAGCCCTTAAATCTGTTGGTGTGATGGTGACTTGTCTGTCGTTGAGCGTCACCGTCACAATATTTTGACCTTTGATCTTTCGCATTGTATGCCAGAATTGGTGAATGTAGATCTCCGGCACTGTAGCAGAGTTGGTGAGCATGTTCTGATAAGGGTGATTCTTCAGAATATCCACTGCAATCTCACATGAAGACTCTGAACAGGTGAAACTATCAAAATCAACTCTAAGGTTGTTCTTTCCGATCTTTATTGGGTAACCATGAATTAAGATATCTTCAACAGTGAGAACATTTGGTGCTTCCACATTTTGCATTTGAGCGCCCATGTCGTGATTTGAAAGATATTTAGCCAAAAGAACCAACATATCGAAAGACATTACGTTAGTCAACAGTTGATTTTATTGTCTATTTATTGAATGTGATATGTCGATGATTGTTACGAGTTCAATGTCACTTGTTAGTCCAATAGTCCAAAGACGTCGTGATAAGTTTCGTGAGTTGATTAACTTTGAGTTTTAAAGTCCAAGTTTTCACTTATTTTTCACAACTTATTAAACATTTAAGCTTATTAGTGACATTTTGGTTTCGTGGCGTTATGATTTATTTATTTACAAGTTTGCACGTGTAACAATTCATAATTTAGGTTAAAACTAGGCTTAGGCGTAGGTTTTGCAAGCTTATGCGCAAACAGGAGTGGTTATACGCGTAAACATAAGCTTATGCGTAGGATCTTGACTTACGCGTAAGAAATATTACGCGTTGGGCCTTAGGCGTAAAGCTTACGCGTAAGCGTATATAGAACCTTACGCGTAAGGCTTACTCGTAAGAGTGAACCTTATGCGTAGAGGTTACTGTTTACGCATATCCTTCACAGGATACGCGTAGTCCCCATTATAGAACCTTACGCGTAAAGGTTACGCGTAAGATTTCTCTTACGCATAACATTCTACGCGTAAGGTGATCCTTATGCGTAGATGTTCAAGTAACCTTGATTCTTAATTATTCACGCGTAGAAACCTGAAATAAATTCACCACATCACCAATATTAACACATATATTCATTCCTTTTCAGATCTAAGCATGAACACTATTTAAGCAGTTATGCGTAGAAACTCAATTACGCGTAGAGTTTAAACCCTAAAGTTCAATTCCTACGAATAAGATTTCTAGCCATAGGAATAACACCAAACAGTTTTTGGGATATCTTAGAGGTCTAATGAAGTGTTCTGTACAAGTTTTAACATCAAAAATGCTATGAATCAAAAGTACCCAAAACGTATGAACTTAAACCCTAAAATTTAATTCTTTCACAATTGATGTTTCTGGGCAAGTTATGAGTATGGATATGATCAATTCAACTTATATAAAACCTCTCTTAACCATCTAATTAACCTAAAACACACACACATGAAAATACCCAATTCACGCATAAACCCTAATTTTTCAAAATCAATCAATTTGTGTTTCTGGGTGAGTATTGATGATAGAAATGGAATCATTGTGATAAGATAAACGTTTTGACACTACCATTTTAACCAAAAACACTCAACCTTGATTATGTGTTCATACGCTTATGCGTAGAACACAAAATCACTCCTAGATTAACTTCTAGCCGTTAGTTTTCAAAACGACTCAAAACCATTGCTTATAATCATGTTAAAAACGTAACAACACTTACAAAATAATGATCAGAAACACGGATTAGCAGGTGGATTTTTATGCGTAGGATATGGGTAGATGAGAAATAAATGAGGTGAGTTAATGTTTGTGAAAAAGGTTAGGTGAAGTATTTTGTTAGAAAATACTTTGAGATTTTGACACATTTAGTCCCTCCACCTTTAACATTTACATCCAACGTCCATAACTTCCATTTTGGTTACCAAGCGAAAGATATTTGGAAAGAAGCTTGATGACACTCCCCCTTGACTTAATAAATAAAGAAATTTTATAAATTTGAGTCCAAGGAGTGTCAGTAAACCATAAATGTGACCACCATAATCAAAGAAACAACCGGGATGAGGTAACATGCAAGTACAAGGTTTTATGAAACCGAAAAAATATTTGCTTTCTCCCCCTCAACACTTGACCGATAAAATACTGAATTTTGAAAGATTAAAGTGTTGACGGAAGATTTGTACTTGCCATGTTAAAAGAAATATAGATAGAAGAATATTTTTATGTTTTATCAGATTTTATAATTTTGTATTTTGTTTTTGAAAATATTTACAAAGGAGGTTTTGGTGTTTGACTGGTTTTAAGAATGTTTTAAAAGTTCATCCAGTTCCTCTAGAGTCAAACACCGCATACCAATCCGGTGGACCAACTCATTAAACCTAGCAGGAGCTAAGGCTTTGGTGAGAAGATCTGCCAGTTGGTATTCAGTACCCAAAAAGTATAATTCAACAGTACCCTTTTCCACGTACTCCTTGATGAAATGATATCGAAGATTGATGTGCTTAGATTTGGAATGTTGAACAGAGTTGCACGAGATAGCAATAGCACTCCGATTGTCGCAGTACATCGGGATTCTGTCAAATACGTAACCATAGTCTTTGAGTTGTGTTCTCATCCAAATGACTTGAGCACAACACGCCGACATGGCTACATATTCTGCTTCGGTTGAGGACAGCGATGTACAATCCTGCTTCTTCGATTGCCATGACACCAGTTTATCACCAAGAAATTGTAATGCGCCTGAAGTACTTTTCCGTGAATCTAAGCATCCTGCGTGATCAGCGTCTGAAAAAGCTATTAGTTCAAAACCATAATCCTTCGGATACCAGATCCCCAAGTTAATGGTTCCCTTGATGTATCGGAGGATTCTTTTAGCCTCGGAGAGGTGGGTTTCAGTTGGTCTCGACTGATAACGGGAGCAAAGATATACGGCAAAAGCAATATCAGGCATGCTAGCTGTTAGATAGATGAAAGACCCAATGATACTACGGTATTTGGTAGGGTCCACCAATTTCCCATGTAAATCAGCGTCTAGTTTCTTGGTATGAGCCATTGGTGTGGCATAGGTGTCACAGTTTTGCATTCCAAATTTGTTTAGAAGTTCAAGGGCATATTTGGACTGACTCAAGAAAATACCACGGGGTGATTGATGAACTTGCATTCCGAAAAAGAATGTGAGTTCACCCATCATTGACATTTCAAAATGTTTTGTCATTAGTTTTGCAAAAGCATTTGAGTATTTTAAATGTGTTGACCCAAAAATGATGTCATCCACATAGATTTGAACGATTAAGATGTGAGCCCCGTGATATTGTATGAAAAGTGTAGGATCGACTGAACCTTTGGTGAAATTATTGGCAATGAGGAAGGATGATAACTTATCGTACCACGCCCGAGGAGCTTGTTTGAGTCTGGATCAACGAATCCTTCTGGCTGGCTGACATAGACTATTTCTTTCAGTTGACCATTCAGAAAAGCAGTTTTAACGTCCATCTGAAAGACCGTTATATTCATATGAGCCGTGAACGACATAAATATTCTAATAGCCTTAAGACGAGCAACCAGAGCGAATGATTCTTCAAAGTCAATGCCCTCTTCCTGTTTATAACCCTTAGCCACCAGACGTGACTTATTTATGATTACGTTCCCTTTAGCATCCAATTTGTTTTTCCAAATCCATTTGAGACCAATGACGTAGACCCCTGTTGGTCTTTCAACCAGTTCCCATACTTCAAGACGTTTAAACTGATTGAGTTCTTCCTGCATAGATTCAATCCAGTTGTCTTTGGTCATTGCGTCTTTAATGTTTTTAGGTTCAGATTGGCAGACAGTGAGTGCATAAATGTAATGTTCACCCTTTGTGTGAAGACGTTGTCTCGTTACGACTCGTTGATTCGGGTTACCAATAATATTCTCTAGAGGATGGTATTTTGTCCAACGATGTGTGGAAGGTTGATGTTGATATACATTCTGCAGATTGGGAGGATTCAAATGGCTTGTAGATGATTCCGCAACATCTGGTGCAGTAGTTTCATTAGCAAACGGGTTGAAGAACGCATTTGGATCAAAATCTGCAGGTGGGGGTACTTCATTGTTCAGAACATCATTAGCTGGTTCAGTGTCGTTGGAAGCAGTTTGTTCAACTGTTGTTGTAGAGTCAACTGGTGGTGCTTCTTCAACCGTAGTTGTTGTAGCAGGTGTATCAGATATTGGAATATGATCAGGTTGAGCAACGGAAACATTGGATACACCTGGAGCACGTTCATCAATATCATCACTAAACAGTGGAGCAAATAGCTTTTCCATTTGTTGATGAGTAAGCTGGGGGCTTGGTTCAGCTGATGATGGGGTTTGAGGGAAGTTTAAACGGTTATGACCGGGTTCCAAGCTGTTATGCTCAGAAGCCATTTCTGTAAGCTCATCGAAATTTGCATGAATCGTTTCCATAACCTGCTTTGTACGACGATTCCAGATCCGGTAACCTTTAGAATTATCACAGTATCCAATAAAGACTCCAATTTCAGCTTTGGCTTTGAGCTTTCCAAAGTCATCACGATCATTATTCGGATAGCAAAGGGATCCAAAGACATGAAAGTGTTTGAGATTCGGTTTTCTATTGTGGATAAGCTCAAAAGGTATTTTGTTGTGGCGTTTAGTAATCATTGAGCGATTTTGAGTGTAGCATGCAGTTGATACAGCTTCAGCCCACAAGTAATCTGGAAGTTTAACATTGATTAACATTGTTCTTGCAGCTTCCACTAACGTACGGTTCCGTCTTTCAACAACTCCGTTTTGTTCGGGTGTGCATGCAATAGATGTTTGATGCTCAATTCCCACTTTCTCATAGAATTCCCGAAGAGTTTGATTCACAAATTCAGTTCCTTTGTCTGTTCGAATTTGTCTGACGATGTTCCGGAGCTGAACTTGAATTTTCGTGAGAAAGGTGATGATCATCTGTGGAGCTTGATCTTTACTTTGAAGAAAATAAACCCAAGTCCATCTGGATTAGTCATCTACAATTACCAAGATGTAGCGTTTGCCATTGATCGTCTGCACGCGCATCGGACCACACAAATCCATGTGAAGAAGATGAATCACATGCTGAGAGTTGTGTTTCACCTTTGAAGGAAAATGAGCACGAGTGCTTTTCCCTTGTTCATAAGCTGAGCAAAGGTGATCTTTAGAATACCGGAATCTCGGGAGACCTTCAACTAGTTTGTATCGAGCAAGGTTGGTTATGGTTTGAAAGTTTAAATGTGAGAGACGACGGTGCCATAGCCAAGATTTTGTTGATGTTGCTTTGGAAAAGAGACAGATGGGAGATGAAGCAATCATGTCTTGCATTGAGATTGTGTATAAACTTGAGTTGCGGGTGCCAGACATAAGATCGTTTCCTTGTAGATCACGAATGAAACAAGTTTTCTCCCGAAAAGCAACTTCCAAATCTCCATCACAGAACTGACCTACTGAGAAGAGATTGTGACCGAGACCTTCCACATAATAAACCCTGATAATTTCGATGTTGCCATAGATGTAATCTCCGTAGCCCATGATAGCTGCGAAGTGATCATTCCCGAATCTGACAGTGCCAATGAACTTTGCAACAAAGTTTGATAACAGTTTGAGATTGCCTGTCATGTGTCGGGAACATCTGCTATCAACAATCCAAAGGATGATCTGTATCACCTGCATTACACACAGACGACACAGATGGAATAGAAGTAGATGTGGAACCCGAATAGTTAGAGGGTTCCGAAGCAGTTATAGTAGAAACACACATATCAATGATTTTGGGTATCCATTTAAATCCTAGTGTATTATGTATCCATTTCTGCCATCTCCAACTTCTCTTTGCTTTAGTCTTAGTGAATGCACTAGGTGGTACTATGTTCCTTGGAGGTGATAATGGAGCTACAAGGACATCAATGCGTTTCTTAGAATCTAAAGAGGGCGGTTTACTAAGCACAGACTTAGAAGCATTAGTGGGCCTAGAGGTATTCCGTTTCTTAGGATTCCGTAAACGAGATAAGATAGCTTTAGCAACACATTTATCATGACAATAAGAAAGCATACTTTTACGACATATAACACAAGAAGCTTCAGACTGAATATCAAAAGTACTTAAAGGTTCAGCATTCGTTACATCACTTTTTCCATTATATTTGTCAGACGCAATATCTAAAGTGGGTGCAACTTGGGTCTTATTCAAAATCCTAGGGTGTTCTTCTACTTCAGCATTCTTTATTGTTCTTTTCTTAGGTCGCAACTTCCTATTCTTCCTTGTATTGATCTTAGGCTGTGAAGTGCGGACGTTGGGAAAAGAGGCAACTATTCCTGTTTCAGTAGAGGGAAGCACATTAGTATCTTGTGATTTGTCAGTAGGCATTCTAGTGTCACTTTTTCTAAGTGTTACAGGTGCAAGTTTCTTAATGTTGCTAAGCTGAACTTGTTCATACTTTCCTAACTTCTCCTTTAACTCAATGATAGTATGTAACAGATCTTGATTTTCAGAACGAAGATTTCCAGAAAAATTCATTACTTCTTTAGTGTGTGCAAGATAATGATCAAGTTCGTTTGATGCTTCATCACGAGTCTGTTTGAGTAAATCAAATATGACACCATATTCCTTTTTAACTTTTGTAAGTTCTTGTTCATATTTTGAAATTTGACATTTTAAAGACGCATTTTGATCATCCAGTTGCTCAAATTTTGGATTAAAAGTTTTGGATTGCAACTGGTTGATTTTGTTTTGCAAAGCAAGTTCACTATTTTGACAATCTTTTTGACACCATTGAAGACGACTTTTTGCATTTGAAAGCTCGTTTAACAGTCGTTCATTTTCAACTTTTAAAGATTCGATCTGAGGCACATTATCAGTATTCTCAACAATTTCAACAGAATCAACAGAATCAGCAGAGATATAATTAAATGCATATGACAAAGAATGCAATAACACAACATTATGGATATCAGCACAGATAACATCTTCCAAGAGTCGATCAACATCTTTTCGTAACATCTTATTTTTACGTTTTGTATTTGAAATCGATGTTTCTGTTTTCTCGAAAACGATTTTCATCAATCCAAGTTCCTTATGAAATTCCCTTTCCCAATACAATGCACAATTTTTCAAAAGTTTGACATGGGGTAAAAAAATTTTTTGAAAAATATCTCTTTGTTCTCGCGCCTGAGGCGATTGAAAATGTTCAACTTTTATTTCAGAATGAAATTCAATCTCACGTTCTAAAAGTTTGATGTCAGAAGTGAAAATGTCAAAATATCTAAGAATGTGACGATTTTCGGGTTTTGAATTTACTTCACTGAGTGAAGGTAAAGGACCATAAATTTGTGCATAGTTTGGTTGGGGAGCAACATTAGAAGACTCAGACATAGGTGTGATAATCCTAGGTGTGTTAGAAGAATCCTTTTGTGTGACGAAAGTGACGGCTTTTGAATAGTTAAATGGTTTGTTATAAACAACATTTTCTAATTTTGATCGACTCTTGTCTTCTGCATCTAATTCCTCTTGAAGATGATATTCAACAACACTCATAACAGAATCATCAATTTTGTATTATGCACTGGAAACTTCAGGATTTGGTTTGAATGCTTTGTTTGAAAGCTTTGGTTTGTAATCAGCAAGATTCGGTCCATATCCATTTGGATTGGGTTTTAAAGTAAACTTTTGAATAGTTGTGATTGACTCACCATGTTTATGAAAAACATTTCGAAACTCTTTGAGTTTGTTTTGTAAGCCGAAAATTTCTTCAAGATAGTCATCTATTCATTTCGTTGAATGCTTTTTGTACGCAGAGAACTGTTTTTGACAAGTTAACAACTCAGCCTTGGCTTTTTGAGTTTCCAAAGTAAGCCCGTTAAGTTGTTTTTATGATCATGTTTCAGTTGTTCTATTTGAGACAACAAAGCATTCTTCGATGCGGCTAGATCACGTATCTGTCGTTCTAACGATTTTTTGTTTTGGTGTGATTTAGCAAAAGCGACTTCAAAACCTTGTTCACGTTTTTCTTGAGTTTTGAAAAAATTGAGTTGCCTTTTTAAGCATTCAATATCCCTTGTTAACAGTGCATTTTCACTGTGT
Source organism: Chrysanthemum seticuspe (assembly GCA_019973895.1). Lineage (NCBI taxonomy): Eukaryota > Viridiplantae > Streptophyta > Magnoliopsida > Asterales > Asteraceae > Chrysanthemum > Chrysanthemum seticuspe. The sequence goes on along the minus strand of BPTQ01000003.1, from coordinate 147,990,635 downwards.
AATTTCTGATTTAGTGCACAACATTCTTCCATTCGGGATTGTTGGTCTTTAAGTAAGAGATCAACATCTGGATTAGGCAAAGGTTCAGCGTGTTCAACCGTGAGTCACAACATGATCACTATTTAGATCCTCAAGTATGACCACGGAGTCAATTTGAGTATCAAAGGTAACCATAAGGTCATATTGATCATCAAATGTAACTACGGGGTCTAGATGAGAATCGTCAGAATGAGATGTAGACGGCTCATGTTGAACATTCTGAGCCTCGTCGGATTCAGATGTTGGCTGAGATATTAGATCAATGATGAATATGGTTTGTTCGGGTACTTGAGACAAGCCATCAGTGTCATACACTGGGCCTGTGTCACTCATGTGGAGAGCTTGCATTTGTGCCATCAACATCATTGCTGCATTAGCTTGCAAGTCCTCCATATCATCATCTGAGTCTGCATCTGCCATAAAGCTCTGTTCTTTGTTTGTGAGGGTTCCACCAGCTTCATCCTTAAGAGCCAAAAGTAAAGCTTCCTTGTGATAAGCACTGCCTCTAGTCCTCGGCTTTGGGCATGCATTAGCTAGGTGACCCTTCTCATTACAGTTGTAGCAACGAAGACCATTTATCCCATTCTGAGCATTCCCCTGTTCAACCACTTGAGCTCTCTGTTGTTGTGGAGCACCCATGTTATTCCTTCCCATAGCATTAAACCCTTGACCACCTCCCATCTGACGACCATAACCACGATTCTGAACTTCAACACGTCCATTGTTCACAACAGCCTGATTCCTTGTGTTTGATGAGGAACGAATGCGATTGTTGGATTTGTTTGTATACCGGCCTAAGGCTTTAGCAATCATAACAATCCTTGTTGCAATGCATCGAAAGCATCGGAGTCCTCATTAGCTTCACTGTAAAGTGCTTGATCATTGTTGTTGTTGTATGGAACCAATTGAGTTTGTTGAGATTGTTGTTGTGACGGATCATATGGTGTAATTGTTGCAGTTGGTTGAGGAGCGGGTTGAGGAGGATAACTAGTTTGAGCCCACAAAGAAAGTTGTTGATTATCCGGAAGTGACGGTGGAGCCGGGAGTCTACGGATAGCCCTTTCTTTGTCAACTTCTTTTTGGTGAGTCTTCAAATAGTCGTACAACAATCCGTATGTAGCATGATGAAGATTCTTAGCTTGATAGATGAAAATGACATACTTCTCCCAATCAGGACCAAGACTACTTAGGAACTTAGTATTGGCTGCAATTCTTAGCATGGTGATGTTGTGTTTTTCCAAATCATTGATGATGTCTGAGAATCGATGATGATAAGACTCTAATGTCTCTCCTGGTTCAATCATAAAGTGTTCATAGGCCAAGTAAATTTTGGATTCCATATCCTCTTGATTGAGTTCAGTTCCTTCCATGAGAAGATGAATATGTTCCCACATTGCTTTTGCCGTCTTTTGAGCATCAACAGTTCGAAGGATTGGATTGGGTAATCCTAAAAGGATATATTGCATTGCTAGCTCATCAGCTTCGAAATGTAGAAGTTCATCACCAGAAAGGTCAGTAACAGTTGCAATGTTTGTGAGATCATCTCTTGGTGGAATAGCATTAGGATCTCCGGGTGTAACGACAATAGGCATCTTAAATGGACCTTCCAATACAAACTTTTTTAAGAACTTTCCATGTGGCTTCTTTAGATCACAAAACCTAAAGAACCTAATTACCCATTGATCATAGTTTCCGGGAGTGAGCATTGGAGGTCTATCAAGTGATCCTGCCTCATGAATGGATTGCTGGCTACTTAAAGCTTCACACATATTTGCAAACCAAGATGGTTCCTTCATAGTATTCCTGGATGGATGTTGATTGTAAACATTTGTGTAAGGTTGTACTTGAAGACTAGGTGGTGGTTGAACCATTTGTGGTTGAATTGCTCCTAGTTGTGGATAATGTTGTTGATTAAATTGTTGTTGATTAATTTTGTTGTTGTTGATTGAATTGTTGATGTTGTGGACTAAGTTGTTGTTGTTGTTGTTGATTATACGTGTAAGGAAAGTAGTTAGATTATGGAGGTTGAGACATGTTGAAAAATTGTGTTGTAAAATGGATCTTTGTAGTCGAATGAAACGTTGTTGATGAAGTGTTCTTAGGCGTAGAAACCAAGTTTAGGCAAAGTAATGCTTGGACGTAAAAACACCAAACTTACGCGTAAAAGCAATAGTTACGCGTAGGATTAGCTTACGCGTAAGAATTGAGAAACACTAAAATTAGGCGTAAATTGAAAGTTAGACGTAGAAAACTTATGCGTAGGATTAGCTTATGCGTAAGACAAGGCTTAGGCGTAAGAAAAATCTTAGGCGTAAAGAGTTCTACGCATAAGTTTGAGCTTATGCGTAAAATTAGGGTTTTGCCCAAAAATCCTTTACACTAATCTCAGTGTAAAAGATATCCAAAGTCGAAGTGTTTTCAGGCTTATCCAAGCAAGAAAACACAGAGTAAACCAAGAAAACTGAAGATCAAGCCACGAATTTCTTACGCGTAACTCTAGGGTTTTGTTACGCGTAAAACTTAACCAAAACGGATTTTTTGCCCAAAGTGATTCTAAACCAGATTTTTGTGATGAAACAGCTTCAATATCACCAAAATAACACAAAAGTGTGAAACTTGATGATCCAAAGCTTATAAACACCTAACGCGTAGAAATGAACACACGTATAAAACCAAGCTTAAAAACAATTAATTACACGTAAAGGTTGAAACTTTTTGCCAAAAACTGAAATTTTAACACCTAAAAACTTTGAAAGTACAAGAATCTTGGATTGTAAAGTGTAAAAAATGAGTTGTTAAGCGTGTAAAAGTTTGTAGACCGAGACTTACGCGTAAAACCAAAAAACTTCAAAAAAAAACCTTTTCACCCAACTATTTGGCGATTGATACCACTGTTAGGTTCCCATATTTGTAACACAAGCCTCAATATGAAAGAAAGAAAGATAAGATGATCAGATGAACAAACATACACACACACACGTATGAAATGTAGAAGAGTTATGCGTAGAGTAAATGTGTGAATTGAACAACCAACCCTCAAGTGAGGGTTTACAAGGATTATTTATAGGGCAAGGAGCTAGGTCAACACTACTAGCATCTTTCCCTTCTTATGGGCTTGGGCCAAGGCTCATGGGCTTTCTACATAAGCCTTGGCATGATAAATAACATAAAAGCCATAATTAAGCTAACTATTACATATTAATTACTAACACTTGAATTCTAGTTTAGGAGTGATTCCAACACATCATATAGGGGGTGTTTGGGTAAAAATCACGTTTGCATAAATGATGTTTGCAAAACCACGTTTTCAAAAAGTAAGTCCCTACCTCCGATTTCAAAACCACGTTTTAAAGGCAAATTTAATGATAATCACGTTTGCAACCAAACACCAAAACTTGATTATTCACGTTTTGAAAACGTGATAATCAAATAATCACGTTTTCAAAGGGTTGCCAAACACCCCCATAACATCTTGACATGTGACGCAATAGATAAGAAGTACAAACACATATTTTATAACTACAAACAATAAAAGCATCCATTAGTTGAAAATAATTACCAATATTAGCATTCAAATCTACACAACACTGTTTCAAATGATTAACAGACGAAATCATCTTAAGAAAATTGTTAAAAAGCTGAAATTTATATCCACCAATTAAAAAGTCAACGCCACAGTCAACACCAGAAATTGTTGACGGCAAAAAGATGACGGAGATGACAGTTAATAACCGGCGAGATGAAGAAGAGGTGGTTGGTGTGTGTGTGTTTGTTTGTGTCCGGTTATGTGTGCGTTTGGTTTACAGAGAGGAGAGAAGAGTGATATTTTTTTTGGGTGGGAAGCAAATGATAATGATACACTTAGACCCCTCTAATTTTTGGCCGAAAATTACAAAAATGTCATTCCGCCCAAATTGATATTAAGATGAGATTAACTTGATCCTACGGTCCAGATCTCTTCTCGCGTTCTCACAAAAAATAGACTTCTCATTTGAACGCTTGTCTATATATATATATAAGGGTTATTTTCAGAACCAAATAAAATGCGAGAACTGCGAGAACTGGCATCAACCAATCAAATTTTTATGAATATTAATTTTTGTTATTTAATTCAAAAAGGGTATAATGGTAAAATTACTTTTTTATTTTCTTTTTGAATTTTTTTTAGTAAAAACGTTTTTTAAACTCCTAATTTTTTTTTTTTTTTTTTTTTTTTTTTTTTTTTTTTTTTTTTTTTGCATTAGACTTATTTAAAACTGCAGTATGTGCACATGTGTTTTTGTAAAAAATAAGGTTAACTATTAACTACATTATGACAATTTTATTTTTCGTTTATGCATAAGTATTTTGTATATGCACATGAATCTTTAAGAAATATTACATAAATATATATACAAGAAATTAAACTTTTACAATAGAAATAAAACTCTATTGATATGATATTCAACTTTAGTACAAACATCATTATGTTTACACTTGTATTCAGATTTGTTACAAATGTATGAATCATGCACATGTGCATAATCTAATGTCTTTAACAGTTGGTCCATCTTTTTGGCGTGCACATGTATTCCTCAACTGGTTCAAACACACATAAAATCTGCACATGTGTTTTTAATCTTTGTGCACATGTAATTTTATCGTATCGCTCATCTTAACTTATATAAGTCTATGCCAGCATCCACAGCGTCGAGTAACCTGCCAGAATCAATTATAAGTTTTGGTTAGTTGAACAAGTAGTCTTAGTATATGCATAATCTAACAAAACACATATGTCCACTTACTCGTAAGCTATACTTGGTAAATAAACTAGCATAACACATATGCACACTTACTTATAGGTTATTCTTTGATAAAGTAACAATTATCATATACATGTATGCACAAATAATAACAACGTGTTCTTTTAGAACTATAAAAACACGTGTGCACAGAAGATCGGATCTAAAAACATATATGCATTTTCAATAAATATAAACTACGAAACTTAAAAAACACATATGCACAGAAGATATCAAATTCACTATAAACCGTAAAAACACATATGCACTCTCAATAACAATATGCATACTCATTTTATTCATTTTGCACCAGCCATAAACACATATGCATTTCAAGAGCTATACTTTTTTATAAAAAGAAAACAACAACAACTACTGTATTGAGGACCGATTGAGTAAGAAAATGTGTTCACCTTATTTATTTTTTGAATATTACTATTACAAGTACTAGAAATAGATCTTCTCCCATTACGAAGCTAGATACCACGATATAAAACAACAAATTCATTGACAAAATACATATCCCTTCCCCTACAAGACTGAGTTAGATGTATGTACTTACAGGATGCATCAGCAAAACAGCTGCAGAAAGATGGTGGTTGTGGAGGTCTCAACGACCTTGCAACTAACCAGATAAATTCACCCCAACATCTGGTTACACTTCCTCTTTTCAATGGCTAGATCTGCTCTAGAACAACACATCTTTACCTTAAAACTTTACAAAAATACTGAAGCTACTAAGCCAGTAAAACCAGTGCAAGAGACTGGTTTATTGGATTTTTTTGTTACTGATTCTTATCAGCTACTTGAGCTTCTACACTAACTTTGTTATCTTATAACTACCAGTTCATTATTTGTAATAATACCAAATACAAAATTGTTATTCATTTGCATTTGAAGATATGTTTATTTGGTTGTGAATATGACCCAATAGGAGATATCTGCCTTTGTATTTTATGTAGATGCTATCCTCTTGTGTTTGTGTGAGTTTAATGGGTGAGATAATGGAAGAACAAAAAAAACATTTTGACAGCAAAAAAGAAACACCAAATCACCCTGTTATGACAGCGAAAAACCCATTCAAACAATTTTTTTTAATCATAATACAGCAGCCAAACGGCCTGTTTTGACGTCATAAGACAGTAACCAGACAACATGTTTCTATGACTTGACATAAAAAAAAGCAACCAAGCATGCCCTTTTGACAGGAACAAGTGCAAGCAAACCGCCATGTTTTTTTTCTAAAAAAAATCAACAATCAAACAACTCGTTTTGATAGCAGAAATCACCAATGAAACAATCTTAACCTTTTGAAAGAACACATTAACAATTAAAGGTTTTAAAAGGTTACTAATAATTAAATAATTCAATCATTGATCTTCATCTTATCTTTTCAAAAGCAGAATACATACCGCACACAACCATTTAAAAAAACCCAATTACAATCACTATTTCTTTAACCGTTCCACAAAGAAAACCATTCAATAAAAAAAGCACAAATTATCTGCTGCTGGGATTGTTCATGTGTGTCTTCTAGGTATTGAATTGATAAAGTAATCATCAGTTAATGCCTATCCCAAACATTCGAATTTCTTTTTTGTTTATATGTTAAATTAACGATCGATTTTGTTCCGAATTCTGAGCCCTGTGCAGGAGTGAACAAGTCTCTTCCAAATTCTGAGCCTTGAACGTCACCGCGATCAGAGTAACTACAGGTGGTAGCATAATCAATACTACTAATTAGATAATGTTGTTCAAAATTTTTATTTTATATGCACTTTCAAGGTAGCATGTAAAATTGTGTTGATCGAATTCAGATGTCAACTTACCATCTTTTTTCGTGATGTCGTGTCTTAATATTAAAATGCTTTTTTAACTTCTATTCTTATGTTAACAATTTTTTATTTTTTTTTGTCAAAAACACCTGAATACATACGTTTTGTTCCTGTGATAATATGCACATTTCTAAAACACATGTCACTGCCAATGGTTTGGGAACGTATGGTTTCGTTGGCGTAAAATGGTTGTGTCATTCTGATAAGAAGTTGCGGCAGCTGAAATATGATGATCTTTTAACAATATGTATTTCTTAAAGTGGTAGCTTCGCCCTGACTGCCGGAGCCGCTCGAGGTGAGGGTCCTTTTTTTGACATTTTTTTGCTATATTCTTCATAAGTAATCTCGAGATTTCTTTAATATATTACGGTTTTGTTCTGACTTATTTAGCATGACATGTATATTAATTATATAAATAGAAATTTCATTAATTGGTCCATTGGAAGCTCTTCTTCTAACAAAAAGATGTGATGAAACATGGCCTAGCATTGCAGATTAGAAGGTATGAATAAGAGGGAAAAAACATTGGACGTGCAAGTGTGACAATTTTGTTCAATTCGTTATCTGTTGAGGTTTTTGGATTTCACTTGCTACACTATTTATGATCGTCTTATGTTTTGTTTATAAAGAAACTGAATACTAAGGACATTTGGTTTATTGTTTTTGTATGTTGTTTATATATACAAGTCAATGGTCCTTTAACGTTGGTTGTATATAGAAATTTGACATAAACAATTGAAGGACATGTTAATTTTGTTCCAGGTCGAAGCCAAACTGTTGGAATCTACTCATAGTAGGCCTCTTCTGTTAATGCTCAGGCGCAACATACGACTGAGGGTAAGGATATAGACATATATTTTAGGCAATGGCCTGGCCTGATCATAATTTTTTTAATTATTTTACTTAATAAATTCTTATGCTCTTATACAGATCCGACTCCCGAGTATATCAATCTAGGTGACCGTAATCAAATATGTGAGCATGCGGTGTTCTTTTTGGGTATGACGAGGGGTTGCGCAGTCATTTCAAAGGTCGTGCAACTCCAGTGGTGATTCATTAGCCGAATGCGCCAAAATTGATAAGTCCTCCAAGCAGTTGTTGTTGTAGGAATTAATTGTACGCGTCCTAGAATTATTGGAGGTCTAATACAGGTTTGTGTTTATGTATATATATCTTCTTAGTTTTGTTGTCTTTTTGATACCTTCGATCAGTGTCCTCTATCTTGTAGTGATAGAAGTAGAAGTTATACGGAGTATATAAGAGTCAACTAAGAATAACTCTTGAAAAAATAAAATCATTTAAAGATACTTCTTGTAATGATAATAGATGTCTTAATATTACATTGAATACTTTGGTCTACCTGTATTGGTATTATACGAGCTATGGAACACATATAGTATTATTAGGAGACAAATATTAGCTTTATAGAAAATGCATATTAAGGAAACAATTTAGGCTAACAAGAACACATGTGGTTTAATTGAGAACGAAAGTATGTCTCTTTTTCTCAATGACCATCTGTTAAAACTCTCTGCATTTTTTTCTTATTAGTGTTTCTTCAGGTGTACCAAGCTCCACTCGAATCTTTAGCTTTGAAATTAGAAGAGGAGAACCATACATTAATGAAAGCCAAGGTACTCTCTTGCATTTTCCTCTTTAAATAACAAGTTAAAATGGTAAATTTGGTATGAGTCACTTGGTCAGGTCAGGTTGACCTAAAACCGTCTGATATACAATTTGTTTTAAGATAATACAGATTATAGAAGTATTACTATAAAGCCATCACGTTAGTCGTATGTATTGAAGAAGCATTTTGGATTATTTTCAACCCACTCATCCCCCATTCAAAATAAGCCATTTTTTGCAAAAAAAAAAAAAAAAAAAAAAAAAAAAAAAAAAAATTATTTCACACATTTGACCCGTTACTAACTTTATCAGCCTATTGATAATTGAATAGGAAAAATTGATATCTAAACTTATAGGTATCAATAAAGAAGAGCAATCAGATAAATGTCGAATATTGTAACCAAGCAGCGTCTATAAAATACCTTTTCAAGTACATAAATAAGGGACCAGACAGAGCAACAGTGGCACTTGAAGACGAAGATGTTGATGAAATAAAAGATTACTACGACTGCAGATACCTGATAACATCAAATAGTCTTGAATATTAAGTGTCAATTTCCCCCGATAATGCTCGTTATTTATATCATTTATATGGATTTACGCTTGTTTTCCATTGTTTTCCACTTTCAGGTAAATTACGAGCATTGGAGCTAAAGAGACGCGAAAACTGGAAACATATCTAAAGATTTATCACAGTATGCTATTTTGAAGAAGTTACGGCGTAACTCATCTCTCACATTACGCCGTAACTATTGCGTGACTCAGTATGCCAACTTATCAGAAGGTTACGGCGTAACTCCTCCCAAAGGTTACGACGTAACTACATTAGGTCAAAAGAGGTTCCACGCCGCTGATACTTATGCCGTAACTACTGCATCTCTTACGACGTAACCGAGTTTATTGAAAACTACGGCATAACCACTCATTAGGTTACGCCTTAACCAGCAGATCTAGTGCATTTTACAAAGAAATAGAAGGTTACGGCGTAACTCCTATATTGGTTACGCCGTAACCCAGATCTGGCATATAAATACCCCATGAATTCCAACATTTCTAAGCATCCCATTCCACACACAACTCTCTGAGAACGTGGGAAAAAGCTCAAGGCAGGTCTAGAGGAGCATACAGAGCTGTTTCCAAGGGAGAAGTCACTTCATTACGATAAGCATTAGCGTTTTATATTTCTTTTACTTTCAATTCATGTATTTTGTACCTTTGAATATTGAATTGATTTGCATGATTAATATGAGCGGCTAAGCACCTTTTGGTGCTAGCCTAGTTATGATTCCTTAATTGTTTTGTTTTACTTCCGTACAATTATTTCTAAGTGTATGCATGCATAGTTCATTGGTATCCACCCTTGGTTCGGTAGTTTTGAATGGCGGTAGAGGCCAATTGCCTAGGAGATATGACCAACTGACCCTAGGTGAGCGGACTAAGACGGGAAGGGTAAGATATGACCAACTGACGACCCTTTCTACTTGTGCCATTTGACCACCTGATCACCTATCGTTTGGATGAACTTAAGAATTGGGGGTGTAGTGTCTAAGTTCCTAACGGCCGACCACTCACTATTATGAATCTAGCATGTAGCGGTACTTAATGACTTGGCTTAGGGGACCAGGAACAACAGGACTTATGACGGTGCACCTGATTTCTCCTGTGGTGGCATCTTTTCTGATAGGTTAGGGCGAATTGACCAAATGTTGTCCTCTCGAATTTGACCCCACCTGAAGTAATTGAAAGTAAGTAGACGTAGACATAACTAGCTAGGAGGATTAACTAGGTTAGCACCACTCTCCTCTATTGATTTCTCTTTACCATTTATCTGCTTTTATTTACTTTATTCTGCATTAGTAGTTTAATTCGTTAAATCCCTATCGAAACTATTATTCTGTGACACTAGACTTAGTAATAATCCAACACACATAGCTCTTGGGACAACCTCGGCTTTACCGTTTACTACACTACACACGACCAGGTACACTGCCCGTTAGTGCACTAGGGTAGACCATAGGTATTGCGAGACACTCTAAATTTAAGACCTGGTCAGTAAAACATGCATCAAGTTTTTGGCGCCGCTGCCGGGGACTTATTTTAGGATTAATATTAAGTTTTTAATTTCATTTTAAACTGTTCTCACGATCATATTTCAAGTTTTCAGGTACCATGGAAGTTGTTAACATCGATGCATATGATGATGCATATGAGCACGTTGAAAATGTCCTATACATCGCAAGCCTTTTCAACATTCCGGGCGTGTCTCATGAAGTTGTTATGCTTAGGGTATTCCCAATGACTCTTACTAGAGCTGCCAGAAGATGGATTGAAATGATTGCCCGCCGGGGCAGTTAATACTTGGGCGCTACTTAAGAAGCACTTTCTTCAGAGATATTGTCCACCATCTAAGATTTCTAACCAGCTTTTGGAGATCCATAATTTCAAACAAGAAGACGACGAAACGTTGTATCAAGCCTGGGATAGGTACAACGATCTCCTTTACAAGTGTCCTACCAATGATCTGAACAACCAGCAGAAGGTCAATATTTTCTACAAAGGAATTAACGTACCTACAAGGCAAATGTTGGATTATCAAGGACCTATCCCGAACATGACTCCTACTCTTGCAATTGAAGCCATTCAAAAAATGGCGGATCACTCTCAAAAATGGCACGACGGAGGAAGTAAAAGAAACCAAGGCGGAAGTTTTGACGGAATTGCAACAATCACTAATAAAATTGAAAATCTCAGTCGAGATACGCCGAAGGTCAGAGAAACCGTTCATGCCATCCAAGTAGGTTGTGAAAGCTGTGGAGGAGGACATCTTATGAAGAATTGTCCTCATGTGGACGAAGAGAATATTGAAAAAGCTAAGTATGGAGAAAATCGACCAATTTACGGAGATAATCGAAATAGTAATGGTTATCGTGGAAATTACAACCGTGGGCCTTATGGAGAAAGAAAGCCCAGTCTTGAAGAAACAATTAATAAGTTCCTGGAAAGTTCAGCCCAAAGACAAAAGGAGCAAGATGAGTAGTTGAAAGAATTCCAGGAAAATACTGACAGGAACCTTTCCAAGCACGACACAACTCTGAAAAACCTAGAATCCTTGGTGGAGAAGCTCAGTGAAAAAGTAAGGAGGAATAACGATAAACCTGAAGGATCTAAACCAGCTATGGAATGTAAAGTGATTATTGCTGATGATAACTCGAAGGTTCAGGCCATTGAAATGGATTCAAGGGATGATTTCGTCGAGAGATCTGAGTTACGCCGTAACTCGCCTAATGAGTTACGACGTAACTATGTCTTTGACAGCGACAACGGGGTTATGAAGAACACTGAGGATAACGACTCTAGCGAATTACGCCGTAACCAAGAAACTCAGTTACGGCGTAACTGGATACGTGGGCAGAAAAATTCCTTGAAGTAGAAGAATCAGGAAAGGACTGGTCCCATGACATCAACTTGTGCCCTCTGTCCAAATCTAAGAAGAAATATCACTGGTGCAAAATTATACAAGTTGCTAAGGGATATTGGTACGATCTTTGGGCTTCTTGTGACCCGAGAAATGAGGTTTGTGATGGAGGAAGCAATAAGGATAGGATCAACCATAACAAATTTATGTGGCCGGCATATACTGATGATGAAAGACTCGAGAAACTCTCCCTTGAAGATGAAGAAGAACCACTTATCACTCATTGGTGTACTCCTGTCATCATAACTGACGAGGAGTCCATACGAGCATGGCCTACATGCAACCCCTATTATGAATCTAGCATGTAGCGATACTTAATGACTTGGCTTAGGGGACCAGGAACAACAGGACTTATGACGGTGCGCCTGATTTCTCCTGTGGTGGCATCTTTGCTGATAGGTTAGGGCGAATTGACCAAATGTTGTCCTCTTGAATTTGACCCCACCTGAAGTAATTGGAAGTAAGTAGATGTAGACATAACTAGCTAGGAGGATTAACTAGGTTAGCACCACTCTTCTCTATTGATTTCTCTTTACCATTTATCTGCATTTATTTACTTTATTCTGCATTAGTAGTTTAATTCATTAAATCCCTATCGAAACTATTATTCCGTGACACTAGACTTAGTAATAATCCAACACACATAGCTCTTGGGACGACCTCGGCTTTAACGTTTACTACACTACACACGACCGGGTACACTGCCCGTTAGTGCACTAGGGTAGACCATAGGTATTGCGAGACATTATAAATTTAAGACCTGGTCAGTAAAACATGCATCAATACCTTTCCGCATGTGAAGAGGCTTGGAGGATTTACGGATTCGACATACACTACAGATTTCCTCCTGTAGAAAGGTTGCCATTTCACTTAAAAGGAGAACAATTAGTTATATTTGATGCCACAGAAAGTATCGATTACACATTAGAAAAAGCAACGGTGAATGAAAACAAGTTTATAGCATGGATGGAAAGAAACAAGACAGACAAAGATGCAAGAAAGCTCTTGTATCACCAGTTCCCAGAACAATATGTATGGAAGCAAGAAGAAAGAAAATGGCTACCAAGACAAAAAGGTACATGCATTGGAAGAGTGCATCATGTCCCTCCTTCTTTTGGGGAAATGTTCTTTTTACGAGTCTTATTCAACAAGGTCAAAGGTGCACAGGACTGGGATGATTTTAAAAAATGAGGGTGTCACATATGCTACATACAAAGATACTTGCGAAGCTTGATGTCTACTCGAATATGACAACGAATATATTGATGGATTGATGGAAGCAAGCAGATGGGGGTCAGGAAACTATCTGCGCACATTTTATGTAATGCTTATTATGACAGACAGCATGTCTAGACCAGAGGTGGTTTATGAAAAAACAGGGCATGTATTGTCGGAAGATGTAGAAAATGTTGAACGCGTCATAAGAAATGATCCAAGTGTGTAATATATATATATATATAGTTTTAAATTTTTAACAACAAAACAAATATTCACATATTACAACTAACAATGTTGTTTAAATTTACAGAATTGGTGCTCTCAAATATTCAAAAGAAGAATATATGCCTCACATATATGATATATCGAACATATGCTGCTTTGTAACAACAGAAGCCTTAAGAACATAGCAAACATGCCACTACCAAACGAAATGTTCACAATGGCCTGTTACAACAGATTGTTTTCAAGTGAACTAAAATACAACGTCAATGAATTACGCAACCAGCACACCAAATGGTACGGCACATTGACACACGAGCAAAAAGATATATACCACACTATCACAGACAGTGTGAACAATGACAAAGGAGGAATGTTCTTTGTATACGGATATGGAGGAACCAGCAAGACATATCTTTACAAAACGTTGTCAGCAGCAATAAGATCACAAGGAGGAATAGTATTGAACATGGCATCAAGTGGAATTGCTGCACTTTTGCTGGAAGGAGGCAGAACAGCCCATTACCGATTCGCAATACCAATCAATATAGACAAAGATTCAATGTGTCATATTCCAGCAGACAACAAACCTGCAGAATTGATAAGGATGTGTAAGTTGATCATATGGGATGAAGCTCCAATGACACATAGGCATTGCTATGAGGCATTGACAGGACATTAAGAGATATATGTAGGCAAGACCCAAACAAACCATCTGAAATAGTATTTGGCGGTAAAGTAGTTCTATTTGGTGGAGAATTCAGGCAGATTCTTCCAGTTATTCCAGATTCAGAAGATCACATTGGGAAAATTATAGAAGAAACTTACCCAGACTTAGTCAGAAACCTTTATAACCCAACTTTCTTTCAAGAAAAGGCAATTCTTGCCCCCACACACGAGATGGTGGATATGATAAATGACCGAATGTTAACACTTCTCCCAGGAACCGAACATACATATGAGAGTTCTGACTCAATCGGTATTGCTGATATGGATACCAATTTCAATGAAGAACTATACACATGCGATTTCCTAAACTCAATTACGCATATCTGGGATTCTATACCACATCTTAAAGTTGAAGTAGGCACCCCTGTTATGTGCATGAGAAACATAGACCAAACAGCTGGATTATGCAACGGTACCAGGCTATAAGTCATAAGGATGGGCGTCAATATAATAGAAGCTAAAATTATATCTGGAGGAAGCGTAGGCACAATCTGCGCCATCCCACGTATAAACCTAAGCCCTTCTAATAACAAGATGCCATTCAAATTTAACCGTAGACAATTTTCAGTGTCTATATGTTTCGAAATGACTATTAACAAGAGCCAAGGACAGACATTGACACAAGTTGGATTGTTTCTTCAAAAACCGGTTTTCTCACATGGACAACTATATGTCGCTGTCTCAAGAGTCAAGAGCAAGAAAGGCTTAAAGATTTATGTTGTGATGAAGATGGAAATTACTCAAAATCAACAACAAACGTAGTGTATAAAGAAGCTCTATTTAGGATATAATGTTCATGTACAAACAATTTAACACTTCCAAAAAGTTCTTAAGAAACATATTTGTTATGTTAATAGTTTGGGGACTCACACAAAATAAAAACATATCTCGGAGTCTCAAGATTAAAGATAAACAAAAACTTAAAGATTTTATCTTGTGATGACGACGTAAATCTATCAAAAACAACAACAAAAAATAATGTATAAAAAAGTTCTATTTAGGATATAATGTATATGTACAAACCATTTAACACTACAATAATAATAATCATATTACAATTAAAATAGCAAAACAACTAAATTACACTTTGAATTAAACAAACAATAAATCACAAGTCGTGCCCGCCTTTGGGCGGGCTTAAACGGCTAGTGTGTGTATATATATATATATATATAATTGTGTGAATTCGGTTTTCGGTTCGGTTCGGTTTTCATTTTACCAACACCATGTCCAAACTAAAAACTGAATATTTAATCCGGTTCGATTCAAGTTTAGCAAATTAGGTACGATTTTATTTGGTCCAGTTCAATTTCGATTTTCAGTTCTTGTCAAAATACCAGTTTGTAAACACCCCTACACATTGATGGAATGTGATATAGTATAACTTACAAACAAATTTACAGGGTAAAATATTATTCTAATTGTTCAATTAATTTTTTAACTGAAACTAGAATTTTATAATTTTGAAAGGTTTGTGTTTTATGTTATTTTGATGCTCTAATATTGATTCTGTAATTATAGAAACCATATCAAAACATTACAGAAAAATTTTGTAGTATAATTTCAAAAATATTCAAGAGGTAGTTTAGTAGTTTTAATGTGTTGAATTTTTAACAATTTAACATACGGTTCATGCTTTATATGTAGGATTAATTTGTTGTTATAATATTAGTTGTGTAATTAAGGAAAGGGAAAATGATGCAAATAGACCGCGCGCCCTGAGGCTAGTCACTTTCCGGACCACTTTTATTTTTTATTTCAAAATGGACCAAGGGCAACCGCTGTCATTGGGCAACTCATCGACATTGTGACAAGTGTCTCGTATGTGTAAGGTATTGTTTTTTGGGCAACTAAAAAGCGCTGGGCAACCGTATATTTTGATAAGGGTTGTTTCGTCATTTCACATTACATAGAAAGTACACCTTGAATGGTGAAAGTACAGTACATATGTATTCAAAATCTGTAACATATTGGATTTAACAAACACACTAAACCAATGATCAAAGAGGCGTATACAAGAGGTTTTAGAGAGAGAACGAGTTATTGGTTTGGGAACTTAGTGAGAGAAAATGAAAGATATTATTATGAGCTTCAACTCTCTACCTTGGGAGGTAGAGAGTATTTACAGTCCTACATAAATCGCCACCTACGGGTTGTGGATCAGGCATACAGTGGGTAAAGACCCGTCCGTCCTCCACGGTGTTACTTAACAAACTACTTACTAGCATAGCTTGAATACAACTACGAGCTTTCTATCGAATACATATACTTGAGGTGACCGACTCTTTAACGACTGAATTTTCTAATTCCTAACAATCTCCCCCTAAGGGAGGTCACCTCAATATACAATGAATACAAACAGATATTACATTAGATTGTTCTAGGATTCTTGATTAAGTTCTTTGCTCAGTAGCTCGTGGCCATTGATTCTTCATGTTCCGCATGTTTGGTTAATCCAAGTGGAGGTCTTTTACTGATCCACGTGATAATGAGTTTTGAGCCAGCTTTAAGATCATCAGCTATCATAAATCTCTGACTCATCCTTTGTGGTGTTGGTATTATGTGATGTTATGACTTATAGACCGACATGCTCACATTTTGGATCATGATATATTCTCATCAGAGTAGCGGAAGCTTTCGTTGATTCATGATATTGGCAGCAGCATAGCAGAAGCATGGAGTGAAAATATCAAAGTCGTTGATGTATTTATCATGATTTCTTTAGAGATGAATGTGTAGTGTGAGCATGCGGCTATGGATTGACCGCTCCATTCTGATCAACTGCAAACGTCGGGCGTACCTGCATACAACAGTTAGCAATAAAGTGCACGAAAGTGTCTTTGATCACTTTCGTTGAATTGAGGTACACGGCCCACGGTTCCCCGTTGATCAGTACAAGTACTGCTTGTGATCAGGTAAAATTCCGAAGAATTTCCTTGACAGGGTTTCGCAGTTGTTCTAGCTGTTCTCAAACCGGAACGTCTCAAAGAAGACAACACGGAGTGAGTGAACCAGCGAATTGAGATTCACTGATTGATGAAAAGAGATTTGAAAAACAATCGTGTATCGCTTAATAGAAATGTTTTTTCAATACATTGAAGGTTTTAATGAAAATCAATTATCAATCATAAACACCTTTTATTTTTGAAATATTAGTACACAGTCGATGCGCTAAAGAAAAGAGTATTTAAGCACAACGACCGGTTTTTTAAAGGTATCCGTCAATCCATAACCTAAACCATGATTGATTCAAAGGATTGAATCGCCCCATTGTTTCTGTTCAGTTGTCACATGGTCGATCTATAGGATAGATCTCACATGCCACCCACCAGGAGCTTGTTTAATGTTGGCTCCAGAAGGCTTTCCATCTTCATTGTGAATATGTTAGCATATCACTCAGATGTTCTGGCAATACCACAAGGATAATGCGTAGGACTCATAAGATATAATCTCTCTTTCCACATTGTGTGAAATAGAGAGTCTTCATTGAAAGTGTCCTAATGAGATTTATAGATGATCTCGTGGCTCTAGACTCAATTGTGCATATTTGGATCCTATTTCGGAGACTAGGGAGAGGGTCTCCTTCTTCAATATCAACAATCTCTAAGAGAAAATCGATAGATAATGTCGGTTCCCCGTGAGAATGAAACAAGTCCTTTTAAGAGGAACTTGAGTGGTTTAGGAAGTTGAAGTGCAGTGCGTCACTGGGTCCATGGCGTCTTGTCTTCTATACTGATGCTACCTTGGTAACCACCAGTAGCATATGAATTGAACCCGGTATCTGCCCTAAGGTTGAATAATTGGAGGGCTATTTATTTTCACCCTTTTCTCATTCAATTCTTTTTCATTCTTCAACCCCTACAGTGCTTACCGAGGCTTCATAACTAGAACCTTGTTGGGTTTATTCCAGTACTAGCTCAGTCTTAGTCTGCACTCTACCCATATCTCATTTTTCTCCTTTTTTTCAATATACCTAAGGACTTCTATACTATCTAGTGGATTGTCCCTGGGTAGATCCCTCCGGTTCTGGCGGATCATGGGAACAAATACCTAACCTTATCGTCCTTATATTACCATACATAAAGTAAAGTTGGTTGGTCTATTTGGTATTGTTCATCTACCATTGGAACCAATTGAAAACCATTTGAAAATCAATCTAGATACTTGTGATATATTATCAAAGCATTTTGTACTGAATTGTTTTTGATATTTTTAGAACAAGAGCTCCCCCTCAATATGTGCATCAAGCATCATTTTGTAATAGAGATAATTTTCATCTTTGAGGGGTTGGCTTGCATCTAAGAGTAGTTATATAAAGAATTTGGTTTTCAAAATAGTTGCTCCCCCTCAATATGTGCATAGATATTTGAAAATGTTTTGCACATATTAGGAAAAAACTGCACATTGAAATAAGTTTCAAATCTTTGTGGTTTAAGATAGATGCTCCCCCTCAACATGTGCATGGAAAATTTGAAATCGTTTGGCACATGTGGGAAGGAGAGCTTGTACATCCTTATAAAACCATTACCGAATTATCAGTTTAAATCCAATTTAAATCACAAATTCTCCCCCGATCACAATTATCAAATCATTTGATATTTGTGATCTCTGTAGATTTAAATTGATTTTGAAAGCTTTTAAGGAGAATTGTGACTTGATTATGAAAAAGTTTTAACTGATAAGGATCGGATTTTGAGACTTTAAACTCCATTGATTAAACATGCATGATTATCTTTTGAAAACAATTTTATGACAAATAACCTTTTGATTTATTTGAAATCATTCTCCCCCTCAATCATGACATAAGTTGTTGATTGAGAGATAGATATTTTGACAAAAATTAAGTCCAGATGATTTTCAAAGATAGAGTCCGAGTTATTTAACAAAGCAATTAGTTTTCATTAGATGGTAAGGAATTGTTTAACGAATCAGAGCATGAGATTTGAAAACCAAGATAAAGCATGGCTCTGTTCTTTCATTGAAGAGCGGGTTACTGCCTGAAATGACAATAAACCATAGTTTCACTTTCTCCCAATTTTTTTTAAGAACATTCGAACAATATCTAAAGACCCGTGTCATTCTTTGAATGACATCACAAAGACCGTAGATATTTTCGAATTGAGAAAAACATGACAAAATGACAATAATTAATTTATTTTATTTATTTATTTTATTTATTTTTTTAAAGATTTTTCAAATTTTTATGGATTTTTGAATGTTTTATATTTTTCTATTTGCTTTTTGAAGGTTTTGAAATTTTGTATTTTGCTTTTCGAATAACTATTTACAAGAGATGGATGAAGTAAGACCTTTACTCCTCGTCGTCCTCTTGAAGACGTTTGAGTGTTTCCGGTTGAAGACTCTTTAGACCAAGTCGTGGGAGGATAAACTCAAAACGTTCTCTAGGAAGAGCTTTGGTGAAGATGTCTGCTAACTGATATTCTGTCCTCACAAAATAGAGTTCCACAACACCGTTTTCTACTTGCTCCCTGATGAAATGATGTCGAATGTCAATGTGCTTTGCTCTTGAGTGTTGAACATTGTTGCATGAGAGAGCAATAGCACTTTTATTATCAAAGTACAGAGGGATTTTGGTGAATTCAAAGCCAGAGTCAGATAATTGGGATCTCATCCATAGGATTTGAGCACAACAAGATGACATGGCTGTGTATCCAGCCTCTATAGAGGAAATAGAAGTACTCATTTGCTTCTTTGAAGACCAGCTCACAAGCTTATCACCCAGAAACTGAGCACCTCCAGACGTACTTCGAAGTGTATCTTGACATCCTGCATGATCAGCATCTGCATAGGCTGTTAGTGACATACCGGTGTCCTTCGGGTACCAAAGTCCCATATTGATGGTTCCTTGGAGATACCGAAAGACCCGTTTAACTGCTTCTAGGTGCTTTTTGGTAGGCTTAGCCTGATATCTAGCACACATGCAAACAGCGAACAGAATGTCTGGTCTACTGGCTGTGAGGTACATCAGTGATCCAATCATACTACGATATTTCGTTTGGTCTACCATGATCCCTGAGTGGTCCTCATCCAGTTTCGTACGCTCTATCATGGGAGTGTTAACAGGGTCACAAGAATCAAATCCAAATTTCTTTAAAATCTCATTTGCATATTTAGATCGATTTATGAAAATGCCTCCGGGACTTTGTGAAATTTGTAATCCCAAGAAAAATGACATTTGTCCCGTCATTGACATTTGAAATTTAGAACCCATTTCATTTGAAAAACGGTCATATTCATTGGGGTCAGTCGAGGCAAAGATAATATCATCAACATATATTTGAACGTGAATTAAATGTTTGCCTGACTTTCTGGTAAACAATGTTGGATCAACTACTCCTTTGCTGAATCCAGTAGATAGAAGAAACTTTGATAGCGTATCATACCATGCCCTTGGAGCTTGCTTCAAACCGTAAAGAGCCTTCTTCAAACGATAAACGTGTGTAGGATGCTCTGGATTCACAAACCCTTCAGGTTGGCTGACATATACGACTTCTTTAAGATCTCCGTTAAGAAAAGCCGTATTTACATCCATCTGATAAACCACCATGTTCTTACTTGCAGCATTAGCCAAGAATATTCTAATTGCCTCGATACGAGCAACTGGAGCAAATGATTCTTCAAAGTCAATACCCGCCTCTTGACGGTATCCTTTTGCAACCAATCGAGCCTTGTTCTTTAATACATCACCATACTCATCAAGTTTCACTTTGAAGATCCACTTTAGAGCAATGATCATAGCACAATCTGGAGCAGGTACTAATTCCCATACATCTAGTCGATCAAACTCATGAATTTCTTCTTGCATGGCATTGAACCAGCTGTCTTTATTCATGGCGGTTTTAACATCTTTTGGTTCGACCTTAGAGAGCACGGAGTTGAAGAAGCACCATAAGGCATCGGTTGCAAGTTGTTTCCGAGTGGATACTGAATGAAAGAGGTTTCCAATGATGTTGTCCAATGGATGATCATGTGTCAATTTTCTAAGGTGTTCATGTGGTTGTAGTTGAGGAACTGAAGTAGCAGAGTCAATGTCTCCTGATGAAGATGGTTCTGATGATGATTCAGGAGCAAATACGTTTTCAAAGGGAGCATCTTCAGGAGTAGCAAAGGGATTAACTTCATCATGGGTGCCAGAAACTATTCCATGATGTACATTCGATGACTGATGATTTGTTGATGAGACAGAGTGATCAGCTGCATGCGCTTCTTGACTTAATGATATTGAAACTGAAGGGTTGACTTCATTGACTGGGATAGGAGCAGCCTCTGTTGATGGAATTGACATATCATTAGCATTTGGTTCATAGTGTTCGCGGGTCCAGAACTGGATTGTCCAGGAGCCATTGGACCGGTCAGCTCATCGAACGTGACGTGAATTGTTTCCATGATATTTCGGGTTCTTTTGTTGTAGATTAGGTATCCCTTTTTGTTTGGTGCATATCCTACAAATACTCCAATGTCCGCTTTAGCTTTAAGTTTGCCTAAGTCTTGGCCCTCATTAGTTGGATAGCACAATGCACCAAACACACGAAGGAATGAGAGATTAGGTTTTCTATTATGGACAAGTTCATATGGAGTTTTTCCATGAGCAGTGTGAATTAGGGATCGATTTTGAGTGTAGCATGCAGTGGCAATGGCGTCAGCCCAGATAAACATTGGAACCTTTGAGTAAATCAGCATTGTTCTTGCGGCTTCCACAAGAGTTCGATTTCGTCTTTCAACTACACTGTTTTGTTGAGGAGTTCGTGGAACACTTCTTTGATGACTGATTCCAACACTTTCATAAAACTCACTAAGTTGTTTATTGACAAACTCAGTTCCATTGTCTGTTCGGATGATTCTGACAGTTTTGTTAAGTCGAACCTGCAGCTGTTTGATAAGTTTGATGATGATATCTGGAGTTTCATCCTTTGTCCTTAAGAACTTAACCCAGGTGAATCGAGAGTAATCATCAACCACAACTAACACATATTTCTTCCCAAAGATATTCTTCACTCTCATGGGTCCACATAAATCTATGTGAATTGTATGAAGAACTTCTGTAATCGAGTTTGTAGGTTTGGGTTTTTGGGCATACTTCTTGCTTTTTCCCAATTGGCATGCTGAACAAAGATGATCCTTTTCATACTTTAGTCTAGGTAAACCTACAACTAAGTCCTTTCTGGAGAGATCATTGATGGTGCCGAAGTTCAAGTGATTGAGCCGACAATGCCATAACCATGACTTTGTTTTCGAAGCCTTTGACAATAAGCAAATTGGAGAAGACTTCATAATATCTTCGATAGAGATGGTGTATAGATTTGAACCACGTGTTCCTCTTAAAAGTTCTTTACCATCAAGTTCTCTAACGAAACAAGTATGTTTTCTGAAGGCCACTTCTAGATCAGAGTCACAGAATTGACCGACAGAGAATAAGTTATGACCAAGAACTTCTACGTAATATACCCTGGAGATAACACTATCACCGACAACATAATCTCCATAACCCATAATTGCACCGAAATGATCGTTCCTGAATCTAACAGTCTCGATGAATTTACTCACGAAGTTCATGAGCCGCGACCGGTCTCCAGTCATATGCTTGGAACAGCCTGAGTCCAGGTACCACAGAACGATTTGAACGATCTGCAGTTGAACACAGACAAGAATGGATAACTGGATAATTGGGAACCCCATGCAATAATGGGTTCCACTTGGTTAGTAACAGTGATTGGAATACCCACATCAGAAGTAGAATCAATGGAATCATCAGAAATAGATGCAGTGCTAATGTCCGTATTCGACCTCTTCAAAGTATGTTCACTTCTTAAGGGAATAGTTCTACCAGTAGGCATCCATTTTCTAGTGGGCATTGTCTTAGCAAATTGAGGGCATAACTCATTAACCTTACGGCCAGAAGGTATCCATTGATAACCTATTTTACTAAATATTCTTCTTGTGGGTTTCCACTGTTTTCTAACTTTCTTTCGCCTTTGCCTTTTAGCCTTCTTAGCTTGAATTTTATCATTAACGATTTAAACTGGGCATTTGACAACATTAGAGAAAACATTCACACCACATTCATGATTAGTAACATAAATCAAGCAATCGTCATTACATGGTTTGCGAATAGTAGCAGAACTCGAATCAATTACAGTACGCTTATAGATAATACTAGAATCAACACGATTCGTTTTATTCAACTCAAACTTAATATTCCTAGGGTGATCTTCTACTCTCTTACAATGCACATTCTTAGCATGCGAGGTCCTATCATTCCTTGTATTGCCGTGAGACTTTGACATGCTCACTTTAATGTCACAGATTACTCCTGTAGAGGGAATGGGAACATTAGTTGGTTTTGCTACTTTTTGCATTTCCTGTTTAGATGTGCTGGGATCTGAACTATTTGAGGGCACATAAAAGTTCACTTTCTTAACACTAGAAGTGCTGTGATCTGAACTACTTGAAGGCATACTAAAGTTCATATTCATAACATTGGGCATTGAATGAATTTCATACTTGGCACTAGGCATAGAACAAGGTATCAAGGGATTAACTTGCTCAGCTAAGGATTTAGGGCATATTGTAATTAAGCATTCTAGAAGTTCTTGAGATCGTTTGGCATATAAGCATGCATGGCCAATTGCATTATCAAGTGGTTTCTCTAACTTATCCTCTTCTACAATCTCACGGAGACATTCTAGGTTGTCCTTAAGGCATGAGAAATATGTTTGAATAGCAAGTTTGTTGTTCCTAATATGAGGAGGAACATATTTCACAGACAAAGCATATTTATTACAAGCACGCACCTTTGATACACCATTCTCCTCATTGGTCATTGGCATTTTCCCTTTTACCTGACTCTTCAGATTCTCAATTTCCTTTTGCAACGAAGTTATTTTTTCATTATTTTTGTTACGAGTGACCTTTATTGATTCAAATAACTCATTGAAATGTTGTTTAACCTTTTCATTTTCTTCTAGAAAACTCTCATTTTCCTTTTGTAAAGCATTAACCAAGTTTTGAAGATGAAAATTTTGAGAATTCTGAGAATCTAAAGGAGGAGGCATTTGGGAGCCAGTCACATTGTTCTTTTCACCCTTTAATTGAGAAATTTGGGCTTTTAACTTTCTGATCGTGTTACGATGAGCTTGAATATGCTCATCACGTTTGTTTAATTCAAAAACTACATCAAACTCTGGAACATCAGAGGATATCTTGATGTTTGAGGTTTTAACATTTTCTTTGAGATGTTGATATTTTAGTTGTAAATCAAAATGTTCAACTTCTAGCTTAGAAAAATGTTTTACCAAATTATCGTGATCATCCTGTTCAATTTTCTCACTTAGTTTAGAGTTTTTTTATTTCAAGCTCAATGACACGATCATGGGAGACTTTCAAAGCAATGGATAATTCATGAAATTGAGAAGCAGTAATAGAGCAATTAGTAGCAGTGTAGAACACATCTTGAGAGATACATTCAAAAATCAGATTCTCATTTAAGATATGCAAGTTCTTCCTCTCAATTTCATTATATTTTAATGCTCGCTCATAGTCACTAACCTCAACAATCATTGCATCAAATTCCTTTTCCATTCCTTTGATATCTGAATCCATCCCCTTTTTAAGACTCTCAAATTGATCTTTTAATTGTTTAAAGAAAGGCATGACCTCAGTTAAATAGCATTCTTTTGTTTGTTCAAAACCCCTTTCCCCTTCAGTTATCCCACTGGATGTGATCCTTTTCTTACAAGTTTTCTCAAAATCAACAAATAATTGAAATATAACATATTGACTGATTAAGGTCTTGCTCTTAGTGGCAATAGTTCTAGGAACTAAGTGCATTGGTGTATTCGGAGGATACACAGTTGCTTTAGGGAATTTCCTACAAGGGGGATTCTTTTCAACAAGATTTTCAGCTTTTTGCATATCCATATCCTTTTTCCAGAACACTTGTTCAAGGGTTAATAGAGTCTGAGGCTTAAACTTGTTTAAGGATATCCAATTTTCCTTAGTGTAATCATGGGGTTTAATAGTTATGTTATTCTTTTTACACTCAGGATTGTTAAGCTTCATATCCATTTTCTCCCTAGAGGCATCATTTAGTATTCTATACTCTTTCGTGCTTCCAACACATGATGGTGTTTGCCTAGGTTTAAGAATCTCATTACCATCATATAGTACCTTATGAGCAGCTCTAGCCCTTTTAACTACCTCAGGATTAGGTTCCTCAACAAGGGGAATGCTATGCTTATCGCTTAAGACTCTATGCTTAGTGATCAAGTGAGCAGTCTGGATGGTGTTCCCTTGTACGTACAGCTTATTTTCAAGCTTGTTTTTCAAAGTTTTTAGATTTGAAAAGTCATTCAAAAGTTTTGATTCCTTAGCATTAAAATCTTGTTTAAGCATTTTAACATTATCTTGAAGCTCTTGCTTTTGCTTAACAGTTTTAGAAAACTTTTCTTGTAAGGAGTTTAACTCTTGTTTTAACACTTCTTCTCTAAAATAACTTTTTCTGATAATTGTACGCATTTGGTTATCCAACTCCTGCTCACGAGTAGTCAACTCAAACTTGGCACGTTGTTCATAAATGGCAACTTCTTCTTTATAGGCATTCAGTTCAGAAGTAACAGAATCATCAGGGGCACATGCAGTGTATTCATCAAAAATATAGTCATCATTGACTGCAGAAGATGCATCACTTGGTACAATTTCACTTTCACTTTGTTTCACATATTGATCATATGGGACAACATTGATATTACCCATATTTTCAATATCTGACTCAATAGTTTCAGTTGATTGTACTTTGTCATGTATCTTTTGCTCATCAACCTCATCGTATAGTTTTAATACCTCTGAGATGATTGATTCCTTGGATTGACCAGCCTGTTGTGGTGAAGAGACCATTGGAGAAATGCTAGCCATGAAAATTGTCTATGCAGTAGGTTCATCACCGACGTCAGAGTCGTATGCATCACAGTCGGCGACTTGAAAGGCATTCTGATGATTATGACCTATCTCCTGAATTGGTTGCTCATCCACATCTGCATCATATGTCTTGGCATTGCCCTCAGCAAGAAACAACAACTCCTCTTCATCCAAAGCTGCACCATTATCCTGAGCTTGCACGAGCAACATCTTGTCTCTGAAGTATTCTGCATTCTGTGGACGTTTTGGAGATGTGCAGTTCCTAGCAATGTGTCCCTCACCACCACAGTTGTAGCATTTGATCGGCTTTGCTTGTCCTTGATTCCCATTCCTTCCCCTATTCTGATTTGCCACATATCCTTCACCAGCTCCAGCATTCCCATAGCCTGCTCCAACCATCCCTTGTTCGTATCGCCTTCCTTGAAGTGGTTGCCCCATAACCTTTCCAGCATGATTGTGTAGATTGGATGCAGTTCTGATCTAATTGTTAGTGTGAAGACTGTTGGTATGGGGACTGAGGGTCAGGTTTTGTTTAACCATAAGAGCTAGTTGATTAATGAAGTGTCCCATGACTGCATCAGCATCAGCTTGCTTGAACCTCGGATCAGGAATGAGTTTGTGATTACCATTACCCGTGGGTATGACTTGAGAGGCTTTGGTAGTAATACCAACATTGGTGTAGAAAGCAGTTGAGTCATTTGATGAGCTTGTTTCTCCCTGATTGGTTTTGAACTGACCAAGAATCCTTTTTTCAAACATAGCATGTCTCTCATTCTGAAGAAGGAAGGCATACAGTTGCTCATAGTTGGTGTTCTTCAATCCTTTAGTCAGCTTCACAGAGGTAACAAACTTGTGTCAATTGGGATTCATGTTGTTCACAAACTTTGAGTTCAGCTGTATGTTTGGCATGGTCATTTTGATGTTCCTCATATCATTCACAAGCTTATGGAATCTCACGTAGTACTCATAGACACTCTCATCTGGTTTCATCTTGAAGTGCTCAAACTCATCATACAGTTGTGATTCTCTGTCTTCCTTGGTTAATTCAGAACCTGAGAGAAGCATCTTGACATTATCCCAAACTGCCTTGGCTTCAATGTTGTGATTAACCAGCTTGTAAATGTCCTTAGGTAAACCTTGAAGTATGATGTTAGAAGCCCTGATTTCCGCATCGTATCTCTTCTTCTCCTTATCAGTCAGTTCATCATACATTTTAGGTCTGTCCAAACCTAAGATCACTGTTCCGTCTGCAGCTGTTTCAAGAACATCTCTGGTTTTCTCAACTTGATAAGGTCCTTCATCAATTGACTTAAGAATGTTGACTCCATTTTCCTTTCCAAGACAGTACAATCTGATTCGTTGAGCCCAAGAATCGTAGTCAATTCTGTCAAGCATGGGTAGACGAGTATCTGAACCAGCTGCTTGAACGTCCTCAGCAACAGTAGAGATGATTGTAGGCATGTTGGTAGACATGTTATCAGATTACACGGGATTTTATAACTCTATGATTAAATCGGGAAATAGATTGTTTCACGGGATTTTACTAAATCAAGAGAAAACCGTATTACAAACAAAAATCAAACAAGTCGCTAAGAATTCTTGAACCAAGTCGCTAAGCACCAAGTTGCTAAGTAACAACTCGCTAAGATCTCAATTTCTTGTGAACCAAGTCGTTAAAACCAAGTCGCTAAGACACCAAGTCGCTACACAGTCAAGTTGCTAAAGAACAACTCGCTAAGATCCAAGTCGCTAGTATCAAGTAGCTAACACTTTACACTACAACTCGCTAACAATTTCTGAAGCAAGTCGCTAACCTCACCAAGTCGCTAGCCGTAGTGGAGAATCCAATAACTTGTACTATTTGTCGGCTTGTCTCAATAGACAAGTCGCTAGGACCAAATCGCTAACAATTAACACTACAACTCGCTACCTTTTACTGAAGCAAGTCGCTACGAAGAAAATCACTACGAGAACCAAGTCGCTAGCAAGACAAACTTCAAAAACACACTTTTCAATCCAAAACAAGCTCAACCACAGTGATTCAAGCTTACCAGATCATAACCTAAGCACTTACAATGATTCTAAACACAAAAGTACACCCAAAATTCAAACTTAAACACTAGAAATGATCCAAATGATGCAAAAACCACTAAACTTTTTCAAACTCAAAAACCATCTAAAACCACTAGAAATCCAAGAATATGTAAGAGAGATGATCAAACCATGGCTCTTGATACCAATTGTAACATATTGGATTTAACAAACACATTAAACCAATGATCAAAGAGGCGTATACAAGAGGTTTTAGAGAGAGAAAGAGTTAGAGGTTTAGGAACTTAGTGAGAGAAAATGAAAGATATTATTATGAGCTCCAACTCTCTACCTTGGAAGGTAGAGAGTATTTATAGTCTTACATAAATCGCCACCTACGGGTTGTGGATCAGGCATACAGTGGGTAAAGACCCGTCCGTCCTCCACGGTGTTACTTAACAAACTACTTACTAGCATAGCTTGACTACGACTACGAGCTTTCTATCAAATACATATACTTGAGGTGACCAACTCTTGAACGACTGAATTTTCTAGTTCCTAACAAAATCAATTACCCACTCGCACAAAAACATTCATAGTTACCGTTTTTCTCTGTTTTTACTTCTCCAATAAAAACATTCTTAGTTACTTGTTTTCACAAATGAGACCGTCTTCTTCGTCAGTCCCTCTCTTCCTTGTATCATCAGTTATGTCACCAGCTAGAAAGCTATAGTGTTGAGTGCAATCCACATTGGATTGATCAATTTGTTTAAAAAATGTGGCCAAATATGGTACATAAATATTTTGGTCGTTGTTTATTACATATTATTTATTTCCAATTGGTTCTATGCTTTAACAAATAGTTGTTGTTATTCGATTAATACCTTTGTTATATAGGTGTTAATTCTATTCTATAATCCATTTCTCCTTTTTTATGTATGTCTGATTCGTAATTATGTAGGGTATAATACGGTAGATGTCGTTTGTTAGGTATGTAACATAACCTGGTTCATTAAAAACTTTAGTGGCACTCTGTAGACTAATAAGTAGTGGTTTATATGCATCGTATACGCAGTTGTTTACGACGTTGGTATAGATTCCATCCATGGTCTGATTTAAATTGTTGTTTTTGTTGACCCTTTTTAGGACTATGAAGCTAAGTTAATCATTACCAGTAAACTGAACTACTTTTGGTTGATAAAGCAAAAGTTAGACGCAAAACGCCGCATCTTGTTTAGGAATACCTGCTTTGGAAGATGGGTTGATCTCTTGTTTTTTGAACATGAAACGCACATCATAGATTATATGCTAAGGAAACGGCATAAATTCGACGATTCTCACTATGATATGCCCTTCATTTTTTACATTGAAGGGCATGCTTTACATTTTGGTCATCTTGAGTTTTGTCTAATGATCGGGCTGCGGTTTGGATCTGTAAGCTTTGGGTTGTATACATCTGGTTCTCTAAATTTTCGTAACAGGGTATTTCCTGACAAGCAAGGGTATATTCTAACCAACTTAGATGTTGTTGGTGTTATCGAGGATGAAGAGCGGTTTCGACAGATATCTGATGAAGATGTTGTACGTCTTTGTCTTTTGTTAGCCTTAGAGGTGATCTTTATGGGTCGTTTGTTGACATGCGAGGTGGATGATACATTGATGAGGTTAATTGATAATCTAGATGATTGGAATGCTTTTCCATGGGGTGAGCATATTTGGACTCATTTATACGACCAACTTCATAATGTATTTGATAAGCACGCGGATGACCACCTTTTAAGATTGAAGAAAGATCCAAAGCATTGTCCGACATACACACTGTCTGGATTTGTGTTTGGGCTTCAGGTATCCATTTTCCAACTTAACATTTTACTGATTTGTATATTTAAACGTTTATGTTTTTTTTTTCTTTTTTTTATTCTCATAGGTGTGGATCCTTGAGTCGTTTGAAAAATCTCATGCTTGGTGGATTAAACATCCAAATGTGATACCAAGAGCACTTGCCTGGTCTAGGAAGTCCATCTTTAAAAGAACTGATCGTTCGAACCTTTTTTCAAACATAAGCCTATTAAACTTTGTTGTTATTTAGTTATTGTTTATAGGTAAAAAAAGTAAACCTACACAGAAAATTAGATGTTCCATTTCCACCTATCTAAGTACACAATATCTTATCAGACTCAGAATCTTCATCAAATGCTTTTGATCTGTCTGCCTTTCTTTTTATTCTACCTTGAGGCTTGCCTTTGATGGGCAAAGGAATTTCATAATCAGCAATCTTCTCAATCTTTCTCAGCAGTGGATGAACAATTGGATGAGTTGATTTTGTACACTGCAAATTAAGGTTAACTTCCAACATCTTTCTGGCTACAGTCTTCATTAAAGGGTAATCTCTGTCAACCAACATGTAGATTTTCTCTTCTGAAGTCTTAACAGCATGTACTCTTGTATAAGCATACAACATCCATTCTTCAACCACGCAAGCTTCCCAACATTTATCTTCTAGATTGGGCTCAAACATGCACTTCATAGGTATCTCTGTCTTAGTTTTCTCAGACGCTTGAAAATACCTTTGTTGTTTTTTCCAATCTTCTACAGCTTCTTCAGAGGCTTCTTCCTGCGCTGCCCTTTCCTTTTCTTTAGCAATTTCTTTAGCATTTAGTTCCATATATAATCTTTTATAAAATTCTCCATTATAAGCTATATGCTCCTCTATACTTTTAAACTTCAATGTTAGCTCTGCAATCCCTTTACCCTTTCCAATATCAGGTTCAGTAACTACACCTTTCTGCACAGCTTCACCAATCTTTAGACTCTTAGCAATAGGTTTGGGTGCAGGGATAGGGTCAGATTGCTTTAGGTTGAGCAATTGTATGGCAACCTCATTCTCAGGCTTTTTTTGGTTTTGCTGCTAGTGTTATTGTGGTGCTTATAATTGTAGCAGAGGCTGCCTCTGGGCTTGAAACATCTGAATTGGCAGTAGCTATAATAATACCAGCAGTTGTTGCAGCAGTGGTTACTTCAATACTATTAGCGGATGCAGCAACACTGGCATTGATTGCCTGCACCACTTCCTTCTCCTTTTCTTCAACTGCAGCCTTTAAAGAATCATCCAGTACTGCTTCTTTACCTT
Organism: Chrysanthemum seticuspe; assembly: GCA_019973895.1. NCBI lineage: Eukaryota > Viridiplantae > Streptophyta > Magnoliopsida > Asterales > Asteraceae > Chrysanthemum > Chrysanthemum seticuspe. The sequence continues at coordinate 147,959,615 of BPTQ01000003.1, read as the reverse complement.
CCATGCCTCGCATGAATTTGTACTCTCACTCCTCCCCTATTTGGATGCATCCTCTAAACTTTGAATCCCAACGCAGCTTGCTTTCTTTCCCAGTTTCTTCACTTTCATGAATGCATTGAACCTTTGCCTTCTTAGTCTCTCCAAAACACTTACTCGGTGCTTCAACCTCCTGATTGTTTCAGCGCGAGTAGTTGTCGAATTTTGAAGACCAGTGATCTTTGACTCCATAGTTGTGAATATATCCGTCAATTCAAGATTGAGTTTCATATTATCCTCACCACCTTGACCTGTGTAACCTGGTCCGAGAAGTGGATCATTGGAATTGTCATCATGTAGAAAGCCATTAGCCGTCAAATCATGTTGGTGTTCCAAACTACCCTCATCTATTCGAGATGTGTCTAACATTGCATCAGACCTAGCCTGAACATCCATGTCCCCCAAATTAGCCAGTTGTCTAGGGATTCCTCCACCTGTGTTGAATTGCAAAGAACTCTCCACATTAGGAGTTGCCATTGGTTTGGTCGTTCTTACGTTTCCACATTCATCAGAAACTAACTAGCAGTGATTTCCCAGAACTAGCAGTGTTTTCAAGCAAGCTAGCAGTGGAAATATTATTTGCATTCCAATCTCAGTTTATGACTTTAATTACGAATCCCTTATAAAATGGTGTCGCATGTATCACAAAGTAATTAACTAAACCATATATTTTTTTTGGAACCATTACTGAACTTTAGGATTCAACTACAATTACTGATCTGAGACCTACTATACATGAGTTCCAATCTGCATGGTGGATAGATAGCCAAGATTTTTTCAATGACTACATTCCCAGACCGCCGGTCAGGACCCAGCACAGCCTTGTCGATACCTACTTTTCGAGGCTGGAAAAGTCACGGCAACGTGCGAAAACTGGTTTGAAAGTAAATTCAAAACAATGCAAGAGTGGAAGTCGTTCCAGAACAAAAAGCCTTAAGGATCATGTAATTGCCGGTCTGAATCGCCAAGTTTTTAAACTTAAGTGTATTATTCAGGTTCTCTTTATATTCATTATAATATAAGAATAGTAGATTCACTTTTTTATAACATCACCTGCCGGAATTTTCTAACACTTAAACCTTCACAGGTTCTTGCACATGACAGAACTGTCGGTCTTCGGGTATACCTTTCAACTAATCTATAGTTATTTTTCGCTGCCATTGTTTAATTTTAGAAATTTCATGCATATTTTTTTACAGGACAAACTTTATTTTGACTCACATTTTCCAAACACAAGGACTGCCTTTTCCGATTCACTTAACAACATTTATCTCAAACTGATCGACTTGCCGGAATCTGACGTGGACGTTGCTCAGGTTAATATTTCTTATTCGCATTTAGTTGTATGGCCGTTATATACACATGTCATCAGCGCTAGTCTGTTCCAGGAGTATCTCCTTTTAGAGGAATTGAGATTCGCGTTGGCAGAGGAAGAAAGGTTACAGTTGGAAGAAGAGAAGTTGAATGCTGAGGCCAACATCTTAAGGCTGGAAGAGGCTAATAGGTTGCGGTTGGAAGAAGCTGACATGTTGAAGTTGGAGGAGGAGAAGAAGAAAAAACGACGCGCGTTTATGAATTCGTCACATTTTCAAAAGGCTTTAAGTCGGTTGCCTCCCGACAAGAGGATTCTCATGGAACATGTTTCGCCACAAAACAATCTGCAAGTTAAACAGCGTAAAATAAAAAAACATGGTCCTAACATGAACGACCCAACTATTGCTGAGGAGCTTAACAGAGTGAAACCTTGGGTAGAGGTATTGTGATACTTTTTACGAACTTGTCAATATACTTGGTTATCAATAATGCTCTGTCAAACTAATAAATTGAAGCTGTTTTGTAGGATCTAAGTAGATGGTTTCATTCTGTTGAAACTCTTTGGTTGTCTGATGAGATTGAAGAATTCCTCTGTGATCCTGATAGACTACGGTGTAAATTTCCATGGTCAGATGATTATACTATAGACCGAAATTTCTGGCTTCGCTTAGATTGCTTAGACCCTGCTATAAAAGGTTGGCTAACTGAGGAGGTTAGTTTATATACGCATTCTTATTCAGCTTTTCTTTTTTACCCTGTATTTGATTTTTACCATTGCTTAAATTGGTATTTTACTTGCGGCAAATGCTTAGCATATAGACATATGGGTTGACTACATGTGGCACGTACAACCTCAGAATGCTAACTGGGCGATGGTTAGTAGTTACTTTGTTCAGATTCTTCTTCAAAATGGCATGCCCGTGTTTTATGCAGACGGGACCAGGTATCCCATGCCCTGGAATGATGTTGAACAGGTAATACATTTACTTTTCATTTCCTCCTATTTTTACGGTTTACGATCACTCAATAATTAGGTAGTTGATGAAAGCAACTTTAAAAACGGCATCTTTTAAAGTATGAACAAACTTGATATTTGCCCCTCAAATCAGCAACTTTCCTATACTTATTAACAAACTTGATACTCACAAACTTTATCCACAGCTTTTGATCTATCAGCAGTTCTTCCATTGCCACTAGCTGTGGTTTCTGATAAAAGATGCTATTTGATGCATACTTTGAATAATTCGTCCAACAGAACCAAAAAACCAAACAATCTTCCCCTAAATTTGATATTTACAATCCAAATCATCAAGTTTCTTCTTAGGCACAAAATACCTTTTTTGGACGGTGCTTCCAAAGTGCTAGAATCTGTATGCTCCATCTCAGAATCTGAACCATAATCGACAGTTTTTTGACCTATCTGCCATTCTCTTCTTTCTCCTTTGAAGCTTATCCTTGATCGCTAAAGGAGTTTCAAAATCAGCAATATCTTTTACATCTGTTAACCCTTGGCCTCCCTTGTCACTCCGAACCTCTTACCCTGTGCTGCAACTTTCTAATTGTGTCATCCTGAGAAGAGGTTATTTGTAGTATGCCAGTGATCTTTGACTCCATTGTAGTACATTTATCCGTCAATTCCTGTATAAGTTTCATGGTATCCTCATGATAACCTAACTAGCAGTGTTTTCGTAACACTAGCAGTTTCTCCATGCAAGCTAGCAGTTGGAACAGCTTTGCACTCCAATCTTCCAACCAAGTTATCATTATTTTTTTTACACAATCTTATTATTATTATTTTTTGTTATTTATTTATTTATTTATTTAATTTTTTAATTCATTTTTATTTTATTTTTTTTTTGTTTTTGTTTTTTTTACACTAAAAGGTCCAGCAGCAAAGCCCAAAAAAATCCTAGTGCTCGTAAACATAGTAGTTATAACTTATAAGTATAACCCAACCAGAAAAACATGATATCCACTAGCAGGACTTAACAAAAAGAACAAGCAGTGGAATCATACACACTAGCCGTACTAAGATTTCCAATAGCAGTACTACCTTTCTTACAAAGTTTTGAAAAAAACATCTTGAGACTTGAGACTAAGTATGCATGAAATTTACAATCCAAAAGTAGTTGATTTAAAGCCTTGAATGACTAGTTGAGCCTTCAACGTAGTTCTAGAACGTGCAGCAGCTTCATACTCACCTTCAGTGGTGGAATTGGCCAGAATTCTTTGCGTCTTACACTGCCATGAGATAAGGCTGCTTTCCAAAAACTGAGCCCCTCCAGTTGTAATCGTTCATTACCAGCAGTATATTGATTACCCTAGCAGCAGTTATGGTAACACAAGCAGTAGTTAACAGTTGGAGCAACATATCAGGAACTACATAAGCAGATGAGTTTTTCAAAAGCAGTAGTTTCTATACAACCCAACACCGTGCATGAAAGCATTCTCCATTATCTAAAACGTCCATTCGTAAGTAACATATTGCTTACTAGCCGTAAGCCATGTCAACAACACATACAAACACGACAATTTTATTCTTGTATTTACCTTTGACCACATAAATGAAAAGTCACTTTTATTAATTTTATACGTTGACTAACTATATCCTAATACACTGCCAATTTTCTTTTAGGTTTTTATTCCTCTCAACGAGACAGTTAAACACTGGTGTCTTGCCCAATTTAACATACCTATAGGAGTGGTAACATTCTATGATAGCGGCGACACGTGTGACTATGAGTCACGTGTATGGTATGTCCGTGTTAGGGAGTACTAACAGGTATCTTCTTATTATAACCCACTCATATTATTACTTGTTTGTTATACTTTGTGACCAGACACCATCTTATAACCAACATATATAATACAATTACGGACAATACACAGATAAATAAACTTATAATTTGTTATACTTTGTGACCAGACACCAATACACCATGCTTGTGAGTAGTTGCCCATTATTTGTGTCTAGTTGCCCAATAACAAATTTATTGTTGGCCAAAGTTTCTTGGGTGTTGTGTTGTAGCAGTTTGACTTTGAGTTTTGTGCACACTAGTTCCCTTCAAGTACATGCAACTATGTACCACCATCATTTCCTTACATCTATTCACTATTAATAAACCGTCCTTCTTATTTTAAATCCCAATTTTTATTTACCACAACCAACAACATAGTTTCTCATACACATCTGTTATACTTACTTGTCTATAGTAGTAACATCAAAGGAATACCACAACCAACAACAGATTATCTAAAATATGTGTAGATTAACTAGAACCAACCAAAAATAAAGTACATAAATCTGCTTGCTTCCGTATTTTAACAATTTATTTTCATGATTTTAATTTACATTGTGTTCCGCACATATAATACGATATAGGAAATACATACTTAGCTACCAAGCTTGATTACTTTTAATTTACAACTGCACATAAGGTTCATGATTTAATTGGGCCCATATGATTTAGTTTCCCATCGTATGTAAGTGCTTGCCCAAAAATATTAACTTGTTGGACACAAGTTTCATTGTGCCTTTTTTGTGCAATAGTTAAAGTTGAAAAATTAATGGACTAGTTCCCTTCAAGTACATGCCACTAGCTAACACCATCATTTCATTACGTCCTTTCCTCATTAATAAAGTTTTTCCTACTTATGTGCATCCCCGATTTGGGTTTTTTACAAAATATCCATTCAATATTGAAGATAGCACAGCCAAGTGCACACTTACTCAGACTTTATGATATAAAAGTCTGAGTTATATTATGGTAGTGTATTATTACATAAAATATAAAGGATATGTACACCTAATAATAGTATATGTGTGTTAGTTGATGTAACCAAAAAGTAATCAATATAAACCTGTTTAATGGCGTATATTTACACAACATACTCAAGTAATAATTTTTCTAACCCAAGGGGCGTAAAATTTTGTTGCATTTGGAACTAAACAAAATTCAAACTGGTTTAGTTGCCCCCAAATTGAAACTAGTTGCCCAAAATGTTTATCTTGTGGCCAGGAATCGGTTGAGTACAACAGAAGCTTCATTAATTAAACTTGGCCTAATGTGCAACTGTAATTACTTGACATGACTCAACTATTCGCCACTTGACTATCCACATTAATTCAGATAGACTTCAATTCAAAATAAACTCCATGTCACCCCACCCACGCTCTTCCCCCCCCCCCCACCCCATTTGGGTTATATAAACGGACAACATATATCCCATTTTCATACAACTTTTGTCAGGGGACACACACTAGCCACATCACAATTTACTACAAAAGAAATGGATAACTTACTTAAAGACATGGTTAACAACCTGTTTGTGCATGACAATGAACGTGGCTTCAAGTTCTTAAGTGACATGCATGCAAAGGTGATCGACCTAACTCATCGTTGCACTGTGAGGGGCGAGCAGATCAAGCAGTTGGAGTGCGTGGTTGGGTCCAGGCTTGCCAATGCTGTTTTGGGAATCCTGCGTGAAATTCAGGATGAGGAGCTTGAGAAAAACAGGACGCTGATGAGGCTAATGAGTGAGACTCAGCTCCAAGTTCTCAAAAAAATCTCCTTTCTGGCAAAGCTACGCAAAAATTATTAATCCTCTACTCCCACCTTGTTATGTGCTCTCTCTCACGTTCTGTGATTGTCATATTTTGTGTTTTGGTATCTTCATGAATGTCGTTGCTTCGGTGATGTATTTTGTTATCCTTTAATGTATTGAAATGAAATCTATTATGAATAAAAATATATCGAAGCACATGCCAAATGTTCGAACGTTGTTTATGAATCACTAATAAAAAACGTATAATACTTTTGAACACATCTATAATTTACAACATGACACTACATATCATATTTAATCCGGCTTGAACAAACAACTTTATTTCATCAATAATTTGGTGACAAACGTGGTTATTTCGATTATATAATACTAACATTTTTTGACAAGCCTCTAAAAAGATCACCCGTCTATTTATTTTAACAGTTTCTGTTATTCTACAGGTCAAACTACCAGTTGTTCTAGAGCAAGCAAACGTTTTTTATAAGACTGGAATACATCCGAATGACTATAAGATTTCATTTAGGTTAGCCGAAAACGTTCCTAAGCAAGGGGGATTTTTGGTGATTGTGGTATGTGGGTTTGTATATTTTTATATCGATTGGCACATGGTCTATCGTTGCAAGTTGATAATCCCGCTGACGTCGCGCTAGCATATCGCGAGAAGATGATTCAGTTTTTTTATAAACATAGATTTTATCGTTTGTACTAACAGTTTTAAACTTATCTCCAACAGCACTTTCATTGTTTTATCATGCACCATCTATTGATATATTCATTCACACATAAGCCATTAATGACTAGACAATGGATTCATAACAACTATTTACTACACTAAAGACACTTATAACATGCATACATAAACCAATAATGATACAATACCTTGCATGCAGCAACCTTGGGTACGTGTAACATTCATTCAAAAAACAATAGGAGACACGACGTAAAAGTATGTACACATTTTACATTTAAATTTGTTGCACAATACAAATAATCTTTCTTTTTTTAAAACTCCACAACTCCAATTCATTTATTCTTCATTTGGACGTCCATTTAATCATGACATTTGGCCGTCCATTCCAAGAAAAAATAAAAAAGGGCCACAGATAGGTTTGTCAATTCATTTATTCCCATATCATTACACAAACACACTATACATAAAAACTTATAACAAATTAACCAAAAATTTTCCATATTACTATTTCCATATTAAAATAAACGGATCATAGTTTTCATACTATTAATAAGTACATTATTAATAGTAAAATAATAATACAACCTTTCCTAATATATATCAAATCTTCATCTAGATCACATTTGTACACAAGTCATAATGCCAATCTCCCAACCCTCTCTTTCATCAAAAAATGATGCTAAGCCTCCAGTTGCCTTATTTGATTTCAAGCCAAGGTATGCCTGCCATTACCTTTCGTGATTGTCACTTGCCCTTACTAGGTTTTTGTCCATACTTGCTAATCTCATTTGTATACATTTATTTACCTTTATTAAAGGAGTACTACACGCTATGTAGATGCGAATCCTGTAGTTGAGATTTACTACGATGGTGAGTTCATTCGGTTGCCCAAATTAACTTATGCGTCTGGGCGAACCCTTGTGCATACGTTGAGTAAGTCCACAAGGATGAACTTTAATAAAATGCTTGACTTTTTGGCCCACAAGTTTGAGTGTGAGATACGGGCTTTGTATTTATGTAGGCCACTATTTGCTCTTTCAACTGGTTTGACAATTGTTGAATGTGATAATGATATTAAAAGGATGTATGAACTTGCCGACGAATATGGGTTGATCGGCTTGTACATTGCACATGAACCTGATAACTTATCATGTTTCTATTATCATAACCTAATTTTGGATCTTCTTGATGAGCCAACGCGTGCAAGGATAGCGATACATGATAAACTTGTGGCGCTTGCTAATTCTAATTATGCCTCTGATATTGCTGCCTGGGAAGAGGAAGAAAGGCGGTCACCTCTTCTAAGAAGCCCTCCGTTCCAAACTAGAAGTCAAGGAATTGAATGTCAAGGAAAGAATCTTTTCATGGATTTTTTGGCTAGCGAAATTGTTCATGCTGACATTGGGTTCAGTGACGATGAATGGTACTATGGGGTATTTCTTGGGTCTGTATCAATGGATGTTGGGGGTTCTACTTCTTCCGTTCCACAACAAGTAGGGTCTTGTGTCAAGGACAGGTCTGGTCATAAGGTCTCTAGAAAACCTTATGCAAGGAGGCACTGGTTTCAAACACCAAGAGCTGGTTTACGGAAGTTCAAGATGTCGAGGCATTTGAAGACTCTAACAAAAGACCGCCGTCGAGGAGGTGCGGGATTAAAAGCAACTTGGTTTTTAAGGAACGGAAGGTTGGAGTGTAGGTATTTTTATGCAGCATGATCATGCTGTCGATAACGTTACTGGTGTGTTAACATAACTTAAAACTCAAAATAGTTTGTCTAGTTTAGCCTTTTTTGTAAGGCAACGTTATGTAATTGTTAAACATTTTTTTTTTGGGTGCTTCTTATGATTACCAAAAAAAATGTTCAACAATTACATAAAATTAACATGCGATGTTTTTGTGTAACCATCTGCTTTGGGGTTATCGTAGTATGCACCAGTTTTTTGATGTACGTTCGATGTGCGTTTACATAATACTGTGTATGAATGCTTTATAGTATGATGTATATCATGGCAACCTTGATGAGGAATCTATGTTTTAGGCTAGCAACCCTATAGGGCAACTTCATTTTATTGCGGGTCTGTAGATAAGTTTTTTTTTGCCTTTCAATAGTCAGCATTTTTTGGTGGGTGTACACGTGTTCAACTATGTTTTGGCCACGTGCATAGTAACTATCTCTTCCTGGTTTAGTGCTTTATCCAACCTTGTTTGTATTTACCCACTTTGACCTAAAAAAAATTGTATTTGACAGTTTTGCAGCTTGATTATACACTTTGCATCTTGTCTATCAAGTGTTTGGATTTACCCATTATTTGCTAACTAAATACGTGCTTGCATTGGCATAACATAACAAATACATTATACAATTTAGTCTACATATATTAAGAAATACAACATAACGAGAATAGGTGGTGGCTCACTTGTTCAATGACGAGCATGTCATTCCCTAGGTGTATCAATTGCAGCTTGTTCAATTGGTCGGTCATTTTTAGGTGGTTCACTTGTTATTCGACTTGCAAGTTGTTGGGTTTCTTCATCACTAATGTCACTGGGTTCTGTACACATAGAATCATGAATTTCATCAGGTGTTGATGTAGTCTCACTTCTACCTCTGATACTCACTGAACCACCGCCTATACAAGATGCTGCAACATGTAGCCCCATCACACCATCACCTCTACGAACTGCAGTTGTTTTTTCCCTGCTAACATGTACACCACCAAGTCTACATGCAGCAACCCCACAAACAGTATTGTGGTCGCTTCCGTAAAAATTCATTGGACAACAATACCACATGATTTCTCTATTCGGCGGACGCCTTGCATATAAGGTCAATCATACTTATTTTCTCTTTCCATCCTGCACCCAATGCATACCATTTTTCTCAACCGGTTTCGATGTTATAACGAAAAGAATAGCATTCACGGTTTATATAAGAACGTCTACTAGCATAACCATCTATATTTTTTCTCTTCATTTATTACACTTGAATGGTGTGCCATACTAGTTGGTTGGAGAATTTAATTTAAGAGTAACACACACTCTTTCTAAACTATTCAAATACCTTGTGAGTAGTCAAATTAAAGGTCAAACATTGTTATAGCAGGAGTAACCTTAGAAAACATGTAGTAACAACATTTTATATTTATTTGGTCTTCAGCACTAGCAGTACTAACATGTAATAACATTTTTAAGTCTTAATTCCCAAACCTTAGACACACGTAGTGACAACACGTTTATATGATAAATTGTCTTCAGCACTAGGAGTCCTAACTTTAACTAGCAGTTTTTAGTCGTTAGTGTGACAGCCGTAAGATACATGAGGGACCTATAATGACAAACACTTAAACCTTTTTTACCCCACACACCTACTTATCCTTTTATGGTACCAACCACACATCAGTGATCCTTATGGTCCATACAATCAACATCCCCACATTCCTTGTTATACACTAGGTCACTTTCAGCGAAGAATCCAAATAAAAAAATATCGTTGTCCTTTTTGTCTATTTTTAGAAACAAATCCAGGTTTGTTGTACTCTCCCGTATGTACTTTGTTACCTTATTCATTCATATATTTATACATGAATATAAATAACTGTGCACCTTTATATTTTATATTCTATTAGTAAATTTTTTATTTAATTCAAACTTAATGAAATTGTTATTAGGGTTTATTTTTTATATGTATGGTCAGTATACCCCTTTAAGTCTAGTGGTTCATTCTAATTGTTATTAGGGTTTATGTTTTATAGGACATGTCGGAAACCAACAACATGATGTTTTTTTATGTCGTTTACTTGATACACTTTGTCCTTCAGTTTACTCAAAAAAATTCATTTAAAACTTTTTTCCATTTTGTCTTTCATTTTGTCCTTAAGTATCCATGTGGCTTTATAAAAAAAAATTATAAAACAGACACAAAAAAATTAAGAACCATTATTGGATAACTATTAGATGCTTTTTTATAATACATCAACCTTATGTAAAATACAGATGTATGTGTTACAAAATAGCATTTAATTGAAAAACACTATTTGTTTGTTTGAAAAGTTACATTCCCATATGCATATTTTTAATAATGAGATTTACTTGCATTAACCAGGTAAACATGTCCACAATGACAGCCGCTCAAACAGATTTATTCTTGAAACAATGGAGGCGGTATTCTTTCAGAATAGATCATGAGATGCAGGCACAATAAAAGGTGACCATAATATAATTATTTAACAGAAACCATGGCTTTTATTTAATCAAATATTTTACATCCATTTGCCAAAGCTTAGACCCACATTTCACAACAGCACTCAAACTAAAATTCAACACAAGATACATGACTACAAATACAAATACCAACATAAACAAAACATCGTCACCGCCATAAGAGTCAAAGATCTGTGCACACACGGTTACCAACCCATTAAGCCCTTAAGTTTCAGGATAAACAAATCATTGTTACGATAGTTTAGTTCGAGTTGAGCTGCCAGAATGCGCATTTGCATGAGCTTTTGTTCATCTCTTGCCTGTACTTCTCTTAGATATTCAGCAGTTTTCTGGGCATAAACATTCGCTACTGTTTCCAGCTCTTGAATAAAAGTAAGCCTCTCACGCGTAACACTGGCCAAGCTAGCGCATAGGCCATTAATTTGGCGTGACATTTGAAGATCTTGGCCTGCAGCTTGGCGACAGTACAACACTAGTATATCAGACCAGTTATTCGAATTTGCTTCACTTCTAAGCTGATCACACTTAGGCCACTTAGACATTGTGTTTGCTTACTTCTTTATTACAAGTTATGACCAAATAGATATCCACTTAGCCTCTCTTAAATAGAAAAAAACAAGGCTATATCTTTTGCATAATGACAAACACAATGCCCATATGTATACAACATCATTAGACATTGAATACTATTTGCATACAAACAAAACACAGAGAATCGACACTATTTTTCAGACTTCTACTTTATTACTTTATTTGCTTGGATGATATCTAGCACAATAATATTAATGATTGTCTTTTATTGTATGTTTGGTTGGATTGTATCTATTCACTAATGCCAGTTGACATGTCAATTCCTAGCAAACTATTTTAACATAACGTATCACATAAATTAAGAAATGATTATCGATTAATTTACCTTTATGCTATACTAACTTCTTTGCTACGCTTTATATCGTAAGACTATTGATGTATTCTAAAACCAACTCTGATGCGATGCTAAACACTGCATAACAACAACACGCCTATACCAAGACAACAATGTATAGCATATATGAAACAAAGGTATGTTCTAACAAAATGAAAATGGCACAATAAAGCTTAGATTCATTACTTACTGAATGATTAAAAAAAAGGAAACAAAAAAAAAGATTTCAGAAACACCAAAATATACCGAATCAGTACACCATGCCTTTCAGCTTCTCTATGAATGACAGAAGCTCCTGGGCTCGCTTCTGCTTCTTCATTACATTGACCAATATCGATGCGGCTTCTGTCAGATCTTCGGTTTGCAGCTTGGTTAATTCTGAAATACTTTCCACACAAGAATCAAATGGGTATAAAAGCTCCAACTCTCCAATAACATAATCCCTTTCAGCCACACGTGCCCAGATTTTTTGAGCCTTCTTCTTCAACTTTGCTTCATCCACCATGACAACACTCACATCCCTTCGAAAACGAACAATCATCATATCTCTAACAAAACTAGATCCTGCAACACCAGCAAGTTCTTCACAGAATGGCATAGGTGTAGTCATCCTTTTTTCAGTTTTGTTTTGTATGTTTTATTTTTTTTCCCCCTTTGATTGCTATGTGTGTGTTTTAAATAGAAGATTTAGTTTAAGTTATAATATAATTAGTGTTGTCGCAGTGTACAAAACTGATGCGTCCTTTGAGTTGACAGCCACCCTAGCATTTTTTCTTCCACAAGAAGTAGCATTAAATGACCAACCTTTCACATACACGCCTTTTCATTTTCTCCCTTTTTATTATTACATATAATTCAGTTTGCTACTATTAACATTAAAAACGAAACCACGTCAAACAAATTACGTGTATATATATGAAACCAGGAGGAAGAAAAATAAAATAAATTTCAAAAAATAAATAAAATAAAATAAGATACAACTGGAAACGTAAGAATTGTCGGATAACCTTAATTTTTTATGGACACTTATTCATATTCTATGCTTATTTGCAATATGTAACTTTTTATTTATTTTTATTTATTTTTATTTCTTTTTTTTTCTTGCACTTTGCAGGTTTGATTTTTTTGGGGCATAAAAATACAAGAACAGGGAACATGGCATAAATTTATTCCAAACGTTCACACATTAAAAAATAGTTCGCTAGGTATATTGTATGTTTGTTTTACCCAAATGTGTATTGTATGTTTGTTTTACCCAAATACATTTGTCAAGTTTTGTAACTAGTTGGCCAGTTTACATATGTTTGAGTATTAGACAAGCTGCATTAACTCAATAATTAATTAATAAAAGTACTGACCTCTTGAGTACACGTATCACTAACAAAATTTGACTGAATGCAAATTAAATCCACTCAATCCCCACCCCTTTTTGCATACATCACAACTGGACTAAAAGTACTATTGTAGTTGCCATGAGTACACTATTTAGTTGCCCCAAGTACCATTTGCTAGCTATGCATTAGCAAACTCGTCATAAAAATAGTTTAAAAAAAATAAAAAGATGTAAAATAAATCCAGTCAAACCCCAACCCCTTGTTGCATACATCACCACTTGACTAAAAGTACTACTACGTATACTAGTTGCCATGAGTACACAATTTAGTTGCCCAAAGTACCATTTGCTAGCTATGCACTAGCAAACTCGTCATAAAAAAATATTTGAAAAAAATAGGAAGATACTATAAAAAACAAAGTGTGGGTGGGTAATTATTTGGGGTTGTGATCCACTTGTCCATTGGAAACAGACAATTGTCTTAACTAGTTTGTCAGAAATTTCGTGTCTATATATGACGCTATGTAACAAAAACAGTTTTTGGTATCTCTATTAGGGATAGTCTTACAAAAGAAAACATAACGATGTCTGCTGGCATGGTTTTATGTGATGAATTACCAATGGTTGGTGGTTTAAAGATATTACGATCGCGTACTATAGAGGTGAATTGGAAGTTGCTTTACGTGATGAAGCAGATCATAGGAGGAAAGTTGTTGAAATTAGGGGCCGTGTGAACCGTAGACAACAAATGATAGCGGAAGTGGAGCTTTTATGCGGGTCGGATTGTTGGTTGCCAACTATTAATCACCTGCTAAGGATGCAAAATGAGGATCTGGCTGAGAGTTCCAAACTTCTGTTTTCTTGGTTTAGAAAACATGGCCGTGTTAAAGAGCTGAATGGTTTAATTGAGAAGTTGGAGTCAATGGAGATTTGATGTGCTTTGTATTAATTACATGGGAGCTGCTGCCTTTTGTTTATTAGGGGATCGTTGTTACATTTTGGAGTCACTTATCTCATCTTTGTATAGTCTGTGTATGTCATGTTAACCTATGGATGTGATCCCTTTTATGTTACTAGTATATATTTGTGGAATGTTACTAGTATATATTTTTTTGCGTAGTTATTCAACTGTGTGCGGGATAGTAAGTCACGTTACAAAAATAAAAAACTTACTAATAAAGTAGTAATATGAAGATGAAATTTTATTTAGTTAAAAAAAAAGTCATAGTGTGGGTGGGTACTTGTTTGGGGAATGCATGCCAATGAGACGATTCTAATAATGGTAGTAAGAATTTTTGTGTCTCGATAATAGAAGATGATGACGTGTTGAGTTACATGGTTATTTATGTATTAGAATAATAACTCTTATTCGTTCAAAAAAGAATAATAACCCTTATTATATCATTAAAAAAATTAAATAAATAAAAAAATTTTAAAAAAAGACATTATTTGAACAGCACAGTTGGGGATATATGCGCCAAAAAATTAGTAACAACTGCTACAAGTGTTTAAATAGTTAGTTTTTAGTACAAATTAATTTGGATTCAATTGGGGATACAAACTCGATTAAGAGTTACAACTGCTGCCGCGAAAGGAGGCTACAGGGTTTGAACAAATTCTTAAGTATGTTCACACGTAAATCCCCAACCACTGCTAACGTCGATCTAACCACTACTAACGTCGATGTAACCACTGCTAGTGTCGCAAAAACCACCGCTAGTTTCGACGCAAAAATCATATTTGTTTGTGCTTACGTAATCATTTATATTCAAATACCAAAAAGGAAAGAAAATCTGCATGTAAAGATTCACGTTCCTTCCCAAGTAATTTTATGTCAAATATAGCAGGAATAGTCTAGGAGCCTAGGCACGTGCCTACCCACAAAACACTTAATGAAAATTAATGATAACGCGTGCACGAACAGTAAAATCTTCGCTATAAATACGCAAGGTAAATCAAGGGTAAAGTCCAGAAAAAGCAAAAAAGGAACCATTCCTTCACCTACAAAAAGATTTCGACCTGCAAATCAGGCAACAGAAATTTTTTACAAACACCGAAGAGAAGTTGAAGATGTTATTCAGAAAAAGAACACGATGGTACACAGTACAAAATAAATACATACGGACGTCAACAACAACGTGTTGCCCACGCATGGCCGTTTCCAAAAAGCCCATACATAGCCTAAACCTTTACCCCCCCCCCCCAAAAAATAAGCGCAAAGCTGATGCTGCGACAACTGAAACATGTTCTAAAATGACTACGAATAACAATTAGTCGTTCTAAAATGACGACTAATAACCCATCTCCGCGACCATTCACAGCACACCTTCACCCAAAACCCATGTCCATTCAAGTTGTGGTAGTCTGCCAGGACCATATGCATACCAAAGGTGGGAGTTTAAACCTATTAGACTCTCATTAGAAATATGGGATCTTGAAAGTCCAGGCATTTCCTTCTTAACCTCGCCGTTCGAGAGCGGAAGAAGGAAATAAATCATGGGAATTGGGTCATGGGAGTGATAATATATGTTCGGCAGATGGGTCCCGTAGGGAAGGGCGACAAAAGGAAGTTAGGGGCAACGAAATACGTAAACCAGCCCCTAACTAACATGAAACTTCCCTAAGAAAGTCAAACAACATAGGATGAAAACTATGCCTTCTTCCTTTGTTGGTGCAGCCCGGCCCCCATTCAAGTGTGCGTCTACTAATTCAGGCATATCTGGTTGGATAGACTGGGTCTAAGGAAAAAATGACCAGCTTGCGGGAGCCGAGAAAAAATAAAAAGCAGCGCGGGTGGAAAGCTACATTACCAAAAGCCCTTCCCGTATCGCGCAGAGGGGCGTATTTAGACGGGAAACCCCCTGAAAGGCCCATCGAAGTTGAAAGGCCTATCTAATTCCTCAGGAAATCCCATGGGGTGAATACGACGGGGCCACGGGAAAGCCAGCGAAAAAAAGAGTGTCAGCAATAGACAAACCAGTGGTAGTATAAGTCGCGTACCACTGCTAATGTACTTGTCACTGCTAGTATGATTGTGTGGGATGAATATGTAATATTCTAGAATGTCTTCGGTAGGATGTTTTGTATTAGATAAGTATGGTAAGTATATTTATCTTGCACAGTAGTTAGTGTATTTTGTAAATGACTCTTTAGCCTATTAAAGGAGGTCCTAGGTTTGAGTTAGATATAAGTTTTGGTGATATCTATAGTCGATACACTTCAAGGTTGTAAACCCCAATACTATTCAGAGTATTCGTGTATTAACAACATATCGAGGTGTTTAGTGAGAATAATTGTTCGTTAATTATTATTCTTCTTAAGGTGAAGCACTAGATTCCGCATAGTTTTTAATAGGTTGTGTTCGTTTAGTCATCTTCTATAGTAGATCATTCGCTAAACTGGGCTCAAAAATAGATTTTTATGTCAATGGACGAAACAATTATATAGACCATCACTTATTCTAAAAACATCAACATCTTCACTTGGACAGAAGCACATAACGGCATCAGGTTATCAGATGTGTAGAGTTACATTCGTTTGAGTGGATTATTCTGAGCTTTATGCGATATTTGTAAACGTAAAATAAAATGCTACACTGCTTTTATGCTCGATTACTTAAATTAAATATCTCAAATTAATAAATGAATTGGTTGTATACTTACAACTGCTAGTTGTTTTTTACTACTGCTATTGTGGGGCTGAACAGAGACATAGTCGTTTACCACTACTTGTAGTAAACTTACAACTGCTAGTTAATTTGTACTAGTGTTGAATGTTAAACCTGTTTTTTTGGAAGTGTGCATTGTCCCTAGTTGGTAGTTATTAGTAGCTTATAGAATACGAAATGTACGTCTAGAAGGAGTCGTGGGTTTATAAAAGTAGTCCGTAAGGAAAACAAGTTGCTCTAAGTACAAAAGTTAGTTGCCAAATATATTTTGGGTAACAACTGCTTGTTGCCCAGATTAAATAAACATGGATAATGGGATAACAGAACAAATGAAATAGTAAATACGTTGACATACAATGTTTGATACAGACAAGCAACTACATATTACAATTACTACATGGTTAAATTGTTACATATTATATAACCACTTGATTGATAACATTCAGCGATTACGAAAAATCTAAACAGTCCAATGCTTCCTTCCCATTTAGCCTGATCCGTAACTTTAGCCGAACAAACCTGTTGAAAATGGCATTGATATATCATTAACCAAATCAAGTGATAATGTTTAAAAGGAACATGAATAGGATGGTAAGTTATAAATCAAACATACTATAGACAGAACGGTCTGTATGATTTAACAAAAGAAGAGATTCTTTGTACGGGGCGATGTAGAAAGATCTCGTATCTTCTAACATTCCCATGCTGACAAATAATTCAAGTTCTTTGTTGTACACGAATAGCGAGTGACCCAAATGGTTGCTAGTGTACGCTTCCACTATTGGAGCCTGATCCTTTGTAAACCCAAGCAAACGAACAGATAATAGGGTGGGGATGGCAAAGAGGCTTCTAAATGATCTTATGGCAAAACCATTCACGTCCAACAACCATCCACAAAACAATGGCATATCTTCATCAATGAAATCACTAGAGAGGTTCCAAGATCGAAAACATAGAATACTGGGAGTTCATTTTTTAAAATCTGCGGTAGGTCTATAACTTTAAATTGGTTGGTTACCAAATCAAACGAAATCAACATATAAATCTTGTACGTAACACCGTCCTCATTAATTAACTTTTCACTCCCAGTCCAATAGATAAAATGACCTACAACTGCCTGACTTTGACGTTTCAATTTGATAGTTTCACGAGGGGGTGGAAATTTTCAAGGCATGTCCACCTTAACGAGTTGAAAGAAAAGACAGACACATACCAGAAACGACTTTGGAAAACAGGATAGGAGACTTTCACGATCGTCGGGTCAAGAGTGTCCGGACGGACGGCAAAATCAAAACAAATCTTTTTACATTCAATTTAATGCGTGTAAAACGGGACATGTACTGCAAGTGATTTTTGGATTGCCGGGTTCCAAATAACAGACATTAGATTAGAGCCATAAACAAAACATGAAAGACCATTAGAATTGCCAACTGCAATCATAGATGAAAGCATTAAATCTGTTTGAAGTACCGTAGCGATCAGTTGTTCATCAAAAGCTAACATAAAACCTTTGTGACCCTGATCAAATGTTAGCGTAAAAAAAACACTCATCGTTACGACAAACACCGTAATTAAAGATGAAGAATCCACAATCTGTACTAGCCTTCCATAACTTGCAAACACTACGTAGCTGGAGTATAGACTTAGGAGGTAGCCTGCGAATGATATCTAGTTGAACATCCAGTGGGATATAGTCGGACATTTTGTTAAACAAAAGCAGAAAGATTGGGATAAAGATATGAAGTGAATAGACCAAAAGAAGAAAGAAAGATTTTAGTAAACAAATTAAGAAAGATTTGTATTGAAGAAAGAGATTGGGAACAGAAGACATTTAAGGACATGTACCGTGATGTACTATAGGGCAACCAAATATTAAATTCTGTTATATACCAAAAATTAATAAAGTATACATAACCCATATAGAAGTGGTTTGCAAAGCATAGGCCTTTTTGTATATGTGCACGGGTATTAACTAAAGAAATGCCGTTGAGTTAAAAAAATATTATAATAATCGAATAATATATAATAAAAGTAAAAATACCTACAATATACGTTGAAAGAAAACGACTTCACAAGTCAACATTAGACAATAATTATGGGTCAAACGGACATTAAGGATCGTACCTTGAAAGACCGCTATCAATTTATGTATTCAACCTTGTGCTTCCAAAATTATTCAAGCATCCGTTCACGGTAAGCTAAAGCCGTTTGAAGGGAGTCGTCTACTTCCAGAGGCTGGTTACGGAGCAATCTGTAATAAATAATGCACACCCATACTCCGCAGTCACCATACAAGTCTGATTGTTCTTATACTTTTGGACACTTGTATGTGATTTTATAATCCCCCGGTGATATGCCCTTACTATGCAGTACCCCAGCGTTTGTTAGGTATGATTTAAGCTGTTTTTGTAACTTTCCGACACATGTATCCAAGCTTTATGTGGAAAACTAGAAGGGGGGTTTGAATAGTTTTGTCGATTTTAAGTTAGTTTCAAAAAATTTAGATTCAATGTTATGTAAAATCGTATGGATGACGAGAAAGTATAGATCTAAGAGTAATGCAAGTAAAGAAAGCAAGTAAAGTAAGGGATAGAAATGACATAACCGATTTATAGTGGTTCGCTACAAGGACACCTTCCTTGCCCTACTCCACTCCCCGAGTCACCTACTCGAGAGTTCAAGCACTATGTCAACAAACTCCTTCAACTTGGCGGAGAAGCCTTCACAACGTCGCTTACACCTTTTTCGGTACAAAGCTAAATACCGAGTCTGTAACACGGAGGACCAAACCAACACTACTATAACACAACAAATATGTGAAATATGAAATACAAGATCTTCGCTACAGAAATCTTGTGTTGGAACAAATCAATTAAGGACCCTTTGCTTGGATGACTTGTAGAATGCTCGTGATCTTGCCTTAGAGAAGGACCTATATGAGAATCACAATAAAAGAAAGAAGAACTACTCTCAAGATCAAGTGATCTTTTGTTAGAAGATTAAGAATATATGAGAGAGTTTGTAAGAAGAGGGGTGAGTAAAATGAAGAAATGGCTCTCTATTTATAGGTAAATTCTTGCCACTGTTGCACGGATCCCACGGATCCCTTGCTTGAGGGATCCGTCTAGTGTAACTCCAGGGATCCGTGAGACACTCCTGTTTACCCATGGGTTTTTGGGTTATGGGTCATGAGTCATGGGTCATAGGTCCTAGATTATGAACCATGGGTATCTAAATAGATACAATGTATCTAATAGATGCAATGCATCTAGACAATGGGTATGGGTTAACTCCATGGGTAATGGATATGCTCCATGGGTATGGGTCATGGTTTGTGGTTTTTACCCATCCTAATAAACTATTACAACAAATGAATTATTACAACAATTTGTATTAAATGACTATATGTAGATGCTTTACAAAAATAACATGTAATCCTTATAATCTTACTTATGATAACATTATATTTGTTATCAACAAAACACAAAAAGATCGCTAAATATTAATAAATGTTTTTACGGTTTATTTGTATTAACAATCTCCCCATTTTTGTTGATGACAAAACATAATGTTATGATGAGTAAAACTTAAGATTAGATGTATGTTTTGAAAGCATAAGTTTTACTTCTTCTCCCTCTTTTTGTCGAAACAAAAAGTGACCCTAATGAAGAAATAAAGTGTGGAAAAATAGTCCACGTATCTCTAACTCCCCCTTGACGGTAGCTCCCCCTAAAACGGGGCGTCAAGTGAGAAATTATAAAAACCTACAAAGAAAAGGTTAGTAGTAACATGCATAAATAATCTTGTGACTGACGAGAAACAAGATTGGGATCCAAGGTATGTAAACAAAGCCTTGTAATAAAATAACAAAATGTAGTGGTATTTATGCCACATACAAGCGTGTAAAACTAAGAACAAGACTTGTTCTAAAAATGACTCAAAAGAAAATACTAGAGAAAATAGTAAAATGATTCCTTCCATGCTTGCATAAGGTTATGGATGGAAGTTTTGGTGAGTGATGATGTTGATACGATAAAGGATGGGGTTAAGTATGAATCGCATCTCTTCCCTAATTTCTATTGCAAGATCCCTAGTGGATTGGCAATGTTCACAATGTAAATGATGTGGGTAATGTGTGCGGAAGTTTTCCGGGTTAGTTTGATTTGTGAGATGCGGAAGTTGTGGTGGAAAAGTTGGAAAATAAGGATCAAAGTCCGGAATATTTGGAAGTGGTGGTGGAAAAGAACCTAGATGTTCTTGTAAGACAATGGGAGCTAAAAGTGGTGAGGTTTCAAGGTCTTTAAAAATTGTGTTTGGAGATGTGGGAGGTGTTAAAAAGACTAGTTCTTTTGGGTTGATTTGTTGGGATCTTGTTGGAGTCTTAAGGAGTTCCAATAGAGTGACTTTAGGTGGAGACTCGGTGGGTGATGATGTTGGTGTGCTTGTTGGAGATGAGGGGGTGCTACTATGGAAGCATTTTGTGGTGAATGAGTAGTTGGTGATGAACTATTTGATAATGATTTGGCTAAACAACAAGGCCGGATGCTAATCCGTGCGGTTTTTCTAGATTTGGGTGGTGGTACTACGGAAGGTGGTAGGACAAAATTTTGGATTTCTTGAAAAGGATTTTTTGCACTAGGTGATTAATCTATGTTGGAAGATCTTTTGGATGACATGATGATGGTTGTTTGTGAGGTTGAGAGTGATGAAGATGCAAGCATTTTGGGAATCCTATTTATAAAGAAAATAATGCATTGTAATGA
The DNA here is from genome assembly GCA_019973895.1 of Chrysanthemum seticuspe. NCBI lineage: Eukaryota > Viridiplantae > Streptophyta > Magnoliopsida > Asterales > Asteraceae > Chrysanthemum > Chrysanthemum seticuspe. The sequence goes on along the minus strand of BPTQ01000003.1, from coordinate 147,938,099 downwards.
ATGCTTGACCCAAGATGTGGACTAAAATCTAATGATTAGATATGAATTTAAGGCATGTGATCATGAGAACACAAGTATTAAGTAACATACTCATTAGTTAAAAAAAATGGTGAAAAGATAAAGGTTATTAAGTAACATACTCATTAAGTAACATACTCATTAATGTTGGGATCCGTGGTACTGGTGACTCAGGCAGCTCAAAATTTTCTTTTTGGAAATATTTGTGCCTAGTCTGTGCCTATATGCAAACCATTTGGAGTTGCGGTTATCTCGACTCCCAAAAAGAAAGGAAAAGTAGGCTAGAATTGAAAAAAAAACATATTATTATGTGAGATAACCCGAGTGCTCCTAATTCATTGTTGCTTAAATGAATGTACCCGAAAACACATATTAGTTATGTGTCCTCTTTAGCTTTCAAAAGACATGAGATGCAATGAAAACGGGTTTTTACTTTGTATTAATAACGAAAAAGAGGTTTGTCCTAAACGTGAGAAATAGCTTTTATGAAAGTGATACGGGAAGAAGTATCCTTTTAGAAAGAATTTTGAAAAAGTTTCTTTGATTGAAGAAAGCGTTTATCCTTGAAAGAAAAATAAGTATGAAATTACGTGCTGTAAGATAAACTTACCTTGAAAAGTAAAAGAAAATTATGAAAGTACGAGTTGTAAATAAAACCTATCTTGGGTTTTGAAAATTCCCGTATTGTTTGTGAGTTGTGTGTGAAATAGAGATCCTAGACTCAGAAAGAATAAGGCTAGTGTTTACATACCTTGTAGAGTTTAAAAAAACTAATTACGACGATTGTTCCATGAGACCAAGACCAAGACGAAGTAGGTTGAATTGTTCCCGCTTCAATGGTTTGGTGAGGACGACAGCTATGTTGTCTTCGGATGCTACCTTCTCAATAGAAATGTTCCTCTATTGAACATTGTCTCTTAAGAAGTGATGACGAATCTCTATATGCTTGGTGTGAGAGTGCAATACCGGATTCTTGCTTAAGTCGATGGCACCCTTGTTGTCACATAGAAAGGCTATGTCACTTAGATAAATGTCGTAGTCAATTAACGCTTGTTTCATCCATAATGCTTGTTGGCATGCTTTGCCGGTGGAGACATATTCGGCTTTGGTTGTTGATATGGGAAATGCCGTTTGCTTCTTTGAGAACCAAGATGTTAAACAACATCCCATAAAAGTACATACCCCACTTGTACTTTTTTGGTCAACATAATCACATGCATGGTCAGAATCTGCATATACAATAGTTTCTACTCCCCGTACCCTTAGGATACCATAATCCTAATTGAGTCGTACCCTTAATGTATCTAAAAATTCTTTTGACCGCTTCTAGATGTGATGTTTTAGGATCTTCTTGAAACCTAGCACATAGACAAACACTAAACATGATATCCGGCCAACTAGTCGTAAGGTAGAGAAGACTACCAATCATGCCACGGTATTTTGTGTTATCAACGGATTCACCGTCTTCATCTTTTGTAAGTTTAGTGTCGGATGACATTGATGTTCTTATGGGTTTTGACTCTTATAAACCAAATTTCTTTAACATCTCCTTTATGTATTTAGATTGATTAAAGAAGATACCAGCTTCTACTTGTTTGATTTGTAGACCAAGAAAGAAACTTAGTTCTCTCATCATACTCATCTCAAACTCGTCGTGCATGATTTTAGAGAAATCATCACACATGTCTTGACAAGTAGATCCGAATATAATATCATCCACGTATATTTGAACAATGATTATATGTGATTCCTTTTTCTTAGTAAAAAGTGTATTATCAACTAACCCCATGGTGTAGTTGTTTTTTATTAAAAATGACTTGAGTCTATCATACCAAGCTTTTAGGGCTTGTTTAAGACCGTAAAGAGCTTTCTTTAACTTATACACATGTTTAGGTTTTTCAAAATCGATAAAGCCCGGAGGTTGAGCTACATATACTTCTTCATTAATAAAACCATTTAGAAAAGCACTTTTGACATTCATTTGATAAAGCTTAAGATCATTAGCACACGCATAAGCAAGAAGTATTCTTATAGACTCTAATCTAGCCACGGGGGCATAGGTCTCATCAAAGTCTATTCCTTCTTGTTGATTATACCCTTGTACCACGAGTATAGCTTTGTTTCTAGACACTACACCGTTTGCATCTAACTTGTTTTTATATACCCATTTGGTTCCTATTATGGTTTGATTACTAGGTGGAGGGACGAGTATTCAAACATCGTTAGAGACAAATTGACTTAACTCTTCTTGCATAGCCATTACCCAACTTTCATATTTATGGCTTCTTGTGTATTCTCAGGTTCTATGGTTGAGACAAAACAAAATAAGCTACTTTGGTTTTGGACTTGAGACCTTAAGGTTCTTTCGTTTAATTTTCCTATGACCTTATCTACGGGGTGATCTTTAGACTCTTTAATATTAATGATTTCATTATTTAAAGGTTCATCGTCTTTGTTTGTATTTTTCTTTATTTCTATAGCTTCACTCTCAACAATCTTGTCATCGACAAGAGGTAGAGTAGGTTTGGGTGGACTCTCATCAAATTTTATGTTTAATGACTCTTCAACCTTTATTGTTTCTTTATTTAATATGACGTAAGCTTTGCTATTAGAAGAGTAACCTAAAAAAATACCTTCGGTTGATTTAGGATCAAATTTTGTAAGGTAATCTTTATTGTTAAGTAGAAAACATTTGCTACCAAAGACTCTAAAATGATCTAACGTAGGCTTTTTGCCTCGAAGTAACTCGTATGGAGTTTTACCTAAAAATGGTCTAATTAAGACTCGGTTAAGTATGTACGTTGGTGTATCAACGACATTGCACCAAAACTTTTGAGGAATGGATTGCTCATTTAACATGGTGTGACTCATTTCTTGTAGGGTTCTATTCTTTCTTTCAACTACCCTATTCGATTGTGGAGTGCGAGGAGCCGAGAAGTTGTGAGTAATACCATTAGCGTCACAAAAGGCTCCAAATTGCACTTCATTATCGAATTGCCTACCATGATCCGTTCTAATAGACACTATAGGACTTCCTAATTGTCTTTGGATTTTCTTACTTAATATTTCAAAGTGATCGAACGTTTTAGTTTTGTTCTTAAAAAATTTAGTCCATGTGTACCTAGAGTAATCATCCACTATAACCAAAGTGTAGTAGTTGCCTCCATAACTTTGGATAGCAGATGGACCAAATAAATCCATGTGTAGTAATTCTAGACACTTAGTTGTAAAGACCATGTTTTTAACTTTGTGACTAGCATGGACTTGTTTTCCTATGTTACAAGCATCACAAAAGTGATGTTCATGTTTTAATTTTGGTAGATATCTTACTAGATCTTTGGATGATAGCGATTGAAGAAGTCGCATATTGGCATGACCCAATCTTCGATGTCATAAGGTCGAAGTATCATCCATAGAAGTAAGACAAAGTTTGTCTTTAGGTTCATTACCGATTTTAATGACATAGACTCCATGTTTCCTAATACCTCTACCTATAGTGATACCGTTTTTCAATATCTTACTACCGGTTTCATTAAAAAGTACATTGCACTTCTTATCACATATTTGTCCTATACTTAAGAGGTTAAAGTTTAGGTTTTCTACGTGACATACATCGTTAATGGTTAGAGATTTGTTAGAAATCGTACCTTTACCAATGATTTGCTTTTGGTATTTCCAAATACCACATTTCCTCCATTGAAGGATTCATATGTGGAAAATAAATCTTTATTACCGGTCATGTGCCTCGTGCACCCGCTATCCTTGAACCACTCATCCAGATCTAGGTCGACCTTTAAGCACACCTCGTCATTTGTCATGAGACAAATTTCTTTGTCGTCCTCCTCGCTCATTCCCCACGAACCGCTCACGAACGCTTTTTGTTCATCACGTTTGGGACACTTACTAATAAAGTGGTTGGGATCCCCACATTTAAAACAAGCGCGTTCATCCCTTGCCTTCTCGTCATCTTTGCTTTTCCAGAACCCTTTCTTGTCGTCATAAGGTTGCTTGACGTATCTTCCCTTTCTTCTAAAGAACTTCTTGAAGGCCCTTACCGCCATGGCATACTCCTCGTCATCACTATCCGAAGAGGAGTTTTCTTCATCGCTTGAGACCTTCTTGGCTTTAAGGGCAAGATATTTGTGCTTCTCTTTCACTTTTGAGGCTTCAGAATCTTTAGCGAGGACAAGCTCATAGACTTTTAAATTGCCTATGAGTTCATCAAGGGTGAGGATTGACAAGTCTTTTGATTCTTCGATTGTCGTCACCTTAGATCTCCACTTGGATGAAAGTGCCCTTAGATATCTCCTAACATGATTATGACTAGAGAAAGACTCATCAAGTGCTTGTAAAGATGTAATTATAGTATTAAAGTTAGCAAAAGAATGATCTATAGTATCCTCATCCGATATTAAAATTTGTTCATATTGTTGAACAAATAAATCTATTTTATTGTTTTTAACTTGTTGATTACATTGATGAGTTACAACTAAAGAATTCCAAATTTCTTTAGAGGTTTTAAGCATGGAAATTCTTTCGAATTCCTTTTTGGGCAAAGCATTATATAAAACCATTTTAGCTTCACTATTTTTGGAAAGTTTTTTATTAATATCATCGGTGAGTTTATCATGAGGTGTGTTAACTAAATTTCCATTTTCATCTTTTGTAGTGGCTTCAAAATGGACTTCAACAATGATGTACCAAAGATCAATATCTTTTGACTTCACATACGTTTCGAATCTATTTTTCCAATATATAAAACCGTTAGTTCAAGTAGTGGAGGTCGTTGCATGGATTGCCCTTCCTTGTAATTTTCAGAACCCATAGTGATCGAAAAGTTTTTAAAATACGGTTTACTTCAAAACCTTTATAAACTTAGCTCTTGATGCCAATTGTGGAAAACTAGAAGGGGGGGGGTTGAATAGTTTTGCCGATTTTAAGTTATTTTCAAAAACTTTAGATTCAATGTTATGTGAAATCGTATGGATGACGAGAAAGTATAGATCTAAGAGTAATGCAAGTAAAGAAAGCAAGTACAGTAAGGGATAGAAATGACACAACCGATTTATAGTGGTTCGGCTACAAGGACACCTTCCTTGCCCTACTCCACTCCCCGAGTCACCTACTCGAGAGTTCAAGCACTATGTCAACAAACTCCTTCAACTTGGCGGAGAAGCCTTCACAACGTCGCTTACACTTTTTTCGGTACAAAGCTAAATACTGAGTCCGTAACACGGAGGACCAAACCAACACTACTATAACACAACAAATATGTGAAATATGAAATACAATATCTTCGCTACAGAAATCTTGCTGAGGAACAAATCAATTAAGGACCACTTGCTTGTATGACTTGTAGAATGCTCGTGATCTTGCCTTAGAGAAGGACTTATATGAGAATCACAATAAAAGAAAGAAGAACTACTCTCTAGATCAAGTGATCTTTTGTTAGAAGATTAAGAATATATGAGAGAGTTTGTAAGAAGAGGGGTGAGTAAAAATGAAGAAATGGCTCTCTATTTATAGGCAAATTCTTGCCACTGTTGCACGGATCCCACGGATCCCTTGCTTGAGGGATCCCACGAATCCCTTGCTTGAGGGATCCGTCTAGTGTAACTCCAGGGATCTGTGAGACACTCCTATTTACCCATGGGTTTTTGGGTTATGGGTCATGAGTCATGGGTCATAGGTCCTAGATTATGAACCATGGGTATCTAAATAGATACAATGTATCTAATAGATGCAATGCATCTAGACAATGGGTATGGGTTAACTCCATGGTTTATGGATATGCTCCATGGGTATGGGTCATGGGTTGTGGTTTTTACCCATCTTAATAAACTATTACAACAAATGAATTATTACAACAATTTGTATTAAATGACTATATGTAGATGCTTTACAAAAATAACATGTATCCTTATAATCTTACTTATGATAATATTATATTTGTTATCAACAAAACACAAAGAGATCGCTAAATATTAATAAACATTTTTACGGTTTATTTGTATTAACACTTTACAAAGCGCGACCTCTTCCTCTTTTGTCCATGGTTCGGCCTTTTTGTTTGCAACATTCTTGCCCTTCTCCTTTGTAGCCCGTTTTGAACCCTTCTTTGATTTGACGGGTGACGTCTCTTCGACATCGTCTTCAATACGAATAGAACCGTGGTATGAACCGTGCCCCGAACCTTGGTCCATCGAAGCATCTTGAGTCGGGTATTGTTGAGACGTAAAGTTTTGAGGAGGGAATTCCATTAATTATCAAAATCCATATCAAGATTAACACCATGAAGCGGTGAAAACGATTGATTTGGTTGGGAAGATTGGGAGAAATCCATGTTAGGATGATAGGACGACCGCTTGGTGATTGGTTTTGATTGATATTAGAACGACCCGGTGGGAAATATGGACGATTGACGTAAAATGGGTTTTGATTTTGGTTGGGTTGTGGTAGTCGTGTTTGATATTCAAAACCGGGTGCTCGAAAACGAATACCCCGATTTTGTGGTGGTGTTACACCGGTTAATTCAAACGGGAGGAGGGAATTCCATTAAATTATCAAAATCCATATCAAGATTAACACCATGAAGCAGTGAAAACGATTGATTTGGTTGGGAAGATTGGGAGAAATCCATGTTAGGATGATAGGACGACCCGCTTGGTGATTGGTTTTGATTGATATTAGAACGACCGGGTGGGAAATATGGACGATTGACGTAAAATGGGTTTTGATTTTGGTTGGGTTGTGGTAGTCGTGTTTGATATTCAAAACCGGGTGCTCGAAAATGAATACCACGATTTTGTGGTGGTGTTACACCGGTTAATTCAAACGGTGGATCCGGTGAGAAATTCAAATTCGAGGAATTTTGGGGAAGTCGGGTTCGTCGGTTTTTTTATGTGGGAGTCTTTCTTTGTGACATGATGAATATTGATGAGAAGTTGTTTGAATTGTGTGTTTAAAAATGTGTTTGAGGTTGGTATTTATAATGTTGTAAAAGAGGTAATTTTTATTATTTTTTTATTTTTTAAACCCAAACGGTTGGATTTTTTGTCCAGATGCTAGCTTTAAACTCGGTCGAATATGCAAACTAGTTCGTCCCTTTTGGCTAGTCAAACGAACACAACCGACTCCTCCACAATGGGACAACCGGTCTTCACTCATGCTCAACCGGTTGGGTCGACCGAACCATTATGACTAGCCTTAATACACTTGAGTAAAGGCAGCACCCCTCTTTTAGATGATGTGAATATAGTCAGTCCCACACGCTTTGAGAAGTGATTGTGCAGTGACTTATATAGTTTTCTTTTCCCACAAACTTTTATGCTTTATTCATGGCCTTCAAGTTTATTGCATTATTTGTTGCTTTTCATTATTGTTATTTTTTAATCACATTTATTAGTAAAATGACTTCTCCTTTTTCAAGCAATTCTGAACTTAAGAAGTGGAAAATGTCACTGATGTTTTTGAGGGTCGAGTCCACTTTCACTTTATACCAGATAAATCATAGAGGTTGGATAATTTATGGGTCGAGTGATGCCAAAGAGGTTTATGCAATAAATAATTATTGTGTCAATATTGGCTTCTTGGTTTGAGTTCACAACATTTGTTTTTACTTTTACTTTCTATGTAACTATGAAACGTAATTTTTCAATTATAAATTATCTTGATAAATATATTCTATTAATAGTATGACCTAAGAAATTGTAAACGAATGACTCTATTTTGATTTTTAAAAAATGGTAACTTTGAACAGTACACGAGCCTTATTCTAAAGGACAATAATATGGATCAAGATCCTCTCAAGTTGCATAACACAACTTGAGTCAAGTTAGATGATTGTGAGCCATTGGATTTAATCTAATGGTTCAAATCAAAAGAAGTTCTTTTGATTTGAGCCATTGGATTAAATCCAATGGCTCATAAGTCCATAACTTGAGTCAAGTTGAGTTTCCAACTTGAGAGATCTTGTTGGAATCACTCCTAAACAGTATTTCAAGTATTTATATTTCATATGTAATATGTAGCTTTATTATGGCCTTTATGTTTGTTTAAGGTCAAGCTTATGTAGAAGGCCAATAAGCTTAGGCCCAAGCCCAATAAGAAATAGGGAAGGAGAGGGAGTGTTGCCCTAGCTCCTTGCCTATATAAACCATGTAATAACCCTCACTTGAGGGTTGGTTGTTCAAGTTTTCCTTTCACTCATGCCTCACGCCTAAACCGTATTATTACTATTGTGTGTGTGTGTGATTTACTTGTTCATCCGCCTTCATCTCTTTCTCTATAACTTGTGTTTGTAAAACTAGTGACCTAACAGTGGTATCAATCGCCTAATAGTTGGGTGAATCGTTATTGCTTTTGAAGTGGGTTTTGGTCCTACGCGTAAGGCTAACGAGTGATACTTTGGTTCGCTTAAAAACTTGTTTTTTACACTTTTTAATCCAAGATTCTTGTACTTTCAATGTTTTGAGGTGTTAAAATACTTGTTTTTGGCAAAAAGTTTCAAACTTTAGGCGTGGATCTACGTTTTTAAGCTTGTTTTTGTACGAGGGTTTCATCCTACGCATAACTGTTTTAAGAGCTTTGGATCATCAAGTTTCACGCTTTTGTGTCTTTTGGTGTTATTGAAGCTATTTCATCACACAAAAACTGGTTTATAAACATCTTTGGGCAAAATCAAATTTACGAGTAATCCTACGCGTATCAAAACCCTAAAATTACGCGTAAGATTTTCCTTGGTTTGATCTTCATTTTCCTGGTTTATTCCGTGTTTTCTTACTTGGATAAGTCTGAAAATACGTCGACTTTGGATATCTTTTGCACTGTGATAGTGTAAAAGATCATTTGGGCAAAAAACCCTAAAATTACGCATAAGCATAAGCTTACGCGTAGAAATTCTACGCATAAGATTCACTTTACGCGTAAACTTAGTTCTACGCATAAGGTAATCCTACGCCTAACTTTCTACGCCTAACTTTTGTCTACGCATAACTTTAGTGCTTTTATCCTACTTACGCGTAAGCTAAATCCTACGCGTAACTCCTTATTGTTACGCGTAACTTTTGGTGTTTTTACGCATAAGTGCTACTTGGTTTCTTGTCTTTTCTACGCCTAAGGACACTTCATCAACAAAGGTTCATTCGACTACAAAGATCCATTTTTACTACACAAGTTCATCAACATGTCTCAACCACCATACTCTAACTATTTCCCTCACACTTATAATCATCAACAACAACAACAATTAACTCCACAACATCAACAATGGAATCAACAACAAGCAATTTATCAACAACAATTTAACCAGCAACATACTCCGCAAATGGGTGCAATTCCACCTCCACAAATGGTTCAAACACCGCCAAGTCTTCAAGTTCCACCCTACACAAACGATTTCAATCAACATCCATCACGGACCACTATTGTAACACCCCCAATTCAGATATGCAGCGGAATTCAAACTGGGTATTACTTGATGGCACAACAGTCATAATAATAAAAAACGATCTCTAAAGGAGTCGTTTTAAAAAGGCTTCATCATTCAAATATATCAGAGTTTACAAAATAGGTCCCAGTTGGTTCCATTGATTACAAAAGACATCAATATAAAGTTTTTGATGCTTTGTGAATGATAAATTATTTATGTATAGCCTTCTTGATCTTGCCCTTCCGTGCCTGCTCCCGACATTATGGACCTGAAATACATGCTTAAAACTGTCAACACAAAGGTTGAGTGAAATTCATAGAGTTTGTTTAATGGTTGAACACATTATGTTGGTAGTGTGAGTTAATTAGACTCACACCAATGGTTTGAAAACAAAACAGTTATTATTAGACTAAGCATCATGCAATCAAGGCGTTAACGTGTTCCAAATTTAATTGGAGAAATTGTTGGTACGTGCCCTGGTAGGTAAAATTGCCATTTTTACCTAATGTTACTCAAATATAGTGCGTTTGTTTGCCTCTAACGGGCCAACACAAACGGGATTCGTCAATCCCAATAGATCTATTCACAATATTCACGCCCACTCTTACATAGTGATTAATGATTCATGATTTAGGGACTTATGTTTGGCAAATGCGGTAACTTAGTACTAATAAAACAATCAGATAAGCATACAATTTGAAAGCAATGTGTTCGGTTTAAAATAAAGCATGTATCTCCCCCAAGGGTTTGTAAAACAATTAAGTAATAGAAAGTGGGGCTATGAACTCACCGAGAGTTGATGATGTTAAGTACTAACGGATGTAATGGATAAGTCGGAAGACTTCTACGTACAACCTAAAAATGAAATGTTGCGACTTAAGTTTGGAATAATGTTTTAGGAAAACATAAACCATCCTATATATATCCCTATGTTGATCATGATGTAGTCAATTTTCATTTGATGTTTTTAGAAAGATCTTTAATATGTGAAAACGTATTTAGTTTATAGATATCGTACTACCGTTCGGGCCATCATAATTCAGAGGTCATGCAGTAAACGTTCGAGGAGCTAGGACACTTTAATTCGTAAATCCAGCAACTCGTCGATACGTTTTACTCAAATGAAACCCCTCACATGAAGCTCCCTACTATTGTAGCACTTAGTAAATACAACATATGTTTTGAGTGAAGATTGTTATAACATAAAGTTTATCATGTTTTAATAACTATCTAGTTTTTACAAGTTCTCGTCGTTTCAAACAAGCCTCGAGGCTTTAGCCATAGTCTTGCCGTGACTTTGGTCTTGACTACCATGGTCTTGAGACTTAGCTTTGGCCTTAGCCGTAGCCGTGGTCTTGGCTAATGGCCATTAGGCGTCTTGGTTTGCTTTTAGTTGTGACAAAAGTATAGTTGTGAGACTATATTTACGGCAGTTTCTGTTTTTGAAAGATTTTTGGCCTATTTAAGCGTTTTCAAGGTCCGAGCTTCTTTAACATTGAAGGAAAACGTCGTTCCGGACAACTTTCGTGTTTTAACTTTTTTATGATTCGGACCATAAGTACGACTTTCAAAATGGCAGAACCAAGCAGTCCCCATATGGCAGTTTTGGCGTTTAGGTTTCGCTAACTTCTTTTGCCTATAACTTTTGACTCGTTTGTCCGTTTCGGGTGATTCAAGTTGCTATGTTTACCTTTTTATCTTGTCTACCATATTATGTAAGTTACATAGTCCATATGTTACTGATTTTAATGGTCTCACATGTATAGGATATGACTAGTTTTCTAGTTTGTTACTTATATGACAATATGTGAATTAAAACAAGTGATTGAGTATATGTACATCATGAATCAACATAGTAACTATATATATAGCATGAAATAGTTAAGATTATGAATAATAAAGATGAGATGATGGTGGTGATAAGTTGCTTACAACTTTTGGCTTTCAAAATAGAAAGGAGTAACTTAGTAAGGATAGGACTTTGATTGATCACTTTAGACTTTGGATTGAGCTAGCTTTCCACACCTTGGCACCCTTGCAAACTTGAAGAGTTGGTGATGAAGTACTAAGTGACTTGAGTGGATCTAAACTCAAGAAGATCACTTACTTGCTAGAAATTGGATGAAGTAGCTTGATCTTTGGAACTTTCTTGCTTAAACTTGGAGTTTAAAGCTCAAATGATGGAAGATATGGATATTTTAGAGTATGAACGACCCAATTCAGTTTGTGGAGGTCTTTTGGATGAATATCACTTGCTATTTATAGGAGGGTAAGTTTGGTTAACCATATATTGGGTTAAATATCAACCATGGTTAGGTTAGGACACTTGTAATGATCAAAATGAACCTTGGTTAGGATTAAGCCACCAATATGATGACTCCCCCTCCTTAAGTCGGTCTCATAGTGTCTAGGTGTCTTAGATGATAAGTTTTGATAATATCAAGAGTTTAGAGTAAGTTTTGGTTCCGTTAAATGCCAACCGTAAGTCTTTAGGCCATAAAACGTAAAACCGGGTATCGTAAAAATACAAAACTTACAGGAATGATGAGACTCATCATTATACTGCATATAAAAATATAAAATGAGTGATAAGTCTCATTGGGTGCAAAAACGCTGCTTAAAGCTGGAAACACGGGTCAAAAACGCGTAATTCGTAGTTTTTCGGAAAAGAACGAAATTTCAGGGAAACGACCGTGAATTTATTTAGAGTAGACTAAAATTAGTCTAAAAGTGATATGAGATGTCAAAATTTGGTTTTCTTCAAACGCGGGATAACTTAACAGTTATTTGGAAAGTTTAAAAGTTACGCGATTTATGCAGAAATGTAGAACGTACAAGATTAATTCCTTTACGGTCAAAGGAGGAGGGAAATATGTTTGACTTTTCCAAAAATGTAAAAGTGTCAAAAATATATTAGAAACACAGTGCAGGAATCGTTAAGTCTGGATGTAAGCAGAATTGTTTAAAACGTAAGTTTAGTTTTTCAGCGCATGGCTTATTTAGTAACATAAAAATGAATTTTAAAAATTCTCAAATTAATCATAGTGATCTAAGAATTTATCTGATGTTAGGAAAATTATCAGAGTTGATTTTCGTTATGCGCGTGACGTTTAAACGATGGACCGTCCAGAATGAAACTTTATAACGATGTTTTCTTAATAACTTTTGCGAAAATGATCTAACGATTGTCAAACTCTCAGTTCATTACTAAAATAATTTATCTTACGAGAATGTGAAATAAAAATTTTACGGATGAATAGTGAAAAATGAATAGTAAATGTGAATAGTAAAAGTGAATAGTAAATTCTCGAAAATGAAAAGTAACCTGAAAATGCGGGTGGTTACAGTCTCCCCCCGTTGGAGAAATCACGTCCTCGTGATTTAATTGTTTCTTGATGTTGATGCTCCTTCAAAAAGGTGAGGGTACTTTCGACGCATCTGGTCTTCTCGTTCCCATGTAAATTCTGGGCCACGTTGGGAGTTCCAGCGAACTTTGACAATTGGTATTCGACTCTGTTTTAGTTGTTTGACCTCTCGGTCCATGATCTCCACAGGTTGTTCAATGAAGTGTAGATCGTTGCTCAGTTTGAGTTCATCGAGTGGAATAACAAGCGATTCATCGGATAGACATTTCTTTAGGTTAGATACATGAAAAGTGGGATGTACATTACTGAGTTCCGATGGGAGCTCAAGTTTGTATGCCACTGGACCAACCCTAGCGAGGATTTTGAATGGACCTATGTATCGTGGGTTTAGTTTTCCAGGTTTACCGAATCGTATGACACCTTTCCAAGGTGAGACCTTTAGCATAACCTTGTCTCCAACTTGGAATTCCAAGGGTTTGCGTCGTACATCGGCATAACTCTTTTGTCTATCTCTTGATTTTTGTAACTGATTTTTGACTTGTATGATTTTCTCAGTTGTTTCACGAATGAGTTCTGGACCCGTGAGTTGAACATCTCCCACTTCGGCCCAACAGACAGGTGATCGGCACTTTCGACCGTAAAGTGCTTCGAAGGGTGCTGCCTTGATACTCGCGTGATAACTGTTATTGTAAGAGAATTCGACCAATGGTAAATGGTTATCCCATCCTTTTCCAAAGTCGATTATACAAGCTCGAAGCATGTCTTCCAGCGTTTGAATGGTTCGTTCACTCTGACCATCGGTTTGAGGGTGATACGCTGTACTCATGTCTAGGTTTGTTCCAAAGGCGTCTTGGAGTGACTGCCAGAAGTTTGAGGTAAATCTACCATCTCGGTCAGATATGATAGAGATCGGTGCACCATGTTTTGAGACTATTTCCTTGACGTATAGTCGAGTCAACTGATCCATCTTGTAAGTCTCTTTGATTGGTATAAAATGTGCGGACTTGGTGAGACGATCCACTATGACCCAGATGGAGTCATAACCGTTGGATGTCTTTGGGAGTTTAGTGATAAAATCCATTGTGATTCGTTCCCATTTCCATATCGGAATCTCGGGTTGTTGTAAGAGACCGGAAGGTTTTTGGTGTTCAGCCTTCACTTTGGAACAAGTAAGGCATTTACTGACGTAAGTGGCAATGTCGGCTTTCATGTTTGGCCACCAATAGAGTAGTTTTAGATCATGATACATCTTATCAGATCCTGGATGTACGGAATATTTGGATTTGTGGGACTCAAGCATGATTAAATCTCGTAGACCACCATAAAGTGGTAACCAACTTCGTCCTTGGAAGCATAAAGTTCCGTCAGAACGGGTTTCAAATTTCTTCTGTATCATGCCATCTAATTTCTCCTTCTCAATGTCTTGTTGTTTTACCGCTTCGGCTTGAGCATTGAGTATTTGAGCAGGGAAATTTGAGTTAATGGTTAGGACTAAAGCTCGAACTCGTAGAGGTTTAACCCTTTCCTTCCGGCTCAGGGCATCTGCTACTACGTTGGCTTTTCCCGGATGATAGCGAATGTCGCAATCATAGTCACTCAGCAATTCTAGCCATCGTCGTTGCCTCATGTTTAATTCCTTTTGATCGAGAATGTGTTGGAGACTTTTGTGGTCAGTAAAAACAGTACATCTAGTACCGTATAGATAGTGTCTCCAGATTTTAAGTGCAAAGACTACTGCTCCTAACTCCAAGTCATGAGTATTGTAGTTTTCTTCATGTTTCTTGAGTTGTCGTGAAGCATAAGCCATGACTTTTTCTCGTTGCATGAGTACGGCTCCTAATCCTTGGTGCGAAGCATCGCAATAGACTACAAAATCTTCGATCCCATCTGGCAATGCTAGAATAGGGGCACTACAAAGTTTTTGTTTTAGGATTTGGAAAGCTTCTTCTTCATCTTCGTTCCAGATGTACTTCTTGTTTTTCTGAGTTAGCGTAGTCAAAGGTTTAGCTATTGAGGAAAACCCCTCAATAAACCTTCGATAATAACCGGCCAAACCTAGAAATTGACGAATTTCTGTAGGTGTCGTAGGTGTTGGCCAATCCTTGATAGCCTCAATTTTAGCGGGATCAACATGTAGACCCGTGTTATCGATAACATGCCCAAGGAATTGTACTGACTGAATCCAGAATTCACATTTAGAGAATTTTGCGTACAACTTCTCTTTTTTGAGCAAATCTAAAATCGTTCTCAGATGATCTTTATGTTCTTCTTCGCTTTTGGAGTATATGAGAATGTCATCGATGAATACTATCACAAACTTGTCCAAGTATGGCTTACACACCCGATTCATGAGATCCATGAATACGGCTGGTGCATTCGTTAAGCCAAACGGCATTACTTGGAACTCGTGATGACCATAGCGAGTTCTAAAGGCTGTTTTTGGAATGTCTTCTTCTCGAACCTTAACTTGATGGTAACCCGATCGAAGGTCTATTTTTGAATAATAGGTCGAACCTTGTAGTTGATCGAATAGATCATCGATTCTCGGCAAAGGGTATCGGTTCTTTATGGTTAATTTGTTTAGCTCACGATAGTCGATACACATTCGTAACGATCCATCTTTCTTTTTCACGAACAAGACGGGAGCTCCCCAAGGTGAGGAACTAGGTCGGATAAACCCCTTGTCCGAAAGTTCTTGTAGTTGATTTGCCAGTTCTTGCATCTCGGATGGTGCTAGTCTGTAGGGAGCGCGGGCCACTGGCGCCGCTCCTGGCACTAAATCAATGTGAAACTCTACTTGGCGTGATGGTGGAAGTCCGGGTAAGTCTTCAGGGAAAACTTCAGGAAATTCACGAGCGATAGGAACGTCTTCAAGTCATTTTTCTTTAGATTCCTTCTCGGTAACATGAGCTAGAAATGCGTAACATCTTTTTTCAAAGTACTTCATGGTTTTCATACATGAGATGATGTTTAAGCGAGTTCCACTTTGATCACCACGGATGACCAAAGTTTCATTGTTACAAGGAATGTGAACAACTTTTTCACCACAGATGATGTTGGCTTGATGTTTTGACAACCAATCCATGCCAATAACAACATCGAAACTTCCAAGTTCGATTGGCATGAGATTGATGCTGAATGGATGATCTAAAAGGTTGAGGGTACAGTTTTGGAGTACAGTATTGGTGTTTACTAAGTTTCCATTGGCTAATTCAATACTATAGTGAGTATCCATAGTGGTTGGTGCAATATTAAGTAAAGGTGCAATTTTGGAAGATATAAAGCTCATATCAGCACCGGAATCGAATAAGACCTTAACAAGATGATTATTGAGTGAAAACGTACCAGTAACGACGTTCGGGTCTTGTTGAGGTTCACCGTTGCCCATAACATAAGCTCTACCACGAGCATCTCCGCCTTGTTGGCCACGGTTTTGAGGACAATTGGGTTTGACATGTCCTTTCTCCCCACACCCGAAACATGTAACTATCGGTTGAAGGTTAGCTCCAGTAGCCACAACTTTGCTTCTACAGTCTTTAGCAAGGTGTCCTGGTTTTTGACACTTGTGACACTTGGCTGGGCAAGGACCCATATGGTGATAGTTGCATTTATTGCACTTTGGGTAGGTTCCACCATAATTTCCTCCAGCTGGTGCTGCAACATAAGCCGTTGAGGCTTCTTGTCTTTTGTTTTGTTGCTGATGGTGTTGGGTGTTACGATTTTGATTGTTGAAAGTGTTTCTTTGGTTGTTATCCCATTGTCGTTTGTTGTTGTTGTTTCGGTTGTTGTTGTTGTTGGTATGGTTGTTGTTATTACGGTAGTTGGTGTTGTTGGTGGTAGTGTTGAGATTCTGTCTTTGGGTAGCTCCTGTTCGAACCACTTGATCCATGAGACTTCGAGACATTCGCATAGCATCATCAAGTGACTTTGGATCAAACGATGTCACGTTTCCCTGGATGATAGGCGTAAGTCCCCAGATATATCTCTCTAACAGTTTTTCAGTTGTTGGAACCATAGATGGACATAGTATCGCCAATTCTTGAAATCGACGGTTGTAAGTAGCAATGTCAACACCTTTAAGAACATGGTTCCAGAATTCCACTTCCAATTTCTGTATCTCACTACGAGGGCAATACTCCTTGATCATTAAACCCTTTAGAGCAACCCAAGAGATTTGATAAGCACTCATGATGCCTATTGGTTGAGCAACTGAATTCCACCATGATAATGCCTGATCCAGTAGTGTACAAGTGGCATATTGAACTTTGTCATTTTCAGCGCATTTGCTGATTGAGAACACAGACTCCATTCTTTCAAACCAACGAGTTAAACCCACGGCTCCTTCTGAACCCTTGAAATTTGTGGGTTTGCAACTCATAAATTCTTTGCATGAGCAACCTCTAGTTGCATTAGCTGCGGCAAGCCTAGCAGCTTCAGCGGCAACGGCAGTTTCAGCGGCAGCGGCGGCTTCAGCGGCTGCGGCGGCTTCAGCAGCTGCAGCGGCCTCAGCGGCTGCGGCGGCTTCAGCTGCAGCGGCGGCTTCAGTGGTAGCGGCGGCTTCAGCGGCTGCGGCGGCTTCAGCGGCTGCGGCGGCTTCAGCGGCTGCGGTTGTTGCAGCAGCGGTAGCGGCGGCTGCAGCAGCGGCTTCAGCGGCAGCAGCGGCTTCAGCGGCAGCGGCGGCTTCAGCGGCTATGGCTGCTCGTTCCGCGTTAATTGCTGCATTCACTCGGGTAGTAATCCTTCGCTCGATGGCAGCTAGAGTCATTGGTTGAGGTGCTTTAGCTTTCTTTGGCGGCATGATTCTATCAAAAAGAGATATCAAGAGTTATAAAAAGATCACGATTTTTGATGGAAGGTTAGAAATAATAAAGTTTGGAGTTTTAAACCATAACACATGATAGCATAAAACCAGAGTTTTTATTTACATAACGTTGATTGATTTACAAAATCGAAACCTATTACAAGCTTCTTCAAAATGTACTAACTGAAACTTTCAGTTTAGTAATTACAACGCTTTACTACTGTTAGCTATTACATGAGTTACACAGAGTTTTCTAACTGAGTCTAATCAGTTTAGAAGTACAAAAGATAACTAGTATATCACATAGTCTAAGATTGGTTGAACGAATCGATGTTTCCATATACGGCTAGAACATCGATGCTATCACTTATACAGTTTTCTTCGACCTCTTTTTGATATATTTTCTGTTGCATGGCATTCATAGAAGATTGCATATCATACAACTCCTTTCGAAGACATTATCGGTCGAAGTTAGCAACGTCTAGTCGGATCTCTGTCGAGCTTAAGTGATTTCGTAGTTCTTGAATCTGTACCGCGTCTTGGTACTGGATTCTTTCCACTCTTGATAACCTATCTTTGATGTCTTCACATCCAGTTAGTGGATGGAAGATGGTATCTGCAACATAATCCAAGTCCCTCTTCACATAACTCATATCTAGTATGAATAAGTCCAAGCGTTGGCGTGCATGGATGGCCTCAGTTTTGGCCGCAATGACAAATGATTCTTGTTGATTCATCTGCCATGCCATACTTTGGACTTTATGTTGAGTTAGGTCCAGGTGTTGTTTTAAACGGTAAAGTTCATATTGGGCAGAGTTTATGAAAGCAGGTATCATTGTGGATGACCCGTCAACTTCATGAGTTGATGTTGGTCCTTGAGTAGGGTTAGTAGGATTAGGTTCGGAAGATGTTTCTGAGGCAGGAGGTGGTGATAATGGTGCTACACCATATACATAGTTTTCCTCTTGATCATCCTCGGATTCAACCCAATCCTGAACATTATATTCGGGAGAATCTGGTATAATCAGATCCTCTTCTTCTTCGTCGTCCATATCTTCATATGGTTCATCTTCGTAATCAACAGCGTCAAGGTAGTCGTCATTAATATCAGGAAAATCTAGTTCCGGAATGATTGGAATGTTTGGAATTTGTTCGGGTGATGCCGGAATGTAATCGGGAGATGCAGGCACAGACATAGTGACTACAAAAGGATATGATGTTAAAATAGTTATAATATTTAGGAGAAAGCTTTAAATATTTCAAGTGTATATATCAATATACTAATATGTTCATGTTATTATAACATGTCTTGAGAGCCAATAATCGTCTGGAGGATGGAAGGCACAGAGAACGGAAGGCTATAAAATATTTTTGTTTGCAAAAGCAGTTATAGTTTAAGTCATTATTTAGACTCGTTTCTCTATAACTATGGCTCTGGTACCAATCTGTAACACCCCCAATTCAGATATGCAGCGGAATTCAAACTGGGTATTACTTGATGGCACAACAGTCATAATAATAGAAAACGATATCTAAAGGAGTCGTTTTAAAAAGGCTTCAGCATTCAAATATATCAGAGTTTACAAAATAGGTCCCAGTTGGTTCCATTGATTACAAAAGACATCAATATAAAGTTTTTGATGCTTTGTGAATGATAAATTATTTATGTATAGCCTTCTTGATCTTGCCCTTCCGTGCCTGCTCCCGACATTATGGACCTGAAATACATGCTTAAAACTGTCAACACAAAGGTTGAGTGAAATTCATAGAGTTTGTTTAATGGTTGAACACATTATGTTGGTAGTGTGAGTTAATTAGACTCACACCAATGGTTTGAAAACAAAACAGTTATTATTAGACTAAGCATCATGCAATCAAGGCATTAACGTGTTCCAAATTTAATTGGAGAAATTGTTGGTACGTGCCCTGGTAGGTAAAATTGCCATTTTTACCTAATGTTACTCAAATATAGTGCGTTTGTTTGCCTCTAACGGGCCAACACAAACGGGATTCGTCAATCCCAATAGATCTATTCACAATATTTGCGCCCACTCTTACATAGTGATTAATGATTCATGATTTAGGGACTTATATTTGGCAAATGCGGTAACTTAGTACTAATAAAACAATCAGATAAGCATACAATTTGAAAGCAATGTGTTCGGTTTAAAATAAAGCATGTATCTCCCCCAAGGGTTTGTAAAACAATTAAGTAATAGAAAGTGGGGCTATGAACTCACCGAGAGTTGATGATGTTAAGTACTAACGGATGTAATGGATAAGTCGGAAGACTTCTACGTACAACCTAAAAATGAAATGTTGCGACTTAAGTTTGGAATAATGTTTTAGGAAAACATAAACCATCCTATATATATCCCTATGTTGATCATGATGTAGTCAATTTTCATTTGATGTTTTTAGAAAGATCTTTAATATGTGAAAACGTATTTAGTTTATAGATATCGTACTACCGTTCGGGCCATCATAATTCAGAGGTCATGCAGTAAACGTTCGAGGAGCTAGGACACTTTAATTCGTAAATCCAGCAACTCGTCGATACGTTTTACTCAAATGAAACCCCTCACATGAAGCTCCCTACTATTGTAGCACTTAGTAAATACAACATATGTTTTGAGTGAAGATTGTTATAACATAAAGTTTTTCATGTTTTAATAACTATCTAGTTTTTACAAGTTCTCGTCGTTTCAAACAAGCCTCGAGGCTTTAGCCATAGTCTTGCCGTGACTTTGGTCCTGACTACCATGGTCTTGAGACTTAGCTTTGGCCTTAGCCGTAGCCGTGGTCTTGGCTAATGGCCATTAGGCGTCTTGGTTTGCTTTTAGTTGTGACAAAAGTATAGTTGTGAGACTATATTTACGGCAGTTTCTGTTTTTGAAAGATTTTTGGCCTATTTAAGCGTTTTCAAGGTCCGAGCTTCTTTGTTATTGAAGGAAAACGTCGTTCCGGACAACTTTCGTGTTTTAACTTTTTTATGATTCGGACCATAAGTACGACTTTCAAAATGGCAGAACCAAGCAGTCCCCATATGGCAGTTTTGGCGTTTAGGTTTCGCTAACTTCTTTTGCCTATAACTTTTGACTCGTTTGTCCGTTTCGGGTGATTCAAGTTGCTATGTTTACCTTTTTATCTTGTCTACCATATTATGTAAGTTACATAGTCCATATGTTACTGATTTTAATGGTCTCACATGTATAGGATATGACTAGTTTTCTAGTTTGTTACTTATATGACAATATGTGAATTAAAACAAGTGATTGAGTATATGTACATCATGAATCAACATAATAACTATATATATAGCATGAAATAGTTAAGATTATGAATAATAAAGATGAGATGATGGTGGTGATAACTTGCTTACAACTTTTGGCTTTCAAAATAGAAAGGAGTAACTTAGTAAGGATAGGACTTTGATTGATCACTTTAGACTTTGGATTGAGCTAGCTTTCCACACCTTGGCACCCTTGCAAACTTGAAGAGTTGGTGATGAAGTACTAAGTGACTAGAGTGGATCTAAACTCAAGAAGATCACTTACTTGCTAGAGATTGGATGAAGTAGCTTGATCTTTGGAACTTTCTTGCTTAAACTTGGAGTTTAAAGCTCAAATGATGGAAGATATGGATATTTTAGAGTATGAACGACCCAATTCAGTTTGTGGAGGTCTTTGGGATGAATATCACTTGCTATTTATAGGAGGGTAAGTTTGGTTAACCATATATTGGGTTAAATATCAACCATGGTTAGGTTAGGACACTTGTAATGATCAAAATGAACCTTGGTTAGGATTAAGCCACCAATATGATGACTCCCCCTCCTTAAGTCGGTCTCATAGTGTCTAGGTGTCTTAGATGATAAGTTTTGATAATATCAAGAGTTTAGAGTAAGTTTTGGTTCCGTTAAATGCCAACCGTAAGTCTTTAGGCCATAAAACGTAAAACCGGGTATCGTAAAAATACGAAACTTACAGGAATGATGAGACTCATCATTATACTCCATATAAAAATATAAAATGAGTGATAAGTCTCATTGGGTGCAAAAACGCTGCTTAAAGCTGGAAACACGGGTCAAAAACGCGTAATTCGTAGTTTTTCGGAAAAGAACGAAATTTCAGGGAAACGACCGTGAATTTATTTAGAGTAGACTAAAATTAGTCTAAAAGTGATATGAGATGTCAAAATTTGGTTTTCTTCAAACGCGGGATAACTTAACAGTTATTTGGAAAGTTTAAAAGTTACGCGATTTATGCAGAAATGTAGAACGTACAAGATTAATTCCTTTACGGTCAAAGGAGGAGGGAAATATGTTTGACTTTTCCAAAAATGTAAAAGTGTCAAAAATATATTAGAAACACAGTGCAGGAATCGTTAAGTCTGGATGTAAGCAGAATTGTTTAAAACGTAAGTTTAGTTTTTCAGCGCAGGGCTTATTTAGTAACATAAAAATAAATTTTAAAAATTCTCAAATTAATCATGAGTGATCTAAGAATTTATCTGATGTTAGGAAAATTATCAGAGTTGATTTTCGTTATGCGCGTGACGTTTAAACGATGGACCGTCCAGAATGAAACTTTATAACGATGTTTTCTTAATAACTTTTGCGAAAATGATCTAACGATTGTCAAACTCTCAGTTCATTACTAAAATAATTTATCTTACGAGAATGTGAAATAAAAATTTTACGGATGAATAGTGAAAAATGAATAGTAAATGTGAATAGTAAATTCTCGAAAATGAAAAGTAACCTGAAAATGCGGGTGGTTACAGTCTCCCCCCGTTGGAGAAATCACGTCCTCGTGATTTAATTGTTTCTTGATGTTGATGCTCCTTCAAAAAGGCGAGGGTACTTTCGACGCATCTGGTCTTCTCGTTCCCATGTAAATTCTGGGCCACGTTGGGAGTTCCAGCGAACTTTGACAATTGGTATTCGACTCTGTTTTAGTTGTTTGACCTCTCGGTCCATGATCTCCACAGGTTGTTCAATGAAGTGTAGATCGTTGCTCAGTTTGAGTTCATCGAGTGGAATAACAAGCGATTCATCGGATAGACATTTCTTTAGGTTAGATACATGAAAAGTGGGATGTACATTACTGAGTTCCGATGGGAGCTCAAGTTTGTATGCCACTGGACCAACCCTAGCGAGGATTTTGAATGGACCTATGTATCGTGGGTTTAGTTTTCCAGGTTTACCGAATCGTATGACACCTTTCCAAGGTGAGACCTTTAGCATAACCTTGTCTCCAACTTGGAATTCCAAGGGTTTGCGTCGTACATCGGCATAACTCTTTTGTCTATCTCTTGCTTTTTGTAACTGATTTTTGACTTGTATGATTTTCTCAGTTGTTTCACGAATGAGTTCTGGACCCGTGAGTTGAACATCTCCCACTTCGGCCCAACAGACAGGTGATCGGCACTTTCGACCGTAAAGTGCTTCGAAGGGTGCTGCCTTGATACTCGCGTGATAACTGCCTTGATACTCGCGTGATAAAGTGCTTCGAAGGGTGCTGCCTCCCGCAAGGTTTAATGGGTTGGTCCACCGAATTGGTATGAGGTGTTTGACTCAAGAGGAATTGGATGACCTCTTAAAACAGTCTTAAAAACCTGTCAAACACCAAAACATCTTCTGTAAATAATTTTTCAAAAACAAAATACAAAAATATAAAATCTGATAAAATAACAAAAATATTCTCCTAATCTATCTTTCTTTCAACATGGCAAGTACATTTCTTCCGTCAACACTTTAATCTTTCAAAATTCAGTATTTTTCCGATCAAGTGTTGAGGGGGAGAAAATAATCTCTTAACTGTTTCAAAAACATCTGTGTACTTGCATGTTATCATATCTCGGTTGAATCTTTTAAAAATGGTGGTACATTTTCTGGTTCAAATACACTCCTCGGACTTAAATTAATTACCTTTCATTATTTTCTCAAGTCGAGGGGGAGTGTTGTCATGTTTCTTTCCTAAAAACTTTGTTTGGTAACCAAAATGGAAGTTAAAAGGCTTTGTTTGAAAAAGGAAAAGGTGGAGGGACCAAAACTGTCAAAAGGTTAAACTCACTTTTAATAAAACACCCTCCCACCTACTTTCACTTCTCATTTATTACAAAAAACCTAAAACCATCCTACGCATAGAATTCACTCAAGAAATCCGTGATTCAGATCATCATTTTGTAAGTGGATTAATGTTTCTAACATGTTTTTGAACATTGGTTTTGATTTTCAAATGAATCCAACGGTCAAATCTACTAATATGGGTGATTTTGTGTTCTTCGCTTACGCGTAAGAACACATGATCATGTGTTATATGTTTGTGGCTAAAAAGAAAATGTCAAAATGTTTTAAAAACATCAATGATATGTTTTCTATCCACAAAACAAACCCAGAATCACGAATTGATGAATTTTGAATATTAGGGTTTATGAGTCGAATTGGGTATTTTTAAATGTGAAGTGTTTTGGTCAAAAAGATTGTTGGGTTATGCTCTTGTGTTGTTGAATTAATGATTTCCAAAGTTTCCAACCACCCAGAAACACGAATTGGCTAACAATTTGAAATTAGGGTTTAATGTTCATGACTTTTGGGTATTTTTGATTCTCAGCAAACTAAGTGTTATAACTTGGCCTATAGACTCTCAACATATCTTAGGACTACCAGAATCAGTTTTATGCATATTCCATGGCTAGATCTCATACGCGTAGAATTAGGGTTTAGACTACGCGTAAGATTTTCTACGCGTAACTGACAAACTGTCCAATTGTGTTTTGATCTGTCATAAAATGAATGTTATGTGTTAAACATTGATGATATGATGCTTTATTTCAGGCTTGCTACACTTAATACTCAGAATCAAGGTTGTTGTTACTCTACGCATAAGGATCACCTTACGCGTAGCTTGTTATGCGTGAGATTAGTCTTACGCGTAGCTTCTACGCATAAGGTTCTACATATGGGACTACGCGTATCCTATGAAGGATATGCGTAAACAGTGACCTCTACGCATAAGGTCAACTCTTACGAGTAGCCTTACGCGTAAGGTTAATATATGCCTACGCGTAATGATATGTGCCGTTTTACACATATCTTTTATATGATTTGAACCCACAAAACGACCAAAAACACACAAATGACTCACAAAAAGATACAAAATCATAAAAATGTGTTTTTATGTAACTCAGGAACAAAAAGATTGAAAAACAAGTGAAAAATGCGCAAAGTTCACACAAATGTCAGTTTTAGTCCCTGGAGTTACACAAATTGTCAAAACTAGTCCCTGGTCATTCCAAAACTTATAAAAGTCATAAAAGGTCCTTGGGATTTACAAGTTGTAATAAAATTGTCCTTTGAAGTTTAAAAACACAATTTACAACTTTAGTCCCTAAACTTTACAAAAATGTCAGAATCAGTCCCTGGGTGTTTAAAAAATGGAAAATATTCAAATTACACCTTGTACTATTCAAATGTGACATATTTGGCCCTTATATAATAAGTTTTGAGAAAATTACATGTTTGGTCCCTAGAGTTAATAAATTGACATTTTTGGTCCTTGGACGTATAACATTGGAATTTTATGTAACAATTGTCCTTGTACTAATCATTTATGGCAGGTTTAGTCCTTGGAATAACTTTGGGAAGCTTACAAGTTCAGTCCCTCAATTTTGCCAAATTACAAAATTCGTCCTTGTGCTAGCTAAATACCAAACGGACCTTTTAAATACCCAAAATCCAAATCCAGTTAAATCCGGCCCAACCAACCAGCCCATTACCTTTGTAAATAAATAAAACCTTTCCCGCTTTTCACTCTTCGTCTTCCACCTCACACCACCACCTGTAACTCAACACCTCACCATCTCCAGCTCACCCCTATCTTCCTACCCACTCTTCCACCACCTCCTTACACCATCACATCCCCATTAAATGCAATTCACACAATTTTTCCCTCCAAATCTTATCACTGCCTCTGTTTTCTTGCTAAATCACCCCAACTTGGTCTAAACTTCACCAAACGTGTCCCCTACACCTCCACAATGTAACAAGAATCCTTAATTGCTCTAGAACTGCCTCAGTACCACGTGGCTCGTTTTGGCGCCAATTTGGATTTAAACGGTTGGGATGAGTTAGACTCAATCAATGGCTGTGATTCGAAGTGGGAAAAGATCTTTGAACTAGTGGGATGAGAAATGGTGATAAATACAGAAGAAAGAGGAATGAAGAATCATCACAATGTAGACTTAGGTTGTGATCACTGTAGCTTAAATTAACTTAGTTGTCACTAGTAGTGTAACTTTTAATTTCTGTTTCAAAGTTGTTAATTACCTTTGCTAAGTGTAATAACATACTTGGTTTATTCAGTTAATCAATCTATCTTTAATTTTCAGTCAATTCAATGTGTCCCATTTTATTTCATGTCATTTACTTTCCTGTTGATGAATGTTGTTTAAAAGACTCCAACAAACACTATGTAGTTCTCAGTAAGCTATATAAGCTTGTGGATTTATTTAATCATCAGTAACCACTTAAAAATAGAAAATCACTAAAAAAATAGAGAAAATCATTGAAAAATCAAAAATCAGATTTATGAAGAAGGTGATGAAGCAGGATTGGATTTGGAATGCTATGGGGTATTAGGAGCTTATTGGGAAGCTAATAGGTGTAACCTTGTCCTTGGTTTCTACGTCTTTGTCCACTTTCTCATTTGTAAGCATTTTTCTAATTTTTGCAATTTTACTGTTTTACTGTTTTGTATGCTTTAATCTTATGTTTTTATGTTTCTGTATTGTTATTTAGTGTTATTATAGTATAATATAAGTAGGTTGTTCATTTAAATTCAGTTGTGCATTAAAATGAAAATCACTCAGTTAAAATGCAAATTTTACAAGTTTGTATTTCTTGCTTGAGTTCTTGAAGTTTTATACTCAAATGATCTTATTATATGTTAATATGATGTTTGGATTCAGGCTCATGCTCATTTTCATTGAAAATCTTAAGAATCATGTGACAAGTGATCATTAAGGGACTGTTTGGATTGGGAATGACTTAGGAGATTGAGATGATTTGTGATGTTTATTCCTGCACCTGTATGATCATTAGGTTATTGGATGGGTTGACAACCATTTAGGCTTGATGATTCTGTCTTTTGCATGCATTTCTCATTTACAAATTTCCCTCAGTTTTCACTGTATGGATGTTGTACAATATTGGTTAGAGGTCATGTATGAAGTTGTTCTTGTTTTATTGTGCTTCACTCTTGGTCCTATAACTCAGTTGGATACTCATTATCATGCTTTGTTTAGTATCAAGTCAAAATTACTTTTTAACTATCTTAATTTTGTGTCTGTTGCAATTCATATGTCCAAATTCCATTTATGTGTTTGAATGTTGTTAACCTTTGTTAATTTCTTGTTATTATAGCTTTATATAACATATTTGTTTGATAGATTCAGATCAAAGTTGAGCTAAGTCAACTTTGATCATAAACTTAAAAAAGTCAAAATGTTGTTTTTCAGGTTTTTGAATGAATAGATAACTTTGTTATAGCTTTGTTATTTAGTTTTATGCTTAATCCTTTTAAGGTTTTATAGTTTTGTTGCTAGTATTTTTAAATGTATTCTTGTTAATTCTTGTATGTCATGTTTTAGTGCTTAATTTTTAGCTTATTTGTGCCTAGTTATGCCCTGCACCACAGTTATGCTGTCAAGTTCATGAGCTTGCATAAGCTTCATGATTTGACCATAGCTTGTGCACTTGTTGTTTTATGTAGCTTATCTAGCCTAGTTGTTATATTCATGCTTGTTTTTACATTTTCAGCTTATAATGATAGCTTAATCAACCAAATCCTTTTGTCCCATCTCATCCACTTCACTGAAGCAAACAGTGAAGTGGAGTTGTTATCAAAAGCTTATAAAAAGTTCCTAACTGAGCTTGAGCTTGTGAGCTTTGGCTTTTCACAAAGCCAAGCAACCATAATATTTAGTTCAGTGTTAGTTGAGCTCTTACTAGCTTATTTGATAAGTCTTGTGAGCTTGTGTTTGCCCATTCCTACAGTTCAAAACCATGAACTTGCACCATTTCCACAAGCTCACACCAAGCTCCTTAGTGATCATTACTCTTTGTGGCTTGGCTTTTTAGGAAGCCAAGCTACCCAGCTTTATGATCATGTGCTTATATCTCACCTTGCAGCTTATTAACCAGGGCTGCAAGTAGTTTTTTTTGTGTCCCATTTTACTCAGCATTCACTGAGTCAAAACAGTGAAATGGGAGACTTTTCATAAGCTTCCTACAAGCTCACTAGTGGACCCCACTAGGTGAGCTTGGGCTTTTTGGAAAGCCAACCAGCATGTCTTGCTATTGCAATGTTCACTTTGGATTTTTGAGCTTATTTAATAAGCTTAAATTGTCCATTTTATTAACTGCAGGACTGTTTGGAACTGAGGTTTATTGGGATTTGCTTATTAGCTTATTACAAGCTTATTTGCTTATTCCAGTACACTATCTTGTATAAATATGATAATCATACCTGTACCTATATACATACTTTTGTTTTCAACCTTTATAGCTTTTTCAAGCTTATTGTGAGCCTATGAGTCTACTGTGAGCCCATCAGCTAAACTGAATGACTAATAAGCTCATAATATGCTTATTTCTAGGTTTGTAGCTTTCCATTTT
Source organism: Chrysanthemum seticuspe (assembly GCA_019973895.1). NCBI lineage: Eukaryota > Viridiplantae > Streptophyta > Magnoliopsida > Asterales > Asteraceae > Chrysanthemum > Chrysanthemum seticuspe. The sequence goes on along the minus strand of BPTQ01000003.1, from coordinate 147,909,804 downwards.
CCTTAAACTTGTTCATATTACATGTACATACATACCTTTTTCCTTTTGTTTCCTTTGTTAAGCTTATTCAAAGCTTATAAGCCAAACAGTGAGTTAAAAGCTCACTGCATAAGCTTATAAGCTAAGAATTGCTTATTTCTTTGTTTGTAAAGCTTATAATTCATTACATGTACTTATTATCTGTATATATGCTAGTCCTAAAAACAGAAAAGCCCAAAAATAGCTTTAACAACTAGTGTTAGCTTATATGTGGAAGCTTATGGCTTATTTGGCCAACTGTCATGGAAATAAGCTCCCACAGAGCTTATTTCCAAGTTTTACAAAAGTTGGTTTTGTTAAAGTTTCTTATATTTAGCTTATTATTAGTTTTGCAAAAAGAAAATCAAAAAAATAAAATGTTTGCCAAAAAGGTGGGGAGGCAGGCTCGAACCTGAGACCTCCCACCTTGTGAGCGCGTTAGTGTGTACCTGTATAGCCAATTGCCCTTGGGTCTTTGACTGGTCATATCATGCACACTTTAATACTTAAGTACATCTTGTTCAATAAGCTTATTCGAGCTTAATAGCTTAATTCCAGCTTATTTGAAACAGCTTTTTCAAGTTTTGTATTTTTCTTATCTTAGTATTAGTATAAAGTATTTTCTGTAAAAAGTTGAGATTTTTTTAATTAGTTTTAATATTTTTAATCAATTAATTAGTGTTTTATAGTATTTAAATCATAATAAATAAAATAATAATCAGAAAAATATAAATCTTTTTTCTAAAATTTTCTTTTATCATATAGTACTTAATAAAATTAGTTTTACACTCGTAGGCCTTTTATTTCATAAATTTTACGTTTTATCTTGCGCTCCAGCGCCATTTTCGTAAATAACGCTCGTTTTAGTTTTAAGTAACGTTTTTAGACATTTTAAGTTTACGTTTTAGTTAATATAGTTTATTTAAGTTATTTTATTTTATAAAATCACATAAACGTTCATCGATCTGTAAAAATAGTGATAGCGTTTATTTAATAGATTTTAACTTTTATTTTCTTTAATTTGCATTTAAGTCGCTAAGACATGCAAATCCCTACTATAGTTATAATCGTTTTGTTTTTAAACGTTTACGTTTAATCTAAGTTAAACGTACGTTTGTATATCTTTTAGATTTTTAGGTTTCTGATTGTACGTTTTTATTGACGTAGCTGTGACAGAGCTATTACTATTCACATTCCAGTGTTAGTCAATCAGATTCCTGTTTTCCTATACTAATATTATTTTCAACAATTCACAAGTCATTGTACCAGAACATCACGCCTCACCAGGACATAAACGATCCAAGGAAATTTTAATCCTTGGTAAACTCCCATTTTTCTCCCGGGCTGTCGCCCTTTTATCATCTGTTACGGTTGACCGTTCGCAAGCGGTTGATAAGCGTGACGGAGAAATAAAAGAAGGTGGTTCGGGAGAAAGCATATTTTGGCGCCGTTGCCGGGGAGGCTAGCTGCGTATTATGACTTGTATTTTGTACTTTGTTGAAATACCTATCCTTGTATGTAAATTACATATACTTCATTTCATATAAACAATATAAAATACAAAAAGATTTTATGGTTGAAATCTATATGTGCTTTGATTTGCATTTGACTGTCAATTTTCCTAATCTTGATATTCCTAGGTCTAAATTTTGGCTAAACACCATGTTTACACTAAAAAAGGATTTACTGTGCTTAGTATAATTCCTGGAATGTGATAGATTAGGTTTAAATCAGTATCATGTATTAAAAATCTCATTTAGGTTTCCTTTTTAGCCATTTCTTTGTGTATATATATAAAAGTTAAAAAAATACAAAAACATTTTTTTCCTTTGCACACAACTTGCCCAGTTTGATAAGTCCCTCAGTTACAACATTTGGTTGTTGGCTGTTTACAGTTGCTGAGCTCTGTCAGACCCAGATTCCCTTTCGAGGGGCGGTTGTTAGGAATTTCTTTTGTACATATATATATAAACCTTAAAAATACAAAAATATTTTCCACTTCTTTTTATAAAATCAAAAAATCAAAAGATTCTTCTCACTCTTTCTAAGTTTCTTTCTAAGATTCTTAGACTCATCTTAGTGATGATTATTCATAATTCTGTGAGTGGCAATCCCACTCCAATTTCTCACCCATTCTTTGAGTGGGATTCCCACTCAGTTTCCCCTTGAACAATTTAATTCGGGGTCAAGTCAAGCTAGTGACTTGGTTATCAAAAACAAGCCACACTACATGGGTTTTCACCCATATTTCTGTCTTTTTCCCCTTTCTACCACCTTAGTGTGGGGGTAATACCCCACCTATTGTATATATATATAAAACTTTGAAAATTGTAAATATAAAAAAAAAAAAAAAAAAAAAAAAAAAAAAAAAAAGAGAGAATAATTGTTGTGTTTACCCCACTTAGTTTTGAATATTGAGGACAATATTCATTTCTAAGTGTGGGGGGGAAATTCTGGCGAATTTGATCATAAATGTACCCTTTTAGTCCCTTTTTCCCCCAAAATGGCCAAATTTTAAATTTTTTTTTTTTTTTTTTTTTAGTGGAAGTACTATGTACTAAACACAACAAATGGTAATCAGTCCACCATGTCTAACCCACATAAGGATTGGCTAATCCAGGAGCAAACGGCTCTTGGTAAAGATATCTCAAATCCGTTTATGGCTTGCAATTTGCCCAAAATTGTATGGTGTTCAGCTCACCATATCTTTAATTAGTGAAGAGTTGGCTAGCCCGCAAGGTTATGGCTTGTGGTAAAGGCAGTGGAAAACCATAATTGGTAATTAACTCACCAAAGATAATATTTATAATTTATCTAAGAGTGCCTAGTCCAGAAGGGTACGGCTTCTGGTAAAGACAAATCAAATCCGTTTACAGCTTGTGATTTGCTCAAAATCATTTGGTTATCATTGTACCAAGGTTCTTACTTGAACTGAAACATTTGGCTACTCCAGAAGTAATGGCTTTTGGTAAAGAGTCTTTAAAATCCATTAAAACTTCATAAAGATTGCTAGGGACTAGCAATAGTTTAGTGTGGGGGATTTGATATGTGCCGTTTTACACATATCTTTTATATGATTTGAACCCACAAAACGACCAAAAACACACAAATGACTCACAAAAAGATACAAAATCATAAAAATGTGTTTTTATGTAACTCAGGAACAAAAAGATTGAAAAACAAGTGAAAAATGCGCAAAGTTCACACAAATGTCAGTTTTAGTCCCTGGAGTTACACAAATTGTCAAAACTAGTCCCTGGTCATTCCAAAACTTATAAAAAGTCATAAAAGGTCCTTGGGATTTACAAGTTGTAATAAAATTGTCCTTTGAAGTTTAAAAACACAATTTACAACTTTAGTCCCTAAACTTTACAAAAATGTCAGAATCAGTCCCTGGGTGTTTAAAAAATGGAAAATATTCAAATTACACCTTGTACTATTCAAATGTGACATATTTGGCCCTTATATAATAAGTTTTGAGAAAATTACATGTTTGGTCCCTAGAGTTAATAAATTGACATTTTTGGTCCTTGGACGTATAACATTGGAATTTTATGTAACAATTGTCCTTGTACTAATCATTTATGGCAGGTTTAGTCCTTGGAATAACTTTGGGAAGCTTACAAGTTCAGTCCCTCAATTTTGCCAAATTACAAAATCCGTCCTTGTGCTAGCTAAATACCAAACGGACCTTTTAAATACCCAAAATCCAAATCCAGTTAAATCCGGCCCAACCAACCAGCCCATTACCTTTGTAAATAAATAAAACCTTTCCCGCTTTTCACTTTTCGTCTTCCACCTCACACCACCACCTGTAACTCAACACCTCACCATCTCCAGCTCACCCCTATCTTCCTACCCACTCTTCCACCACCTCCTTACACCATCACATCCCCATTAAATGCAATTCACACAATTTTTCCCTCCAAATCTTATCACTGCCTCTGTTTTCTTGCTAAATCACCCCAACTTGGTCTAAACTTCACCAAACGTGTCCCCTACACCTCCACAATGTAACAAGAATCCTTAATTGCTCTAGAACTGCCTCAGTACCACGTGGCTCGTTTTGGCGCCAATTTGGATTTAAACGGTTGGGATGAGTTAGACTCAATCAATGGCTGTGATTCGAAGTGGGAAAAGATCTTTGAACTAGTGGGATGAGAAATGGTGATAAATACAGAAGAAAGAGGAATGAAGAATCATCACAATGTAGACTTAGGTTGTGATCACTGTAGCTTAAATTAACTTAGTTGTCACTAGTAGTGTAACTTTTAATTTCTGTTTCAAAGTTGTTAATTACCTTTGCTAAGTGTAATAACATACTTGGTTTATTCAGTTAATCAATCTATCTTTAATTTTCAGTCAATTCAATGTGTCCCATTTTATTTCATGTCATTTACTTTCCTGTTGATGAATGTTGTTTAAAAGACTCCAACAAACACTATGTAGTTCTCAGTAAGCTATATAAGCTTGTGGATTTATTTAATCAGCAGTAACCACTTAAAAATAGAAAATCACTAAAAAAATAGAGAAAATCATTGAAAAATCAAAAATCAGATTTATGAAGAAGGTGATGAAGCAGGATTGGATTTGGAATGCTATGGGGTATTAGGAGCTTATTGGGAAGCTAATAGGTGTAACCTTGTCCTTGGTTTCTACGTCTTTGTCCACTTTCTCATTTGTAAGCATTTTTCTAATTTTTGCAATTTTACTGTTTTACTGTTTTGTATGCTTTAATCTTATGTTTTTATGTTTCTGTATTGTTATTTAGTGTTATTATAGTATAATATAAGTAGGTTGTTCATTTAAATTCAGTTGTGCATTAAAATGAAAATCACTCAGTTAAAATGCAAATTTTACAAGTTTGTATTTCTTGCTTGAGTTCTTGAAGTTTTATACTCAAATGATCTTATTATATGTTAATATGATGTTTGGATTCAGGCTCATGCTCATTTTCATTGAAAATCTTAAGAATCATGTGACAAGTGATCATTAAGGGACTGTTTGGATTGGGAATGACTTAGGAGATTGAGATGATTTGTGATGTTTATTCCTGCACCTGTATGATCATTAGGTTATTGGATGGGTTGACAACCATTTAGGCTTGATGATTCTGTCTTTTGCATGCATTTCTCATTTACAAATTTCCCTCAGTTTTCACTGTATGGATGTTGTACAATATTGGTTAGAGGTCATGTATGAAGTTGTTCTTGTTTTATTGTGCTTCACTCTTGGTCCTATAACTCAGTTGGATACTCATTATCATGCTTTGTTTAGTATCAAGTCAAAATTACTTTTTAACTATCTTAATTTTGTGTCTGTTGCAATTCATATGTCCAAATTCCATTTATGTGTTTGAATGTTGTTAACCTTTGTTAATTTCTTGTTATTATAGCTTTATATAACATATTTGTTTGATAGATTCAGATCAAAGTTGAGCTAAGTCAACTTTGATCATAAACTTAAAAAAGTCAAAATGTTGTTTTTCAGGTTTTTGAATGAATAGATAACTTTGTTATAGCTTTGTTATTTAGTTTTATGCTTAATCCTTTTAAGGTTTTATAGTTTTGTTGCTAGTATTTTTAAATGTATTCTTGTTAATTCTTGTATGTCATGTTTTAGTGCTTAATTTTTAGCTTATTTGTGCCTAGTTATGCCCTGCACCACAGTTATGCTGTCAAGTTCATGAGCTTGCATAAGCTTCATGATTTGACCATAGCTTGTGCACTTGTTGTTTTATGTAGCTTATCTAGCCTAGTTGTTATATTCATGCTTGTTTTTACATTTTCAGCTTATAATGATAGCTTAATCAACCAAATCCTTTTGTCCCATCTCATCCACTTCACTAAAGCAAACAGTGAAGTGGAGTTGTTATCAAAAGCTTATAAAAAGTTCCTAACTGAGCTTGAGCTTGTGAGCTTTGGCTTTTCACAAAGCCAAGCAACCATAATATTTAGTTCAGTGTTAGTTGAGCTCTTACTAGCTTATTTGATAAGTCTTGTGAGCTTGTGTTTGCCCATTCCTACAGTTCAAAACCATGAACTTGCACCATTTCCACAAGCTCACACCAAGCTCCTTAGTGATCATTACTCTTTGTGGCTTGGCTTTTTAGGAAGCCAAGCTACCCAGCTTTATGATCATGTGCTTATATCTCACTTTGCAGCTTATTAACCAGGGCTGCAAGTAGTTTTTTTTGTGTCCCATTTTACTCAGCATTCACTGAGTCAAAACAGTGAAATGGGAGACTTTTCATAAGCTTCCTACAAGCTCACTAGTGGACCCCACTAGGTGAGCTTGGGCTTTTTGGAAAGCCAACCAGCATGTCTTGCTATTGCAATGTTCACTTTGGATTTTTGAGCTTATTTAATAAGCTTAAATTGTCCATTTTATTAACTGCAGGACTGTTTGGAACTGAGGTTTATTGGGATTTGCTTATTAGCTTATTACAAGCTTATTTGCTTATTCCAGTACACTATCTTGTATAAATATGATAATCATGCCTGTACCTATATACATACTTTTGTTTTCAACCTTTATAGCTTTTTCAAGCTTATTGTGAGCCTATGAGTCTACTGTGAGCCCATCAGCTAAACTGAATGACTAATAAGCTCATAATATGCTTATTTCTAGGTTTGTAGCTTTCCATTTTCCTTAAACTTGTTCATATTACATGTACATACATACCTTTTTCCTTTTGTTTCCTTTGTTAAGCTTATTCAAAGCTTATAAGCCAAACAGTGAGTTAAAAGCTCACTGCATAAGCTTATAAGCTAAGAATTGCTTATTTCTTTGTTTGTAAAGCTTATAATTCATTACATGTACTTATTATCTGTATATATGCTAGTCCTAAAAACAGAAAAGCCCAAAAATAGCTTTAACAACTAGTGTTAGCTTATATGTGGAAGCTTATGGCTTATTTGGCCAACTGTCATGGAAATAAGCTCCCACAGAGCTTATTTCCAAGTTTTACAAAAGTTGGTTTTGTTAAAGTTTCTTATATTTAGCTTATTATTAGTTTTGCAAAAAGAAAATCAAAAAAATAAAATGTTTGCCAAAAAGGTGGGGAGGCAGGCTCGAACCTGAGACCTCCCACCTTGTGAGCGCGTTAGTGTGTACCTGTATAGCCAATTGCCCTTGGGTCTTTGACTGGTCATATCATGCACACTTTAATACTTAAGTACATCTTGTTCAATAAGCTTATTCGAGCTTAATAGCTTAATTCCAGCTTATTTGAAACAGCTTTTTCAAGTTTTGTATTTTTCTTATCTTAGTATTAGTATAAAGTATTTTCTGTAAAAAGTTGAGATTTTTTTAATTAGTTTTAATATTTTTAATCAATTAATTAGTGTTTTATAGTATTTAAATCATAATAAATAAAATAATAATCAGAAAAATATAAATCTTTTTTCTAAAATTTTCTTTTATCATATAGTACTTAATAAAATTAGTTTTACACTCGTAGGCCTTTTATTTCATAAATTTTACGTTTTATCTTGCGCTCCAGCGCCATTTTCGTAAATAACGCTCGTTTTAGTTTTAAGTAACGTTTTTAGACATTTTAAGTTTACGTTTTAGTTAATATAGTTTATTTAAGTTATTTTATTTTATAAAATCACATAAACGTTCATCGATCTGTAAAAATAGTGATAGCGTTTATTTAATAGATTTTAACTTTTATTTTCTTTAATTTGCATTTAAGTCGCTAAGACATGCAAATCCCTACTATAGTTATAATCGTTTTGTTTTTAAACGTTTACGTTTAATCTAAGTTAAACGTACGTTTGTATATCTTTTAGATTTTTAGGTTTCTGATTGTACGTTTTTATTGACGTAGCTGTGACAGAGCTATTACTATTCACATTCCAGTGTTAGTCAATCAGATTCCTGTTTTCCTATACTAATATTATTTTCAACAATTCACAAGTCATTGTACCAGAACATCACGCCTCACCAGGACATAAACGATCCAAGGAAATTTTAATCCTTGGTAAACTCCCATTTTTCTCCCGGGCTGTCGCCCTTTTATCATCTGTTACGGTTGACCGTTCGCAAGCGGTTGATAAGCGTGACGGAGAAATAAAAGAAGGTGGTTCGGGAGAAATCACGTAACCTCTACGCATAAGGTCCAATTTTCTTACACGTAATATTTCTTACGCGTAAGTTAGGATCCTACGTGTAAGTTTATGCCTACGCATATATCATTTCTGTCTACGCATAACTCTACCTATCCTACGCATAAGCCTGGATTACACCTTCGTTATGAATTGTTACGTGTACAAACTTGTAAATAAACCAATCATATCGTCACGAATCCAATAATGTCACTAATAAACTTAAATCGTTTGATATGTTGTGAACAATAAGTGATAAAATAAACTTTAAAACTTAAAGTTAACTAACTCACGAAACATTTCACTACATCATTGAACTATTGAACATACAAGTTACTTAGGACTCGTAACAATCATTGACACTGTACATTCAATAACTAGACAATAAGACCTTCTGTTGACTAACATTATGTCTTTCGATATGTTGGTTCTTTTGGCTAATGTTATTTCAGATCACAACATGGCTGAACAAATGAATGTGGATGCATCTGAAGTTCTCTCCATTGCTGATATCTATCCTCATGGCTATCCAATGAAGATAGGAAAGAACAATCTCCGTGTTGACTTTGACACCCTCACTTGCTCTGAATCTTCGTGTTTAATTGCTATTGATATTCTGAGGACTCATCCGTATCAGAATATGCTCACTCACTCTGCAACTGTTCCTGAGATCTACATCCAACAGTTCTGGAACACTATGGAAAGGGTCAAAGGACGGACTGTTGTGACGGTGACTCTGAATCACAAACAAGTCACCATTACACCTGCAGACTTAAGGGCTGTTCTCCTAATTCCTGAAGTCGATCCAACCAAACTATATGCCACACCTGTTGAAGAGCTCACTCTCCAATTCTTAATCGATATCGGTTATGACGACGCTACAGGAGTAATCACCAAGCATTCTCACGTAGAGCTTAAGAGTATTCCTCAACCCTGGAGAACTCTCTACATGATCATCACCAAGTCTGTTTCTGGTCGTGACAGTGGCTATGAGCATCCTAAGCTCATGGAACTGCAAATATTTTGGGCATTGGTCAACATGAAACACATCGCTATCGAAGCTCTGATTTGGGATGACATGATGTCATTTCTCAACAAACTTGGCTCAAAGATTCCCTACATCAGATATACTAAATTGTTGATCCAGAGAGCACTTGGACTTCATCCTGATATTCCCAAGAGGCTCAATGACCTCGACAATCACGATATGTTGACGAAACCTATTCTATCTGTCAGAATCAAGGAATCGTCTACAAAGAAACAAGGTACTGTGCTGCCAGATTTCCTTCTAACTGAAGATGTCAGAAAGCTCGAAACGTACAAAAGGTATCTGGAAGCAGTTAGACAAGGCAAAGTTGGTCATCTCGACGAAAAATCTTCTGGAACACCTGTAAGGAGAACCAGAAAAGGAAGTGCTGGAAGTGTCACAAGTACAGATAGTCAGAGGAATGTTCCAAAGAAGAAACCTATTCCAAAGAGGAAACCTACCCCTAAGAAGAAAGTTCCCTCTCAGGAAGCCACTCCGATCCCTTCCTCTACACCTGAACCGCAAAGAGAGCTCATGGACGAGGACTCTGAAGCTACTGACACAGATGAAGAGATCACATACTCTGAAACTGCAAAGGATGAAAATCCCTCAGTACCAAAACCTCCAAGTCCTCAAACTAATATAGGAAAAGGGAAGACTCCTGCACTTGTGCCACATGATGAAAGCTCTGAAGATGAAGAAGAGCAACTGGATCAATCATACAGGAAGAAGTTTCACAAGGTCAGACACCTTCAAAAGGCTGAAGAATTTGCTAAAGATCAAATGGGTGGCCCCGGAGGATCAAGTGGTGCTGCCCACTCCTCACCAGATCCTGATACGGTTAATCAACCCGGTAAGGGATCTGGTGCCACCACTCTTCTGCAACAACAACAGCCTGTGGAGGATACTATCGTATATGAGTTTGAGAACCCTGAAACTGAGAAGTCTGAGAAAGATAAAGATGATGATTATGACAAGTTGCTTCTGGGCAGTCCCACACAGTCACGGAAGGAAACTTCTGAACCGCCTAAGGACCCCAAGCCTCCTCATGTCTCCTCCTCATCAGACTCATCATCTCACTCATCACCACCACCATCAACGAAGTCAACCAGATCATCATCCAAATCCGTGAAGAAACCACCTAAATCTTGGATTTCTCAGACTCATGAAAGAATTGTGAAAGCTGTCCAACAAGTCAGAAAGAAGGACATACTTTACAGAAAACTGAATTGGTTTGCTGACCAAATTCAGTACTTAAATGATGAGAAAGACAAGATGCAGAATGAAAGGGAATTTGTTCAGAAGTTCATGAAGAGTCATCGTAAAGAGGAACTAAACGAAATGATCGAAGGTTACACTAACAAGTACCTTCAGGATATCGTTCCTAAAGTCCAAAAGGTACTGGAGAAGACAGCAAGAGATCATACCCACAAGTTTCTTCTCGACACTGTCCCCGGTGTGACAAGAGAAGTATTTTCCAGACAACTAACTCCTAACATCGTCGCATTGGTTAAACACACAATGGCCAAAGAAGCTGATCTCTCCGAATCTGAGTTAATCGCTAAACTAGTGATGCAAATGTCAAAGCGATCTGGAACGTTTACTTCAGATGAAGCTAAATTTTTCGAAAGTCTACCTGATTTTCAACTCAGATCATCATGCAAGGAGTCAGCCGATCAACCCAAACGGCCAAGAGATGACGATGATAAGGACAAGGACTCTGCACCTAAACGTCAGAAGCAATCTGGTGAATCTACTTCGATGCTACCTCCTCCACCACGGACTTCTTCTCAACAAAAGTCTCCTCCATCTCGGTCTTCTACTGATAAACCTCGGGACGATTCCGAGTTACCACCCCTGACTCAAAAAACAGGTGATTACTTTGAGTATACGGGTGGTGACGATGAAGAGGTCCGTGAGCCCCGACAACAACCCACCTCACCCAAACAAGTGCAGAAACCAGTATCATCATCAAGGCCTTCCAAAAAGAAGAAGAAGACGACTCAGCCTGAAGTCGTATCATGGCTAGATGACGATAAAACCGAAGAGTTTGAATGGTTCTCCACACTTGTCAATCAAACTCCCTATCCTGATGAAGGTCAAGACTTGGTAGACGGTTCTACATTGGAGCACGCAAAACTTTTGCAAGAAAAGTTCCATGTGAAGAAAATGACGAAATCTGAGTTGAAGCGAATCAAGAATGAAGCATTTCAACTTCTAAAAGACAGCTCTGAAAGCACCCTCGAGGTCGAATATCATCTTGAGAACATCGCTCGAGCTATGTCTAACAACATGGATTGGCTCAATCCGGAAGCAAACATTGACTTCACACAAAGGGACAACCCTCCATACTACACCGATTGGACCAAACCCCTACCGACCATTGGCCAAGCAGACGAACCACGGATTCCCTTCCGATACTTATTTAACAGAGACCTGGATTTTCTCTTACACGGTAGCGATGGTTCGCGAAAATACGCTACATCATTGACTCTTCCATTCCCAGCGGCTATTTACTCAAACTGCATAGCTATCGAGGAACGTGCAAATCACTTGTTTTCTGACAACGTGCAAGAATATGACCAAGATGCATTGTATGGGATTCATCATTGGCCTGAACGCCGAAGAATCTACTACAAAAGCTGCCTGGTTCAGAAGTCTCAACACGCAGTGTATAGTTCTAAGGACATCGTGGCCATCAAACACGTTGATCTCAAGTCTAAGTGGGACTACACATTCTTGAAGAATATCATAGTCAAACGACAAGACGAACAGGACTATGGATTCTCCGAGGCTGACTTTGAGAACTTGTCCCTCAACGACATCGAAGACATGTACCTTGCCAAAGTACAGGGTCGTATGAGACAATTCTCGACTGAAGTTCAACGCGAATTTATCAAGTGACTTCTCATCTTCATTAGACGCATCGTGATCAAAGAACGTGTAGAAGATATACAGATGGCTGTTGAATCTTATCAGACGCGTGTCAACCTCACTCCTCCAACGCTTACTCTTCCTGATCTCAACCAGCTATCTCAATATACACTCATCAGCAAACCTTTCGGCGTTGTTTACCATAGTGAACTTCAAAGAAACTGCTTAATGGCGTGTAGTGAGCTCCACAAATTCGGGGATCATACCTTGAAGCTGGTTAGGGATGGATTGGCGTACAGGTTGAAGGATATACGCCTGAAAGTTGGGTCTCCTAAGCGCTGGAATTCTCAGGAAAGGAGGGATATGAGACGAATCATCACCATGATTGATGAACGGTTGTTCAGAAGGGATCAGTTCAGACGATTGGAGAGCTATGTTGGTGGTCGACCCAGGAGAAACATCACCGGCTTTCAACGCCCTGTGCGCACTCCTGGGAACATCACTGCACTTCCTGGTACCCCTTGAATTGTTTCCTTCATATAATTTTGGATATGTGATTATATATGTCTATGGCTTGTGCACACATAACAGTGTACAACCCGTAATTGTCAAGAAAGGACCCTGTGGTACGCCTCAGTGCCACAATCCTTATCAAAGGAGCGAAAGCTTCTTATTTTTGAGTAAAACCTATCAAACCTTTCATTTTTCAAGGTTTTGCTCAAAAAGACAAGTACTTCCCCATATGATTTTAAAACCTCAACCGTTTGTATCACTAGTTGAGGGGGAGTATTTGATTTAAAACTTTGTTAGGGGGAGAAAATTCTGTGATAAGAAATATGTTGTACAAAATGCAAATGAATCTGTGTACCTCAGACTTAACCAACGAATTGACGGTACTAAACTGTTAGTAACTCGAAAAGACTTGTCCTGGACGGGTAATAATTTCAAGCTAGTTCGCTAGTAATGTAAACGTGTCTCGCAAAGGACTTGTCCAAGTAGAAAGTACCATTCGAGAAACTCTTGATAGACATGAACTCTGACGGGTATGACAACCTTTCGAGGTTTGTCTACACCTTCAAGGTAGTTATTAGAGCTAGTTGTCACCTAAAAGCTGACAATGTAACTCTTTAACTATGCAACGTAACCGTGTCTCGCGGGGGATTGTCTATCTTGAGTGGATCAATTCAAAAAGTGCGCGCTCTTTCCTCACTGTGCATTTAACCATTAAAACTATTAAGCACATGTGGAGGGGGAGTATTTATGCAAAACATCATCTCTCACAGTGGTTCAAACATGTTTTTCATTAACAAACCCTTTGAGAGATATTTTAACATACAGTGGATTTAATGGCAAACATAGGTTAGTCATGGAGTTATAAGGTGACTAAGGTTAGGAATAACCGTCCTATGATCCGCCAGAGCCGGAGGGATCTACCCAAGGACACTACCATTAGTTAGTGTTAGAAGTCCTTAGGAATGATTGTAAAAAGGAGAAAATGAGAATCGGAGAAAGAAGGAGTTGAAGAATCAAAAAGAAATGTAAAGTAAAGGGTGAAAAGAAACAGCCCTCCAGATTATTCAACTTAGGGCAGACACCGGGTTCAATTCATATGCTACTGGTTGTCACTAAGTGACACCGGTATTGAAGATTAAAAGTCGTCATGGACCCAGTGACGCATGCACTAAACCTTCTTAGCCACTCAAGTTTTTCTCAACAGAAGCTTGTTTCATTCTCACAGGGAACCCTACATAAACTATTGGCTTTCTCTTAGAGATCGCTGGTATTGAAAAAGGAGACCCTCTCCCTAGTCTCCGCTCAGGAAAACCAAAACGCACTATTGAGTCTAGAGCCACGAGATTCATCAAAAGATCTCTTAGGAACACTTGACATTTAATCACTTGATGATCAACAAATAAGATCATCAGTGGTTCATATCGAGTCCTTCACAGATCTTAGCAATCTGTCGAGAACATTTATGAGAGGTTCACATCTGTGATCCTTAGTGATTGAATGGAAACTCCTGCCAGGGTCAACATCAAACAGCCCTGACAGCAGGTCACTTCGGTAACTCCCCGTGGATTACGCGGAGTGTGTCTCAAACGGTCTACAGTCATGAGGTGATGCTTCGGTGTACCTCAGCGACTCATCTGAACTGTAGATGTACTTCGGTACATCGCGTTATCTCACTTGTGGGACTCCAGTTTAGGAACGGCCTTTGTAAGAATTAGAGTTGTGTTTTCACACTATGTTGTTAACACTCTCGAAGTTCAAACTTGTAAGTACCGGAAACCGCTTATTCCTAACCGTTTGAAATGTTTTCTTCTTATGGAAGCTCCGGAGCAGAATGATCGTGCTGATTCTTCTCATGCTCACGCCAACATCATCACTAAAGGAAGTTCTATTCGAATGCAACACAACAGTCAGAATGATTCTTCATCAATCAAAGAATCTACAAAGTCAAAGACTTACAGAACCTCATCAGTATTGATTTCCAACGTCAAAGAGCGTGTGAGCATGTTGAAGAATGACGTGGAGACACTGGAGCAGCGAAGCAGACCTGAGGCAGACTGATGCAGACAACAACATACTATCACTTTCACCACAAAAAACAATGATCAAAGAACAAAGTTAAAGATGACGTCGAAGCATAACTGTTCAAAGATAACTATCTCTCTACACTGGGGAGATTGTTCAAATCAAGGCAATTCCTCTCACAAGAAAGAAGAATGTCAGAAGACGTCAGAGCTACTATTACATCAACGCCTTCACCGTTTACATTCATATATACTTGAGGGGGAGATTGTTGGAATCACTCCTAAACAGTATTTCAAGTATTTATATTTCATATGTAATAGGTAGCTTTATTATGGCCTTTATGTTTGTTTAAGGTCAAGCTTATGTAGAAGGCCCATAAGCTTAGGCCCAAGCCCAATAAGGAATAGGGAAGGAGAGGGAGTGTTGCCCTAGCTCCTTGCCTATATAAACCATGTAATAACCCTCACTTGAGGGTTGGTTGTTCAAGTTTTCCTTTCACTCATGCCTCACGCCTAAACCGTATTATTACTATTGTGTGTGTGTGTGATTTACTTGTTCATCCGCCTTCATCTCTTTCTCTATAACTTGTGTTTGTAAAACTAGTGACCTAACAGATCTCCCTCCCAATAATATAGTCAGCGGCCTAATAGTATCAATTTGTTTTATACAACGTGATCATTTTATGACAAAGTTCTTTTTACACACATGAAATGTTGTTGATGACTATAGAGTATTGCTCTTTTCTACCTATTTTACTTGCTCCTTTTGGTCTATAAATTTATACCACATAATCTTTGATATATACATTTATCATAAATCATAAATAAAGCGGTGCACATATACCAAACAATAATGTTTTAATATATATGATGATAAGAATGACAGATAATATAATGGGCAAATGGCATAAAAAGGCATCAAAGTTAGGGTCCATTTCCAATTAAGGCATTCTTCTTTTTTTCTTGCATAAAAAGGTACCCAACAAAATTTTTTGGCGGATTTGGGTCTTTTACTAACGTCCGTTAACCCACTTCGTTAGTATATTACATATTTGGTCCTTGATTTTGTAGTCATTTTTATGCACCATCCCATTTCCATTTCCGTATAATCACCCAATCCAAACCACACCATCTGAAATCCAAAACCTCATTTCGTGAACTCAAATCCCATCTCAAATCCAAACCACACCAACAAAGCTGCATCTTCATTCGAATCATCACTCTCAATCCCCACTTTTAGACGCTACAGACCCTTATTCACATTATCTGTTCAGAAGTTAACTGATTCCAAAAGGTTTGACTTGATTGACCGCATTTTAACCAAAACTGTTTTGGAATCTAAGGACCCTTTATTGGGAACTGAAGGAATGTGGGTCAGGATTGCTATGTTGTATTCCCAAGCTGTTATGGTTGATAATGCACTTAAGGTGTTTGATGAAATGCTTGAACGAAAACCATGGGATTTTGGGGAGAAATCGCTTTGTGGGGTTGTTTCGGTTTTGGTGCATAATGGTTGAGGAGGGTGAATTTGATGGTGCATTGAAGTGGTTGAAAGTTTCTTGTCAGTGGATTGGTGAAAGTTTCTAAGTCGGATGCGGCTAGAGAAGTGGTTGAAAGTTTCAAGAATCATGGGAAAAGATTGAAGCTACTCTTCCTATATAACTGAACTTGATAGTTTTCAGGTAATAGAAAACAGATTTCATAATGTATGATTGAAAGCAAAAGGTATGCTGAAGACTTGTTTAGTTTTTACTTGTTAAATGCAATGATAGACATGGCAAATGAGAAAAGAGAGAAAGAGAAAATGGAAGAGATTAATCATTTTGGCCATGAAGAACATCCACTAAAGCTAATTGAAATCTCTGAAATGGTGAAGGGTGTCCATTGTCCATCTGCTGACTTGGGGTGTTGGTCTGCTCAGGACTGCATGTCCAATGCAGCTTGTTTGAGCTGTCAAAAGATTGTGAAAACAAAATCATAAAAATCAACGGAAAATACTACCAAATGTATAAGCAACCAAAATCCCTTTTTACCAAATTTTAGATCATGAAGACTAAAGATGAGAAAATTAAAAATCAAAAGCTTAAGGGTATTAGGCTACTTAGTTGACTGAAACAGAACTCAAAATGGACAAAATGCAGATTTCTATGACAAAATTGAACTACCTACAGTGATTCTAAAGGTAAATAAAGCTAGGACAGATTTAGTTGGGTATGTAGAGATGTGAGAAAAACAACTACTAGAAGATTTAGACTGAAAACAACCTTCCAAATGAAACCATGAACAGCAGCTCAAGCTGCTGTTCTTGAACCTTTTTTTTTTTTTTTTTTTTTTTTTTTTTTCAAACCCAACTTCTTCAAAAGCTTTTAGAACATAATTCTAACTTTTAGAACTAACTAATAACCTTAAAAAGAGTTTGACCCTGAAGGTCAAACGGGCAAAAAGTGGTTTTTTGACCAATTGAAACACTTGACCCAAACAGCCCTTTGTGGGATTTTTGCACTTAAAAACATATTTAAACTGAAAGAAAGATGTAACAAATATATAAAAAAGAAAACTTCATTAACTCGAAAATAACATTACATTAGAAAACAATAAACTAATTTTTTTAGACTAAGTAAAAAAAAGGGTGCCTTATCATGGCTACAAACTACTCTATTTATACTAAGTAATCCTAGGTCTTCAATCTCTTATTGTGTGTTTTCTCTGTGAGGTAAAACTGAGCTTGGGTCACTTTGTGTTTCTTTGGTCATAATCTGAGCCATCCAATTTATCTTTGGAGAATGAAACCATTGATCAAGAACTCCTTTTCCTGTAATAACATTAATGTGTAATAATTATATATGGACATAATAAATCTTGGTAAGACAGCTAGTAGTTGCTTGAACTTAAGGAGAACAAGTAAATTCATAGAATAAAATGTAATTACTTCAGTTTTTGCAGTCCCTGTCATCCCTGAGAGCTTTGGATATAGCTTAAACAGAGATTGATATGTGATTTGCGCCACTACGACTGAATCCGCCTAAAAAGTCCAAGAGCTATAAAACATAATGGAGATGTGGTATGCCACAGATGACTGTCATTAAACATCACTATATACCTGAATTGGTAGACCTTCTATGGTTACTTTACTAAAAAGATTAAACACTTTTAAAAGCATGTAATGCGTTCTTAGTGGATTAATAAGCAGTGGGAAAAAATCAAAGAAGAACATAACTATAATGATTTCAACTATATAGCAGCTTGACCCAACCAAAAGATTGAATTGACACATGAAATATGTGATCTATTACCTCGTTTATAATGAGAGCTTTCCCATTTTTAACAATGTATTGGACATCTTGGCGATAGAACTCCTTAGCTTTCAAAGCATTCATGACAAATCTACAATTTTTTAATGATAAGAAGTTGAAAATCAATGACAAGCTTAAAGGTTACTGGATGGAATAAATATATATTTAGATTAAAGCTACCTAGCCCAAAGGAGCAATGGACAGCAAGTGTTGCTGCTCAGTTAAACTCTTGAGATAGGCCGAACACAAGGAACAATTAAACTCTTGAGATAGCTTCCTTATACATGAACACCGAATCCTAAAAGCTCAAATTGGAGAAACTTGGGACGAAATGGAACAATTAAACTCTTGAGATAGCTTCCTTATACATCAACTAACGAAACCCCCAACTCAATTTCAAAAACCCCTTTGATTTGGAAGAACCCTAATTTTCGAATTGGGTTGAAAGTGGATTTGGAAAATGAACCCTAACTGTATGTATTTGGAAAATGAAATGGTTTTGGAAAATTTGGAAAATGAACCTAAGGCATGTATTTGGAAATTTTTTTTTGGATGTCGAATGAAATGAATCTACAAAATTAAGGACCAAATATGTAATATACTAACGAAGTGGGTTAACGGACGTTAGTAAAAAACCCAAATCCGTCAAAAAATTTTGTTGGGTACTTTTTTTATGCAAGAAAAAAAGTAGAATACCTTAATTGGAAATGGACCTTAACTTTGATGCCTTTTTATGCCATTTGCCCTAATATAATTTGAAGATTACTACTATTAAACGCAATTATATCTATATATTTCGCCTACATATAAAGAAAGTCAACAATGGATGGTTTGAAACTTGGTTTATCTTAGGCAATAATGGTAAGTTTGGGTGTTCGATTATTATTTATGTTACAATAAACAAATAATGATCAAGTCTCATGAAAATGAAATACACGTTAGTCTATTGTTTTAAAATTTTATGAGTTTGTTGACCACAAGCCCATGAAAACCAAGTTGAAGCAAAAACAAGAAACCGTCAAGATTGTGATTTATGACTAACTACTATCAATACAAACATCATCATGTTTTTTTGTTGTTGCATTTATCTATTTTTTTATTTCGGAATACAATGCATCTATTTACTTCTATCCAAATAGAAGTGCAATGAGACACCATTGTGTATGATTAGTGTCTATCTTGAGTATTTGTTACAATGGTTCGTTTCACAAATAAATTTCTAATTACTTTCTGTTTATTTCATACTTTTTGTAGTCTTCGTAATTAAATCGTCAAGAGGAATTTAGAATGTGTAGATTTGTATTTGTACTATTTGACTTCTTGCGACTTACTAGTGGCTATATAATTCTGCAGTTCAAAAAAATAAAATAAAATTGTAATCACTTATTTTTGTCTCTAACTCCGATTAGTTGTCATGTATTGTGTTGGACCTGTTTCCGGTTTTTGTATAAAAGGTTATTATGAATAAACAAAGTTAACTAAAACACTAAAAAAGATATTTAAGATTTTATTAAACAATATAAAAATGTTAAAAGTCAATGCCAGATAGAGTAATGCAAATTTGCAATGGTCCGAAATTGGACCATACGAAAACTAACAACACCTCAAATGTGGAAATACGGTTAGGAATTTAGATCATTTTGATCCAACTACATGTGAACCAAATTCATTTTTAGCTCAAATTTTCACCTAAACAGCATTTGAAATGAGAATGAACCCAACAACCATTTTTTAGTCATTTGAAGACGGATACTTAAATCGCATTTAACCTTGCTTTATTAGGTTTGAACATAATCAAGTTTTCGATTTCAGCGATTATAAAATACATGATTTATCATGTTATGTATTTCATGGAGGGATATAACGGGCTCTTTGACAGTTTGATGTGAAATCCTTACTCGATGGAAATTAGTAAAATATAGTTTTTAGAACTGTCTTTATAATACGTCTTTATAATATCAGTACAACTTACAAGTATTAACTATTTATACATGTAACAATAATCATACTGCCACTGAATTTAACTAGTAACTAGTAATAACTATAAACCCTAATCAATAATAATTTTTTTTATTTTATTTTTTAAAAATCTAATCTTACCTTTCTCCAGTTATTTTATTCTATCTAAATTTAAAATCTCACTCGCAACAACTTCAACATAATACATACTCTTTCGGTACCAAAATAAAATTTTACATTACTATTATAATAAGTGTTCAATTATAATTACTAGTAATCAAAGTGTCTTTAAAAGAGTAAACATAAAACTTTATTAACGCATAACATAATGATCCTAAATTCCTACATATGAAACAATTTTGTAAATGAATAATTTATTGAAAAACGATCTATACTCTACATATGAAACATAAACCTCGTGTTTATTTGTTAAAAGTTTAACATATTGAAATTACTAAACTACCCTTTATGTTACAATTAAACCAAAAAATATTCTTTGAATGATTTTCTAAGTTAGCACACGCCATCAACAAGTTCATTGAGTGATTTCTTAATTACAACATTTACAACTACTACTTACATGCATATTGACATACACCATACAAAATTACAAATTTACATTTTAAATATTTTGGAGGAAACAAAATTACATTCTAATTAAAAAAAATCCCTTCAATTTAACCGTATATAAACAGGATTACACAGCCACATTGGACATATACAACTGATTAAAATCTTGTTATAAATAATATGAAAGATAGTGTCGATTAGAAGGAACATTATGAACCATATTTTAATTAGTAACTCAATTAAGTATAACCATGTTTGTGTGTATGCTAGGGCTCAGTAATGGGTCAAACCCGACCTGAACCGAAAACCGATTAAAGGTAAAACGTGAATCGAGAACCGAATCGAGTAAACATAGTAAAACGAAACCGAACCGAATAAAGTCGGTTCGGGTTGAGTCGGCTAGTTTGAACCGAATATGTGTGTTTTGACCCGAACCAAATCGAACCGAGTAAAATTGAAATAGTTATATAAAACCGAAAACCGAACAAGGTTGGTTCGGCTCGGTTTGTCGGTTCGGTTCGGTTTGTCGCTCGGTTCGTTTTCGGTTGATTTTGCTCGACCCTAGTGTATGCTATATTATATCTCATTTCGCAATAACAATTATTGTTTTAGTATATATGTTTGTAAGACGATACTTATGCAAATGTGATAACAGTTTTTCGTATAACACTTGATCGCAAATAAACTAAATTGTATTGCTGCAACGCGCGTTGACGAGGCTTTGCATTAATATATCATGTGAAGATTAAACTACATTCTTTTTAAAACATCATCTTGATAGTCTTTATTTATGTAAATTCTTACTGTGTTTTCGAGTTAGAGTTAAGGAAGAAAAGGAAAAGGAAAAAGAAAAAGAAAAGAAGAAGTTGTGTTCTCGAGTAGTATTTAAAAAAATAAGAAAAAATTTAAAATGAAAGTTAGTGTATTTTTGTTGATTATTAAAGTAAAATATTTAGGCTAATGCTAATGGTAATCGTAAATATTGTGGTCACTCCATTCCACATCAACGTCACATCAGTTTTCTCTCTCTAAGGCTACACCCAACCACAATTTGCTAATAAGACCACCGCAATTATAAAAGAAATATACCCCACAAAAACCAAATTAAAAAAAAAAAAAAAAAAAAAAAAAAAAAAAACTACACCACACAAAACAAATCAATTCTTTCAGTTTGGCAACCCAACCATAACTTTGAAAAAGTTGAGGTTAACCGGTCATCAATTTGGTTGAACTAATGAAATTATGAAAAGAACTCGGTCGACTACTCGGTTGAAGGGCAACCAAGCATCGGCGTTTTTTACTTTTTTTTTAATAACAAAACTTTAGAGAGATTAAACAAAGAACCAAAGATCGCTTTCTTACAAACTATAGCCCATTATTATCTCTCATCAATTAAAACAAAACCATTTTCAAAAAATAAAAATAAAAAATCAGTTTGATCCGCAATTTATCTTGTTCTGCACTTTTTTCCTAATTTATTATATTCTTGTTCTTCAAGTTTCAAGAAAACCCTTTTGTAAGTATCTTTTCCCATTTCATTTTCCAATTTATGCACCAAAAATGATACCTTTTTTGTTTTTTTTGGTAAATCTTGTTTATGAATGCTATATGGGTCTTGTAGATCATACCCAAATCTTGTTATATTTTTTTGTTTTGATTGTTGGTTTTTATTCATTATTAAGATGATTTAAAGATACCCTTTTATGTAAACATGTGTTATTTAATGTCATTTTTTATAAAAATTGAATCTTGATTAGTATTTTTAAAGAAAGGTTTAAAGATTTCTGTTTTTTTGGGTACCCCTTTTGATTATTTGGTTTGTATTTTTGATGTCTTGCAGGATAAGTGAATTTGCAAAGATTTGATTTGGTTTAAGCTTAAGTTATATTTGGGAATTTGTTGTTGTTTAAAAGTTGGGGTTTTTCGATAGTTATCGCGATATTTGTTATTGATTAGGAGCATTTGATTTAGGAAGTGAAGAGGGTTTGGTGTTTTAGTGTTGGGTTATTAAGAAAGTTGTAGGGTTTTGTTTAAGTGATGTTCAAACAGATACTTAATCGGCTTCCTAAAAAGGGACATAAGTCGCATGATAAGGATGGAGGAAATTCTAATTCGTCGAATACGTCAACTAGTTCAAAAGCTAGTAAAGATGTAGGAGATGCTAGAACTAGTAATTCAAGTTCCTCATCTGGTCATGTGCCGATTGTTCAAATTTCGAATAATAAGGTTTTACAATCTCAGAATTCGAAGTTGAATGGAAGTTCGATAGTTTCTAACACGTATGAAGCCTTGCCTGGCTTTAAAGATGTTCCGAATTCCGAGAAACAGAATTTGTTTATTCGGAAGTTGAATTTGTGTTGTGTCGTGTTTGACTTTACTGACCCGACAAAGAATGTGAAAGAAAAAGAGATCAAACGGCAGACGTTGGTAGAACTTGTAGATTATGTTACTTCTGCAAATGGGAAGTTTCCTGAAATTGTTATGCAAGAAATTGTGAAGATGGTGTCGGTGAATATCTTTCGTAAGCTTACTCCTCAACCTCGAGAAAACAAAGTTATAGAAACTTTTGACGGGGAAGAAGAAGAACCTTGTATGGATCCATCATGGCCTCATTTACAATTAGTCTATGAATTCATTCTAAGGTTTGTAGCATCACCAGAAACCGATGCCAAACTTGCTAAACGTTACATTGACCACGCGTTTGTTTTAAAGTGGTTAGATTTGTTCGATTCAGAGGATCCACGAGAGCGTGAGTATTTGAAGTTTGTTCTTCATAGAATGTATGGAAAGTTTATGGTGCACCGCCCATTTATCAGAAAAGCAATCAACAACATATTCTTCCGTTTTGTTTTTGAAACCGAAAAACATAATGGGATTGCTGAATTATTGGAAATATTGGGAAGTATTATCAATGGGTTTGCTTTACCACTGAAGGAAGAACACAAGTTGTTTCTTGTCAGGGCATTGATACCACTTCATAAGCCTAAATGCATACCGATGTATCATCAACAGATATCTTATTGCATTACTCAGTTTGTGGAGAAAGATTTTAAGCTTGCAGATACGGTTATTAGGGGGTTGCTGAAGTATTGGCCGATTACAAATAGTTCAAAAGAAGTGATGTTCCTGAGTGAGCTCGAGGAAGTTTTGGAAGCAACTCAGCCTCCTGAGTTTCAAAGATGTATGGTGCCTTTATTTCGCCAGATTGCTCGTTGCTTGAGCAGTTCACACTTTCAGGTATCTTTCTTGACTACCCAAAAGAACCATGATTAAATTATTACTATTGCTGTATAGTCTTCTGTTAAAATTAGAATTCTTTAATTTCTGACAAGATTTATTTTGACATGGGTGCCATTTAGCTCTAAAATTGTCATTAGGTTTTTCTTTCGGTTTGATGAAAGTTTAAACTATATAAACTTGTGCTGAGATGCCTTAGTTTTAGATAACGATTCACATTTTGATGACTGTGAATGTTGATAAGGATACTTTTAGCTCTAAAATTGTCATTGCGTTTTCCTGGTTTAGAGCAATATTAAACATTTAAACTACACAATAGTGCTTGTACACTAGTTTTCTTGATTATTGTATTTTGATAATTATTTGTGATATTTGATTAGAAGAATTTAGTAACCTGTTAATTAAGGGTACCTTAATGATGAGAAAGCAGATAAAGCTTGTAGATCTGAAAGAACCATTCTAATCTGTAATGATTATGATGGGTAGGCAGTATAACAAGATAGTTTCAACGTTAGAACTTTGTAATAGGAATTGTGACGATTATTAAACATCCTAGAAGCCGCGGTTTGGCGATTTCATTAAATTTTTAACATTTCCTTTACTCCTTTTGTCCCCTGCAAGTCTTTTTTACTTAACCTACCTAGTTTTCCATGATATTAGATTTCCATAGCTACTCTAATATGACGTTGTTTAGTTAGCATCTGCCTTTGGGGGAAATATGATAAATAGAAGGATGTTTTTTAGTGTAGTGTCAGTTTAAACGTAGTGTTTGAAAGTGATTATACTGTTTGACTAAGCAAGAGGAATTGTGTGGATTCAAATCATTATCATATGTTTAATTGTGATGATTATAATGGTTAGGCAAGTAAGTTAAATATAAAAGCTTTCTAAAATTTGGAAATGTTTCAGTTCTCATGAAACATTCTAGAAATGAACATGTTGCAACTTTGGTGTAACTTAGGGACTACTAACTGCAGGAAATGGAGATTTTTTGATATTTTATCTAATAACTTTGCCAAAAATGTAATGAGGTTCCAATCTTTTCGGACATTATCGTTTATCATTCGTGGGTGGCGACGTACCTTTACATAGCAACAAAAAGTGCCTTTCTGTTAAAAAAATCTGAGATTCTAGTGATGGATATTAATTTGCAACAGAATTTTGTGTCGATTTTGCATGACTTAAACTCTCAAAATATAAATCATTTTTTTTAATTCCGATTGCTGATATTAAGGTTTGCTAGGATTTGTCTTATCCATGTCAAACACTAGTACCCAACTCCACATTTAATTTACATCTACATATGTATATGACTTGTCGGACACAAGGATAGACAAACATAATCTAAGTTATACAATTATAAGGAGACAAAACATAAATTGTGTATGACGTTTCAGACATACGGATACACAAAACATAACCTAAAGTTATACAATTGTATGACGTTTCAGACATAAGGATAGACAATACATAATCTAAGTTATACGATTGTGTACGACGTTTCAAACACAAGGATAGACAAAACATAATCTAAGTTTTAGATTGTGTATGACGTTTCAAACATAATGATAGACAAAGTCACAAAACCTAATCTAAGTTATACGATTGTGTATGATGTTTCAGACATAATGATAAAAAGACAAAACCTAATCTAAGTTATACGATTGTGTATGACGTTTCAGACATAATGATAAAAACCTAATCTAAGTTATAAAATTGTGTATGACGTTTCAGACATAAGGATAAGTTATACGATTGTGTATGATGTTTCATACATAAGGATAGACAAAACATAATCTAAGTTATACGATTGTGTATGAGGTTTCAGACATAAGGATAGACAAAACATAATCTAAGTTATACGATTATGTATGACGTTTCAGACATAAGATAGACAAAACATAATCTAAGTTATACGATTGTGTATGAGGTTTCAGACATAAGGATAGACAAAACATAATACGATTGTGTATGATGTTTCAGACATAAGGATAACAAAACGTAATCCAAGTTATACGATTGTGTATGACGTTTCAGACATAATGATAGACAAAACGTAATCTAAGCTATACAAGTGTCAAGTGTGTATGACGTTTCAGACATAAGGATAAGTTATATGGTTGTGTATGACGTTTCGGACATAAAGATAGAAAAAACATAATCTGAGTTATACAAGTGTGTCTGATGTTTGAGATATAACAAATACACAGAATATAATCCAATACTTTGTATGAAAAAGAGTTCCATTGAAACTTTTAGGAACAGAATGAATCTCTTTACTTTAATAGTCATAAGCTGAAGTTTAAATAACATGTATAATACTTTTGAGCAACACATAAGCATTCTTATCAATTGATCCTTTCTGAAAAAGGAAATTTATTTAGTTCTAATGGAAGATCCTAGAAAAGAACGTGCTGCAACTTTGGTGTAGAGCTACTTTTGCTCATTTATTCAGTAACTTTGCCAAAATGTAACAAAGGTCCAATCTTTTTGGACATTAAACGTTTTCCATTTGTGGGATCTGTTTATATGGTGAAATACTTATAAATAACAGCAAAAGTACCTTTTTTGTCAAGAAGTTGAGATTATAACCATTTCTTGAAAACGCAGGTGGCAGAAAGAGCATTGTTTCTATGGAACAACGATCATATTGAAAGCCTAATCAGACAGAACCGTGAAGTGATATTACCAATCATATATCCAGCATTGGAAAGAAACACAAAGACCCATTGGAACCAAGCTGTACACAGTTTGACTTTCAATGTCAGAAAGATATTTTCTGATGCAGACCCACAGCTCTTTGAAGAATGCTCGAAAAAGTTCAAAGAAGATGAGTTGAAAAAAGACGAAATCAAAACTAAACGAGAAGCCATATGGACACGCCTTGAAGATGTGGCGGCTCAGCGCTCCAATGATGGTTATGAACCTATGGTCATATCTCAGAAGGAAATTGCGACCCATGTTACATCTGGCTAGAGCATGAGCCTTTAGAAATCTGTCATTGGGTTCCTGTTGCTACTTTAGGTTGATTTGGTACACGCGGTAAAGGAAACAAATTTGTTCTACTGGTTAAGGAAATGTTGATGGTGACAGTGGTATGATTTTAACGCTGCGAATTCGTGTAAATACAATTTGGTCCGTTTGACATTGTTTGTTTTTAGGTAATGAGGGTAAGATGCCACGCCATGCTGCGGGTGGTTGTAAACGCCACATTTTGTTACATATCTATAAAGCTTTGATCTTTTGTTAATTTGATTGCAGACTTCACAAAAAGCACATAAGATATTATTGTTATTTTGTTAAATAAATCACTTGTCATTATGAATACATATACACATTGCTAATATAAGATATTTCAATCTATTTGCTAACTATCACCAGGAATAAGAAGTAAAATCGTGTTAGTTTGGTTATTTTTTTTGGGTATATACTCTAAAAGTTTGGTTTATTACTTGGCCAAGTGAATAAAATAGATGATGCAACATTTATAAATTTGTGGCATTCAAAATTGTCTAATTTTGGTAATTAAAAGAAAATTTAGAATTATACATTTATGAGATAGAAAAATTCGAAATTTAACGTCATGGTATCTAAAAATAAACATGAAAACTAACAGCTGTTTTTTTTTTCCTTCCTCTTTTTCTTTTTTCTTTTTTTGACTTTTGAAAGGCAGCTAAAATAAGAAAACGAGTAATCAAAACTTTTTACTCATCAAAGTTGGTCAATTGCTTTGAGATAAACTAAAGTTATTATATCAAGAGAAGATAGACAAATAAATTTTTTGATCAATAAAAGAGTTTAATTGCAAAATTAAGCCATCTAATTTGTTAATAAAAATCAAAAGTGAAGTAATTTGGTCAAACTTTTAAAAAATTTGGCCGAGAAAAAATAATTAAATATGCATAGCTTTGTGAGTTTATTTTTTTTTCTTTTAAATTTCAAACATAATGTATTTTTATTGGTTACCAAACCTTTTACATTTAAAAAGATTCTATTTTTAAATCTAATTTTACGAACTTAAGTGTAAAATTACCAATTTTCATAATTTTTAAAAATATTTATATTTAACAAAAACCCCATGAACTTTAATTCTTTTAATAAACAACTATTATTATCATTATTGTTATTATTATTATTTTTTTTATTATTACTTTTATATAATAATAATTATTTTTATTATTATTATTATAAAAATTTACATAAAGTTGGATATGAGTTTAGAACTCTAGATACAAACTGTGCTCCCACTCTTTTATGAATACAAAAACTCACTCTATGAAAGATAAATGCACCACTCTTAATATTATTTGAGTGGCTAATAGAAATAGACTTAATACGTGAGAGTGTATCCAAAGCCTCCGTATCGAATTCTTCAAACGTAGAAAAAGCAAATGGTATGAACTTGTATCCGTTGTCCTCACATTTGGACGCATAATTCTTCTCCACAGCTTTGTGCAATGCTACCCCAGGAGCCAATAAAGTCGCCCCCATACCAGCAAAGGGTGAGATTTCGGTCACATCCAAACAAGCGTCTTTACCTTGGAGCCAACTAAATAGTAAAAGGTCTGCATGTCGTAACTCTTTCCCATCCTCAAAGAGGAAACCCATAGGAGCCTCCTTACGCACCATAATCCCAACCTTCTAACATATATCAACAATAATATCATGTACCATATTATGCATGAACTTTACGCACACTTCACTATAACAGTGAACCACATGATCTCTCCATTGGTCCATACGATGCACATTTCAACTCGGGCAGATCCTACCTTAAGATAACATAGGTACAATAAGCCTATAACATAACACAAATCGGAATTGACGATGGTTCATTCTCTCTGTCCCAAGACGTCAACAGAGATGGTGAAAAGAAAATCATGTGCATGTTATTGAGTTTATGCACAAATTAAATATAATATATATAAAGATTTATTTTCAATGAATTTAAATTATGTTAATTAAAATACTCAAATAATATATTAATATTAAACAAAATTGATCATATATCCGAGCAAATATAGCTGATAATTATTATTAGTTATAGTTATTGTTCGATTCTAATTTGTGTTTAATAATTGGTGCAAACACGGGCTAAAAACTCAAATACGAATACCAAAAATAATTTAATTTTAATACAAAAAATTTGTAGATGCACGAGTTAAAATATAATTATTAGTTATATTTATAGTCTGAACTTCGTGCGTGCAATATCATAGTTGCTAAATTTTATATGCCCTTATATTAAACTAAAAATTTTAAATAGATTTGATTCATGTGTGAATTTACTCTAAAAAAAAATAAATTTAAAATAGATTTGATTTAAAATAAATTTTATATGCCCTTATATTAAACAATAAAATAAGATGAAGTATTATTATTTGTTTTTATATGGATTTTCTTAAATGTCGTGAATTTACTCTAAAAAATAATACTTTCTCCATCCTAAAATAATTGTCATTAGGTAAAAATCACACAATTTAAAAATATCAAATTCTTTATTTTTTCGACAGTTTTATTTTTAACTATTTAATTACTATAAGCTATTGCACCACCATAACACACGTAAAAAAAACTCAATTTGTATATAAGGGTAAAATGGTACTCTATATCAAACTTATATAATCTATTTTTAATAATAGACAAAATATTTTAAAAAGGAAACACGAACCATTATATTTGGATGGGAGGTTAACAAATATACATGTGAGACATAAATGTTACATTTAATATAAAACAATATTACAGATAAAGAACAAAATAAATTGAATGAAAATTAAAGTTGACCTATGTATAGAAATTGTTGTAGTAGTATTGAAGTATTGAAGTATTGAAGTCAAAGAGCTTGTCATCACTTTCCATTATCGTAATAAAAACCTGAGAAAACTCCATCCTTGTGACAAACCACACCTAGCTTCCTCTTTAATTTCAATCTGAATCACCAACCCATCAAACGCTTTCTTTAGTTTCGATAACCAAAACCCGATTGATAGCATGTCGAACCTAGGAAACAACATGAACATGCAGCAGTCGTTACGGTCACGCATTATGAACTGTCTAGCTTTTATAACTACCGGTACATGCTATTTTGGCAAATTCTGCCATTTTAATCATCCGAACCCTGAAGAAGTTGTGGTATATAATTTATTGATCTCTTGGTTTGATCACCTTTATTTCGCGCGCTTTCAAATTTTAAATATTTAATAAAAACACTATGAATACTATGGACAAAATTTTCTTAAGATACACATACATGGTTCTTTAGATCTTTTCTTGTATGTTCATTATTAATTCATTTCATTTTTTTTCATGTGAAGGCGGATCGTCAGAGAGGAATTTCTCAGCCAACTCCAACCCCATGCAAGGTATATAACACTTATTGAATATATATACTTTACAGATTTGTGTTTTTGATTTTGATATTTTGATAAGTTTGTGAATATCTTTGTTAATGTGTTTAGGTTTTTACAGTCTATCTAGGTTGATATGTAATTAAAACTAAAACAAGCGAAAAAAGTAATATAATGAAAGGATTAATTAGCAATGAACGATCTCAGATCTTCACTATAAGAAATGATAGATGACACGAGTGATTATAGTTTTATTTTTTTAGTACAGATCTTTTTACAACAACCATTTTAAGAACATGTATGGTCATACTATGGATGTTATTTTTAGTACAATTTTAATTGGTGTGCTATATTAATATTTGTGAATAATTACATTGACAATTCCTCAATGCAAGCTCGATCGTTAGATTAATTAAGATTTGGTTAGTTGGATTAATCCAGTGTTATAAAGGTTTGTTCCAATTTATGGACTAAACTAGAAAATTGTACTTTATTTAATTTTCTTAAAGCTCTCTTAAATAACATTTGACATAAAATTAAATGGCCTTGACCTTCTTAAGTAAAAGAATTAAGAGTATATATCATTACCCTTTCTTTTTATCGGCTTGGGTCAAAATGTGAATCTTGATCTTCTTTCTATCCAGGCATCAACAAGTTTTACAAAGAATGAAATGCAAGTAACTGCTACATATATAGATGGTAGTCTTGTGCTCATATGGTAGATAAGATAAAAAAAATTAAGCCAATACTTATATTTTATTAGATCTGATATCAACAATGATGATTTTCAAGATGCTATATCTGTTGGAAAGTAGTAAGTATCCTACTGTTATAAATAATTGCACCAACTTGTGCAATGATAACACATAATGGGAATAAGAAGAATCAAGTATCATCATTACCTGATGTTAGACTAGCAATGTCGACTCGAACCGCACCCATGAAATCTGAACAAACCGATAATAGGCTCCGCACGGGAAGACGTTCCCTGTCCTTAAAAGGTGTTTACGTGCTTGATTCGCTGCAAGCCTCTTACGTAACGACCCCAGGATTGATGCAGACCCTCGTTGCCTTTCGTCAGCGAACGAATACAACTTAATGACAATGGCGGAGCAGAAGCCACATTATAGCAAGAAAATAAAAGCAATTTGCAACAACTTATATGTTCTCTAATAACTTTTATATATGTGTTTAGTTGTGTGTGTTCTTTACTTGAAAAGCTGCTAATATCCTTTTATAAGCACAATCAAGGAAAACCATGATATCAAGCATGCACAAAATTAGGAGATCATGGACTAGTGGTTGCAACCGAAGGTTGCTTTCCAAACCAACCCACTATCCTATTTTTTGTGGTTGACCAAGTGACATACACATACATATACTTTAGCAGTTGTTGCTTTATGAGCTTACACTATAAGCTTAATAAGTAGTACATCAAGTCACAACTTTGACTACTTGTACATTATGCTTTAACTCTTCAAAAAACTTGCCAACCTCATCATAAAGTTCCAACAATCCCCCACCAGGTTGGAAAGTTTTCTGCTACTCTAATAGGTTGTGTCACGAAGGTGTCATTACGATTAAACCCCGTTTACTCAAAGCATGTAAAGTGAAATCGATTCAATGGTGTCCTAAGGAATTAAACCACCGAACCTTAATGATATCACCTAACATACTTCTACACACTTCCCATTTTAACCATCTCATTCTCAAACTGAGCGCGAATATGGCCATGCGCTTAAATCCTGTTTCACAACCCTCTAAGAGAGAAACCACAACTCTCCATTCAAGGCGGCACCACCTCTAGGTTATATAGGCAAAGCTACTCTAACGTCTTCGTTGCTAAGACGCCTCACAAGCTTTGTTAAGAGAATATCTCATCCTAATTCGGCAACGCCGTGCTATCTTCGATGTACATGGGTCAATTGATTGATAGCACCTTCTATCAGTTAGTGACATCGTTGTTTCCCATTAAACTCGAGAGGTAGGAGCACTACATTCAAGTTGGGTTTCCATCACTAACCGATTCACATATGGTTTCAGACCCATGCCTCTATCATCTCTCAATAAGTCTCTCGTCAGAGGCTTAAAGGAGAAATTTCGATAAGTTACTATAATACTTATCGATCTCATCTCAAACACTCACTAAGTCTCTCGTCACAGTCTTAGTGGTGTCACAGTCAAGTTTCTAGTTCACTTGACGAACGTGTCATTAATGGCCATTCTCAGTTATATCTTGAATTTCATAATCAACAAAATATTGAGTTATTAAGTCTCTATTCACTTAACCTCCTCTATTGCCACGACTAGGCAAATAACACAACTTCCATATTGAAGTGTAAATGCACACTTGTTTCTTGCACACTTAAGAATCAACATATTGTGTATGAGTTTAACAATCCACCAACTTGTGAATTTTCTTATGGTTTTCATGTGTTTTTGTAATTCTCAATATATTCTATTAGGATCTCGATTACAATATTAGAGGGACGAAAGGGAAAGAATAATGATCATAGTGATCAGTTATGATCACAATTCTATTCCAAATAAGGGACATAGAGTGATAGTTTCAACTTAATGATGCTTACCAGATCACCCGTTCTTTATCAATCACATACACATGAAACACCGTATTTAAACTCATTCAATAGGTTATGTGTAAGATTATAACTTGTCTCTTTATAACCCCCACCATAAATCTCAATATTAAATTTATGTCGTAAGAATTCACATATAAGCACCCACATTTGGTTCAATCACTCACCAGTGCAACACAATATGGAATCACAATTTCACATACCAAATTTTTCTTTAGTTTTAGAAGATAAAAGTTTCTTCCTCAAACTTTTAGATTATAACTTAACGTATTGTTAAGATGAACAACTTAGTTATTTCACTCTTTATTATCTCAACAGATACTTCAACATCTATTCTAAAACAACAAATTTGATTCATGTATGTATAAACCAACAAGTTTATATTGCTAATATAGAATTCGTTTTACAGATTATATAGTCAGCGGGCATGTCTCAACACGAAACATAATTGTACCACTAAACAATCTACATAGTTCTTGTGGTTATTTTAGTTGCACCATCAGCCCTTCAAAAGCCACATATAAACTTCATATAAAATCACATCAAAACTACTTTAATTCCCAATCTCCCAAACACAGAAAACTTGGTTTTCTCTACACCAATTTTCTCAAAGACGTTGGAAAGTTTGTGTGGACCTGACCAAGCACGCATCTCACTTATTGTTTTAATATTAAAAAACTTGTAGATTATCCAATTTATGAGTTTGAAAGTACCAACATATTTTGCACTAAAACCGTACAAGTTCGAAGGTTACACTTCAGTTCCTTTGGTTTCATCAACAGTTAAACACAAACTAAATTTCCAATATGAAATAATTCGAGCAACATTAAACACCTTTTAAGATTGTTGGAAAGTAGTAAGTATCCTACTGTTATAAATAATTGCACCAACTTGTGCAATGATAACACATAATGGGAATAAGAAGAATCAAGTATCATCATTACCTGATGTTAGACTAGCAATGTCGACTCGAACCGCACCCATGAAATCTGAACAAACCGATAATAGGCTCCGCACGGGAAGACGTTCCCTGTCCTTAAAAGGTGTTTACGTGCTCGATTCGCTGCAAGCCTCTTACGTAACGACCCCAGGATTGATGCAGACCCTCGTTGCCTTTCGTCAGCGAACGAATACAACTTAATGACAATGGCGGAGCAGAAGCCACAGTATAGCAAGAAAATAAAAGCAATTTGCAACAACTTATATGTTCTCTAATAACTTTTATATATGTGTTTAGTTGTGTGTGTTCTTTACTTGAAAAGCTGCTAATATCCTTTTATAAGCACAATCAAGGAAAACCATGATATCAAGCATGCACAAAATTAGGAGATCATGGACTAGTGGTTGCAACCGAAGGTTGCCTTCCAAACCAACCCACTATCCTATTTTTTGTGGTTGACCAAGTGACATACACATACATATACTTTAGCAGTTGTTGCTTTATGAGCTTACACTATAAGCTTAATAAGTAGTACATCAAGTCACAACTTTGACTACTTGTACATTATGCTTTAACTCTTCAAAAAACTTGCCAACCTCATCATAAAGTTCCAACAATATCTGTAACCTCATGTCACCTTGAAGAATATGTGCTTGTGTCGAATGGGCTCCATAATATTAGAAATTTCCAAAGTGCTATTGTATAGAGTAAACTAATTGGATTGTGTTGCTTATGAGTGATATTGTTGTCCGTTTTCATAAAAGAAGAGGCCGACAATGGAAACTTGAAAGGCCTGACATTCTAAAGTAGTATGCCGCTATGAGCTCTATATTATAAAGAACTGAATATTTTCACATATATATAAATAAGCTCAATGTATTTTAGAGAACTAAATTTCATTAATTGTTAAGTAATCTAGTATTCTGATACTATACAGCCGACTGTAAATATTAGTTTGATCATTATACATGATGATGCAGTTTTTCTTAGCTGGATTTTGCAAGTATGGTGCATCATGCCGGTTTTCACACACATTAACGGTTGTACCAAATCTGCGGTTGCATTTCAACGCTGATGGCCTTCCAAAACGTTTGGTAATTAGTTTCTTTTTAAGCTTTTTTGTAATTCTTCTTTCACCTTTTTCCTAACCACATGCAATGAAAGCGGAATAACACATTCTGAACTATGAACATACACACACCGGGTCTTTGAGTATTACATCTTAAGCCTAAAACTACTAGATTCCGGAAAGTGTTTAAATAAACTTGAAACAAAAAATCTACGCTTTATTTAAATATCTAGTGCAATGCAGTTGATGACGGGGATGTTATTTTCTTAAACAGGGCGCGAACACATGCGCTTTCTATATGCGTTTTGGTATCTGTGGCTATGGAGTAGCCTGCAAATACGATCATCCGGAACCTGTTAACCAGTGCCCGCATCAAGGGTATGGTTTATATGCTGCTGATGATGTTGAAGACTATTATCCCGCTGAATCCAGAGAGTATCAAGCTGGATATCAAGAAGTTACCAATGGTGGGAACGGGAATGGGAGTCAGTACGTCCAGCAGCCTGAGCCTATTTACTATCTCGCTGCTGAATCCAGAGAGTATCAAAATGAATGTCATGGAGTTACTAATGGAGGGAATGAGAATCAGGTATGACCATATATAATAGCATATGATAAGATTGATTGGTGGCAAAAAGTTTTTTGATACATCTCTTACACATAGAATTACCTTTACGATATCTTTTATAACAACAAGAACTCACACACTCTGACTCAAAGGCTAGCTCGTCCTCCCCGGGTAACCTGAAACAAGGAAAACCTCATCCGTTTACCCATTTAAATTACACATTCTCTGTGGCATGTTGGTTGGTGGGCCAACCCTTATTAACAACTTCGGCTAAATAGATGTCTATACTCTATATGATACGGAGTATAGTTTTACTAATGATTTGACCTTACCTGTTCCCTCAGTTTTTCTATATTTTCATATAATCCATTCATTTATCATGAGCGCTTATTTATGCCCTGTCCCACAGCAAGAAACACAGGCGAGAACTACTGTTGTAAGCAAGGAGCCATGTGTAACTCTTAGTGATGCTGGCTTGCCGCTGAGGCCTGTAAGTATTCAAATCTTTCTCGCTTTTGAGTTGTGAACTTGGTTTTGCATGTTCTTTGTTTATCCATCTATTCTTTGTACTCCTATATATATGCCCTTATTCATTACACACTTTGTAGTATGAAATATATGAAGAAGCTAAGACAGTGTATGTTTCACGGTTTATTTTCACAGGGAAAAAGGGTTTGCCGTAATTATGAGAGCTTGGGACTATGTAAATATGGTCATCGATGCAAGTTTGACCATCCCCCTGCACTTTCTTCAAATGACGAAGGGAAGCCTGTTTCCGGGAGTGAAACCCCCAGTGCACAACAGTAATTACCCAGGAATAAGCAGCAACCTATGCTGGAGCTTTTTTTTAAATGGTTCTATTTTAGACATGTCTTTTAAACATGGGATGTTTGTTTCTTTGTTTTGCTAGACACCTTTTTACTTCAAATTTCGTTTACAATCCTTGTCCGTATGGTATGCTGTCACATATGAATTTATCTTTAGAGCAGTTGTGTTCCTAGTTGATAAATGGATTCCCCTTAATGCTTTGGGTAGGATAGAAATCTCAGATATGGATCTCTAGTTAAAGAGTTACAGGTACAACGGTAAGTTGTCAGGCATCTCATCTAAAATGGAATATTGACAGAGATCAAAAGGAGAAGATAGAAGTCTAGGTACCCTTGTTGCTCACACATTAACCTCTTGACAGGTCTAGTCAATCTGCTTTGCCGTGCCGGTGTGATCACTTTTTATCTCTACATTCTCTGTGGTTGTTCATATAGATCTTATTTGATTTGCTTTTTAAGAATTACCCATTAATTTACTTATGATCTTTGGAAACTTACCAAATAAATCATACTTTTCTCTTTTCTGGATAAGCTAACAGTTGGTGTCAAAATATTGCTTTAAACTGGTTTGAGTGGGTTAGAAAACATACAGCCAGTACTTTGTCTGTAAATTGTATCCGTTGCCTCTTGCTTCTAAAGTCTTCGCTAGATTGCTAAGTAAAAGTCTTCAGCTTCCGCTCAAAATAAGACATATCTAGTTAATTATTATTATTTTTTTTTGGGTAAAAGGGTAACTACCAGGGAAAATATATTACTCTAAAAAAACAGTTCAGTACAACGGATGAGGGTGAATCACACATCTCAGCCCAAAAAAGGTAAACAAAACTTAAGACCTAACCCAACATAAGACATGACAAACCATCCTTATACAAAATAAAATAAACACCTATCTAATTTGACCACGAAGATTAATATCATATGCATCAACATACTTCATTTGGACACTAGTCAAACAATAGTCATCAAAAGCACCATTATCATAAGGTTTTTGATTATAGGTGTCCTCTTGCCATTGCTCATATAAGCTCTTCATGCCCGCTCCACTACCGCTTTTAGCATCGTCAAATGCCATATAACTAGCAGTTTCATTGTACACCTTAAGAACTTCATCATCATCACTATCACTATCCGAAATAACCAAATTCCCAACTTTAGAAAACAGATTACCTTCCTTTTCCCCATTTTTAACCATGTCAGGTGTGTCCTTTGAAATAACAGAAGGAGCATCATTCGACGAACTAGAGATGCTTTCATTGTTTTCCATATGTCTCACATTAGCCTCCTTTTGCGTAGGAAGCGACTTCCCATCATCACCCAGAAGCACAAGCTTCCCCTCAATAATTTGACTTTCTAGGTTATTAATCTTTTCAACAAGAGATGTAGTACCTGGACTGCTAAATGAATCAATAGTTGCACTCACCTGTTTATTCGTGTTCCCACTTCCATTACCAAAATCAAATCTTTACTATTCAAAGTATCAACAGTAGGCGAAATAGTATCACCACTTGAATTAACATTATCCATTTTAATATTGTTGGGTTTGATTTTCAACCCAACGATCTCTGACAATGTATTTAAACATAAAATATCCTAATCAAGTAAGTCTCTGATATAAGTCAGCGAGAACAACACTCACTGATAAGGATCAGAGAGTAAGTCATCCTCTGATGGAAGTTAAAGGTCTTACTCTCTGATGGTTATCATAAAGTGTTACTCCCTAATGGTTATTAGAGAGTACACCATGATGGTTGAGAGTGATAGGTACCTTAATAATGATCATCAGTGGATGTAACCTCACTGATATAAGAAATCATTGAGCGTTGTATAAAGCTTAACCAACTGCCAAGCTTTAGGGAAGTCGAAGACCAACTGAAGAAACACTTTGTATAACTGATGCAGTGTCAAGGAGCAAGGTACAAGGAGCTATAAGCAACACCAGTGGGACTGAGGACTAACAAATTCCTCAGTTACCTTGAAGACTTATCTCTATAAGGGACTTGGTACCTGATGAATGGGCGGGAAACTCGTTGGGAAGATAAGCGTAAGGTCTTATCAAATGACAATAAAGCAAGATCTTGGGTACAAAAGTTGTCAGCAACTGAAAGCCAAACGCACGCTCCACCTAGTATACTAGGCACGTGCTAAGCTGTCTACTATACCCATGTGCATTCACAATATTCCTTTGCCTATTTAAACGAAACTTTGTAACCGGGATAAGTATGATTCTAAACAAACACATAAACTAGAACTTAGCTCTATAGTTGATAGAATCCCCACTCCCAGGAACTTCTAAGTAAAGCTAACTGCCTCTAGATTTCCGAAGGGAGTGTTACATTTGTCGCTCAACCGGAATAGTTTTAACGAGAGCTATTCCACTGTAAAACTTTATTCATTAATAAAATATTTACACACGTTGAAAAGTACAAATGGCGTTACTAGTAGACATTGTGGTCTTGAGTAAAAAATGTCGATTTTCACATTGTTCATATGGTATCGTCATTTACTTAAACCTTGTGGACCAACAAATGGTATCAGAGCGGGTGGGTTTCTCTTAATCCAGATCCGTTCTTGAATGTCTGCTAATAATAGAAAACGGGGTTTGAATGTCCGCAAATAATATTCAAACCCTATCCTCAACAAAGCCCCACCAAACACGCTCTCCTCATACCTTCATCTCGCTTCTGGTCTACACGAGTGAGTACCTTCATACTATTTCATGTAGCAAAAAGCTCCAAATGCTTATTTTCAACTCAGTTAATCACACTAGAAGTGTGGTTATGGTTACTCTCTGCAGCAACCAAGAGGGGGAAAGAAGCTTGAGGCATTTTTGCTGATTGGAGCATCAAAAATAAAATGAAGAAAGGAGAATCAGGGGAAGAGGATATGTCTTCAGGGAATGTGCATTAAGTGCATCATGGAGTGTTCAGTAAACTAGACAATCCCTGATCTTTTAGAAACTTCACCTAAAGATACCAACAACAAAGAATCGAGCTATATTGTCTTAATTCTTATTCTTTGTTAGTTGTAAGATTAAGCAATTATGCTCACTTACAACTAATTAATCTAGGTTATTCCTGTATTTAAACGGGAGGAGACTGTTGACTTGGAAAAGCTGAGAAAACAGTCTATGATTTACTTAGAATAGCCTATTACTATAAGGAAGCTGAACCACAATTGATTCAAGATCTCTGACGAAGGAAGTTGAAGATCTAAGGGGACGTTTGGTACGACTGAATCACAAAGAATGGAAATGCATTGGAGAATGGAATGGCATAGAAAGAGAATGAGTCTGATATAAGAGAATGGATTCTAGTGTTTGGCAAAAATAGAGAATAGAGTGTCAGAATCGATTAAAGAATCAATTCCTTTGTTTGGTACATAAAAGAATGAACATAATTCAAGTTTTTTGTCATATAAAAATATATTATATCATCTCTACGATGAAACAAAAATGACAAAAAAAAACATATTTCTACAACTTACACATTGCACTAAACACAACTAATAAAAAAGATGGATACTGTATAATATTCATGATCGAACTAGTATATACACGTAGAGGATAAGCAATTAAAACCTGATTTACAAACACTAGTATATACACATCAATATTTGTATAATTTTCTGCTATAGGGTTTTTTACATGTTACGAAGTAGAGAAAAATTTAAATGCTTACTCTTATTTTGATGCTTACCAAGGGACAAATCCTCACCATCCATCTAGTTTGATCTAATGGTGGAGATTAATCTAAAATTTAATAGATGAACCTAAGTCCATGGTTTTTTTCTTGTCTTTTTGTCTTTCTTTTTTATTCACATTTTTTTTATGAAAGCGTAAAAACACGTCTGAAAACGGACGAAAACCTATGAAAATGGACGAAAATAAAAGAAAACTGATGAAAACAGACGAAAACGTATGAAAACGAACGAAAACGTATGAAAACAGACAAGAACGTATGAAAATGGGCGAAGACGTATGAAAACGGACGAAAACGAACGAAGACAGATGAAAACGTATAAAAACAGACGAAAACGAATGAAGCGAAGAAAAAAACGCGAATTAAAAAAAAAACGTGAATTAAAAAAACGCGAATTAAAAAAAAACGTGAATTTTTGTCCGTGATTTTTTCATTCACTAGAGAATGGATAAAGAGAAAGAGCCCTTTTAAAATTCTCATTCTCCACCTTTCTCCTCTTGTTTTAAAGAAACAAAATGGGGGAATGAGAATAGTAATTTAATTCCCTGTTTCCATTCTTATGTCAAACAAACATGAGAATCAACCTCTTTTCCCTTTCTCAGCTTTCCATTCATGCGTACCAAACATCCCCTAAGGGTTTATGCCATGTTCGACAACAATAAGAAAGAAGACTCTACTTGTTAATTTTTCCGTATTGAAAATTAGTAAGTAAGAAGAAGCCGTTATGCTCACTTACTGCTGATCTAGATTAGGCTATTTGTATATTCAAATAGGGGGAGATTGTTAGGTCTGATTTTCAACCCAAGGTGTCTAACAATGTATTTAAATATAAAACAGCCTAATCAAGTATGTCTCTGATATAAGTCAGTGAGAACAACAATCACTGATAAAGATCAGAGAGTAAGTCATCCTATGATAGAAATCAAAGGTCTTACTCTCTATTGGCTATCAAAAAGTGTTACTCCCTGATGGTTATTAGAGAGTACACCCTGATGGTTGAGAGTGATAGGTACCTCACTAATGATCATCGGTTGATGT
The DNA here is from genome assembly GCA_019973895.1 of Chrysanthemum seticuspe. Taxonomy (NCBI): domain Eukaryota; kingdom Viridiplantae; phylum Streptophyta; class Magnoliopsida; order Asterales; family Asteraceae; genus Chrysanthemum; species Chrysanthemum seticuspe. The sequence continues at coordinate 147,869,094 of BPTQ01000003.1, read as the reverse complement.
AATCTCACTAATATAAGAAATCAATGAGCGTTGTATAAAGCTCAACCAACAGTCAAGCTTTAGGGAAGTCGAAGATCAACTAAAGAAACACTTTGTATAACTGATGCGGTGTCAGGGAGCAAGGTACAAGGAGATATAAGTAACACCAGTGGGACTGAGGACTGACAAATGCCTCAGTTAACCTGAAGACTTATCTCTATAAGGGACTTGGCATCTGATGAATGAGCGGGAAAATCATTGGGAAGATAAGCGTAAGGTCTTATCAAAGGACGATAAAACAAAATCTTGGGTACAAAAGTTGTCGGCATTGGAAAGCAAAACACACGCTTGTGGTCTTGAGTAAAAAATGTCTATTTTTTCACATTGTTCATATGGTATCGTCATTTATTCAAACCTTGTGGACCAACAATCATCAATCTCATTAAGAGCATCAAACGTATTAAAAGTATTTAACACATTACTAACCTTCGTAGTCTCTTTGGAAGTAGAGCCCACATTGGTGTTATCATTTAGGCTTGACACCCTTTTAGTAGAAACCTGCCTATACTCCACTCTCTTGTTCTTAGATACCCCAAAAACCTGCTTATAATGAGTTCTTTTTTACCTAACAGTGGTAAACCCATCATTCAACACCTCATTAGTAACACCTGAAGTCGGACATTTGCCTTTACCGACCACACGTTTAGGATTAGCTTTGGGACACTCATCTATAATATGTCCACATATCAAACATGTAGTACATCGAGGGGGTTTCTATTCATATTTAATATGAATAGTTACTTTCATATATCCACTTCCATTAAGTTTAGGAACAACCAATACAAGATTATCTCGCAACTCATTAGACGTATTTATTTCAATCAAAGCTCTAGCATAACTACTCATGCCCCATGATTCCAAACACATATTATTAGTATATGTAACACCCCTAAAATATCGCAGCGAAGATTGTGTCACTGGGGTATTACTTCTTAGCACACAAAAGTTATAGAAACGACTTTAAATGAGACGTTTTGAAAAGTTACCATTCGAATAATAAAATCAGAGTTACAAACAAAAGGTTCCATAGTACAATACATAAATGTGTTTATATCCTATCGAATGGTAAATGATAAAAGCATAATCCTTCAAAACATGACGCGGGACTCTATGCTCCATGCACCAGCTATCATCTTACAGACATGAGATAAACATGATAAAAAGTGTCAACATAATGGTTGGCGAGCTCATAAGTCTGTATTTAATAAATATAAGTACAAAAGTCAAGTACATTGAAGTGTGTAGGATAATAGTGAACAAGATATACATATACGGGCACTTAAATAATATCACGATATATACGACAAGTGAACAACACACCACAAGGGTCTTTTGACATACAGTCAGGATACGCAACACACCACAAAGGTCTTCTGACATAAAGTCAGGATGCACGACACACCACAAGGGTCTTTCAACATAAAGTCAGGATGCACGCAAACTACACATACTGGGAAACCACTTCCCGCACATACTGGGAGCCTCTTCCCAAAGACTACTAGCCAATAAATCGCACACAATAATTGCATAGTAATATTCACGCATTAGAGCATATATTGGTACGCACATGTTGACCAAATATGATAACAATGAAACTACACATACTGGGAAACCACTTCTCGCACATAACTTCTAGTATCAATAACAATTGATATAGCATATAATTATAAGTTCATAATTCCAAGTATAAATAAAGATTTATATAGCACATAGTATAGTTTTCAAGTTATTGTGATTGTTATAAAAATTGTAGCATGTATCTCCCCCAAAATAGTTCAAAACAAGTAAAAGTGGGGCTATGAAACTCACGGTAATCCTTAAAAGTTTAGAGTATTTATGAAAGTAAATGAAAATATTTAAGCATATATCTCCCCAAAGAGTTTAAAAAACAGTTAAACGATAGAAAATAGAGCCATGAAACTCACCTAGTGATCAGCAGTAGGATATGATGATATATAGTGTATCCAGAAGTGAAGAGCTCTAACGATAACCTAAAGATATAATACACGTCTTAGGTTTTGGAATAATGATGTGAAAATATAAATGTGTCTATATAAATTATTATATTGATTATGATGTTGTACATGGTAGATTATAATGATCGTGTATGTCGTTTATAAAAACGGTTTAGTTTATGAAACGTGTTTAATTAATATCGTACCACTGTTCAGGCTATCATAATTCATAGGTCATGTATTAAACGTATGAGGAGCTAGAACACTTTAAATCATAAATCCAATAACTCGTCAATTCATTCAACCCGAAGAGGCCCCTCACATGAAACTCCCTAGTAACGTAGTACTTAATATATAAAACATATACTTTGCATGTTTGATTATATGACATAAGTGTTAAAATGGTCATATGGTTTGTAAAATTAGTTTGGTCATGTTCCATTTAACGGTTTTGAGTCGATTTTGATGTTTGACGCAAGTTATAAAAATGATAAGTTATGATAATGGATTGAAAACTGGTTTTTGGTCATATTTCTCGTCAATTGTGAAATCTACTATTTTGATGGTCAAATAAACTTAGGAAATTTTATTAATATATTGTATGTTTTATTTTCATAAGATATATTAAGTTTTGTAAGTCACCAAGATTGGAAATAAATATAGTTTATGATAACATCAAATAGTCCTGAATATTAAGTGTCAATTTCCCCCGATAATGCTCGTATTTTATATCATTTATATGGATTTACGCTTGTTTTACTCTATAATTTACTTTCAGGTAAATTACAAACATTGGAGCTAATGAGACGCGGATTTAGAGAGTTTATTGAAGATATATGATAGTATGCCTATTTTGAAGCAATTACGGCATAACTCTTCTCTCACATTACGCCGTAACAGAAGCGTGACTCAGAAAATCAACTCAACTGAAGATTACGGCGTAACTCCATCTTAGGATTACGCCGTAACTAATTAGGTCAACTGATGTTCCACGCCGCTGCAAGCTACGCCGTAACTCTTTCCACAAATACGGCGTAACCATGATTTATTGAAGATACGGCGTAACTCGTTCCAGATGTTACGCCGTAACCAGATTTTCCAGAGCAAAATACGAAGAAATGGATGTTGGCGTAACTCTCAACTTAAGTTACGCCGTAACCAGATCTGGCCTATAAATACCGCCCAAAATTCTGCATTTCTCATCATTCACTCCACACACAAAAGCAGAGAACGTGGGTAGGAGGCTGAAGGCAGATCTCGAGGAGCATACAGAGCCATCTCCAAGGGAGAAATCACTCCCTAACGATAAGCATTAGCAATTTGTCATTTCTTTTACTTTCAATTCATGTATTTCATTATGTCAAACATTGAATCGATTGTTTCAGTTAATATGAGCGGCTAAGCACCTCTGGTGCTAGCCTAGTTATGATTCCTTATATGTTTTGTTTATGTTTACATTGCTTCCGTATAATTGTTTCTAGTATATGCATGCATAGTTTGTTAGTAGATATCCTTGTTTCGGTAGTTTTGAATGGCGGTAGTGTCTAGTTGCTTAGGAGATATGACCAACTGACCCTAAGTAGGTAGACTGAGTAGGAAGGGTAAGAATTGACCAACTGACGACCCTTCTTCACTTGTGCGATTTGACCAACTGATCACCTACCGTTTGGATAAACTTAAGAAGTTAGGGATGAGTGTTTAAGATGCTAGCGCCCGGGCACTCATTGTTATGAATCTTGCATGTAGCGGTACTTAATGACTTGGCTTAGAGGACTAAAAACAATTGGACTTTCCAGGGTAGTAGCTTGATCTCCGATGGAAACCTTTGCTGATAGGTTAGGACGAACTGACCAAATGCTGTCCTAGCGACTTAAAACCCCACTTGAAGCAATTGGAAGTAATTAAACGTGAACTTAACATGATAGGATGAGTAACTAGGTTATCACACTTCTCCTCTATTGATCACTACCTCTGCCCTTATTTGCTTTCTTTTAGTAGTTAATTAATCATTTCAATCTTAAAATCAATTAAAATCTGTGACACCTAGACTTAATTAGAATCCGCTCACATAGCTCTTGGGACGACCTCGGTTTTACCGAATACTACACTACACACGATCGGGTACACTGCCCGTTAGTGCATTAGGGTAGACCATAGGTATAACGAGACACTTATAAATATTAAAACCTGGTCAGTAAAACTTGCATCAGTTTTATCACAAATAAACTTTTACTACAACAAATTTGAGAAAAAAATAGTCCGTATTGGTTTTGGTAGCAAACAGCTCTTGTTTTGGGTTTTCTGGCTAAAACTCATGTGTTTTCTTGTGTAAAACATCATTCTGGATAAATTTCGTGTTTTATAATTTTGCTAATTCAGAGCAAAAAGGGGTCAGAATCGTGGTTTAACTTCGGATCAGAAATGTTTCTATCCAAAGGCAGATTTTCTTTTAGAAATATTTAACTAGTCATATCTTTTAATTTACTAACCCTTTTAGCAAGATTCCAAAGACTATAGTTTTTTTTTTTCTTTTTTTTTTAAATTTCCTCTCTAACTACATAATATTATTCAAGGTCTTGTGTTCATAGTTTTGTGACAATAACTAGCAAAGTTTACTTGTTTTACTAGTTACTAGTAAGGTTTCTGATAACATCAAATAGTCCTGAATATTAAGTATCAATTTCCCCCGATAATGCTTGTAATTTATATCATTTGATTTATGCTTTTTTTTCATTGTTTTCTACTTTCAGGTAAATTACGAGCATTGGAGCTAAAGAGACGCGGAACTGGAGAATTATCTAAAGATTTATCACAGTATGCTATTTTGAAGAAGTTACGGCGTAACTCGTCTCTCACATTACGCCGTAACTATTGCGTGACTCAGAAAACCAACTTATCATAAGGTTACGGTGTAACTCTTCCCAAAGGTTACGACGTAACTACATTAGGTCAAATGAGGTTCCACGCCGCTGATACTTACGCCGTAACTGCTGCATCAACTACGACGTAACCGAGCTTATTGAAGGCTACGGCGTAACCACTCATTAGGTTACGCCGTAACCAGCAGATCTAGTGCATTATACGAGGAAATAGAAGGTTACGTCGTAACTCTTATATTAGTTACGCCGTAACCCAGATCTGGCCAATAAATACCCCACGAATTCCAGCATTTCTATTCATCCCATTCCACACACAACACTCAGAGAACGTGGGAAAAAGCTCAAGGCAGGTCTAGAGGAGCATATGGAGCTGTCTCCAAGGGAGAAATCACTCCCCTACAATAAGCATTAGCGTTTTATATTTCTTTTACTTTCAATTCATGTATTTCGTACATTTGAATATTGAATTGGTTTGCATGATTAATATGAGCGGCTAAGCACCTTTTGGTGCTGGCCTAGTTATGATTCCTTAATTGTTTTGTTTGCGTTTACTTTACTTCCGTACAATTATTTCTAAGTGTATGCATGCATAGTGTATTGGTAGCCACCCTTGGTTCGGTAGTTTTGAATGGCGATGGAGGCCAATTGCCTAGGAGATATGACCAACTGACCCTAGGTGAGCGGACTGAGACGGGAAGGGTAAGATATGACCAACTGACGACCCTTTTTACTTGTGCTATTTGACCAACTGATCACCTATCGTTTGGATGAACTTAAGAATTAGGGGGTGCGTGTCTAAGTTCCTAACGGCTGGGCATTCACTATTATAAATCTAGCATGTAGCGGTACTTAATGACTTGGCTTAGGGGACCAGGAACAACAGGACTTATGAGGGGATACCTGACTTCTCCTGTGGTGGCATCTTTGCTGATAGGTTAGGGCGAATTGACCAAATGTTGTCCTCTCGACTTTGACCCCACCTGAAGTAATTGAAAGTAAGTAGACGTAGACATAACTAGCTATGAGGATTAACTAGGTTAGCACCACTCTCCTCTATTAATTTCCCTTTATCCTTTATTTGCTTTATTCTGCTTTAGTAGTTTAATTAATTAAATCCCTATCGAAACCATTATTAATCTGTGACACCTAGATTTAGTAATAATCCAACACACATAGCTCTTGGGACGACCTCAGCTTTACCGTTTACTACACTACACACGACCGGGTACACTGCCCGTTAGTGCACTAGGGTAGACCATAAGTATAACGAGACACTATAAATATTAAGACAAGTTTTTGGCGCCGCTTCCGGGGAGCTATTTTAGGATTTCTTATTAAGTCTGTTTTTAATTTTCTTTCTTATTATGTCAGGATATAAGACTCGCAGCTCGAGGCCTTTTCTGGCCACTCCATTCGACGACTCGGAGAAGCTATTTCGAAGAAGGAAAGTTTACTCTCCGGTTCCTATTCACAACATCTTCTCATTTTACGAATCAGACCAGTCTGACGCAGAACCGGAGGTCATCAATGAAAATAATCTCGATGACCTAACTATGGAGCAGTATTTGGACCGACCAAATGAGAACTGCCAACGAAGCTTCACACAGGATTCTCACACTGAAAAATACTCTATTCTAGATCATATTATTCGAGAGTTACATGAGTTTAAGTTTTCTGGAGACGAAGATGAGAACTTTCAGGATCACGTAGAAGAAGTTCTCCACTTATCCTCTCTTTTCAACGTCAGAGGTACTCCGAGCTATTCAGTCACTGCAAGGATTTTTCCTATGACTCTTTCTGGGACAGCGAAAAGATGGTATAACAAACTCCCTAACGATTGTAAAGGAGCATGGAATAAACTTAGAAAAGAATTCGTCCTGCAATTTTGCCCTCCTTAAAAAATGGCCAAGCTTCTTGGGAAAATCTATCAATTCGTTTAGATTGGAGAAGAAACACTTTACCAAGCGTGGGAAAGATTTAATGAGCTACTCTATCGATGCCCTACCCATGATTTAAAACGTCTTCTATCGTGGGATTAATGCGCGAACACGAGAACTTCTCGATTCATCGAGACCTATTCCTAGCATGACTCCTGACCAGGCCCTGGAATGTATTCAGCGGATTTCTGAACATTGCTACAAGTGGCACATGGATACAGGGTACAGATCGAGAGACAATTTTGATCATAAGGTAATGAAGACGATAACAAAGCAAGGATACAATTATGGGGAAATTTTCGAAAAATGAAGGTTAGAAAGAGAAGCTGAAGCATGAAGGGTTGAGAGGGTTAAGAGCGTGTTTGGGACCAAAACCTGGAGCGATCTTGAGAGAAAAATTCTTGACCACATCAGAGAATCAAGAGAACGAGATGATAGGATTGAAAAATTGATGAGGACATTCGTGGATAATACAGTCTCTTCTCTCAAAATTCATGATGATAGGATTAAGAGATTGGATAAGAGTGTTAGTTCATGTTCAGAAGCTATCTCTGATTATCTAGAAGCTCGGGAGGAGGAAGTTTTCCACACTGTAGAAACTATCCTTGAAGAACCTTTGACCTTTTCGGAAAAAGTTAAGCGACGAATCAGCATGGAAAGACAGTCACTTCTGGACCAAACTTTTCCGGTAAACCTACCTATCAATAATTCTGTTAATACTAATCATAATGATATTGCAAAAGAATTAAGTATTGATGAGACAATTCACCTCAACGAAAGATGTTCAACGGTTTTGAGGAACGAGCTACCGCAAAAGGAAAAAGATCCAGGATGTTTCACTCTCCCTTGCTTTATCGGGAGTCTAAACATGTGTAATGCCCTAGATGATCTTGGAGCAAGTATTAGCATAATGCCTCGTTCGATGTTTTTGCGTATGGGGATTGGTAACTTAAAGCCGGCCAAGATGAAAATTGAAATGGCTGATCGATCTATGCAATCGCCGTTGGGCATCGTTGAAAATGTGTTGGTGAAGATTAAGAAATTCCTTTTCCTAGTAGATTTTGTGATTCTTGACATTCCGGAAGACAACAGAATACCAGTCATTTTAGGAAGACCTATGCTTGCCACTGCCCATACTAAGGTGGATGTCTTTGCTGGAAAGTTGACTCTTGAAGCTAATGGAGAAATTGCTACTTTCAGACCTAATGAACATTTGTCTACCCCGGAAAAGGTATGTGCAATTGACCCTGTAGGCAGTTTTGGTGAAGCTTTAGAAGAATTTCTTAGCGACCCCCCGGATCCTGGAGAGGTTGACTCAGGGAGAGATTTTGATGTTTTCGTCAATTTTGAGGAAGAGGATAACTTAGGATTGAGTGCTGAAGACCTCTCTAGTGACGTCGAGATGGCCCATTGGCAAGATAACTCTATTAAGACTTTTTCGCAACCCAATCAACCTAAATTTCATGATGTAGGAACCCGCATACATCATAGAAACCCCTATTATCTTAAGATCTCATGCAAAATCGGGTTCATCGACTTCCACCCATTTATTGACACTACTTCCCCAGTCAATATCATGTCAAAAGAACGCTACAACCAAGTTATGAAGAAAGAGTTTAAATATAAGGGGAATAACTTTCTTGGGTTTGCAACTAACATAATGTCTTCGTTGGAACTCATTCATTTTTGGTGGACTTTATGGTTCTAGACGACGTAAGTGAATTTGTGGAGGATGGACTTACGGGAGTAATTTTAGGGAGACCTTTTCAGGAAATGTCGGGTTTAGATAAAAATGAAAAAGAAGGGTTAGTTTGGTTGAAGATTAACGATGATAAGACTATTTTCAAAATGCCAAGAACGATAAAGAACTTTAAAAATAAGACCAAGAGGCAGTTAAACCAAGCTCAACCACTGCTCGATATCAGTAAGGAGGACAAAGAAAAAGGCATTGAACACCCTTACCAGAAAATCAAGAGTTTCTACTCGGGCTGTTTAGATTGGGAAATGACTACAAACGGGATGAGAATTTGGTAAGTTGGATCCAGCGTGGAGATTGCCATATCCATGAAATGACCAACAAGCACTGGTAGCCCCGCGACTTTGAGTCTAACTTAAAGACTCGTAAATAAAGAAAAGTGCTCTTTCAGGAGACAACCCGAATTATCCCTTTCCTTTGTTTTATTTCCAATTCTGTAGGGTTTTGTGTTTTCTAACTATTTTTGCTAGAAACGAGGAATTAATTGCTGCTGCAGTTGCTGATCTGAACAGAGTTACGACGTAACTCATCTTGGTGATTACGCCGTAACCAACCTTTTAGCAGCAGAATTCTTGACGCATTACCAATTACGGCGTAATACCATCTCGGTGGTTACGTCGTAACCACTCGTTTTGCAGCTTATGTCAGGTTTTGCTAGTTACGGCGTAACTCCCTCAAAAGAGTTACGACGTAACCTTCCTCTGGTTTAATTCTTTCATTTTAAAACACAATAACCTTGTATTAGTATTTTAAATGAACTTTGTGGGTGTGTTCCTTGTAAACCCTCACGAGACTTCACTCGTCCACTTGGGACACCAAGTGGTTTAAAAGGCTTGTTGCATTCGCTAAATGCAACCGTGATTCCTACGAAAGTGAGTTAGGTTTGTTTTTCGTTTTATATTTTTTCTTTTTAGAATTATGCTTGTCGGTATTGTGATTTCAGAGATTGAAGTTTGTTCATGATGCTTATACGAAGGCACGTCTCTTTTTCGTGGGCCTTCCTTCTTTATGGAGCAAATTTCAGGGAAGTTCTCGCTCTAATTCAACTTTTCTCTTCACCTTTATTTAATGCTTAGTACAAATGGGACTTTGTACAATTCAAGTGGGGGGACGGGAGTGGAATTATCTCTTGAACATTATTTCGCCCTCATTTTTCTAGTTTATTTTGAAAAATTATTCCATTTTTAAAATTTTGACATGTTTTTCTTAACCTAACTAGATTAGACCTTAGCCGAGCACATACAACCCTTGATATTATATGGTGAGATTAGCCTTATCCGTTTCCTATATTTTACCCCAAATCCACCAAATTATGAGTGTGCCGGTAGCTTGTAAACTTTAGAACTTGGCCTTTGCTTCATTTCGAGACCATAGACGAGGTAGGTTGAGTTAGCTCGATGTATTTGGACTTTTCAGTTTTAGAAGGCAATATTATAGGGTTATCACCCAAACAGCCTACCATTGTGTGTCTATCGATTAGTTACCTCGACTTCTCGACCCCCATGTGATACCCTTTTGTTGCACTCATCTTTAGTGCAAGATACCCCTAGATACACCCTTCTGAGCCATTCCTTTCATTTTGTTTACCCAATTTATTGTTTCGATACACCTATACACCTTAGCCTACCCTGTAGTCTTTATTTGTGATTGGGAAGTCATCATTTGCCTAAGTTCAAGGTTCGAGTGAAAAGGTTCGGAAATCACGCTTTCATCGACAACATTTCTGAAGACCATGTCTTATCCTACCCTTTAGTCATGAAGCATGTCTAGGTGATGCAGCGAGCAATCTTTAGTGTCTTGGCCATGGATTTGGTCATGTATCATTGATTTTGTCCACTTCGCCGTGACATGTTAGTACTGACGAGTCACCCCTTAACCTTTGTCGTGTCTACCCATATTGCCTTCGTGAATTGTTTATCCCTTAACTCTAGTGGTGGAGATTTGTGTAACCGCCAAGCTTATGATAGAATACATGCTATGACTGTGCGATTGAGTGATCACCCCAAAATTGACACTTAGAATAGTTGAGAGATTTGAGTGTTTTGTTCCCCTTTCGTGAGGTGTTCGGCTTTGTTTTATTCTAGCATAAGGTATTTGTAAACTCATATTTTCCTGGTTATGGAAGATATCTTTTTAGGAATCTTTCTAATAAGGTCTACTTGAGGGCAAGTAGAGTTCAAGTGGGGGGATATTTGATAACATCAAATAGTCCTGAATATTAAGTGTCAATTTCCCCCGATAATGCTTGTAATTTATATCATTTATATAGATTTACGCTTGTTTTTCATTGTTTTCCACTTTCAGGTAAATTACGAGCATTGGAGCTAAAGAGACGCGAAACTGGAGAATTATCTACAGATTTATCACAGTATGCTATTTTGAAGAAGTTACGGCGTAATTCGTCTCTCACATTACGCCGTAACTATTGCGTGACTCAGAAAACCAACTTATCATAAGGTTACGGCGTAACTCTTCCCAAAGGTTACGACGTAACTACATTAGGTCAAATGAGGTTCCACGCCGCTGATACTTACGCCGTAACTGCTGCATCAACTACGACGTAACCGAGCTTATTGAAGACTACGGCGTAACCACTCATTAGGTTACGCCGTAACCAGCATATCTAGTGCATTATACGAGGAAATAGAAGGTTACGGCGTAACTCTTATATTAGTTACGCCGTAACCTAGATCTGGCCTATAAATACCCCACGAATTCTAGCATTTCTATTCATCCCATTCCACACACAACACTCAGAGAACATGGGAAAAAGCTCAAGGCAGGTATAGAGGAGCATACGGAGTTGTCTCCAATGGAGAAATCACTCCCCTACAATAAGCATTAGCGTTTTATATTTCTTTTACTTTCAATTCATGTATTTCGTACCTTTGAATATTGAATTGGTTTGCATGATTAATATGAGCGGCTAAGCACCTTTTGGTGCTGGCCTAGTTATGATTCCTTAATTGTTTTGTTTGTGTTTACTTTACTTCCGTACAATTATTTCTAAGTGTATGCATGCATAGTTTATTGGTAGTCACCCTTGGTTTGGTAGTTTTGAATGGCGATGTAGGCCAATTGCCTAGGAGATATGACCAACTGACCCTAGGTGAGCGGACTGAAACGGGAAGGGTAAGATATGACCAACTGACGACCCTTTCTACTTGTGCGATTTGACCAACTGATCACCTATCGTTTGGATGAACTTAAGAATTAGGGGGTGCATGTCTAAGTTCCTAACGGCCGGGCATTCACGATTATAAATCTAGCATGTAGCGGTACTTAATGACTTGGCTTAGGGGACCAAGAATAACAGGACTTATGAGGGGACACCTGACTTCTCCTGTGGTGGCATCTTTGCTGATAGGTTAGGGCGAATTGACCAAATGTTGTCCTCTCGACTTTGACCCCACATGAAGTAATTGGAAGTAAGTAGACGTAGACATAACTAGCTAGGAGGATTAACTAGGTTAGCACCACTCTCCTCTATTGATTTCCCTTTATCCTTTATTTGCTTTTATTTGCTTTATTCTGCTTTAGTAGTTTAATTAATTAAATCCCTATCAAAACCATTATTAATCTGTGACACCTAGACTTAGTAATAATCCAACACACATAGCTTTTGGGACGACCTCGGCTTTACCGTTTACTACACTACACACGACCGGGTACACTGCCCGTTAGTGCACTAGGGTAGACCATAGGTATAACAAGACACTATAAATATTAAGACGTGGTCAGTAAAACCTGCATCAGTTTCACATAAAATCATATACAAATTGTTTACTTGTATTTAAAAGTTTTTCTACAACATGATCAATATAACAAGCATATAATGAGTAGGAAAAACAAAAGAATGAAGAGAAGCATGATTCTTCTTACAACTTTTGGTCTTAAGAAAAGGGAACAAGAACAAGAATAAGAACTAGGATACTAAAAACCTAAAGCTTCAACAACAACTTCTAGCTTCCAATAATTTAACCCTAACTTCCAAATCTTTTAATAACTTGATTAAGACCTTAGCAAGCACTTGTAATAATCTTCTTAACTCAGCTCTAGCACCCTTGAGTAGCTTCCAAATGAACCATGGAATGATGAATTTGACACTTGATTTGTGTAGAGATTAACAAGATCTTCAATGATGATGTGATACTTGTTAATAAAAAATCAAAGATGACGAGTGCTAGTGAATTATGGTGTTCGGTTTTTGGGAGAGAAAACAAGAGATGAATGAGTTGTTTTCTAGTAAAAAATGGATGAGAAGTATATAAGGTAAATGAGGAGCTTAAGACTTAGGATATTTTAGTTTACTTAATCAAGTCATACATCACATGTATCAATCTCTATGAATCAAGGCTTATCACTAGACACTTGGCATTGGTGACACACCAAAGTGTCAACCAACATGAAAAAGATGAGAAGATTTGGTAAATTTTGATATTATCTTGATATACGGATTGTTTTTTGGTCCCGGTAATTACTATCGTTAAGTATTTAAATCGCGAAACTTAAAACTGGGTATCTTAAATATATATAACTTGTAAGGAATGTTAAAACTTATCAATATACTCTATAAAGTATATTAAATGAGTGATAAGTTTAACAGAGCTCGTAAACGTTGTTAAAACTTAAAAACGTAGGTTAAATATGCGTAAACCGTACGAAGTTTACGTAAAAATGGAAAAAGTGAAATGTGACTTTTCTAATATGATTATTATGAACCTAAAAGACATATAATATGTAGATTGGGCATAGTCTAGTGTCGGTTGGTGTTAAATTTATGTTGAGTCTAAAACCGAAAATGTTAAATATCTAGTTAAACTTAGTTAAGAAGTTTAAGTACATATCTTAGTTACTTAGGTATTAAGTCTTGGAAATATCCAGGAACTTAGCTTGACAATAAGGACTAAAAATGGCTAGTTAAGTTTAGGAGATATTTTGTGATATTTAGTATTAATAATCAAGTGTTGATTTTATGGTCAAAGGAGGAGGAAAATGTGTTAACTTTTCCAAAAATGTAAAAGGGTTTAAACGTCTTAGAAAATGCGGTACAAGTATAGGTTAAGTTCGTGTATAAATAAAAATGCTTAAAACGCGAGTTTAGGCTCGTAAAACACAAGGTCTATTTGGTAACATTTGAAAGTAAAATTTAAAATTCCATAGAAATTCGGTTTTCGTTGCGTGCAGGATAACCTAACGGTTATATTTAAAGTTTAAAATTGTACGTAATTTTGGGATACAATGTTTATGTTTTAAATAAATATTAACGTGAAACTTTTCTAGTTGTTACAGTATACGAGTCAAGAAGCATAGGAGTACCAATCTTAGAAGCAATCAAGCTTAAACCATCCGAAGTATAGGCAACCACTGGGACATTATGAAACTTCATCCAAAAAGGAACACAAGAAAAGTCCTCTTTCAAAGGGTTTATCTCCGGAGACCACTTATTAAGGAATATGGGAATACCTCGAATCATCCATGTACCATCACAAAGAACAGATTCCGCACCCTGAATAGAAGAGAACTTAAAGAAAATGAAACCACTCGCGTTCATCGTAACTTCCTCAATACCATACTTTGCCCAATTGTTGCACACGAACCAATCAGCAACGGGAAAGGCAAGTATTTTCTCAATAAAATACCCATAAAGCAAATCTTTTAGCTGCTTATTAACCTCTTGTACCGAACCAAAAGGTAAACCCACATCATAATCGGCATCCTTAGCAACCATCTCTTCAATAAATCTAAAATTAACTTTATTAGAAGCTGTAGTGCTGATTTTAGAGGCATAGGACAAGTGGGGATCCACATTTTAGTTGGTAACATGAACCTTATCATTAGAAGGAGTAACAGATTCAGTTTGTAAGTTTCTCACAATTTTAATATTTAAATCTGCAACATTAACTGTGGTAACTGCTTCATGCACACGTTCATCATGTGGAATCGACTCCACATGATCATTGACTTAGGATGAAGGTAACACATCTTACTTATCATTAGGATCATCATTCAGTGTAACCTCAATACCTGCTTCTACCTCACTAGTCATATCTACATTATTTGTATCCCCGAACATTGGGAAACTTCAGATATTTAGATGCTAATTCACTTAATGATGGAAAATTAGACTCCAGTGTCATCAGACCCAAGCTAATACCAGTAGTCTCAATACCATCTTTCTTTTTCTTCTTCTTACCTCCCCCACCTGAATCCAAAAACCCGATTTCATCATCACAAACTACATAAAAGAAAATTAAGAAGAACCAGTAGCGTCTACTCTTCAACAAATGCAGAGAAACTCTAAAGAATTAGGGTTTTATATCAAATACCATCCAACACTGCACATAATGAATAATAGCTATACCTTTATTAACCCCACAAACTGCAATAATGAATAATAATAACCAAACCCTAAACGAACGAATTAGGAATTCAGTTATAGCATCAAGGATAAATTGTAGCAATGACAGAATAAGTAAATAATATGAATCGAAAAATTAAATTCTAATGTCGGTTGATGATTAATTGCCGCTATCAATAGAGAACCTATAAGATTAAAAAATGATAGTAAAAGACAATCAAGACAAACGTATTAGAAAATTAATTTAAATATTCATACATTGAATATTACGGCCGATGTTAAAAAAATATGATGGCTGAATTTGGCAAAAACGAGAAATCGATTAAGGGTACAGTGAATCGCCAAATTCGCCTAAAGGGGAGAGAAGAGGGGTCCGAAGCAACAAAACATATATCTAGTTAATATGATTCGCTATGATATTAAAACATATATTGACTTATAAAACAAGAGTAAATTACAAATTTTATCTATGTGGTTTGTCTTTGTCATTGCTCGCTATTTTCAAACTTTAATTACAAAAAATGTCATTGTTGTTCACTTTTTGTAACAAATTACGTCCTTTTCACTCACACTTGTTATTTTTTCCGTTAGTGACCATCACGTGCATCCTAATTGAGGCTATTTTACTCATTACATTGTGCATGCTTTAGCCACTTGGATTGTGCTTCCCAAGAAACCCTTATTATCAGAGACGAAATTTGCAGTAACTATGTCTTATATAATTCCACCACACGTTCAGTCAACACAATTACTACTGTTGAGAGATGGTCAACGACTACGAGGGAAATTACCTTATAGAAAAAGTTAAAATTTATAGGATGAGTTAAATTAGCGTGTACATGGAATGAAATCTGCTATGAATGACATAGTTGAAAGGATTGGTTTGTTTCTTAAATCATAGACACAAATATAGATTGGAATGTCTCATTTGGTAAGACACGCTCACTGACGTATAGGTTAGAGTTATTTTTTTGTCAAAATACGAAAGCTCGTCAAACTAATACCAAAATCTAACGAACATGTCTGGCATCCTACGTACATGACGTACTATATAGTTGAAAGGATCAGAATCAACTAACCAATCAGATTGCTTAATTTGCAACCCTGATCGCTAAAATTTAACAGTTAATTTAGTTATTTCCTTATCATTAAAATTAATACTCATAGTACATAAATTTCTATTTTCGAAATAATTTTTTTTTGGTAATTAATTTAATTACAGATGTTGATTAAAAAAATAACAAATCATCTAAACTAAAATACCCCCACAAACAATTAATAGGACATGAAACAAATTACACAATTGTGATGAACATCTTTTTATCTTTCACTAGTTCATGTTGGATATACTTTTGCCAAAAATTGAATATGTGTTTTGAGATTTAACACTGGATTTAAATCTATGCTATATTTCTATTTGCTTGTTAATTCCTAAAATTAACATTAAATTAAATCATTATTAATTAAACGTTGTATTACTATTTTTTTTTTCTAAAACTAAGAAAAAAATAATAACTCGACTGACATGTTACGCCTACATAAACACATTCTTTATTTTCTTCATTCATAAATACACATTTAGGTGATCTTAATGTTTTTGAGTTGGGTTTTGCTAATTATAGCCATGTGAGTTATGCTTATGCTTACCACAATTGTTAAAATAACATTTATTAAACTTACAATTTACATGTTTATGCATATTTGGTGATTATAATCATGTAATATTTTGTTAATCATGGAAAGTTTTGTTCATTAATGATTGATTTTCTAAATTAATTTAACTTGATCTTAACTCATAGGGTTTTGGTTAGCAAAAGATTTTTTTAATTGCATAATCTTATACTTATTAATTACAATTTAAATTTTAGTAAGTTTATAAGGTTCTTTTATTTTGTTCAATATTGAACTGATCTTAAATTTTTATATTTTGTTCATTATATAATTATGCTTTCAATATTAGAAAAAACATATTGTTGTTAAATTTTATTCATGTTAGTTCAATCTTTGTTTTATGCATTCGTAAATTCATTATCTTACAAGTTTATATTTTAAATGCATGATTCTATGTGTATATTTACGATTCTAATTTTCTATGTTTAATACTATTTGTTTTGTTCATTATAAAATTGATCTTAATTACTTAAATGTTATGTTAATGTTTTATCGCCTATAATTTATAATTTTTGTGTCACACAATTGCGTTTTTAATATTTTAAAATAGATTTTTGCTATGCATGTGATGATGATTTTTATTAGCGAGATATTTACTTTTACTTGGATTATGATGTTAGCTTTACTTTATGTTTTATTTTATATTAATGATAGAAACCAAAATTTGAAAAAGCAAACTAGGCTAATGAGAGGTTTTTGAAAGTAAAAAAAGTTCATGTTTGGTTTTAACCAGAGTGGATTTTCATTTTATGATTACATATTTACATGGCATGAAAATGTTCTAAACCTTAAACCTCCTTCTAATATTAGAATAGTTAATGCATGTGTTACGTGAAACAATTACAAAGCTTTAAAATGTTTATACCATAAGAGAAATATGTTTATCAACTCAAAACATTTATAAATTGTTGAGGTAGCAAGAAATATTAAATGTATAAAGCTTTATAAAATCTCAGCACAGTAGATACCCTAAGAGCAAATGGTACCCTGAGTTTTAAGGTGGTGTCGTCCTTAAAACGCGACCTCATGGCGCCATACCCACACCGTGGGTGGCGTTTTCATGCTTCGCGCTATCCCTACCAGCCCGAACGATCCCGTATTTTTTTCTTTTTTCTCTTTCGTATTCGTTATGTAACAGTCTAAAAATTAAACTACCCTAAAAATCATATAAATACCCCAAATCTCACCCAATTTTTGCACACACTTTCAACTTCACTTCTATCTCTATAATTCTCTTATTTCTACCTCTTTAACTAACAAAAATGAATCTCAATCAACAATGGGTCAACTTCATGCTCGCCGACCCTCAAAACTGAATACGAAAGTCCTCATCTTTTTTCTAATCCAAATATACCATTATCCACAAATTCCATCACCTCAACACTAACCAATCCATCATTCGACATGACATACCAAATCTTAAACCAATTCGCCAACTTTACACCTGACCAATTCACCCTATGACAGCAATTTCAACTTCAACAAACCCAAATTTCCCAACAACAAACACTATACCAATCCCAATTTACCCAATAACAATCCTCGCAAACCCCATAATCCTTGCAACCCCAACAATCCGACGAGGGGCCGTCGTCACCAAAAAAAAATGTTGCAAGACCAAAGCCAAGAAACCCCAGGAAAAGAAAATCAATTGTTCGTTTTGGACCCAAAAAGAGAAGAGAATTTTGACGGAATGCTACATACAAGTATCTGAGGATCCGAAAGTCGGGAACATCGAAAACAATGACACGTTTTGGTTCAAAGTTCTCGACCAATACAATGAGCAAGCAAAGATTAATAATTTAAAAATAGCGTAACAATTACATGTTGACGGGAAAGTGGACTCTGATGAACCGAGAAGTCGGGAAGTTTAACTAGCTTGTCGACCACACCAAGTCTCTTAGCGGTGATAATGATGAAGATTGGTCAAATTTTGTATAACAACATCGAGGGGAAAGATTTTCCTTACAAAAGCGCTTGGATTTTTTTGTGAGACAAATACAAATGGAAAAATCCCGATTCGACACAAGCAAGAATAAATCAATGACGACCAAGCGAAGAAGAACCCAAGTTTTTTGGAGATAATGCCTTGTCGCGACCACCCGACAAAGATCGAAAGTCTAAAAGTCAGCGATCTACAAACTCATCCAACACTTCCAGATCACCAGACAAGTTTCAGGAATTGATGCAATAACAATTCGCTTTAGACCGTGGGGTGAAGATGGAACGAATGGAGCGCGAGACTATGGCGAGAGTTGAAGTTCTGAGCGCTCAAAAAAAGGAACGAGGACTTGAAGATGTTTGCAATGGACGCCAGCGAGATGCATAAATTAAAATTGTAGTGTCCAGGGGTGTCCCATGGCACCCGAAACGGTGTTAGAGTGCATAGTGTAGGAAGGCAGTGGCGTGTCATTCCCATTTTTTTTTACCAATAGTGACAACTTTAGTCCCTAAGTCGTTTTTATTACATCACAGATACCTATTTTTGAAACCTTGCACGCATTTAGTCTCTATTTTGGATGGGCGTTAGTTAAGTCCGTTAAGTATTTTGCGCTGTTAGTCCTTCGTTAAAAAATTTTGCACCGTTAGTCCTTATTTTTTAAAATATAGTTTTTCCCAGTTAGTCCCTCCGTTAATAATAATTATCACCCGTTTTTTTACATTTTTGTCCGTTTTTATCCGTTTTCGTTCGTTTTTATCCGTTTTTTTTGCGTTTTTGTCCGTTTTTATCCGTTTTTGTCAGTTTTTATCCGTTTTCGACCGTTTTTTACGTTTTTATCCGTTTTCGTCCGTTTTTTTTACGTTTTCGCCCCTTTTTTACGTTTTTGTCTGTTTTTATCCGTTTTCGTTCGTTTTTTATACGTTTTCGCCCGTTATTTTACGTTTTTGTCTGTTTTTTTCCTTTTGCGTTGGTTTTTTATCCGTTTTTTTACTTTTTTGTCTGTTTTTATCCGTTTTCGTTCGTTTTTTTCACAAAAAAATATTCCAAAAAAAAAAATTTGGAATTTTTTAACAAATTTGAAAAAAAAAATTCCAAAAAAATTTTGAAAAAATAAATTGGAAAAAAATATTTTCGAAAAAAATAAAAAATTTTGAATAAAAAATTAAAAAAAAATTGAATAAAAAAAATATTTTTCAAATATTTTTAAATATTTTCAAAATATATTTCAAATATTTTTAAAAAATATATTTTTTATTCAAATTTTTTTAGTTTTTAAAAAAAAATATTTCGAAAATATTTTTTAATTTAAAAAAAAAATATTTGAAAAATATTTTTTTTATTTATTTTTTTTCGAAAATATTTTTTTTCCAATTTACTTTTTCAAAATTTTTTTGGAATTTTTTTTTCAAATTTGTGAATAAATTCCAATTTTTTTTTTTTGAAATTTTTTGTGAAAAAAACGAACGAAAACGGATAAAAACAGACTAAAAAGTAAAAAAACGGACAAAAAAAAACGCAAAAGGAAAAAAACAGACAAAAACGTAAAAAAATAGGGCGAAAACGGAAAAAAACGAACGAGAACGGATAAAAACGTAAAAAAAATGGGCGAAAGCGTAAAAAAACGGACGAAAACGGATAAAAACGTAAAAAAACGGTCGAAAACGGATAAAAATGGACAAAAATGGACTAAAACGCAAAAAAAACGGGGGAAAACGGATAAAAACGAACGAAAACGGATAAAAACCCAAAAATGTAAAAAAACGGGCGATAATTATTATTAACGGAGGGACTAACTGGGAAAAACTATATTTTAAAAAATAAGGACTAACGGTGCAAAATTTTTTAACGAAGGACTAACAGCGCAAAATACTTAATGGACTTAACTAACGTCCATCCAAAATAGGGACTAAAAGCGTGCAAGGTTTCAAAAATAGGTATCTGTGGTGTAATAAAAACGACTTAGGGACTAAAGTTGTTATTTGGGGTATACCATAGGGACCAAACGTGTAATTTTTTCTTATTATTATTATTATTATTATTATTATTATTATTATTATTATTATTATTATTATTATTATTATTTTATTTTTTTATTATTTTTTTTATGAAACGTCTCTTTATTATTATTGTTTTATTATTATTATTATTATTATTATTATTATTATTATTATTATTATTATTATTATTATTATTATTATTATTATTATTTTTATTTATTATAACACACTTTTTATTAAAAACTCAAAGGATTACAAAAGATTAGTGGGGAGCCTCGAAACCAACTGAGCCCCCACCCCTCTAGCAATGGTAAAACCAATCCTATTAAAGATATAAATTGCTGCACGCGCTCCAATGTCCTGAGTCATCGAGAAACGTCGAATACGCTTGAGTAAGGTAACTGCATCTTTCTCAAGTTCTCCAAAAGAGGAAAAAGAGAAAGGGAGAAACCCATACCTAATATCCGCACATTTTGCCTCGTACTTGACCCGTTTACGCTGAGCAGCATCACTGATCACACGCCCTGGTATAAAATCAATCAACCCGGTTTGCGACGAACCCGTGAGATCAACACATACATCAGGTCCACCATCCCAAGAGTAGAGTAATATGTCAGCCGGTCGCAAGGATCTGCCCCCATCACCAAAAAGCCCAATATCCACCTCCTTGCGAGCGGAAATCCCTGATCGAGAGCATATGTCAACAAGAACATCGCGCACAAGGTTGTGACGATGTTTAATGCACTAATTTTGGTGAGTGATTGTGGTATTTTTGGTGATGTGTTATGGACTCATATGCACTAATAATAGTTACAGCTGAGGAGGTTGTTGTAGTTATTGTGGTGTTATTAGGTGGAGAAATACTAAATCTACCTACCAAAACCTCTTACTTATCCTTTTACTTACAGGATTCTAGAAAGTGTGAGAACTGATGTTTGGATGCAGAGAGAGAATGAGTGGAACAAAAATATATTGTATTATATTATTGTGTGTGTAGGAGTATTAGTAGGAGGATATTGTAAGAGAATTTAGCACTCCTCTATTAGGTGGATACTGAGGTGACACACAAATAACAGTTATTAGTGTTGTAGTGCACTTAACACTCTTATAGGAAGGAGGGGTATTTTGTGTGATGTGATAAATTCTAATGTTATAGTTAAAAGTGATGAGTTGTAGTACACCTAACACTCTTAAAGGAAGGAAAGATGTTTTGTGTGATGTGATAAATTCTGATGTTATAGTAAAAGACATTGAGGTGGCCACGGACCGATAGGTACCTCATGCTCTAAGTAGGGCTGAGCAAATCCACCTGAAAACCGACCAGAACCGACGAACAGACGAATCGAATCGGACCGACCTTTTTCGGTTCGGTTTTGTATATTTATTTCGGTTTTTGTCGGTTTCGGTTCGATTTGATTTTTGTAGGTTTTTTTGGTTTGAAACCCGAAAACCGAACCAAACCGAGTTATTCGGTTCGGTTTTGATATTTATTTCTCGATTTGGTTTTTGAGTTGAGTTTATTTTTTTTTATTTTTCAGGTCAGGTCGATTTTTATCGGTTCGCGTCAAATTTGACCCGATACTCACCCTTAATCTAAGAACAACTAGTTTAATACATGAGCTCAATTGAATAACCCGAGCAATAAATGGTCAATATTTACTCTCAACCAATTAACTACATTTGCCAACATAAATACCTTTTTGTTCTTTTGTTCTTATATTCTTATGTTCTAAACTCAATTTATAAATATTTATAATTAAAGTTTTCATAGAAATAACTCTTAAAAATCTTATAAATGTACTATTTGTGACTATCATCAATTAAAATATATTTGTAACGATAAACTCACACGTTCACTCTGTTATATAATTACTTTGTTGAGGAATACTACCCACTTTGGTACCACTAGACTTAATTAAACCTCGTTTGTTTAAATTTATTAGTCTAGTTATTATTGTGAAATAGATAGATAATGTCAGAACATAAGAAAAATGTATTACGAGCAAATTTAGACTTGTTAAGTGTAGTGGGTCTATTTAATGTTCTCGTAACCAATTGCTATTTAGTTAACTCTTATAAGTACGTATTGTTTTTTATTTCTTACCGTCATTTACTTTTTTTGGATAGTTGACTTTCATTAATCTTACCTTACCGTCATCTTGTAGTTGGGAGTTTGAGATTTTATTGTAAGTGCAATTTTAAAGTCAGTCATCATGCTTGTAAATATTTTGCTTATATGAAAAATGAAACTTTTCTTTCTGTTATAGAACGCCCTTTAAAAGATGCCAGATCTTTTTTTTTAGATGACCCATTACTCCAGCTTTCATTTCAGTTACTGATTCGCCTATCCTCTCCCTTCCGGTCGAGCACATAAATTTTAATGATCAAGTTTGTATAAGTTACTCTCTGTTCAGATATCTCTGTCAAATGTTGATGGAGTAATTTAATTAGAATATCTAAAATATAATAACCTGATATTTTATATGAGCCATCACATAAAATTAAACTAATAAACCTAGGGTATGTTTGGCACGGTGTTTTTTTAGAGTTTTTGGTCGTGATCGATGAGTAATGAGCTTTTTGATTTTCTGTGTTCGTTTAGCAAAAGAACGATTAGCTTTGCTATTTTTTACGAAAGCTCACTTTTCCAATGCTTCTTTAAGAAGCAGTGAGCTATGAGAACTGCTCATAGCTCAGCTCACTCCTACTGCTCATAGTTAATTTTAACAAACACACCCCTTCTCTCTAAGTTAAAGAAGTTGTTGCATTTATTTCTCATACTATTTATTACACTGAGAGAGATAGAGAATAACTTGTTAAGGTTAATTTTAGGTTGTCCTACGTAATACACATTTGTTGTAGTATTGATGTCAATGACTATTTACTTCTATAAAAGCTGGATGAACTCATGCTTATTTTCACACAACAACACATTCCTCCCCCTTGAAGCTTACTAGTTACTACCACCTTTAGCTTCTTTCATACACTTAAGTAAACCACATTAATGGCAAGTCCAAAATTAGAAAAGACTTTAAACACGCAGTCGAACTTGAACACTTACAAATCTCACGCTTCCAAGTCCAACTGCGTAAGTTTTCTTGGTTACGGGATTTGTAGTTACTATCCACGTTGCAAGTTCTATCACCCAACTACACCAAAGATGGTATACTCTTAATAATGATCGATTTATGATATACATGAATTTCTTGATTTTTTGATAATGTTGAAAATTGTTGTATATGTATTTAATTGTGTTTTTTAGGAGATCGTTGATGAGAAAGCTCAGAAAAATGGCCGTTGGAATACTCCATGCAAGGTATAATTGTTGATATGATACGTAGTATTACTTTTGAATAGATTTTTTAAAACGTTTTTTGTGGTGTTTATGTTTGTAATTTCAATTCATTTGTGAATTTGTTGGTAAATGATTTCAAGGTTGATACAGTAAAACTATTAAGCGAACTATTTTAACATTGTTTTACACATAAATGAATTTATCTTTATAAAGATAAGTTTATTTGTGTGTAAAACATTAGTAAATTACTTTCATCCTAATTATATACATATTACACCTTTGTCTTTTGAAGGTCGGTTGATCAAATATTCATTAGTCTATATTACATCAAGAGTTATAATTGATTGTTTATATATTCATCCGCTGAAGTTGAAGAGGAAGACGTTATCTCCTTTAAGTTACAAAGTTCGAAACAACGCCTTCATCTATGTATCAGTTATTAAAAAAAATCGTCCAACACTTTTATTTTTGACATTTATTATTTTCCTATTTTTATATATTATTAAATATTTGATAAACATATATTATTATTTTTGACATTTATTAAGTCAGTGAGTCTAATATTGGAATACTTTTTTAATTAAATCATTTCAAAAAAAGTAATGGATTATTTATTTTGCAACATCATTTACAAAGTTCAATCAATAGTGTATCATATTGCATGTAATATTTATTAGAAACAATTATTTTCGAATTTTATGGGTTTTGTTTTCAAGATTTCTTTTTCATTTTGTTATATCAAAAAAATACTCCTAAGTCTATAGTTTTATTATTTTTGTAATTTTCTTTAATATTGGCACAGCTTCAAGAATACATTTAGTAATGATAATGTGCTGATACATTATATTATAAATGCAACAATTTATATTATATTGATTACGTGCTATTAAATAAACTTAAAAATAAAATACATTGTTTCATCCGAACATTACAAAGCTTTCATGACTCACGTTTTATCTGATCAACTATATTTTCATATTGAATCAAATTGTACAAAATATTAAATCACATAAAAATGTATGATTGTTTACAATTGTTGTAAGAAATATAATATTTCAAATTAATTGTCATTAAAATTGTTTCTACTGATTTGTGCTTCCTCTAGTCCAAAATAATTGTCTCGTGACATGAAAATACACAGTTAAAAAAAACATAATTATATTTGGGTTTTTTCATATCTTTTGCATAATGACAACTTTACATTTAATTAGTTAATTTATGTTCTTTTCTAAAATTTAATCGTAAAGTATGATAACTCTTTTTTATCTATTATAAATAGTAAATAAAAAGTTTGGTACAACCAAAATGATAAAGTAGACAAATAATTTAAAATGCACTAAGTATAGCTTGCATTTAAAGTTGTTATAATTAGTAAGTGGCCGGTTGAGGTTTTTTAACACGGATGTTTTCTGGGTTTCAGGGTTTGTTGCATGACAAGTATACCCCTTAGATGAAATAAAGATAGCAAACAGTTTTCTTAAAAGAATGAATTAAATGACTAAAATAGGAAAATTAATAGATTCAAACTTCTTATTTAAAAAAGTGGAAAATTTTTTGAGACAAACTAAAATAGTAACGTCGAATAGTGAGACTGGTTGAGCATCAAAACTCAAGCATCTACATAGATTACATGTTGCATTTATATTACCTTAACTAAATGTGATTTTGATTTAATAAAAGCAAACTTTCTTTGTTTAACAATTTAAACTAATGCCTTAAGGGCATTGTTTAGACAATCCTAATTTATAATTATGCTGAAATGGATATCATTATGATGGTTACAAAAATGATACTTGCTGCAGTATTATTTAGCTGGAACGTGTAAGTATCGGTCATTTTGTAAGTTTGATCATTCTGGACCAACAGATCTCCAACCGCAATACAACTCAATTGGGCTACCATTGCGTCCGGTAATGTATTTCTTCACTTGTTTTATATGCAGCTATCATATGTTTTCCCAACCACAATAATCAAGGCAGAACAATATTGTTGAATACTAGAATCTGGGAAATGGTTAAATACAGTTGACGTATTATAACATATTATTAATTAGAATATTTATTTTACCAGAATGAGCAACCGTGCTTCTACTACCTCCGCAACCGTGATTGTAGATTTGGAGCAGGGTGTAAGTTTAATCACCCTGAACTGCATGACGCTAGATCTTTAAGATTCACTGATGATGGAGCATATGGTTCAGAAATACATGTACAGAGCGGAAATCAGGTATGAATGTATGATCATATATAGAGGCCATTAGTTGAAACTCATACAGATATGAGATATGATATATGTAAATGTAACAGTGCGTTTGTTTGATCATAACAGCTTCAATATAATCCTTTTGCAACGCGAATACCATTAATATAACTATAGTGTTTTTATGCTCATCTTTAAGTTATCTATCTTTGGATCATTGTGATTCATCAGAGCAGAAAACAAATCTTTTTATAATGTATGATGATAATTATCAAAAATTATTTCCCAGTCAATCTAATGCCATGGATATTTTACTAAATGTGAAGGTGAACGTAACTCCTAGCTTCTCGCTAGTCTTTAAATCTGTATGTATTTCCTCTTAAGTGAAAAAGGTTGGCTCGAATTTCAAAGCTCCGAAACATGGTTTGCACTGTTCTTATGTGTTTCTATTCCAACATGTGCTCCTATGTCACTACTCATTATATCATCATAACAAGAAATGTATAAAGAAGCTAAGATGCTGTATTTTTATGGTTGAACTTCTCAGGGAAATGGTGTAAGCGGGAATTACGAGAAGAATGTCATTTTCAAGTTTGGACGTGTAAACTTTGATGGTATAACGCCGGAAACCCAAGAGTAGAATAGTGCTTTCCATGAATAAGTTTTTAGGTTCTGCCGAAGATCTTGACATATAAATAAGTCTATCTTATGCTACAATGGTGCAGTTTAGTTGTGTCTGAAATTTCCCTCTTTTTGTTTTTCCGTAATGCCTAGTGACGCTATGTTGTTAAGTGTTTGTTTAAGTATGGGATGTTGATGTTAAAACAATCGGACGTGTGTGTCTTGATCTAGATGTTTATTTGTATAAAATGCTACTCTTGTTGTTGTCTAGAAGAATACTTTGTGTTTGTTGCCCCAATTTTAGACATTAAATGCCTCAATCGGGCAAAATTGCTCAAACGTTGAAAATATCTGTTCACTTAAGTTTGTGATCCACTCAATATTTTACATGAGATTCGTGCAAGTAAGCACATGAAAGAGTAGTAATCTAATGTTACATTTTCTGAGCATCTAAACTCTCGGGCAATCCATCTGCTAGTGTTTTGATAGAACAACGTAACAAAACCTGTTGATGAATTCCTGAATGAAGTCTAATTGTAGGTAGACCAGGTTTCACAAAATAGTAGTTGGAGTGCTAGTCCAACTTGTCCAAGTTTATCCTAACGTGGAGTAGTCCTTATTGATTTAGGATAGGTTTAATGTAATCCTAGTTATAATACAATTTGTCTATGTTAGTCTATATATACTGTGAAGGGTAGGGATTCACATTGTATCAATTGATGATTTTGAGTTAGATTTCTTTAATAAAAGTTATTGCGTGTTCTGGCAATTATTCTTATTTTCTTTCGGTGTGTCGAGTATCTTTGTTAACCTGTGGTGCGCACACCCTGATAACCATAATTGGTATCAGAGCTTGCGAAGTTCTCTTGGTAATCTATACCTTCGATCAAAGGGTTCTAGAATACATTCAAAGCAGCGACCAACAATAACCTGCAACCTTATTGGTTAGACGTGTGGGTTTTTGTTCAGATAAGGTTTTCTGATCGCAACACTATTGGTGATTTATACCTGCGTTTTAAGGTAACACAAAACGTCATCAATCTTGGACTCTAACCTTTGGTTAAGTTGCGTATTTGATCAAACCTCAAGAAACAGAAACTGTCGTGGAGTTTTTGGTAACCTATAACCACGAGCTAGGGTTACACATACCTAAAAAGATATATTCTCATAAACTCGTCAGTGATTAAGAGCCGTGATATAAGGGTTGGAAAATGCACCGTTACAAACTTATACACGATCAAGAATAAGAACCAGGATGACTGGAGATCCATCAGGTTCGAACCATCTACCACCACCAACAAAAGAGTTAAATTTGACGTTTCAGTGCCCGTTGTTAACGTCAACTAACTACACCATATGAAGGATGCATATGGAGGTTCTTCTTGGAATTCATGGAGTATGGGATGTGGTCGATCCGGGCTTAGAAGATCCAAAGAAGAAAAACATTGTTACAGGTTTGTTGTTTCAATCAATACTAGAAACCTGATTTTGCAAATCAAGAATTTAAAAACTAAAAAGGAGATGTGAGAAGCAATAAAGACCCGTAACCTAGTTACTGGTCGTGCGAAAGAATCTAGACTTCAAACCCTAATTACGAAGTTCGAGAATTTGAGATGTCAGATAACGGTACTAGATGCATATGCCTCAACGCTATCATGTATTGCTTCTAAATCAGCCACGCTTGGAGAAGTCATGTTGGAGCACAAGCTGGTAAATAAGTTTCTCACAAGTCTTCCTAGACATTTTGTCCATATCGTGGCAGCCCTAGAACATGTTTTAAACCTTAAAGAAACAGGGTTTGAGGATGTGGTTGGTAGATTGAAAGCGTATGAAGAAAGAGTGAAAGAAGATGATAAAGCAAACGACGCTCAAGAAATGTTGCTTTATGTTATGACTAAAAATTCCAATAGGAATAATGACTCGAGTGGAGGAAGAGGATGTGGTTCGTACTTTCGTGGTCGAGGTCGTGGTAGGGGCAACAATCAAATCCAAGGTCAATGTGACTCCTCGAAAAACCAAGAAGATCATGAGCAAAAGGGTAAACAACAGGATCAACGTGATCTTCACATATAATGTGTTACCGTTGTGACAAGTGTAGACACTTTGTTTCAAGATTCCTAGATCGAAATTGAAACCAAGAAGTTAACCTTAATGAGACACAAGAGGGAGATGTGTATCATGAGGAAGGAAGGTTCTTTATCATGAACCTGGTTAAGGAAACGATTTTCATGAATGAAGAAAAGTATATTCTACCGAAGATCGAGGCAAATACTGAGGAAGATGATGTATGGTATTTTGACACTGGTATAAGTAATCACATGACATGTAATTACTCTTACTTTTCTAAATTAAATAAAAATATAACAAGTCGTGTAAGATTTGGAGATGGTTCATGTGTGAGCATAGAAAGAAAGGGCTCGATTTCGTTCTAAGGGAAAAATGGAGAACAAAAGTTTTTGAAAGATATCTATTATATTCCCGCTCTTCAAAGTAACGTGATTAGTCTAGGACAAGCTACAATATCCGGTTGTGATATTAGTATATGAGGTGATTTCTTAACCATGCAAGATAGTTGTGGAAATTTGCTTATAAAAGTCCCGCGTTGTGCAAATTGTCTTTATAAGACTCAACTAAAAGTTGGTATAGAAAATTAGTCGAGGGAACCAGGGATATTCACTGCTGTGTAGGGTGACGGACAAGGGGCTATTTTTAATCAGCTTTGGAATGATGATAGAAGCCCAGAAGATGCTGGACACGAGCAGCCCACAACGAGTCATGAAATAAACATAAGCCCATAATACGTCACGACGCCAACCCACTTCGGTATTACAACAACCTGACACCTGTTATTACTGTTCATTGATACTTACTATTACTGTTCATGCTACAATAACCAATGAACAAGAATCAGGGAGCTAAGTGATTTGTCATATGAGTTGCTATTCATTATTTATGAAAGTTATGAATTATTTAAGGTTTATATGCATGATGAATACCTAGATGATATGATACCACTTGTGAGGGTCTGTCAACATTTTGTTTAGAACCTTGGTTTTGAAAGGTACCAGGGGTCCTATAGTTAAGGTATAATGTTATATAGCATACTCGTATTTGTTTTACATTTTTTGTTCTTCAATAGAATTTATATATCATATTGTTCTTCAATAGTATTGATTTTGATGAAGTATTCACGCCAGTAGCTAGACTCGAGACCATACGACTCTTGATTGCTCTCGCAGCCGGGAAAGGATAAAAGATTCATTATTTGGATGTTAAGACGGCTTTTATGCATGGTGACTTGAATGAAGAGGTATATGTAACTCAACCCGATGGTTTTGAAAAACCAGGAGAGGAGAGAAAAGTGTATAAGCTAGATAAATATATGTATGGAATAAGGCAAGCTCCAAGAGCATGGAACATAAAGCTTGATTGCACTTTAAAGGGGATGGGTTTTCAACAATGCATGCAAGAAACGGGGTTTCTAAAACGGTAACCAATGGAGAATTTATCATTTTTTCAGTTTATGTAGATGATTTTTTCGTGACTGGGACAAGCTTAGAGTGCATCAATGAGTTCAAGAAAAGGATGGCATCTCAATTTGAAACATCAGATCTTGGTGAGTTAACTTCTTACTTGGGTATCGAAGTATCACAAGAAAAATATTGTATCAAGATCAAGCAAGAGAGATATGGACTCAAAATCTTAAAAGAAAATGGTATGGAAGATTGCAATGCAACTTTATATCCAATGGAAAAGGATCTCAAGTTGTCGAAAGCTGAAGATGAACCAGAAGTAGATGTTACTCAATATCGAAAGGTAGTAGGTTGCTTACGTTATCTCTTGCATACTCGTCCAGATTTAACATACTCGGTTGCGGTAGTTAGTCGATATATGCAAAGCCAAAGAGAATCACATGCTCATGCTATCAAATAAATCCTACGTTACTTTAAAGGTACAACTTCGTTTGGAGTTAAATACAAGCGGGGTAATGACATGAAATTGGTGGGATATAGTGATAGCAGTCATAATGTTGATATTGATGATGGACGGAGTGCTACTGGACATGTTTTCTATCTAGGTACATCACCTATTACATGGTGCTCACAAAAGCAAGCTACCATGGCATTACCTTCGTGTGAAGCTGAGTTCATTGCAGCCACTGTACTTGCGTGTCAAGCAATTTGGCTAAGGGAGTTATTGGCGGAAGTGACAGGGTTGGAAAGACAAAAGGTGTTAATTAGAGTTGATAACAAATCTTCAATCGCATTAATAAGAAACCCGGTCTTTCATAGTAGAAGCAAACACATCCACACTCGATATCACTTCATTCATGAGTGTATGGAGAATGAGCAGGTTATAGTTGAGCATGTATCCGGTGAAGAACAAAGGGCAAATCCATTGACGAAGGCCTTGACGCGTATAAGGTTCAAGGAGATGAGGTCGTTACTTGGTGTGCAAGAGTTACCCTCTTCAAATCAGAAATTCAGGGGACGATTGTTGATGAATTCTTGAATGAAGTCTGATTGTGGTTGTAGCATGGTTTAGGTTTTAGAAAATAGTAGTTGGAGTGCTAATACAACGCGTCCAAGTTTATCATAACGTGGAGTAGTCCTTATTGATTTAGGATAGGTTTAATGTAAGCTTAGTTATAGTAGTACAATGCGTCTATGTTAGTCTATAAATACCGTGAAGGGTAGGGATTCACATTGTATCGATTAAAGTTTTTGAGTTAGAGTTCTTCAATAAAAGTTATTGCATGTTCCGGCAATTATTCTTGTTTTATTCACGTGTGTCGATTGTGTTAACATGTGGTGCGCACACCCTGATAACCATAAAACCTAGTACAAGTGAAGGTAAGAAAAGTATCTTGGTGTAGCTTAGTTGCACGTTAACCTAGTGGTTGAGGGTTAAGTGCGTCTGAGACAAAAGTGTATGTGGAAAACTATAAAGGGGGGGGGGGGGGGGTTGAATAGTTTTGCCAATTAAAACTTCCTTTTAATCTATTTAGATTGACTTATGTCAATCTATTTGGATGTGTGTGTTGGATGTTGATAAACAAGCATATAAAGGTAAGTAATGAAAAGATAAGAGTAAGAAGCACAAAACCACAACGCGAGTATTTATATTTATAGTGGTTTGGCTACAAGGACACCTTCCTTGCCCTACTCCACTCCCAGAGTCACCTACTCGAGAGTTCGTAATCACTACACCAATCTCCTTATGGCGGAGAAGCCTTCACAACGTCGCCTACCCTTTTCCGGTGCTAGGCTAAGCACCGGGTTCTTTCACTCCAAGGTGAACCACACCTACACAACATCGCCTAACCTTTATAAGGTACTAGGCTAAGTACCTAGTTCTTTCACTCCAAGGTGAACTACACCTTCACAACGTCGCCTACCCTTTATTAGGTACTAGGCTAAGCACCTAGTTCCATTGCAATGGAGCAACTACTACCACACTACACCAACGACTAATCCCAAAGGAGATCTACTCCTTTACAACATCATCAAGGATATCAATATCCTTGGATCTAATGCTAGTCTATCTAGTACATCGAAACACACCATATCGAATGTACATCTAAGGCACCTTTCACTAATGCCTTTGACTAGATCTACAAGACACCTTTCACTAATGTCTTGTGTCTTCACTTCAAAGCACCTTTAACTAATGCTTCTAGTCTTGACTTCTAAGCACCTTTCACTAATGCTTCTTGTCTTGACTTCTAAGCACCTACCACAAGTGCTTATGCTATAGACGATAGATACCCTTCACTAATATCTTCGTCTTGACACTTGAAACATCTTTCACTAATGTCTTCAACACTACACTTCTTTGAAGAAAGAAATGAATCATCAACAAGAAGACTTCAGTAGCCTTGATGATGAGGAAGCATGGCAACTCATGGATTTGAGCTTGCTCGACTTCAAAGGTGGTGATCTTGCCTCTAAGAGGAACCTAAAAGATCACACAAAAACAAAACTACAAACATAGATCTCTTGGATCTGAGGTTAGTGAGTTTTTAACTCAGGGAGAAAGTGTGTTAGAAAGGGGTAAGAAATAATGAAGAAATGGCTCACTATTTATAGAGGAAAAATCCTACTGTTCCCCGGATCCCTTCCACAAGGGATCCGTCTAGCGTTAAGCTAGAGATCCGTGGGACGCTCCCTTTTACCCATGGGTATTTTGGTTATGGGTCATGGGTTGAACCATGGATCTTTGGCTAGATACAATGTATCTTTGAGTGCAATGCACTTGGTCATTTGGGTATGGGTTGATCCATGGGTTATGGATATTATCCATGTATGATATAAGCATGATGTCATGCAATGGGTTATGGGTCAAGCTCCATGGGTTATGGGCTTTGGGTTGTACCCAACTACATTCAATGTATTTGCCCAATGGCTTGTGATACTTAAGTTTCTACCCATTTATATTACCCAATATACTACATACTAGTTATGTGTATATTTTACCCAAATATGTAAACACTAGTTGTTGTATATATGTGTTACTTAAATCATAAAATCACTTATACTTGTTTTAGTGTTTTATGTGAAAGTGTGAATATGTTAGAAACTATTAGTTCAAACCATTTACGTATTTTATTTGTTTTGTTAACATGATTTTACGTTTGTTATCGACAAAACATTAGAAGATCGTAAAATATAAATAAAAGTTTTTACGGCTTATTTGTATTAACAATCTCCCCCTTTTTGTTGATGACAAAACATACAATTATTTTAAGGAAAAGCTAAAATTCGTAAAAGTTTGAATTTGTAGTTTTTACTTTCTTCTCTCCCTTTTTGTCGAAACAAAAAGTGTTTGAAGGAAAGCAACACATCGTTTTTAAGAGAAACATGTGAAAGAAATAAAATTAAAAAGAAATAGAGAGCAAGTAACGGGAAAGGATCTCGTCTTTACTCCCCCTTGACGAGTCCATCCCTATGTAAGGGCGTCAAGAAAGTGATACTAATCTAGTTTGTTTGCAAGTAAGTTTGCAAAAGATTTCGTCTAAGTGACGAATGTGCTCCCCCTTGATGATTGCAATTTTGCAAGGGGGTGTCACAAAAAGTAAACCTAGTATTGCAAGTAATTTGCAATGTATTGCTTTGACATAAAGCTCCCCCTAGCTTTAGGATGTCAAAGTCTTCATGTGTAAATTGAATAACTACAAAACAAAGGTTAGAAAGAAAGTATAATTCAAAATATCCTGCAAATGTGGTTCAAGTTAGTAGAAATAAAGCTTTCTGTCTCACGGATCCCACGGTTCCGTATTAGCTGATTAATTTCAGCAAAGGTGATATAACAAGTAATGTTATCACAAAAATGAGATATGAATACAAAGTAATCATATGCTCAGAAAAATAACAAGTAGCATGTAATTCCATTTAATAAAACTAGAGTTATGATATACATGACTCTAAAAACTAAGAAAATAAGAAGACACATGACTAGGAATTTCTAAACCAACTATCGCTTGATGCTAGGACACCACTAAAATCTTCTAGCTCAAGTTTTGTTTAGGTTTAATCTCGTCGAAACGTTCGAGGAGATGATAGAACATGAAACGTTGGTCTTCTCATACTTCATGTATCAAACTTTTAACATGTTGACAATGAGAGCAATCTTTGTCATGGCTAGGTAGTGGTGGTGGAAGAAATGAAATGGCTTGATGCGAGGGATCAAGTGAAGCGGCTTGTGGAGCTTCAAACGATGGAGGGATTGGTGGAGGCACATTTGAGAATGGCTCGACCAAGAATGATGGTGGTGGTAGAGAAGTATCAACTTCCATATGATCGGGTGGTTGACTTTGATGATTTCTCATAATCCAAATGGGATTATATGATGGAAACGGCGAAAAGGAAGTCGGAGCAAGTGTTGACTCAACACCTTGATTTTGTACCATTATTCCTCATAATGAGGAGAATGTTGTCGGCGGAAGCGGATGAGACGGCCTAGGAGGCAAGTCCTCTAAATTGTAAAGGTGTGGTGATGATAGTGGGGATGTAAATGAAATAGCTCTAGGAACCAATGGTGATGGTTTAGTGGAGATGATATTGTTTGGCCTAGGAGGTATGGTGGTGTTTGGCATTGGTGGTGTTTGGGGATGTAAATGAAATAGCTCTAGGAACCAATGGTGATGGTTTAGTGGAGATGATATTGTTTGGCCTAGGAGGTATGGTGGTGTTTGGCATTGGTAGTTTTGTGGGTACTATCCTTTTAGGAATTAGTTTGATTGGATGAGGAGGGATCCTATCATTTGTTGGCTTAACCGGAGATGATTCGGTTGAGGAGATTTCGTGTATAACACGCGCCTTTTTCATGGGTGGTTCTTTGGTTGATAAGTTACTACTTGGGGTTTTCCTCATGATGAGATGATTTCAAGAGGTTTGCAAGGGTTTCTAAAGTGCTGAAAGTTAGGATGAGAGTGATGACTATAGAGGTCCTAACAAAGTGGTTTATAAACCAAGAGATTTGGCAAGTGTATTTAAGCCTTAAGCCACTTGGATTTATTGGAATGTGATGATTAACATGCACAAGAGTCAACTTCAGAGTTTGCACTGATCTAGGAACTCATTTAAGATGAGGTGGAGTGTTTGAGTTAGGAAGATGAGTTGAAATGATTGTTTTGGCAAGATTTGACATAAACTGTCATCCGGATCCCACGGTTCCCTCCTCAGAGGGATCCGTCTAGGCTAATCCTAGGGATCCGGCTCTCAGCAGCTATGAAAAAGTGGAAATGATGTTTCTAAGATCTAAGACCTATAACATCTTGAGTGTTTCAGTCCTCTTAAGTGTCTTAAAGGAAGGGGTGCTTAAGTACTTTAAGGTAATGAATGATGTAGCTAATGATTGTCTTTTATGGAAGGATTTGGAACTTTCAAGAGTACCAATGGATGAGCAAGGATGAAACTAAAGATGAGAGTGTCAACTGAAGCTAAATGATCCTAGAGATCAGGTTGTGACTTAGGATAGTGTTTTGGAAAATATCCTAGAAACTTTGAGATGGGAAAACTAGAATTTGATCAACTTTGATCAATTTTGAGGTAAGTATGATTTATGATCAATTTTGTCATAATCAAAAGATTTCTAAATCTAGATGTGAGGGATCATGTGAGAATGATGAGTGATCTATAGAGTGGAAGAGTAATGGATTAAGGTGAAAATGATAGATCTACAAGCGTCTTAGAGTGTGATCTAGGTGAGTTATGTGTGAATAGGAAGGATCTACTTATCTTGATAAGGACTTAATTTGCCTTAATACACTATGTTTAGCTTAGTGTGAGGTGTTCTAAGGATATGTTTGAAATATAATGCTTACAATTGCATTTTCTGTTTGCCGGATCCCACGGTTCCCTAAGTGTAGGGATCCGTCTAGCACAAACTCTGGGATCCGTCCATCTGCTCAGCAGAACCTTTACTAAAGGTATGCAATGATCTTGACAATGCATTATATTCCAAGGTTAATTTAAAGGGGTTCTAACACTAATATATCAAATGTAAGATGTTTTATTTCATGAGAGAAATATGATTACATTGATAAAGCACGAGTACAAGATAATTGATCCTATTTTGAAATACTACTAGATTTCTTGAGTGTTTTCACTAGGAGGATCATTACGTGATTGATGAGTGTTGGTGGAATCAAGAATGAAGAAAGTCTTCATGAGAGATATGTTTAGTGGTTCCATCATCTTGTTCACAAGTACGTACAACGGACTTTGAAATTGAGGATGGAAGTGCATAACGTTGTGATAGAGGCGTGTCAAGAACATTCCATAAGGGATGAGTTTATTCTTGGAGCCTTGAAGGTTTACAATTCGCCTTGCGAAAAAGTAGGCGAGATTGTATGGTTGTTGTGTTAGCAAACAGTACAACATGTGAGCACAACAAGCGGGAAGGATTTCTTGATTTCCCCTAAGACTCCAAACATTCTCACGTAGGATGAGTGCAAGAGGCTTGTACTCTTCTCGGATGTCCCGTGTGAAGATAATGTTTGGATCGGAGTAATATGGTCGAGGTTTGCATATTATGCGATTTAAATCTTCCGGGGAGGGTATGTATGAACAATATGGGCTATTTTCTTCACGAAAGTTGAAGAGAGAATCGAGAGACCAATCTTCGGTGAAGGGACATTGTCCATGATTTGGAATCCGGAGGATGTGAGAAAAATGCCCAAGGGTTAGAGTAAACTTTTGGTTTTTTGATATAAAACCAAAGAGATAGAGAGCGATCCTCGTTACGAACGAGTTCAACTTGACGGAAGAATTCCATTATGAACCTTGGACATGTCTTCTCGTTGACTTCAAGAAGACATTCTAGTCCTATGGCTCGGAAGGAGGTATTGATACCTTCTTCGAATTGTAGAGAGGTGTCTACAATACGTCCTTCGTGGAAGTGACGGTTTTCGAGATTATTGAACCCATGGACATGATTGCCAGGCGTGTTGGGTTCAAGAGAGATGTTCGGAGTGTAGACGCTAGTGAGTGAAAAATCAAACTCATATTCATGCGTCATAGTTGATCCTATAGAAATGATAAGTTAAAACAGAGATGTTTGTGGTCAACCTATGATTATCTAATGTTTTTACTAGATTTTTATTAACAATGTTTTTTTAACACTCTAACTCACTCAAGGTTTTGACTTTCAAGTGGATTATTACTTTTAGAAAGATAGTGTTTTATAGAAATGATAAGTTAAAACAGAGATGTAATACATGTATAAGCACAAAAGATAATCATATAATTACCTAAATAGGCATACTTAATTATCAAGCAAACTAAAAAGAAAATCATACCTCTAGCGCACTTAGGAATGTCTTTACAAATGACACAACAAATGTCACTTAGACGATTCCTGCTCCTTTGCGTTTAAGATACCTTCTTAAGGAAGGTATTCTTGTTACCAAGCGATTCCTATAACTTGGTGGGTATGAGCTTTGACAAATCAACATGATAAAGAGGATTAGTGCAATAAAATGAAACAAGAAAAAAAAATGTTGTTATCAACTCAACATCCAAACATATAGTTTAAAAAAAACATGGTGTTTGTTTTTATGAAAAACCTTCTTTGTAGTTTTCAATTAACCATGGATCGTATCAAAGTTTTTAAAGTACAATATACTTCAAGAAACTTGGTAACGAAGCTCTGATGCCAATTGTGGAAAACTAGAAGGGGGGTTGAATAGTTTTGCCAATTAAAACTTCCTTTTAATCTATTTAGATTGACTTATGTCAATCTATTTGGATGTGTGTGTTGGATGTTGATAAACAAGCATATAAAGGTAAGTAATGAAAAGATAAGAGTAAGAAGCACAAAACCACAACGCGAGTATTTATAGTGGTTCGGCTAGAAGGACACCTTCCTTGCCCTACTCCACTCCCCGAGTCACCTACTCGAGAGTTCGTAATCACTACACCAATCTCCTTATGGCGGAGAAGCCTTCACAACGTCGCCTACCCTTTTTCCGGTGCTAGGCTAACCACCGGGTTCTTTCACTCCAAGGTGAACCACACCTACACAACGTCGCCTACCCTTTATAAGGTACTAGGCTAAGTACCTAGTTCTTTCACTCCAAGGTGAACTACACCTTCACAACGTCGCCTACCCTTTATTAGGTACTAGGCTAAGCACCTAGTTCCATTGCAATGGAGCAACTACTACCACACTACACCAACGACTAATCCCAAAGGAGATCTACTCCTTTACAACATCATCAAGGATATCAATATCCTTGGATCTAATGCTAGTCTATCTAGTACATCGAAACACACCATATCGAATGTACATCTAAGGCACCTTTCACTAATGCCTTTGACTAGATCTACAAGACACCTTTCACTAATGTCTTGTGTCTTCACTTCAAAGCACCTTTAACTAATGCTTCTAGTCTTGACTTCTAAGCACCTTTCACTAATGTTTCTTGTCTTGACTTCTAAGCACCTACCACAAGTGCTTATGCTATAGACGATAGATACCCTTCACTAATATCTTCGTCTTGACACTTGAGACATCTTTCACTAATGTCTTCAACACTACACTTCTTTGAAGAAAGAAAGGAATCATCAACAAGAAGACTTCAGTAGCCTTGATGATGAGGAAGCATGGCAACTCATGGACTTGAGCTTGCTCGACTTCAAAGGTGGTGATCTTGCCTTTAAGAGGAACCTAAAAGATCACACAAAAACAAAACTACAAACATAGATCTCTTGGATATGAGGTTAGTGAGTTTTTAACTCAGGGAGAAAGTGTGTTAGAAAGGGATAAGAAATAATGAAGAAATAGCTCACTATTTATAGAGGAAAAATCCTACTGTTCCCCGGATCCCACGGATCCCTTCCACAATGGATCCGTCTAGCGTTAAGCTAGAGATCCGTGGGACGCTCCCTTTTACCCATGGGTATTTTGGTTATGGGTCATGGGTCATGGGTTGAACCATGAATCTTTGGCTAGATACAATGTATCTTTGAATGCAATGCACTTGGTCATTTGGGTATGGGTTGATCCATGGGTTATGGATATTATCCATGTATGATATAAGCATGATGTCATGCAATGGGTTATGGGTCAAGCTCCATGGGTTATGGGCTTTGGGTTGTACCCAACTACATTCAATGTATTTGCCCAATGGGTTGTGATACTTAAGTTTCTACCCATTTATATTACCCAATATACTACATACTAGTTATGTGTATATTTTACCCAAATATGTAAACACTAGTTGTTGTATATATGTGTTACTTAAATCATAAAATCACTTATACTTGTTTTAGTGTTTTATGTGAAAGTGTGAATATGTTAGAAACTATTAGTTCAAACCATTTACGTATTTTATTTGTTTTGTTAACATGATTTTACGTTTGTTATCGACAAAACATTAGAAGATCGTAAAATATAAATAAACGTTTTTACGGCTTATTTGTATTAACAGTGTAGATTAGGTGGGTGCGGGAGTTTTCCATCCAAAGAAGAAGCAAAGTTTTCTCGAACTAGATGTACCATGATCTAAATCAAATATGAGCTCTCAATATTGTTTATTTTCATTAATATTATCTCGTTGATCGACATATGTTTGACAAAAGATTAAAAGTGGAATAGGATTAGAGAAGTCTCTTCGGACTTCTATAAAGAAGTGTATTTCAATTAAATATCTAAATATAAAAAGCCGCAACTCTTTTTAGGTAGACGAAATTTCAGTTCAAGCTGTAATAAAGAAACAACAATGTGCTAAAGTTTTAGTAGACTATCTTTGGTTTGTTTGAACTGATAACCGAATATGCAATGGAGATTTGCTCTTGCCATTGTTTGACCTTTTCGATCCCTTCTATATAGTGGAGACTCAAAGACTAAATGAAGATTGGATACTAATTAAACTCAAATCTA
This sequence comes from Chrysanthemum seticuspe, assembly GCA_019973895.1. Taxonomy (NCBI): domain Eukaryota; kingdom Viridiplantae; phylum Streptophyta; class Magnoliopsida; order Asterales; family Asteraceae; genus Chrysanthemum; species Chrysanthemum seticuspe. Next base: position 147,829,056 of record BPTQ01000003.1, on the reverse strand, counting down.
ATTACTTTATTCATTTTGAGCCTCCAGTTCCTTTAGAAAATCTAACAAGGTTCAGTCATGGCAACAAAGGGGGCCAAGTAAAAGGTTATGAAAGGCAAGCTAGCGTGTAACAAGGTTCAGTCCTCAGCTCTGTCTATCTCTCTCCAAATATTTATATGATGTGGCTTGTCTGTGCGTGTTGACACACATTCATCTATATATACTTCCCATGTATAGAGAATTGTTGTTTATTCACATCAGTAACTCTTGAAGCATCGCCCGTTTAAGAAATATAGTTAGTTATTTAGTAACTCTTGGATCCGTCATGCGCTTATTTGTCACATGCTCAACCTTAGTCCTTAGCCATACATCAACATATGTATCATTGAAATACTATACAATCTTAAATTGTGCACGTGCACCTGCCCAAATGGCCGGAACCCTGGGAAGCAGATCCAAAACATCAAGAGTTTTCAGAGCCAAAATGTATCATTTTCTATGCATGTTGATCGTCCTCCCTATAATTGTAACACAAGCCACAAACTAAATTTTGCTGCATCCAAATTTCTGTCAGACAATATCTATACTACTTATAAAGCATGCATATCCCCAACCAAAACCCAACCCTCCATCTTTAAGATTCAGCCACCCATACCTACATCCAAGCCTAAATTTACACACACCAAACCAACATTCAATCCTAAAAATTACCAAACCAACCATCATCCAATCCTAATAAACCAATACAAACAAACACCCATCATCCATTTAAAAAAACACACACTTACACCACTCTCATCTCCCAACCAAACCATCTCATTCTAAAAAATAATACTCTCTCAATAAAATACACACACACACACAAAACACTATCATCTAAAAATTCACACACACACACACACAAAAACACTCTCATCTAAATAAAATACACACACCCTAATTCCAACCAAGCTCTACTCCCACCCACCGGCACACTACCGCCGCCACCACAGTACCACCGCCGCCTCCACCTTACCGCTGCCACCACCCTAACGCCGCCACCACAACCACGTTTTTTTGGTAGGTTTTTTTAATACATCCGAATTTTTTTTCTTCATAAATATGGGTTATTTGGTAAAAAAAAAAAAAAAAAAAAGTAGATCCGTATTTTTTTCTTCATAAATATGCGATTTTTGGTTTAAAAAAAAGTAGATCCGTAATTTTTTTTCATAAATATGCGTTTTTTGGTTTAAAAAAAATAGATCCGTAATTTATTTTCATAAATATGCGTTTTTTGGTCATAAAAAAAGTAGATCCGTAATTTTTTTTTCATAAATACGCGTTTTTTGGTTTAAAAAAAATAGATCCGTAATTTATTTTCATAAATATGCGTTTTTTGGTCATAAAAAAAGTAGATCCGTAATTTTTATTTTATAAATATGCGTTTTTTGGTTAAAAAAAATAGATTCGTAATTGTTTTTCATAAATATGCGTTTTTTTGTTAGAAAAAAATAGATCCGTATTTATTTTTTCATAAATATGCGTATTTTGGTAAAAAAAAAAACAAGATCCGTATTTTTTTAAAGTTTTTTTTTTTTAAAAATTCCGTATTTTCTTTATTTTTTTTTAAAGATCCGTAAGTTTTTAATTTTTTTTAATGATCCGAATTTTTTTTAGATATAATGTTTTTATTTATAGAACTATTGATTCTTTTTTGATAGATCTTTTTTTTTTAAAAGATCCATAATTTTTAAAAAATCTCCGTAATTTTTTTTAGGAATCTGACTTTTTGGCACTTTGATTAATGCATCTATCATTTCTATAGTTAATTTTAGTTTTTTGGTAAAATCTGAATTTTTACTTATCTATTAATTTGACTTTTTTTTAGTCTATAATAAATCTGAATCTGTTTTTTTCCTTAATAAATCTTTTTTCTATTTTTCTTTCTTTACTTTTTTTTTATTATTTTTTTTATATTTATACAAATGTAATCGTTGTCAAATGATTTTTTAAGAATATGTTTTTTTTATTCTTTCAAAATATATATTTTTAGATTTTTTTTGGATCTCTTGCCGTTGTTGCAAAATTTGTGTGTATTGTCATGTACTGATATTTAAAGATGTCTAAATATAGGTCGGTTTATTGGCGTTTATTGTTAAAATTAGTGGTAATCTTTTAAGTATAAAAAATGGCGTTTCAAAATTGTAGTTATATTTAGGTTGAATTTTGTTTTTGTTATCTCTAAAATTATGCATTAGTTGTAACATTCAAGAAAATATTGAAAACTTGGGAGGTGTGAAAGTAGATTGTGGAGGGCTCGAGGTAACAATGACATGTGGTGGTGGTAAAAGAAGAATTTTGCTTGGCTCGAGGAAACTATTGACTAAACACATGAAATTCAATAGAAAAAATTCAAATTTTTTTATGTACTTGCATAAAGTAAGTACTTCAACAGTGACCTCTTTTGTATTTCATTTTATGTACTTGCATAAAGTAATTGTTGCTTCTTTTGGAAATTTGAATTTTGGTAAAACACAATATGTAAAGATAAAGTAATTTGGTAACTACGTATTTTGAGAAGGCTTGCTATTCGAGGACCAACGATGTGAAACAAACATGTAACGGATATGAAGCCTTTTGACCCCTTAATAATTTTAAGATACTTTGAAAAATTTCAAGTTAAAAGAAATTACATATAACTGTTTGGATAGGTAATATTGAAAGAAAATATGTTAAGCGAAAAATTTGTTGTAAGTAGTAGTAAAATATGTTTGCATGTAAACAGAAAACGTGAAAAGCAAATGTATATTTTTAATGAAACTAATGGGACAAAAAATTGTGTTTTAGAGGCCTCGGTTAAACAGTACAATTACCATGCATGGGTATTTTTTTTGTGGGGTTATTTTGACGGTGGCTAATTTTAAAGTAACCCCTATTTTTTTTACATTTTTTTTTATTTTTATAATTTTGTTTATATCAAAAAACTATAAACCTGAAAATGCGGTACAATAAATATAAAGTTTAATAAGTCAAACGCTTAAAACTGTCAGAAATACGGAACAGAAACTGACAAAAAACTGTGTTGTACTGAAAAAAGTGGGGGAAAAAAGAAATATAACTTATGATGTGACCCCGACGTCATAGGGGTTCTAATAGTACAACCCTTTTTTAGATTATACACTGCGTTATTCCACATGGGGTATTTGACTATGTTATTACACATGGGGTATTTGACTATACATACTACAAGTTGAGTTACACATGGGTATTTGGCTACACATACTACAAGTTGAGTAGGTAGTTCAAATAGACTAATCTTTTATTATAAAGAAGAAAAGGCTCTACACAAAAAAAAAAAAAAAAAAAAAAAAAAAAAAAAAAAAAGGCTGAACGGTAAAGAACAACCTCTTTTAATTGTTGAAATTATAGTTGACATGTATTTTTTATTTTCTCGACACGATTTGAACATCATAATTAAATGGTCGAAAGACATTGGATTGAAGTATAATAAAATTAGGAATTAAGTCGCACACAAATTGTCGCTACCGACATCAAGTTTTGTTGAGAACTCTATATTGTCGACACTATGCCATCAGAAAACCAGTTCTTCGTAATGAATTACCCGGCGCTACTAATACAATTCGTTGAAAGCGAATTATTTGCCGCAAAACAATTTTTGAAAACTAGATACCGCTGCCGCTAGGCGCGGGTACTCGGCCTAACCATCTTTTTTTGGTATCACTACAAAAGAAGCCTTGAAACAATATATCGAAGAAAAAAATATCCTAATCACCTAACCATCTTTCCTAAATTAACACAAAAGTTGAGCCCAAGGAAAAAATTTTGACACATGCTAAATTGATTTTAACATAATTTATTAGCCGCTAGCGTTATGCGCATAATATACAATGTTGTAAACCTCACTTGAAGATACAATAGAAAACACACACAAATATCAACGCAACCGGATTTTGTCAATAACTAAACGCTACCACGTGATCACGAAAAAAAATTTTCCGAGCAAGATTATGTAACCCTACAAATACCGTTTGTCGAAGTAAAATTAATCGCATCTTAAAACTATTGTCGAAAACTAGACATTGTCTGCCGCTAGAAACCGATGCCGCTAGGCACGGGTACTCGCCTAGTAATTAAGAATGGACGTAAAATGTACAGGCTTTATGAGTGTATATTACTTTGCCAAACTTATTAGGTGCATATAGTTGTACGGCAATATCAACCTCTTGCGTTTAATCTATCATATATCTAATCCATTTTTTGGGGTCAATTACATATATTCAAGAATCATGGTGTTAGCATTGTAATGTTGATAAACATTATTGCTTTTCCTGAAATAGACATCATCAATGAATGACTCCTACACCAATTAGTTTAGATTATACTAAAGACAAGTACCATAATTTTGGGCAATCATGTCATTTGAGAGCTAGATTGTTCACACTCCTAACTCTCAACTGCAATTCCAACCAAAGTTTATATATAAGTTATGCATGTTACCAACACCCAAATCTTCCATGAAATCCATGCTAAATTCTACATCAAGAAAGCCATGAAGTTATTATTATTAGCAATTGCCTTGATCCTGGTCTGGTTACAAGTTGGAGCAAGAGCACACTCGCCATTTCTCATCAATCCTCACCAAATCTACCCATCAGACTACTTCATTGTCACAGGTGGTGTTTATACTTCAAATACCTTGTTTAATGTGTGCAAACATAGAGCATTTAGGTTTTTTTTTTTTTTTTTTTTTTTTTTTTTTTAATAAAACACTACATAAACTTATATATAATCACATTTTTTGTATTGGCCCGTAAACCACGGTAAGCTATACTCGCTATCGAACATTCATCGTTGTAGTACATATAATGAGGCTTGCATACCATAAAAAATACTTAGACTGAGATAATAAATTTTTTGAGAGAACACGATTTTTATAAGCAAAGAATTTAGAGTCAACTTCAAATTAAGAAGAAAACTACATAGTAATTTGCAACAGGCATCGTAGTTAACTAGCGCCTGTAAGTTTATATAGTTTATTCATACAGAATTGTTGTGTTTATGTCTCTTGGTAGGGTGGCTTAAAGCTTTGCTTTTATCTATAAGGTACAGTGTTCGAATCTCATCCAACCAATAACATAAATCCTTTTTATTTATATCATCTAGCAACTACTTTTCTTAGGTTTGATCGAATGCTTCAACGGGTACTTTATCATGTTGGAAGAGAAAAACGAACTAGAGGATAGTTACAGAATATGTAGATTATGTAAGTAATCAACTTTTAAAACATATTTACAATTTTCGTGTTTGTATAAATACTTGTTTTACAACATTAGTTGTAAGTTACGAGTACTAGCTAGTTAAGCATAGTCCTAAGGACTCTAATTAGCAGTTCTGTATATACTATAAGTGGCACAGCCCGGGTAAATAATGGGGTTTGATGACTGATTATTAAACCCGAACCCAGTTATATATCTAAGTTTGGTCGAAACTCTTTATTGTACTACATGCGACCGTCAGAACTTTTTGTCAAGTATGGTTGCATATATAATTCTCCTCCAGTTCTTCAGTTTTGAATTGTATAAACACTAATGCGCATCTTGATTGTTGAACTATAGACCATTATTTAGCTTAACTTTTTACATTAACCATTTGACCCGTTAGAAATAAAAGGTATTCTTATATTATCATTGACAACCAACTTAAGAACTTCCCTAATCCAGGTGTTCTTGTTAAATTTATTTGTGTTCTGGTTCTAATTATTTTTGCATGCAACTAGTACACAGCAAAAAGTTTTATATTGGTTTGATACAAATCACCTTTTACTTCCAGGAATTAGCCTTTAATTATCTTTGTCTCGGAGAGGTCATTTTTGGACCCGTGAGATGGCATTAGAAACACGGAGGATTAAGAATGGTCCTTTAAACTTTCGGTTGTTTTGTCACTACTTCGATTTAATGTTATTCCTTTAGTATTTCATAGATATTACAAGTTTAGAGCTACTTCCTGACACAACAATCAACTTGCTTAACACTTCAATACCACAAGAATGTAGCATTAACTAAAGCGAGTCATAACCTTGGAATTCATGTTGCTAACATAACCTGTTTGAGCAAAGCTTTTTAAGTATAGCGGGTCGAGAGCCCGATAGATGACTTGCCTAGTCCTGATTTAGCCCACATTCAACCGGTATTAATTATCAAACCCGTGTCTAGTCTAAGACGCCAACCAACTAACCATGTTCAATCCTTGATCACGGTCCAGCTCATCTAGCCCAAACCTATTAATACAGGTTCCGTACTTTAGTTTGGTAGAAGCAGTATACACTGTTTCAGTTCCTTGCCTTTCTATCTGTACACCATTTCTATTCTAAACCAATTTGAGACTTATAAAATGGTGCATAATACTCATCTTATGATAGGATGCAGCAGTGATTGTGATATATCATGTTGCTACTGCGACATCAGGAAACAGCCACCAGTTTGCATCCAATGTTGCGAGGAGGATGAAGAACCTTAAACTAAGGTACATACTTGAAATACATTTCCTATAAGCTACCATATTAACCCACTTATCACATTTCAAATTCATGATGTTAACGCAGATAAGACCAAAATGCCGCTACAGAAAGTGAAGGTGTGAAGTTAAGATCCAACACAGCACATCAGTCATTATTTCCATACAAGTGTAAATTATGTTCGATTCTTGTTCATTGGCAAGTTACTTAAAAGTCCTAATTCCTAATACAGAATCACATCAAATCTTCTTACATGGAGAGAGCCCATTCTACTAGAGTGAGTTGTAATACTGGAATTTTAACGATGTTACAAAATTTTGTAAATGATGATACGATAGTTTACCTCTTATTACTCGATGCAACTATAATTAAATGCTAACAGTAAAACAACATTGATAAAGCAGAGACAAGGGTTAAATAGTAATTCTACACACCACTTGGAAACCGTCTTGTAAGTCCAAGGAAAACCGCTGCAGATGAGATTTGCACCTTAAGGTCTGCAACATCAAGATCGTGACCACCTTCTACCAGACCCCATTTTTCAACCTGGAGATATTAATAAAAAAGTTTATGTTTTACTTTTATCGTTACAGGTCAAACTAGTAATATAAGTTTATCTAGAGAAAATGGGTCAGACAGGTCAAACATGTCGAAAGTAAAATAAAAAGTAGATTATAATCAAAATAATATACCTTTTTGCAATTAAAAATTTGGAATAATATACCTTTTGTAATCTTGACACGCTAACTATTAGGGGAAAAAAGTAAATCAGAGTACCAGACTCAGTACAGCATGTTTTGACCCAGACCATATATTTTTACCCGGTTTGAACCATTAGGCTAGATGCAATGGTCGGTTGAGGGCTCGGTTGAGGCCGGTTGAGCCATTGTGGGGCGGTCGGTCGTGGTCGGTTGAGGGGAGAGGAGGGTTCAAATCGGTTGAGGAGACAACCGAGTATCAAAAGCCACATTTTACCACTTTTTAAAATTCCAACCGTTTGTAAAAAAAATTAAAAAATAAAAAAAAAATAAAAAAAATTAAAAACTTTTCCACTTTTACAACATTATAAATACCAACCTAAAACACATTTTTAAACACACAATTTCAAACACAATTCAAACAACTTCTCATCAATATTCATCATGTTACAAAGAAAAACTCCCATATCAAAAAACCGACGATCCCGACTTCCCCAAAATTCCCCGAACTTGAATTTCTCACCGGATCCATTGTTTGAATTAACCGGTGTAACACCACCACAAAATCGGGGTATTCGTTTTCGAGCAGCCGGTTTTGATTATGAAACACGACTACCACAACCCAACCACAATCAAAACCCATTTTAAGTCAATCGTCCATATTTCCCACCGGGTCGTCCGAGTATCAATCAAAACCAAGCACCAAGCGGGTCGTCATATCATCCTAACATGGATTTCTCCCAATCTTCCCAACCTAATCAATCGTTTTCACCGCTTCATGGTGTTAATCTTGATATGGATTTTGAGCATTTTATGGAATTCCCTCCTCCTCAAAACTACACGTCTCAAGAATACCCGACTCAAGATGCTTCGATGGGACAAGGTCCGAGGCACGGTTCATACCACGGTTCTATTCGTATTGAAGACGATGTCGAAAAGACGTCACCCGTCAAATCAAAGAAGGGTTCAAAACGGGCTACAAAGGAGAAGGGCAAGAATGTTGCAACCGAAAAGGTCAAACCATGGACAAAATCGGAAGAGGTCGCGCTTTGTAGAGCTTGGATACATGTGTCGGAAAATTCGGAAAGAGGGAACGCTATCAACCGGAGTGGGTTTTGGGATGAGGTGATAGCGTACTTTGAAAATGAAACTGGTTCAACAAGAACCTACGACTCCATAACGACCAAATGGAAGGGTAGGATTCGTTCTAGGGTTGGTTTCTTTTGTGCAATTATGGATAATATCAAGAATAATCACGGAAGCGGTGAGAATGACGAAGACGACTATGAAAAGGCTTGTAACGAATACCGTGTGCTTCACAAGCATGAGTTTACATTGAAGGAGTGTTGGAAAGTTTTGAGAGGGCATTCTGCTTAGAAAACTGTTGAGATGCCTGCTTTCACCACGACTAGTCGGAAGAAATCCAAGACTTCGGAAACCATCTCGGAGTCAACAAAAGGTCCTTTTAATCCCCAAGACGTGGATGATTCTGAAGAAGAAAAGACTCGAGAATCACGACCAAAAGGTCGTGACGCAGCCAAGAAGAAAGCACACGAGCCACCAACATCATTTGTTACTAATATGGCCAAGAACTTTTTCAAGTTCAAAAGTTCAAGTAAGGAAAAAAACAAGAATATGGAAGAGGAATACATAAAGTTGAAGCAAAAAGAGATGAAGCTTGCATAGGCAAGGGCAAGGCGAGCCGAGGAGTTCAAAAGGGAGAAACTTGAGCTCCAACGTCAGCACCTTGCATTGGCAGCACAATCAAACCGGATGCAAGATTTAATTTTCTACAACACACCCCTCGACACAAATATGCCCGCACGACAACTACAAGAACTTCAACAACTTAAGGCAGCAATCAAAGAACGTTACAACTTAGATTATTACGTTGCAGTTTTTAATAAGTATTGTAACGTCCACGTTTTATTAGTTTAAGTTTTTATTTATTGTTGTAATGTTAAGTATTTTTATTAATGAAGTTTAATTTTGTTAAAAAAAAATAAAAAATAAAAATAAAAAATAAAAAAATAAAAAATCTCATGTCACCACTTTGGCAACTAGGTCGTCGGAGAGAGAAAGCTCATGTGGCACAGATGAACTAGGTTGCCACTGTGTTAAGAAGAAGAAGAAACAAACCTGCATATCTTCTTCAAGTCTAATCAATTCAATTGCTTCATCAATTTGTAGTCTCCCACGAAAGATTGCAATTGAAATTATTAATGAATGTGATGCTGAAGCAAGTGCATCGATTGCTGCTAACTCATTATCATCTGTTTTCTTAAGAAGGTTCTCTACAGCTTTTACGAGACCATCCTCCTGTTTGCCCCCAAAAAAACTGGAATATACAACGGGCTTAATTCCAAACTCTGATTCTACCCACTTAAGAAGAGGATCAATTTTCTTCACTTGTAATTCTGCAAATTCAAATTTTAACAGTTGTAACTAACTCTAAGGTAAAACACAGTAACAAAAGATATCACTGTTCGACGGCATGGTTGTTAATTTTGCTCGACAGCATAATAAAAACAGGTTTGGCATGATTCACTTCGAAGAAAAAAGGTACGATGAAAAACTTAAATCAAACATATTGTGCTCGATTTTTATGTCTAAGAGCTTATTAAACTCAAAGAGTCAACAAGTATTGTATTCACAAACCATGAAAACATTAATATTAAGTTTACAGTCAACAATGTACAAAACTTTCTGACCTTATATTGGTCTTGTTATTTTGGATAGGTAACGTTTCCCCGACATAATTTTCTCTACACTTATCAAATTTTTATGAAATATAGATACAAAAACAGAAAAAATATCACCCAAACAAGGCCTAATGTCTGTATTTGTTCCAATTGGAAAATTAAAACACTGACAAGAGATATGCATGTAACAGGTGCTAACTGCTAACAAATCAATATTGTGATATTTGATTCCTATAATTTCAGATTTTCTGTTCCTGTTATGTAAAGAGATTATAAATAAGGCAAACAAAAACTAGACTACTAGAAAACAAAGAGTATTGTGCATATGACAGAGAGTATGTAACTGCAAGTAACAATCATGTCACAGAAAGTGCACAATCGCATCAAGAACAGCAACGTATGCTTGCTCCGAAACAAACTTTCTATTACATTCCCTAATCCCTATACTAACTTTGTCAAATCCTATCATCTCAATATTGCACAAAGAAGAACAAAATCTACTTGCAATGAAAAAGTTTGGGAGATAATATATACCATGGACGCCACTTGTCAACACATCATCATCTGGAGACCGACAAAAGACTAAATCCTGATTAAATCTCTGCATTAAACTATCAATAATCTTCGACCTAATGAGGGGAACTCTCTCCAAAGCAGTACATGCAAGTTTCATTAAAGGCATTGTAAATGGCCTGATTCCATCTGCGAGCTATAACCAAAAAAAAAAAAAAAGGTCACATAATTGCTATAACACAGATTACTCAAAACACTAACTATTGTAATTTAAGCTACCATCTGAACTACAGGGAGCTAAGTGATTAGTCATATGAGTTGCTATTCATTATTCAGATTATCAAACTTATGAATTATTTAAGGCTTATATGCATGATGAATCCTAGATGATATGATACCACTTGTGAGGGTCAGTCGGCATTTTGTTTAGAACCTTGGCTTTGAAAGGCGCCAAGGGTCCTGACAGTTGAATCCTAGATGATATGATACCACTTATGAGGTTCAGTCGCATCTGTTTGGCATTTTTTGTTCTTCAATAGAACTTATATATCATATTGTACTCGTATCTGAAAGGCGCCAAGGGTCCTGACAGTTGACGTACAAAGTTAAAAAATGTGCAGAAAAGAAGATGAGAGGAATGATATTTTGATTTTGTATATAAAACCTTTGTTGTATATAAAAGTTATGTTTTATATTAGGTCATTTAAGTAATTGTATTTCTTAGAAGCTTCCTAATATAACTTCCTTCCAAATCATCCCACTTTTGCGAAGAAAGTTTTGGAGAGAAATTTAGCCAAATTTCCTCTCCTCTCCTGAGGAGCACGAATTTATTTTGTTTTCTTCCCACTTCTTTTCTTTTATTTCAAAAATAAAACTCAGGAACGCAATGCGTTTTATACAATGCGTTTTTGACACTTCTTTTCTATTGTCATGCGTTTTATACATTGTAAAAGGCCACCTAGCATAAAACAGGCAAACATATACAAGTGTTAAAAAACCAACACGTAACAATATACAATCGCGTTTTATGCTTTTAGTTACTGATTACTAATGAGTGGTTAGTTTCAACGATAGAAGTCTTTATAAGACGTTTTGTTCCCTTGGAATCCTTATGTTAGTAAATCAGAGTATTCGTTTTCCAAAAAGTGCTGCATTTCTTCTGTTTCTACTCATGCGAAACTAATCAACAGGCCTGACTCAAAGGTCTCTATCTTATCGCTTGCACATGAATGAACACCATATATAAACCGACACACGTAATGCTCTAACTTCCAAACTAACTATATATTACGTACATATAAATATTACTAGAATCACGCCATATCATCTTCCTAAACATCAAGACAATTAGCCTAGAGGTAAATATAAATTTCACTAGAATCACGCGAATAATAGTGAACCTGATAATCCCATTCAGCAGCAATAGCTTTCGCGAGAAACAAACTGGAACACTTCAAGGGCCTCTTAGAAGGAGTTTTAAGAGTCCTGTAATCAAGCATAACAGACCAGCCAACACCATCATCAGATTCCCTGGTAGTCACTTGTTTATAAAACCTCTTTCCAACAATTGAACCAGTCATGAACGACATCGGCATCGTTACTGATGTTGCTGGTGCTGGTTTCCTTCCTTTAATAAATATCTCATCATTTTTATTGGTTTGGTCTGAAAAAGTGAAGGTGTTGTTGTCTGTGTCGGGTTGAGGTTGTTGTTGTTGTTGTTGTGTGGCGGCTGCGGTGGATAGGGATCTTAGGATTGGTGTTTTGTAAGGGTTTAAGGATGTGGTTAATGTTTTTTTTAGAATTGAGCTTGTTGCCATTTTTTTGGTTTGTGAGATGATGAAATGTTTGGATGATTGGAAGAGGGGGTGCCTCTTTTGAATCTTTGATTGATTCAAGAAGAACCAGTAGAACAAGAAAAAAATGAAAATAAAATAATGTCCAAAATGAAAGAAAAGGTTAGTGGTGGCAAAACGGGCTGGCACAGACAATGGGCTAAATGGGACATGGGTTTAAACGGGCACTGGTCAAACGCATTCATGTTATTTAAAATGACAAAAAAAAAATTCTCACATATAACACCTTATTTATATATAAGTAACTAAATATACTATATTTATAAGTTTATCATTAAAAACAAGAGTAAATTGCATAAATGGTCTTTGTGGTTTGCTTAAATTGCAGATTTCGTCATTGAGTTTTTGAAAGTGCAGGCGGCCTCCCTGAGAGGAAAAGTTGAGTTCATTTTCGTCCCTGACCAAATTGAAATGACTGAAATACCCTTGTCTTCATCCCCTTTGAATTTCCAGAGACGAAATCTGCAATTTGAGCAAACCACAAGGACCATTTATTTTTTTCCGAAAAAAAAATTTTTCGAAAAAAAATTTCGAAATTCTTTTTTTCCGAAAATAATTTTATCGGTTTTCATCCGTTTTTGTCCGCTTCTTACCTTTTTTTAGATTTTTGTCCGTTTTTATCCATTTTTCTTACGTTTTGTCTATTTTTATTCGTTTTGCCCGTTTTTGTCCAATTTTTTTCCGAAAATACTTATTTTTCAAAAAAAAAGAAATTGGAATTTTTTTTTCTAAATTGTTTTTTTCGAAATTCTTTTTACAAAAATAATTTTTTCGAAATTTGGACATATTGAAAAACAAATTGAAAAAAAATCTATTTTCAAATTTTTTCGAAATATTTTGTATTTGTGACTTTTCGGATTTGTTTCAGAACTTTCCAAAAAAAATTATTTTCGGAAAAAGATTATTTTCGAATTTTTTTTTCGAAAAAAAATTATTTTCGGAAAAAAATAAATGGTCCCTGTGGTTTGCTCAAATTGCAGATTTCGTCCCTGGAAATTCAAAGAGGATGAAGACGAGGGTATTTCAGTCATTTCAATTTGGTCAGGGACGAAAATGAACTCAACTTTTCCTCTCAGGGAGGCCGCCTGCACTTTCAAAAACTCAGGGACGAAATCTGCAATTTGAGCAAACCACATGGACCATTTATGCAATTTACTCTTAAAAACAATTTAATGTTCAAGAAAAACATGTGCTCATTATGATCATTTAACTTCTAAATGGGCAATACATGCCCATTGCAAAAAAAGGGCTACATGTGCCCACATATTTTTAAAAGTTGCACATTTAGCCTTTTTTTTTTTTTTTTTTTAATTTTGGACACAAATTGTCACCTTTAGAAAATGTCAATAATATGATATGGATGTGGGACTCGTGGCGGCATGATGTCTTAGTGGCTCAGATGAAGCTTTTGCATTTGTAAATTGTGGCATAAGGCGGCACAAAATATGAAAATATTTATATATATTTCATATACATCAAGTTTACAAAAATATGTGGCATAAGGCGGTATAAAGTGTGGCGTGACGCCATGACCAAGCCTCACGCCTTTGTAGGACCTTTGCGCACCTTTTAGAACCATGAATATCTGATATGATTTAGAATGAAATGAACAACAACATCAACAACAGCAACAACAACCAACAACCACAACAACAACAACAATATGACAAAAAATACATTGTTGGTCCTTAAACTTGCCAAAAATCAACGTCGGGGGACACAAGTTGAGATTGTCATCGCCGTGAGTCCAAACCTTGGGATTTTGAGGCCAAAGAGGTCCCTTGACCCGTTTTCTCTCGGTCAATGTCCATTTTAAGTTATATTAACGAGGGTATAATAGACAACTCACATTTATGAATTAAATGTAATGCAAGCTAACCCAACAGTGAACGTTAGGGACCAACTGTGAATATGACTATGCAACTTGAGCGTATCTTTCCCGATACGCTATTTTTTTTAACGCGCGAACCAATAAACCCACCCATCAAACCTATATAAACACCATAATAACACTGTTAATACAAAAAGTGTGACGGGTTGTAATGGGTATAAATACAGCTTGTCGGACTGGGCCAACAAGCTTCTAATGGGCTGATCTTGTACTAATCCAAGTAGTGTGATTGATTTCCCTGCCCAAGAAGAGTAAACCGTTAGCCTTACCGTGGGGACGGACCCCACGATTAGACTCCGGCGTGAGAGTAAGTACACATTCTTGAAAGGGAGATAAGAGTATGTGTGTGTAATTATGAGAGAGAAAGTTGTACCTTGTATGGGGATTAGAGCCCCTTTTATAGGCGAGGCTTACCGCTAGGGTTTCCTAGATACTCGCACATAGTGATTAGTTGCCGGAGCCGGACCCTTTTCGGACAGGGTTCCGTGTCAATCGCGGATGCGGACACAAGATATCTTCAACGGCTAAAGGTTCAGCCCGCCATGTATCTTGCGTGCGTCTTGAGGTCTGGACCATAGCCAATTTCGTTATTGGGCTTACTGTTGGTCCAGGGTTTATAGTTATTTTATCGTTATTGGGCCTGGGCCCAACATGTGTATAGTGTGTATTGGGCCTAGTGGGCCTGTTATACATACTATACGTCATCAAGTCCCCCTAGTCTAGTGTGTGCACTGCATGCGGATATTGTCGCGTGCGGTGAATGTTACTAGACTTGAGTTGACTGAGCACCTTCTCTTTCCGTGCCTTTTTTGAAATGTTCTTCTGATGTTCCTTTCTTTTAGGGACTGCTACGTCATCAAACACAAACCCTTATCCAGACCATCACTTGAAATTAAAAAACCAAATCCAAACCCTCATTTTGAGAACTAAAAAAACCAACTCAAATTCCAACAATACAATGTCTTTTGGAGCTAATGTTATCACTGATATGCCAGATTATATTTGTAACATGCCAATTTTGAATCGTTTGCCAATAAAAGATGCGGTGAGGACCGATAGTTTAGCGAGAAACTGGAGGTTTAAGTAGACTTTGCTCACCGATTTCATGGTTGATGAGGATTTCTTTTATTATTTAACAAATAAGTTTGATGGGAGGCATGTAACTAGACTGTTACTTCAGCTTAAAGGTCTCATAAGAAGGTTTGTCTTCTCCGTAGAGCCTAAAACGTTGTGCACAAGAAGGCTTAAATTATGAAGAGATTCAGGATTGGCTTTTGTTTTTGGCTCGGGAAGGAATTGAGGAGCTCAGAATTAGAAACTGGTTGGTGAACCACTTACGTTTCCAACCTAACTTTACTCTCGCATTTAGTTGAAACATCTTGAACTTTATTATTGTACTTTTCCTACTTTGGTATTTATTAGTAGTTTTCCAAACCCATTCAGCTTAGAATTGTGTTCTATCAATTTTCAAAGTTGTACATTTTGGGAGTTTATTGCTCGTTGTCCCTTACTTGAATTTCTTAAAATGAATCGTGTTACTACAAATGAGATAAGACTATTGGATATTGCAAAACTTAGGAATATGAAGAAGTTATATCTGTCATTCGATGTTTGAAACCATGCGACGACAATAACAACATCCAATATCTTTCACCTGAAAAGTCTTCCAAAACTTGAGACCCTTACATTTGATTTTTAGGACTGTTTGAGTTATACACTTCAAATTACAGAATGTTAAAGTAATCTCTAACACTTATGAAATGTAATATTTAAAACTTACAAAAAGTTGACCTTTTATAGTTGTTGGCAGAAGCTAATTTCAGGATGAATGTCCTTGTGGCCTTTGTATCCCTCAAGACTCTTAAGCTATCCGGAGTGAATTTTGGGAATAATGTAATGGTATCTGTGGAAAACTAGAAGGAGGGGTTGAATAGTTTTACCGATTAAAACTTCGTTTTAAATTATTTAGATCGACTTATGTCAATCTGTTTAATGTGTGTGTTGGATAATGATAGATAAGCATACAAGTAAGTAATGCAAAGATAAAGAGTAAAGAAACACAAAACCACGACACGAGTATTTATAGTGGTTTGGCTACAAGGACACCTTCCTTGCCCTACTTCACTCCCCGAGTACCCCACTCGAGAGTTCGTAAGCACTACACAACACAACCTCCTTAATGTGGCGGAGAAGCCATCACAACGTCGCCTACTTTTTATCCGGTACTAGGCTAGACACCGAGTTCTTCCACGAGGTAGAACCACACCTATCACAACGTCGCCTAAACTTTATCCGGTACAAGACTAGATACCGAGTTCCATTACAAAGGAGGAACTACTACCCAACACTACACCACAACACAACTACCCAAAAGGAGATACACTCCTTGTTATAACACTAGAAGGATATCAATATCCTTTAACCCAAACTATCTATCTTGTACATCGATGCACCATATCGAATGTACACCCTTGGCACCTTTCACTAATGCCTTTGACACGACCCTTCGACACCTTTCACTAATGCCTTCATCACAACACTTCTATAGAGGGAGAAAAGAACTATCAACAAGATACACTTCAATGGTCTTGATGATGATGAAGCTTAGCAACTCATAACCTTGAGCTTGCACGTCTTCAAGAGGTGGTGATCTCGCCTTTAAGAGGAACCTAGAGAATCACACAAACATTGAACTACATAGAATGATCATTTGGATCAAAGGTTAGAGATGTTTACAATACTAAAAGAGAGTATTTGTCAAAGTGGTGTTGAGCAAGAGAGAAATGGCTCACTATTTATAGACAAAATTGTCTACTGTCTCACGGTTCCCACAGATCCCTCCCAGAGGGATCCAGCTAGTGCAATCCTTGGGATCCAGCTACTGGGTCAGCTCAATCTGAATTTCGGGTTGCAAACTGGGTTATGGGTTATGGGTTATGAACCATGGGTTATGGGTAATAGATTATGGATACCCAACAAGATGCAATGTACCTAGATATTGGGTTATTGATCTAGGGTCATAGGCATGGACTTTGGGTCATGGATCATGGATAATACCCAACATGACTTCATGCATGATGTCATGCAATGGGTCATGGGTTATGGATCAAGCTCCATGGGTATGGGTTATTGTTAGTACAAAAAGTGTGACGGGTTGTAATGGGTATGAATATAGCTTGTCAGACTAGGCCAACAAGCTTCTAATGGGCTGATCTTGTACTAATCCAAGTAGTTTGATTAATTTCCTTGCACAAGAAGAGTAAACTGTTAGCCTTACCGTGGGGACGGACCCCACGATTAAACTTCGGCGTGAGAGTAAGTACACATTCTTGAGAGGGAGATAAGAGTATGTGTGTGTATTTATGAGAGAGAAAGTTATACCTTGTATGGGGATTAGAGCCCCTTTTATAGGTGAGGCTTACCGCTAGGGTTTCCTAGATACTCGCATATAGTGGTTAGTCGCCGGAGTCGGACCCTTGTCGGACAAGGTTCCGTGTCAATTACGGATGCGAACACAAGATACCTTCAGCGGCTGATTGTTTAGCCTGCCATGTATCTTGCTTGCGTCTTTAGATCTGGACCATAGCCAATTTCGTTATTGGGCTTACTGTGGGTCCAGGGTTCGTAGTTATTTTATCGTTATTGGGCTTGGGCCCAACATGTGTATAGTGTGGGTAAAATAACTATGAACCCTAGACCCACAGTAAGCCTAATGACGAAATTGGCTATGGTTCAGACCTAAAGATGCACGCAAGACATGGCGGGCTGAACAATCAGCCGCTGAAGGTATCTTGTGTCTGAATCCGCGATTGACATGGAACCTTGTCCGACAAGGGTCCGGCTCCGGCGACTAACCACTATATGCGAGTATCTAGAAAACCCTAGCGGTAAGACTCACCTATAAAAGGGGCTCTAATCCCCATACAAGGTACAACTTTATCTCTCATAATTACACACACATACTCTTATTTCCCTCTCAAGAATGTGTACTTACTCTCACGCCAGAGTCTAATCGTGGGGTCCGTCCCCACGGTAAGGCTAACGGTTTACTCTTCTTGTGCAGGGAAATTAATCAAACTACTTGGATTAGTACAAGATCATCCCATTAGAAGCTTGTTGGCCCAGTCCGACAAGCTGTATTCATACCCATTACAACCCGTCACACTTTTTGTACTAACAGTTATGGACTTTGGTTTTTACCCAACAACATTCATTCTACCTAGTCAATGGATCATGGGTTATGGGTCATGGGTCATGGACTTTGGTTTTTACCCATTACATTACCCATTACAATATATACAAAGTATATATGTGCATATCCATATTATGCAAACACTAGTTGTTATACATATGCATTTCTATAAGGTGTAAACAATATTACTTATTTGAAAATGTCTTTGGTTTTATATAACTTATTTACTAAACATATTTAGATATGGTTTTAATATTTTTAGTATAAGTGTGTTAGTAAACTATTGGCTCAAACCTTTTAGGTATTTTATTTGTTTCGTTAAAATGATTTTACGTTTGTTATCGACAAAACATTAGAAGATCGTAAAATATAAATAAACAATTTTATTGTTTATTTGTATTAATAATCTCCCCCTTTTTGTTGATGACAAAACATAAGATTATTTAAGAAGAAAATAAAATTCGTAAAAATTTGAATTGGAGTTTTTATTCTCTTCTCCCCCTTTTTGTCGAAACAAAAAGAGCGTCGAAAAGAAACTAACACATTGTTTTGAGAAAAACGTGTGAAAAGTAATAATATGAAAAATAAAGAGTAAGAGGAGAGAAGGATTCTCGTCTTAGCTCCCCCTTGACGGATGCTTCCCTTTGTTAAGAGCGTCAAGTAATTAGGAAGTCTAAGCGAGTGTGTTGCAATTATGTTTGCAAATGGTTTCGTCTTTGAAGAAATGCTCCCCCTTGACGAGTGCTCCCTTTTGAGGAGGACGTCAAGTAGTAAATAAATCCTAAGTGAAAGTATTGCAAGCGTTTTTGCAATTGCTTTGCTTTGACGAAAAGCTCCCACTTGTTCTTAAGATGAAATTTTTGAGAAGTTTTACTCAAAAGTAAGAAGCTTTCGCTCCTTTTATAAGGATTGTGGCACTGATGCGTACCATAGGGTCCTTTCATTACAAGAACGGGTTGTACACTGTTATGTGTGCATAAGCCATTGTCAATAATACAGATCATAATATCTAAAACTATCAATCAATGAAAGAGTTTAAGGAGTACCAAGCAATTCGTCAATGAGACCGGGAGTTTTCTCTTGACGTTGATAGCCCGTAAGAGGGAAACTCTCTCTTCCACCGACAAAGCTCTCTAGCCTCCGCATCTGATCCCGGTGAAATAGCCTTTCATCAATCCTTGTGATTATCTTCCTAGCATCCCTCCTTTCCTTAGAATTCCAACACTTCTTTAACCCAATACCTTGCTTTATGTCTTTCAACCGATATGCTAACCCATCACGAACCGACTTCAACGTGTGATCTTAAAACTTGTGAACCTCGTTGTACGCCATTAAACAATTGTGGTGAAGTTCAATGCGGTAAACAACTCCAAATTTTGGTTTCTTGACAATGGTGTACTGAGAAAGTTGGTTTATGTCGGGAAAGTGTAGTAGTGGTTTAGTGAGGTTGACTTGTTTCTGATATGATTCCACAGCAAGTTGAAGATCTTCAACACGTTCCTGGATCACTTTGCTTTTAATGAATATTAACAAGGAAGTGATGTACTGGAGCTGAATATGTGTGGAAAATTGTCTCATCCGACCTTGTACCTTAGCAAGGTACATGTCTTCGATGTTGTTCAGCGACAACCTAGGAAAATCAGCTTCAGTAAAGTCATATTCTTGTTCGTCTTGGCGTTTGACGGTGATTTTCTTCAGGAATGAATAATCCCATTTAGTAGCCAGATCGACATTCATGATAGCAACGATCCATTTGTCATTGAACACTTCTTTTTTAGATATCTGAACTTGGCGGCTGCGATTGTAAATTCTTCTTCGTTCAGGCCAATGATGAATGCCATATTGTGCATCAAGATCATAAGTCACCACATTTTCAACAAACAATCTTGTGGCTTCTTCTTCGATGGCAACATTGTTGGAGAAGACCGCTGCTGGGATGTTGAATGTGAGTGACGTAGCATACTTCATGTTGACTTTGCTACCATGTTGTAGAAATTCCAGGTCGTTGTTGAAGAAGTATTGGTAATGGATTCTAGGTTGATCTGGTCGACCAATGGTTGGTAGTGGTTTGGTCCAGTCAGTGTAATATGGAGCCTTACCCGGTCTTGTGAAGTCAATGTTCGATTCTAGGTTGAGCCAGTCAATGTTGTTGGACATAGCTCGTGCAATGTTGTCGAGGTGATATTCAACTTCAACAGCACTGCCGGATATGTCCTTTAACAATTGGAAAGCATCGTTTTTGATCCGGCGTAATTCGCCCTTCGTCATCTTTTTGACTCTGAATTCATCCTGGATAAGCTTAACCTGCTCCATAGTATGACCATCTACCGGTTCTTGGCCTTCCGGTAATCGAGGAGTAGCATCAACGAGCTTGCTGAACCAGTCGTATTTGGCAGTGTCATCGTCATCTAACCAAGAAACGACAGAGTTGGATCTCTTCTTCTTCTTAGGTGTGGATGATGGTCCTGATTGTTTCTCAGTTGATGTTTTAGGTGAGGGCTGTTGTTGGGGCTCAGGAATTTATTCGTCGTCACCATCGGTGTATTGGAAATAGTCACCGGTTTTCTCCTTTGGTGGTGAAGACTCAGAGTCCTGAGGTTTATCACTAGCAGGAGGACATTGTGAAGAGCTTGTGGTGGTGGTCCTTGGGGGTGGTGGAGGCATAGAGGAGGATTCGCCTGTTTTATTTCGACGTTTAGGCTCAGAATCCTTGTCCATATCATCTTCGTCTCTTGGTCGCTTATCCTGTCCAACCGATTCTTTATAAGATGTCTTGAGTTGATATGCCAGTATTGCCTCAAAAAGTTTTTCTTCGTCAGAAGTGAAAGTTGCTGATCGTTGAGACATTTGCATAACCAACTTAGAAATCAATTCTGCATTAGTGACAACAGGAGACGGAACTGGTTTGATTTCCATGACCACAGGGGTATTTGACATTGTCTTCTTGACCAATGACATGAGATAAGTATAGAGTTGTCTGGCGAACATTTCTCTTGTGACTCTAGGGACGGTGTCGAGAAGTAACTTATGATTATAGTCTCTAATCGTCTTGTCCATTTCACCCTGTATATCACGGTTGAGAAATTGCTTGATCTGGTCTCTTTCCTTCAAGAACTCGTTCATCACAGTTTGAAGTAAATTAACTCTGTCGGAAAGATGATTCAATTTCTTGTTGACCACGTTTCGTTTCCTTGCTTGCCTGACAGCCTTGACAATCTTGGTCTTGGCACGTGATGTCCAAGTGTCGGTCGGTTTCTTGACTGATTTGGATGTAGATCTGGTGGTAGCGTCTTTGGATGGTGGTGGTGATGAGTGAGACGATGAATCAGATGAAGATGAGTCATGAGAAGGCTCTGGATCTTTAGGTGGCTCAGAAGTTTGTTCAGGGTTGTGTTCAGGATTATCTTGAAGATAATCATCAGCTTCTTTTTGAGCTTTAGCCTCTTCTTCAGCCTTTATCCTAGCCTCTTCTTCAGCTCTCTCCCTAGCTGCTTCCTCTATGTCTTCATCTGTTATCTTCTCATTCTTCTCTTGTTCCTCTTCTTCAAAGTCGAAGATGATTTTATCTTCTTGCTGCTGTTACTCAGTTGATTCCTGAGTGGTGGTACCAGTTCCCTTATCGGGTTGATTAACCGCATCGAGAACTGGTGTGGTTAGTGCGCCACCACTGGAACCTCCAGGGCCTCTGGTTTTTTGAAGATTAAATTCTGTAGCAGCATGTTGAATCCTCAGATGCTTAAGTGTTCTGTGGTAATCTTTCTCCTCATCCTTTGGTGGAATGTCATCATCTGAACTTTGTTCTTCATCCTCTGCAACTGGAGTCTTTCCCTTGTCTGGTTTGGGACTGAGTGGTTGGTCGTCGGACCTCAACGGAGTCTATCAGTAACGGATTCAGAGTGATAAACCACTTCTTCAGACTCAGTATCTTCAGAATCGATGTCCTTGTCCTCAAGTTTGAGTGCCAGTTTTGGGTTAGGGATGACACCCTTAGATGGGACTTTTCTTTTTCGGGGAGGATTCCTCTTAAGATACTTGAGGGTGCTCCCAGTGCTTTATACACTTCCAACACTGCCTGATCTTCTGGTCTTCTTGACTGGAATAGCTGCAGACTTTTCATCCATAAAACCGACTTTGCCTTTGTTCAATGCTTCTAGGTATCGTGAATACGACGGAAGACTTTTGATATCAGTAGTGAGAAGGCAGTCAAGAAGTACTGCACCTTGTTTCTTTATCGATGAGTCCTTGAATCTGACAATGTAAGGAACCTTTGTCCCGGGTTTCTTGAGATGGGACATCATGTCTTCCCATATCAGACTAGAAAAGTCGATGTGCTGCTTGTTGACCATGCCCCAAAAGGTTTGCAGATGCATTAGTTTGGGATGCTCGTGACCGCTGTCTCTTCCGAAAACAGACTTGGCGATCATGATGTACAATGTCCTCCATGGTTGAGGAATGTTCTTTAAATCGACCGAGGAGTGCTTTGTAATAATTCCAGAAGCTTCATCGTAGCCAAGATCGACCATGAATTGTGATGTAGCCTCTTCACTTGGAATTGGTACATACTGAGCAGGTTGGATAGCAGGTAGAAGAAGAATTGTACGCAAATCTGCAACAGTGACAATGACTTCCTTATGATTCAGGGTCACAGTGACAGCATCTTGACCATCCAACTTTTTCATTGTGTGCCAAAATTGGTGAATGTAGATTTTTGGCACAGTTGCAGAGTTCGTAAGCATGCTGTTGTAGGGATGAGTCTTGAGAATGTCCACAACAATTCGGCATGAGGACTCTGAGCAGGTGAAGTTCTCAAAATCGACTCTGAGGTTGTTCTTTCCAATCTTCATGCTGTAATCAGTAGAGAAGATGTCTTCTATCGTGAGCTCATTTGGTGCGTTAACATTTTCCATGGTGATGTCCATATCGTGATCTGAAAGATATTGAGACAAAAGTACCAACATATCGAAAGACATAATGTTAGTCAAAATTTGATTTTATTGTCCAATTTATTAAATATGTTATGTTAATGAATGTTACGAGTCCAAGGTCACTTGTTGTCCAATAGTCCAAAGTTGTCGTGATAAGTTACGTGAGTATCTTAATTTTGAATTTTATAAGTCCAAACTTTCACTCATTCACACGACATTTTAACAATTATTGCTTATTAGTGACATATTGGTCTTGTGACGTTATGAGTAACATATTACAAGTTTGTACGCGTAACATTTCATAAGTATAGAACAATTTTGGCTTAAGCGTAGAACAGTAAGCTTATGCGTAAACAGTGAAACCATACGCGTAGGAATAAGCTTATGCGTAAGAGTCACTCCTAGGCGTAAGAAGTATTACGCGTAAGAATAAGCACTTAGCATACAGCTTACGCGTAAGCGTAGGTTGGGGGCTTACGCGTAAGGTTTAATCTTAAGAGTAAGCCTTAGGCGTAAGAGTCCAAGTTTACGCATATCCTTCACAGGATACGCGTAGTCCCTTTGTAGACCCTTACGCGTAAGATTTCTCTTACGTGTAACATCTACGCGTAAGGTATTCCATAAGCGTAAGTCCATTTTTACCCTTGATTCTGAATTTGCACGCGTAAAACCTGAAATAGATCATTCATAACATCTCCATTAACAAAATATTCAACCTCTTTCAATATCACATGGCATCACAAGTTAATTTTAGTTACACGTAGAATTAGCTTAAGCGTAAGGTTAAACCCTAAAGATTCAAAACCTACGCATAAGAAATTTAACCATGCAAGATCAACCAAATGTTTTCTGGGATGTTTTAGGAGCAATAGAAGATGTTTACAACGAGTTTTAACATCAAACGTCACATGAATCAAAAGTACCCAACTTTACGAATACATAAACCCTAAATTCAAATTTCACCATTATGATGTTTTTGGGTTAGATTCAAAAGTGACATTGGTTAATTAATCACATATCAAACATCTTACAAGCCTCTAATAGTCCTTAAACACTCACAATAGAGAATACCCAAATCCCACGCATAAACCCTAATTTTAGAAAAGTGATTAAAACATTTTCTGGGTTAAACTTCTTGATGACAATGGTTTTCAAACATGATATATACTTTGAAAACACAAACCATTTCATCAAAATCATCCTAAAGTGATTATGAGTTCATACGCATATGGGTAAAAGCTAAAATCACACCTAGAGGAAAATCAAACCGTTGGATTTGTATATAATTAAAAACCTATGTTTGAAATTAATCAATGAAACTTTTAACACTTACAAAGTTGAAGTTTATAGCACAGATTTGTGGATTGAATTATGAGCGTGG
Organism: Chrysanthemum seticuspe; assembly: GCA_019973895.1. Classification (NCBI taxonomy): domain Eukaryota; kingdom Viridiplantae; phylum Streptophyta; class Magnoliopsida; order Asterales; family Asteraceae; genus Chrysanthemum; species Chrysanthemum seticuspe. Next base: position 147,804,408 of record BPTQ01000003.1, on the reverse strand, counting down.
ATGATATTGGTTGGAGAATTTAATGTTTGAAATATATGTGAGGTGAAATTAGGTGGAGTGATATTGTAAAATTTAGTTTAAACTTTTGACAAGTATAGCCCCTCCACCTCAACCATTTTCAACCATAGCCCATAACTTCCATTTTGGTTAAACAAAACATGAAGGATTGGAAAAAAAACATGACGACACACCCCCTCGACTTTAGAAATAGTGAAATTTTACAAATTAGAGTCCGAGGAGCGTTTTGAAACAAGAAACGTATCCACCATTATCAAAGATACAACCAATATTAGGTAACATGCAAGTACAAGGTTTTATGAAACAGAAAATATTTACTTTATCCCCCTCAACACTTGTCCTTGAAAATTAAATTGTTTGAAAGAGCAAATTGTTGACGAAAGATTTGTACTTGCAATGTTGAAAGAAATTTAGATAGATGAATATTTTTGTATTTTATGAGTTTTATATTTTTCTATTTTGTTTTTGAAAAAAAATATTTACAAAAGAGGTTTTGGTGTTTGACTGGTTTTAAGAAGGTGTTCAAAGTTCATCCAGTTCCTCTAGAGTCAAACACCTCATGCCAATCCGGTGGATCAAATCAGTAAACCAAGCAGGAGCTAAGGCTTTGGTGAGAAGATCCGTCAGTTGGTGTTCAGTACCTACAAAATATAATTCAACCGTACCCTTTTCCACATGCTCCTTTATGAAATGATATCGAAGATCGATGTGCTTGGATTTTGAATGTTGAACAGAGTTGCACGAGATCGCAATAGCACTTCGATTGTCGCAGTACATTAGGATTCTGTCAAATATGTAACCATAGTCTTTGAGTTGTGTTCTCATCCAAATGACTTGAGCACAACACGCTGACATGGCTACATATTCTGCTTCGGTTGAGGATAGCGATGTACAATCTTGTTTCTTCGATTGCCATGACACCAGTTTATCACCAAGAAATTGTAGAGCACTTGAAGTACTTTTCCGAGAATCTAAGCAACCTGCGTGATCAGCGTCTGAAATAGCTATTAGTTCAAAACCAGAATCCTTCGGATACCAGATCCCCAAATTAATGGTTCCCTTGATGTATCGGAGGATTCTTTTAGCCTCAGAGAGGTGAGTTTCAGTTGGTCTCGACTGATAATGGGAGCAAAGATATACAGCAAATACAATATCAGGTCTACTGGCTGTTAGACACATGAGAGACCCAATAATACTTTGGTATTTGGTAAGGTCAATCAATTTCCCATGCAAATCAGCGTCCAGTTTCTTGTTATGTGCCATTGGTGTGGCATAGGTATCACAGCTTTGCATTCCATGTTTGTTTAAAATTTCAAGAGCATATTTGGACTGACTTAGGAAAATACCACGGGGTGATTGATGAACTTGCAGTCTTAGAAAGAATGTAAGTTCACCCATCATGGACATTTCAAAATGTTTTTTCATAAGTTTTGAAAATTCGTTTGAGTACTTTTTATGTGTTGACCCAAAAATGATGTCATCCACATAGATTTGAACAATTAAAATATGAGCCCCGTGATATTGAATGAAAAGTGTTTGGTCGACCGATCCTTTAGTGAAATTATTGGCAATGAGAAAGGATGATAACTTATCATACCACGCCCGAGGGGCTTGTTTGAGATCGTATAGAGCCTTTTTCAGTTTGAAGACGTGATTCGGGAACTCTGGATCAACAAATCCTTCCGGCTGACTAACGTAAACCGTTTCCTTCAGTTGACCATTCAGAAAAGCGGTTTTGACATCCATCTAATAGACCGTGATGTTTATGTGAGCCGCGAATGCCTTAAAAATCTGTACAGCCTTAAGTCTAGCAACCGGTGCGAATTATTCCTCAAAGGCAATCCCCTCTTCTTGTCTATAACCCTTAACCACCAGACGTGACTTATTTCTGATAACCGTACCCTCAGCATCTAACTTGTTTTTCCAAATCCATTTCAGACCAATGACATAGACCCCTGTTGGTCTTTCAACCAATTCCCATACTTCAAAACGTTTAAACCGATTTAATTCTTCTTGCATGGATTCTATCCAGTTGTCGTAAGTCATTGCTTCTTTAATGTTTTTGGGTTCAGATTGACACACTGTTAAAGCATAAATGCAATGTTCTCTGTCAGTCTGAAGGCGTTGTCTAGTAACGACTGGTTGATTCGGGTTTCCAATGATGTTCACAAGAGGATGGTCTTTAGTCCAACGATGTGTGGAGGGTTGATGTTGATATACATTATGCAGATTGGGAGGATTCAAATGGCTTGTAGATGATTCCGCAACATCTGAAGAAGCAGTTTCATTTGCGAAAGGGTTAAAGAACGCATTTGGATCATAATCTGTGGGTGTAGGTACATCATGATTCAGAAGATCATCAGCTGGTTCAACGTCATTGGATGCAGTTTGTTCGGCTGTTGTTGTAGAATCAATTGGAGGTACCTCTTCAACAGTTGTTGTTGTTTCAGGTGTATCAGGGATTGGATTAGTATCAGGTTGAGCAGCGAAAACATTTGATACATCTGGAGCACGTTGATCAATATCATCACTAAACAGAAGAGCAAATAGCTGTTCCATTTGATGACGTGTAAGCTGAATGCTTGGTTCAGCTGATGATGGGGTTTGGGGGAAGTTTAGACGGTTATGTCCGGGTTCCAATCTGTTTTGCTCAGAAGCCATTTCAGTAAGCTCATCGAAATTTGCATGAATCGTTTCCATAATCTTCCTTGTACGACGATTCCATATCCGGTATCCTTTAGAATTTTCACAGTATCCAACGAAGACTCCAATGTCAGCTTTAGCTTTGAGCTTTCCAAAGTCATCACGATCATTATTCGGGTAACAGAGAGCACCAAATACATGAAAGTGTTTGAGATTCGGTTTATGGTTATGGATAAGCTCATAAGGTGTTTTGTTGTGGCGTTTGGTGATCATAGAACGGTTCTGAGTGTAGCATGCAGTTGACACGACTTCTGCCCATAAGTAACCTGGTATTTTTGCATTTATCAACATCGTTCTTGCAGCTTCCACTAACGTACGGTTTCGTCTTTCAACAACTCCATTTTGTTCTGGTGTCCGTGCAATGGATGTTTGATGCTCAATTCCCACTTTCTTATAGTGTTCACGAAGAGCTTGATTTACAAATTCAGTCCCTTTGTCTATTCTGATTTGTCTGACTGTGTTCCGGAGCTGAATTTGAATTTTCGTGAGAAAGGTGATGATCATTTGTGGATCTTGATCTTTACTTCGAAGGAAATAAATCCAAGTCCATCTTGAGTAGTCATCAACAATTACTAGAATATAGCGTTTGCCATTAATCGTCTGCACACGAATCGGTCCTCACAAATCCATGTGAAGAAGATGAAGCACATGCTGGGAGCTGTGTTCCACCTTTGAAGGAAAGTGAGCACAAGTGCTTTTCCCTTGTTCACAAGCTGAGCATAGATGATCTTTAGAATACAAAAATCTTGGGAGACCTTCAACAAGTTTGTAACGTGCAAGATTGGTTATGGTTTGAAAGTTCAAGTGTGAAAGACGACGGTGCCACAGCCAAGCTTTTGTAGATGTTGCCTTAGAAAGTAGGCAGATGGGAGATGAAGCAATCATGTCTTGCATGGAGATTGTGTAAAGACTTGATGTGCGAGTTCCAGACATAAGATCATTTCCTTGTAGATCACGAATGAAACAAGTTTTCTCCCTAAAAGCAACTTCCAAATCTCCATCACAAAATTGACCGACTGAAAAGAGATTGTGACCGAGACCTTCCACATAATAAACTCTGCTAATTTCAATAAACCCATTGATGTAATCTCCGTATCCCATGATAGCTGCGAAGTGATCATTCCCGAACCTGATAGTGCCAATGAACTTTGAAACAAAGTTTGATAACAGTTTGAGATTGCCTGTCATGTGCCGGGAACATCCGCTATCAACAATCCAGAGGATGATCTGTATCACCTGCATTACACACAGACGACACAGGTGGAATAGAAGTAGAGGTGGAACCCGAAGAGTTAGAGGGTTCCAATACAGTTACACACATATTAATGATTTTAGGCATCCATTTAAATCCTGGTATGTTTTGTTACCATCTCTGCCAAGTCCAACTAGTCTTTGCTTTGGTCTTAGTGAATGTACTAGGTGATAAGTTCTTCCTAGGAGGGGTAGTGGGTTCTATGGGAACATCAATTACAGTTGCAAAAACACTAGAGGGCAGTTTACCTAGCACAGACTTAGAAGCATTAGTGGGCCTTGAGGTATTCCATTTTCGAGTGTTCCGCTTACAAGATAAGATTGCATTAGCAACACATTTATCATGACAACCAGAAAACATGCTTTTACGACAACCAACACAAGATGCTTCAAACATAACATTCAAAGTACTTAAAGGTTCAACATTCGTTACATCACTTTTTCTATTACATTTGTCTAACGCAATGTCTAAAGTGGGTGCAACTTGAGTTTTATTCAAAGTCCTAAGGTGTTCTTCTACTTCAGAGGTCTTTATTGTTCTTCTCTTACGTTGCAACTTCCTATTCTTCCTTGTTTTGCTCTTAAGCTGTGAAGTGCTAACGTTGGGAAAAGAGGCAACTATTCCTGTTGCAAAGGAAGGAAGCACATTAGAATCTTGTGGTTTTCCAGTAGGTGTTCTAGAGTCAAGTTTAAACTTTTCAGGTGCAAGAACATATGTGTTATTAATCTTAGTATGTTCATTCTTTCTTAGCTTAGCTTTCAACTCAACAATAGTGTGCAACAAATCTTGATTTTCAGAGCGAATTTTTGCATTAACATGTACAACATCTTTAGTGTATGCAAGATGATTATCAAATTCTTGTGATGCTTTTTCACGAGTCTTTTTGAGCAAATCAAATATGACACCATATTCTTTTTTGACTTTGGCAATTTCTTGTTCATATTTTGAAATCTGACATTTTAAAGACACGTTTTCATCATCCAGATGTTCTATTTTTGGATCAAAAGATTTTGAACGCAACTGGTTGATTTTGTTTTGCAAAGCAAGTTCTCGATTTTGACAATCCTTTTGACACCATTGAAGACGCGTTTTGCATTTGAAAGTTCATTTAACAAACGCTCATTTTCAATTTTCAAAGAATTGATTTGGTGCACATTATCGATATTCTCAACATAATCAACAGCAATATAATCAAATGCATTTGCAACAGAATGAAGTAACACAACATTTATGGTATCAGCACAGATAACATCTTCCAAGAGTCGATCAACATGATTTCGTAACATTATCTTTTTATGTTTAGTATTTGAAATCGATGTTTCAGTTTCCTCGAAAACTTTTTTCATAAGACCTATCTCCTTCTAAAGATCCCGTTCCCAATATATTGCACACATTTTAAGATTTTGGACATGTGGTAAAAGCCCTTTCTGAAAAATATCCCTTTGTTGTCGCGCAAATGGCGATTGAAAATGTTCAGCTTTGATTTCAGAATTAACTTCAATTGCATGTTCCAAAAGTTTGATGTCAGACATAAAAGTGGCAAAATATTTGAGAACTTGACATTGTTCAGCTAATGGCTTTATTTCACTAAATGAAGGTAAAGGACCATTAATTTGTGCAACATTGGATAGGGGACCATCATTGGAAGAGGACTCAGAAGTTGGTGTGATAACCCAAGGTGTGTTAGAATTATCCTGTTGTGTGACGAAAGTTATGGCTTTTGAATAGTTAAAAGGTTTGTTATAAACAACATTTTCCAATTTTAACCGACTCTCGTCTTCTGCATCTAGTTCCTCTATACGATTATATTCAACAACACTCATAATGGAGTCATCAATTCTATGTTCTGCACTGTAAACTTGAGGATTTGGTTTGAATGCTCGATGTGAGAAACTTGGTTTGTAATCAGCAAGATTTGGTCCATATCCATTTGGATTTGGTTTAAAAGTAAACTTTTGAATTGTTGTGATTGACTCACCATGTTTGTAAAAAACATTTTGAAAATCTTTGATTTTGTTTTGTAAGTCGACAATTTCCTCAAGATAGTCATCTATTTGTTTCCTCGAATAATTTTTGTACTCACAATACTGTTTTTGATAAGTTAACAACTCAGACTTGGCTTTTTGAGTTTCCGAAGTGAAAGCGTTAACTTGTTGTTTATGATCAAATTTCAATTGTTCAATTTGAGACAACAAAGCATTCTTGGATGCAACTAGATCACATATATGTTTTTCCAAAGATTTTTCATTTTGGTAAGATTTAGCAAATGCGACTTCAAAACCTTTTTCATGTTTTTCTTTTGTTTGAAAAATGTTGAGTTGGAACTTATAGCATTCATTATTCTTAGTAAACAGTTCAATTTTATCTTGCAATTTCTTATTGATCTCATTGCACTTTTCAAATTGAGATTGGGTGGTCTGAAATAAGTTGGTCATGAGCTCAAGATCTGGATTAGACAAAGGTTCATTTTGTTCAACTTGAGTCTCAACATGATCATTATTTAGATCCTCAAATATAATCACGGAGTCAACTTGATTATCAATATTAACCATAAGGTCATCTTGATTGTCAAATATAACTACGGGATCCATATGATTATCTTCGGAACGATTTGTAGAGGGCTCATTTTGAACACTCTGTACCTTGTCGGATGCAGATGTTGACGGAGATATCAAATCAGTATAAGTATGTTTGGATCCGGTACCTGAGACAAGCCATCAGTGTCATACACTGGGCCTGTGTCACTCATGTGGAGCTCTTGCATGTTTGCCATTAACATCACAGCTGCATTAGCCTGCAAGTCCTCCATGTCATCATCCGAATCTGCATTTGCCATGAAGCTCTGTTCTTTGTTGGTAAGAGTTACACCAGCTTCATCCTTGAGAGCCAAGAGTAAGGCCTCTTTGTGATAATGATAAGGTTTTAAAATGTACCTTTTTGAGGGGTCGTTTAAGCCCTTATTTGATCACTTTTGTATCCGTTATTACTTAATATCGTTCATTTTCACTTTTTAGGTATCTTGAAGGCAAAATGCTGGAATGACACTTATTCGGACGAAAAGGCGCGAATATACGAAGAAAATGGCCAAAGTCAAGAATCGAGACACTCAGGCTGCTGGTACTGAAGGTAACAGCGTCAGGCACAACTAGTGACGCCGTCTGACAACTTTTGTGACGGCTCAGTAGCCAAATTGCTCATTTACAAGTGACGGCTTCAGGTTTTAAAAGAGTAGGGCTTCGCAACTCAGACGGCCTAGATTTTATCTAGACGACGTCAGAGACTGAAGGGGACGGCGTCACAAGCATAAGGTAACGCCGTCGCAAGACTAACGTGGCCAAGACGAAACCCTAATAACGGCGACCCGACGGCGTCACAAATCAAAGGGTGACGCCGTCGCATGTGTAATCTTATATATAGAATCCGAATTTTTTAGTTTTCAGTGTGTAGTCTTTTGGAGAAAAACCTAAAGCGAACCAAGGTTGTCTTGTACAGTATTTTAGGGTTCCGTACCCTATCTTACATCAAGATAAGTGTTTTACTTCATTAATTCAATTATGTCTTCAATTAATTGTGTGTATGCTTGCATGTTTCCCATGTCCGACTAATTTACTTGTGTGTTTGCTTAGGGAATATGAAACTTAATTATTGAATATTGATTGGTTGTCTCTTATCTTAATTGTTAATGATCCAGTATTGCGATAGATCATCCGTTGTGTAGTTAATGCTTGATTAATCTTTGTGAACCTTAGCTTATAGTACCTAGAGTCATTGTAGGCTAAACCATCCGAAGAGTACCTTAGTGTTAAGTTTATAAATCCTAGAGATTTTGTAGGCAATAACCTTTGGTAGTTTCAAAGAGTTAGGGATAAACGCATACCCTACGACCTTAGACACACAATGCTATTAAGAATAAGGACGTGACAATTCAACCATCAATAGGAGATAATTAAGGAGTAATAAAACCTAAGTAAACACATCTTTAAATCATCATACGAGCACACAATAATTATACATAGACTACATACACCTTAGATTAGATAATTAGACGAGTAGAGTAATCGGTAGAAATACCAACCCCTAAATCCAATACCCCGAAATTCGTACCTTTCCATTTCCTAAAAACATAAAAAGATAAAAAATAATCTTCCTCAACCCCAACCTTAGCGTAGTAACTTCTCACTAGCATTCCTATTCCCCTAGAGAACGATATTAATTCCCGTGGCTTACCCTAATACTACACTACAACGATTAGGTTCACTGCCTAGGGTGTTGAAAAACTTGCTCGACGAAAAGGAAGTTCCTTTGACCCCGAACGACGCGTGTAGCGTTATCAAGTTTTTGGCGCCGCTGCCGGGGAATAGAATAGCTAGTTAGGAGTCCACCTCGTTTAGGTTTCCTTGCTTGATTCCTATCAAGTAAGCTTTTTTCCCATTTTTAGCTTCATCGTAATCTATCCCCCTTCTTCGTGACCTTTGTTCGTAAAACCTATCACTCACCATGATACGTGTCTTCCGCCGAAGATTCTTCACACTACCCGCCCCCAATCCTCCTCCCAATCCCGAAATTGAGAACGCAATCCCACAAAACCCTTCACCACTTTGGAAATCACCTAGGGCATAATGAGATAAATTGGCAACAACAAAGTCCTTTCTATGACTCAGATTCCGATGAGGAATTTGATCATGGTGAAGCACTTGACAATGGGGAGGTCATTGATGAAGTTAGTTTTGAAATGAAAGAAGACCCCTCCCAATGTTTTGACCCTAGGTGTAGAATTGAGAAAGATGGTCCCTTTAACATGAAATTCCCTTGAAAAATAGGATTAGAAGGATTCGATGCTTACTTGAATTCGTTCTTGCCTTTAAACTTAATCTCAAGGAACTTATACAATAAAATCAAGGTCAATGAGTTAACTTATCAAGGGAACAATGTTGTCGAAGCAGTCACTCATTTGCATGTGTTTGTTGGAAGTTTTGCTGATTTGGTAGAGTTCATGGTCTTAGAAAACTTAGGAGAATTTATTGATAAGGACCTCACTCAAGTAATTTTTGGAAAACCTTTCAAGAGAACGACTAGGTTGAATGAACGGATGACTGATGGTCTAATTACATTCTCTGATGAAGTTGAGGACTTTGTCTACCAAATGCCACGTGCTCATCCTAGGTTTAAACACAAGGATATTGAGGCGTGTATTAGAATGACTCCTATTCCATTGCTTAGTGAAAGGGATAAGCAAAGTGGACTTAGGTACCCATATGAGAAAACTAAGAGGTATTACAAAAAATGCCTAGAGTTAGGAGATGATTACAAAAAGAATGAGAGAACCTTGGAATGGCTTAAGTATGGGCACGTAAGTGTGCACGAGACCACGTAGGGGCACGACTTCGAGTCTAGCTACAAGACTCATAAATAAAGAAAAGCGCTTCATGGAAGGCAACCCATGCTTAATTGTTTGCTTGTTTGTGTCGTGTATCTTTTATTGATTGTTTATTCTCATGTTTAAATTTGTAAAAATGCTTTATTTTGTCTTTAGCCTCGTCTTAATTACATATAAAGGTATTTTACATAAGGGATAACTGTAGGGAGGATTACACATGTTTTCAAAAGAAACGTAAACATGAGAATTACAATTAATTAAAAGATATACATGTGTGTTTGTTCGAGTCAAATGCTTGTATCGAGTCATAATGGATGTTTTGCAGGAAATTTTCCAGATTCTAAAGATGTAAATTTTCTAGAATTTTTTCCAGAAAATCACAGACCAGTTTTTGTCAGGATAACCTGACGGCGTCAGGATCGCAACCTGACGGCGTCAGGAAGGAGCAAAAACAACTGATTACTTTTTCTCGTTTTCTGAGCTACTTATAAATTTTTGGAATTTTCCAAGTCTTACTTTTCCAGAAATTCTGTAAACATCCATTCCACAAGCATTATATCCTAGTTTAGTAGAGTCCTATATATATTGTTACCGCCAATTTTACGCGAAGGTTTCGTTTGTTTTCTTCAAGCGTGTAGGTTTAATTTACCAAGAAGAAGATACATAAGATGAGAAGGAGCTTTTCACGCAAACGTTCTTCTTGAAGAAAGATGTAACCAACACTTTACACGGATCCTACCGAGCTAATCAGGGGAGTATTAGTTTCTTTCATCTTTTATTACCTTCCATTATCATAACTTTTATACTTTCGGGGAACATTGGGGACAATGTTCAGTTTAAGTGTAGGGAGGGAAAATAAAACGGGAGCTTTGAAACTATGCTTATCCTTGATTATTTGCTTTGTCCAATTACATTTGCGTAATAAACTATGAGAAAATATCGGTTAGGGTAATTTTGGCACCAAATTTTCAATTTTTCATGACATATAGGAGTGGGCCATTAGTTTAAATAAAGCGTCTCATGGATAGGAAATTGCATGACTAGCACAAAAACCCTTTACCACTTAAATTCCACCCAAAATGTGAGGATCACCCTTAGATTAGTAGGAATTAAAGCATTCATCTTTAATGCTTAGAGTGTGAACCGGTAGTATAATAGATTCTAGAACTTGTTTTGTGATGCATCCCGAGATCGCTAGGAAGACTACACTTGTGTAGTTAGGAATAACTAAATGATAAGAGGCATTAGGATAACCCTTGTTTGATACCCGTAATTTAATTACTTCTTCCACATCGGTTGAGTAATTCCCCCACACCTTTGCGTTGTACTCATCTTTAGTACACGATACCCCTAGTTAACCCCTCAGAGCCTATCCTTTTCGCGGTTCTCGTGATGTTTCGGTTTTCTGGAATATCAATGAAGAGAATTGTTTACACCCCACCCCCAAATGTACACCCAAATCGCCTTAGCCTACCTTGTATGCACTCACTTTTAGTGCATTATTGTTATCACACTTAACCCTTAGCTCAATTATCTAGTTGCTTGCATAAGTTGCTAAGTCGAGTCATATCCTTCGTACACAGTTTTAGGACGATTGGGACTCATGGGAAAAGTTAAATTTTATGAGATGACGGGAAGGGAACGTTAAATTCAAATTCCCTTTATTTGCATAATAATGTACTCCAAGTGTTTTGATCTTTTCAATTCGGGTCATATTTAGTGTTAGAGTAATAAAAACTCAAGTGTAGAGATGTGCCTATAAATGCCTATCATTTTGATGTTATCGTAGAGGATGGTAGAGTAAAAGTGTATGAAAAAAAATCGAAAAAAAAGGAAAAAAAAATAGAAAAAAAGAAAAAGAAAAAAATAGAGTGCTAAAAAAAAAAAAAATAAAAATAAAAAAAAATGGGCTACCATCCTATATTTATCTTTAAATTTATGTTTGTTTATTTCAGTTATCTAGAGTTTAGAGTGTCGAGTCTTGGCTTAGCAACGCCATTCTTCACATGCTTGTAACATAAAGATTTTTGACTTACCACCACTAAATAGCCTATCCTACCAAACCCTTTGTTTCTCTACCGTAAGCCTATCATTACAACCCTTTAAAAGACCTTTTGGATAGTCTTTCCTAGGTGCTTACACCAAAGCGATAGAGGTTTGATCTAGTCTCAAGCCTATGGTAATCTATGTACTAGGACCGGTTAATGAGTATTTATCTTTCATTTCCAACTTGTTATATTTCATATACACCCGAGAGATGCGAGTATCCAAACACCCCATGTGAGGTGCTAGTATGTAATTTCCGTGCTTGTTATGACTTTTGCAGAGCTTATATGTGTTGTGAATCGTTCTAAACTAATGCTTCATGACCTCTAACTTATAAATTGATTGGCTAAAAGCACATTTGATTGAGGACAAGCAAATACCAAGTGTAGAGATATTTGATAAGGTTTTAAAATGTACCTTTTTGAGGGGTCGTTTAAGCCCTTATTTGATCACTTTTGTATCCGTTATTACTTAATATCGTTCCTGTTAGGAATTAGAAATTCCAGGTATTAAAGAGTCGGTCACCTCAAGTATATGTAATCGTTAGAAAGCTCGTAGTCGTAGTTCTTTTAAGTTAAGTAGTATTTAGTTTAGTATCACCGTGGAGGACGGACGGGTCTTTACCCACTGTATGCCTGATCCACAGCCCGATGTGTGGCGATTTATGTAAGACTATAAATACTCTCTACCTCCCAAGGTAGAGAGTTGGAGCTCATAATAATATCTTTCACTTTCTCTCACTAAGTTCCCTAAACCTCTAACTTTCTCTCTCTAGAATTCCATTCATAAGCCACTTTGTGTTATGGTTTGATGTGTATGTGAAAACTAATATCTAACAATTGGTATCAGAGCCATGGTTAGATCATATCTTGCACATCTTTGGATTTCTAGTGGTTTTTAGGTGGTTTTTGAGTTTGAAAAAGTTTAGTGGTTTTTGCATCATTTGGGTGATTTCTAGTGTTAAAGTTTGGATTTTGATAGTACTTTTATGTTTAGAATCATCACAAGTGTTTAGGTTTTGATTTGGTAAGCTTGAATCATCGTGGTTGGGTAGTTTTTGGATTGAAAAGTGATGTTTTTGTGGTTTTCTTGCTAGCGACTTGACATTCGGACTTCATTCTTCGTAGCGACTTGCTTTGCAATTTCGTGTCGAGTTACAGTTTTGGAGCTAGCGACTTAGATCTAGCGATTAACAGTACAAGTAGTGGACTCTCCACTACGGGTAGCGACTTGGTGGTAGCGACTTGGTCTGTAGCGAGTTGCTCTTTAGCGACTTGTATCTTTAGCGACTTGAGTAGCGAATTGCTGCCAAAATTTTGCTAGCGACTTGAGGCTTAGCGAGTTACTACTTAGCGACTTGCATTTGTCTAGCGACTTGGGACTCTAGCGACTTAGTGGTGTAGCGAATTAGGTGTTAGCGACTTGGTGCATTATCTTTTAGCGACTTGGTTGATTTTTACGAAGAAGAGGTTTGACCAAAGTTGACTTTTTACGTCAAAACTTCAAACGGCCATAACTTTTGATCCGTAACTCCGTTTTCAGCGAAATACCTGTCAAAACGACCGGAACAGCCTGAATATTGTGAGGTTTCACCACAATGTCGTGAAACGAATTTTTCGAGGCCCAAATCCTCTCCGAAAGGAAGTTATTGAGCTTTTAAGTTTTTAGACCTAAATTTCTCCATAAAATCGTGCAACAACCAACCCAAATCACAACCAAACAACATCTCTGCTTATCCCACAAACAATCATAAGACCTAACAAACAATTGTCTATCATTGTGTCGATCCATCAGTCGTCTTAACACATTCCATTGGTCATTGCTTAACGGTTTAATCTTGATTTTAGTAAAATCCCGCGAAAGATTCTATTTCTCGGTTTAAATCATAGACTTGTAAAATCCCGTGCATTCTACCACATCATGTCTTACTCTACTGACCCAGTGATTTCAGAAGTGCTTAAATTGTATGATGCTGTGGATAATAATGATAATGGATGCTACACTGAACGATTAAAGATGTTTGAATTAAACAACGAGGATGTGAGATCTTCATGTTCTGAGTACAATGAGAATGAATTGCACCTGCTACAGAATGCCATGCAAATGGAATGCAGCATTGAGCCCTATCAACTACTTCATCTGCACCTCATACAGTTGTTATCCATAGCTGGGGATCGAACATGTAGTGCTCTTTTCCGCCAGGACTTACCTACATTGACAAGAAGCTTGCTGTTGAACTTAGAGCATTTAAAGCTGCAACTTACCAATGAAGAAGTTCAAAAAGATGGTTCCAGTGCAACTCTTCAAGTAATCTACAAACAATTTCAGCCATTCATCAGTGGGGAATATTCAGCAGATTACGATCAACACTTGACTGGAATTTCCTTCAAAAAACATACTGGAATGGAAATTCAGGAATTCATTGAGACATTTATCCAACTCATGGATAATGTGAAAAAGTACATAGAGGAAACTGCACAAAAGGATGAAAAAGTGAATGAGTGTCAGGTGCAGTTGAGAGATTGTTGTGATAAGTTGGGTAATGTATCTGTGGAAGAATCGGATGTTGCTGAATGCAGAATGTTAGAGAAAATAAATAATGATGAGTCGGACAATGCTAAAATAGAATCTTCATGCTCATGTTCACAAGAGAGAGAGGTGCACCAGTCACAACCCGTGCAAGCTAATGCAAAGGAATGCTCCATGGAAGCTTCGGATGTACCCAAGATAGAGATGCACCGGCCACAACCTGTGCACGTTAATGCAGAGGAAAGTTGCATGAAAGTTTCTGCAGTACCTAGGTATGCATCTTCGTCTCAAAATGATGATTATGAATTGCATGAGTACACTGCATTTGTGCCTGATGATTCCTTGACCACTGAACTCAATACCTATAAGGATCAAGTTGCCATATACGAACAGCGTGCTAAGTTTGAACTTACCACTCGTGAGCAGGAGATGGATATCCAAATGCGTACAATTATTAGAAAAAGTAATTTTAGAGAAGAAGTATTAAAACAAGAGTTAAACTCCTTACAAGAAAAGCTTTCCAAAACTGCTAAGCAAAAACACGAAATTCAAGAAAATGTTAAAATGCTTAAGCAAGAATTCAAGGCTAAGGAATCAATACTTTTGAATGATTTTTCCAATCTAAAAACTTTGAAAAACAAGCTTGAAAATAAGTTGTACGTACAAGGGAATACCATTCAAACTGCTCACATGATCACTAAGCATCGAGTCTTAAGCGATAAGCATAGCATTCCCCTTGTTGAGGAACCAAATCCAGAGGTAATTAAAAAGGCTAGAAATGCTCATAAGGTGCTTTATGATGGTAATGAAATCCTTAAGCCTAGGCAGAAACCTAGTTGCGTTGAGTGCATTGAGGAAGATAAGAAATCTGATGAAGTCACTAGGGAGAAAATGAATAAGAAGTTAGAAGATCCTGAGTGTAAAAAGAATAACATAATGATTAAACCTCATAATTACACTAAAGAAAATTGGATCTCCTTGAACAAGTTTAAGCCTCAGACTCTATTAACCCCTGAACAAGTGTTCTGGAAAAAGGATTTAGATAAGCAAAAAGCAGAGAATCTTGTTGTAACGAACCCTCCCCTTAGGAAAATGCCTAGAGCGACTGTGTATCCTCCGAATACACCAATGCATCTTGTTCCTAGAACAATTGCCACTAAAAGCAAGACCTTAATTAGTCAATATGTTATCTTTCAACTATTTGTTGATTTTGAGAAAACTTGCAAGAAAAGGATCACACCCACTGGTATTACTGAAGGAGAAAGGGGTTTTGAGCAAACTAAAGAATGTTATTTAACTGAAGTCATGCCTTTCTTTAAACAACTAAAAGATCATTTTGAGAGTCTTAAAAAAGGAATGAATTCAGACATTAAAGAAATGGAAAAGGAATTTGATGCAATGATTGTTGAGGTTAGTGATTATGAGAGAGAATTAAAATATAATGAGATTGAGAGGAAGAACTTGCATACACTGAATGAGAATCTGATTTCTGAATGTATTGCTCAAGATGTGTTTTTCACTGCTACAAATTGTTCCATTAATGCTTCTCAATTTCATGAATTATCTGTTGCTCTGAAAGTCTCCCATGATCGTGTCATTGAGCTTGAAACAACAAATTCAAAATTGCATGAGAAAATAGAACAGGATGATCATGATAACTTGGTCAAACATTATTCTAAATTAGAAGTTGAACATCTTGCTTTGCAATTAAAACATCAACATCTCAAAGAAAATGTTAAAACCTCAAATATCAAGACATCCTCTGATGCTCCTGAGTTTGATGCAGTTTTTGAAATTAGCAAACGTGATGAACAAATTCGAGCTCATTGCCACACGATCAAAAGATTGAAAGCCCAAATTTCACAACTAAAAGGTGAAAAGAAGGATGTGACTGGTTCCCATATGCCTCCACCTTTAGATTCTCAGAATTTCCAACTTCAAAACATAATTGATAACTTGCAAAAGGAAAATGATTGTTTTAAAGCTGAAATTTCAAAGGTTAATGATCAAAACAAAGAGTTATGTGATTCATTTAAAGTTAATCATGATAAACAAATTGAAAAGATAACTTCTTTACTTAACGATATTGAGAATCTGAAGCGTGAGGTGAAAGGAAAGTTGCCAATCCCCAATTGCAAATACTCTGTTCCTAAGGTTTCTGATTGTGATAAATATGCTATCGATATGTTATATATTCCTCCGCCCATTAGGAATAATGAACTTGCACATAAAGCATATCTCTCATACCTTAAGGAAAGTTTGAAGGGTCTCCGTGAGATTGTTGAAGATGAAAGATTAGAAAAACCTTTTGATAGTACTATAGCCTATGCCTGCATGGATGCCAAACGATCTCAGGAACTCTTAGAGTATGTAATTGTCACAAGTCCGAAATCTAACAATAGGCGAGATAGAATAGTTGTGCCTTGTTCTATGCCTAAAGCCAAGCATGTGACCCTTGATATGCCTTGTTCCATGTCAAAATTCAAGCAAGCAACCTTTGATGTGCCTCCTAGAATTTCAGATCCCAGCACTTCTAGACCAGGAATGCAGAAAGTAGTGAAGCCATGTAATGTTCCCATCGTTACTTCTATAGATGTTAAGATTGACACTAAAGTTAGTGGGTCAAAACCTAGAAGCAATGCAATGAAGGATAGGATTACACAAACTAAAAGTGATCATGATAAGGAAGTGAAAGAACACCATAGGGACAAGATGTTTGATTTGAACAAAAAGAATCGTGTTAGTTCTAGTATTAGCTCTAAGCTTACTGAAATTAATTCGAGGCCTTATGCTGTCTGCAAAACATGTAAAAAATGTTTATTTTCTGGTAATCATGATAAATGTGATGTGTTATTTGTGAGATCTAAGAATCATACCCCAGTTATGAAAGTTTGGAAAGCAAAACATATTAAGCAATCCTGGAAACCTACAGGGAAGGTTTTTACCAATGTAGGATTTCAGTGGAAGCCAACAGGTCGAATGTTCACGAATGGCAAACCTTGCTCTTTAACTAGATCCACTATGCCGAGAATAGTGCCTGTTAAGGTTTGGAAGCCAACTGGTAGAATAATCCCATTAAGCACAAAATGTCATTTGACTAAGTCTGATGCCTCTACTAGTTCAGCTCCTAGGGTTAATGCCATTGCATCTAGGGTTTCTGCTGATTCAAAGACTGTTTGTGCTAACCAAAAGGAACCCATCAGCACGTGGGGATCCAATGTTTCCAATTCTCTGTCTTCGTCTGTTGTCCAAAGCAGGTCGTACAAATCGTCCCTTGGTATTTGGATTCGGGCGGCTCTAAACATATGACTGGGCTCTTAACTATGACGTCTGTTCAAATCAGTTCAGGCCTCATACTTCATCATTATGGTGTCTGCAGATAACACTTCAGGCCCCGTTCCTCATAGAAAAGAAAAGTGTACGCTCTTCTGTGCGCTTTATCTTCAGCTAATGAGAAATTCTCTCGTGAATGGCCATACTCATCTACATTCTTCATCAACAAGCTTCATGTTTTTCCACGCTCATTCAGTCATCAAGTGGATCTACGTTCATTGGTGTATACTCTTATTCACTTGTTAAATCAAAAATGGCAACTTCGGAAGCAATTTTTGAGGGGGAGAAGAGTGAATATACTACATGATGATGGATGTTTGAATAATGGTTATACGACTTAATTTTTGATGATGATGAGTGTATATTCTTTTTGATGAAGAGTGAATATACTAAGGATAAGGATAAATGGGAATCAATGTTTGGGATTCATTGTTTTTCAAAGATATGTTTTAATGAGTACTTTCAACCTCCGACGAATGTTGATTATCCAGCTTCTGAAGCTCATGCTCCGGTTTCTATTGACTCAACTGGTTCACCATCTAAGAAGTACTTCTTGGAATTCTCAAGAAACCTTATCTCCAGTTACTTCACAAGGCGTTGCTAATGACTATCATTGCAGTTGCACTCATGAATAGTGATCCGCTCTTTGGTATCCCTTTGCCAAATCTTCACGGATCATTGTTTCATTGTTCTTTCCTAAATGTGCACTCTGTAAATCAACCAAATGAATATTAAGGAAAATGACTTCCTCATCCGCTCGAAGACATTATTGGTGAATCTTCCAGATCAGTCTCTACATGTATACCTTTAGGAAGAATGCATTGATGTTGAGGAATCATTTGTTCCGATTCATTCAGTGGGTCAATGTACATCCGATTGTATGTTTATTCACGTGTTTGACATTTGACAGAAGTTGATTACTTCGAAGTTACTCATTTATCACTTATTTGAGGTTGAAGTTGACGTTCACAAAGGCGTGTTCTTATTTGATAACTTGCTCGGGCTTAAGAATTTGAGTTGAAGACTTGGGTTATCTAGTTACCAGCAGTCGAGGTGGATGGTTGAAGACCTGGTTAACTATCACTTTTAGGAGTTACTTTGTTTTACTCAGTGTCACACGCTATGACGGTGTGGATAATCGCAAGAGGTGTTAATGTCTCATACGTTGATTGAGTTGTGAGTACTTAGAGATTTGCTTCAAGCATAGATTCTCGACACCGTTCTTCCATCATTAAGTGCAAGCTTAAGATACAAATGCAGGGAATTCGACTTCAGTTTCAAGTTTGGTATATCGGGTTTTCTTCAACAGTGGTCACTTCAAATTGTCTACATATGGGTTGATAAAGATAGTCAGAGAGAGTTTCTGTAGCAGTTGATTCTCACAGGATTCATTTGAGCTAATTAGTTGTTCTTCTCTATTTCAAGAATAGTTGGTATATATAATGTATTGCTGATACTGAGGTATCAAAACCAGCAAGGGGGAAGGAGAAATATATCTAAAAGCACAACGAGTACACATGATGAACTTAACACTTCTACCTGATTGAAGTTATCCCGGAAAGACAATGGTCATAACCGTAGAGAAACTCAGTGTTTTACTCGTTGCCTTTGGTGTATTATTCCAACCATTTGGGGGAAGTGGTCTCTGGAGACCTTTGGTATATGTTACTTCAGCGTTCAGTTGGAAGAAATGTGAGAAGAATATTTGGAACGTGAGATGATACTGCCTATCGACATCTTATATACGGTTTATGATAAAGTGCTTCCGGTTATTGACTCATGTACACAAGGTAATGATGACATCCACAAAGATGATTAGTGACTCAACATGTTACATGGATGCCATCGTCTCTACTCTTGTTGGGTACATGTGTACATTATGTGCTGATTGGTTACATGTTAGATAACTGGAATGCACTTGGTTAAATGAAGATGTTGATGTATTGTTCCCCTGAATAGACAACTGGTCAATCTCGAAGAGTAATGTGCACATTGGGGACGCACAACAGGTTCATGTGATCGGACTTCATCAGTTATTCCGGATTTGATAATCACTGAGACAATCAATGCTTCAACTTGTTACTTCGGTGTTCTCGTGTTTTTCGGGGTGCTGAGCTTCATTTAATGAGACCGTTTATATTTGTTTCTACTTCTTAGGGAAATGGTCGTTATTCGATGATTGTCGATTTGGGGGGAAGCTACCAAAGATTCAAATTGTGAAGGCTCATGTTCAAACGATTTTTCGTAAAAAGCCTCGAATGCTTTGGTGGTGAAAGTTTAAGAGATGTTGATTCCTTTCTTCTACAACGTGCTGAACGATATCTTTATCTCGGTACTCATTTCATCATTCTCTTAAACTAATTTATCTCTTGTATATATCTATTCGAAAAACAAAATACAAAATTATAAAACCTTCAAAAATCAAATAGAAAAATATAAAACTCTCAAAATCCATAAAAAAAATTTGAAAAATTCGAAAAATCTTCAAAAAATATTGTCATTTTGTCATGTTTCTCTCGATTCGATAATATCTACGGTCTTGATGTTGTCATTCAAAGAATGACACGGGACTTTAGATGTTGTTCGAATTTTTATATATATATAAAAAAAAAATCAAAAAATCAAAAAATTAAAAAATATTTTTGGGAGAAAGAGAAAAAATGGTTTATCGTCATTTCAGGCAATAACCCGGTTTTAAAAGAAAGAACAGAGCCATCATTATCATGTTTTCAAAATTCCATGCTCTGATTCTATAAACATTTATCTGCTGAAAACTAAATGCTTTAAAAATTAACTTGGACTCTATTTTTGATAATCATCTGGACTTATTTGTCAAAATATCCATCTCTCAATCAACAACATATGTCATTGATTGAGGGGGAGAATGATTTCAATTAAATTAAAAAGTTATTTGGCATTAAATTGTTTTCAAAAGATATACATGCATGTTTTATCAATGGAGTTTAAAGTCTCAAAATCCGATCCTTATCAGTTCAAACGCTTTCATAATCAAGTCACAATTCTCCTTAAAAGCTTTCAAAATCAATTTAAATCTATAAGAGATCACAAATCTCAAATGATTTGATAATTGTGATCGGGGGAGAATGTGTGATTTAAATTGGATATAAACTGATAATTCGGTAAATGGTTTTATAAGGATGTACATGCTATCCTTCCCACATGTGATAAACGATTTCAAATTTTCCATGCACATGTTGAGGGGGAGCATCTATCTTAAACCAATGATTTGAAATGTGATCAACTTATCTCAATGTGCAGGTTCCCTCTAGTATGTGCAAAAATTTTTTCAAATCTCGATGCACACATTGAGGGGGAGCAAAATCATGAAAACCTCATCCTTCCCCAAAATGCTCTATCTACTTGACTTGATATGGGAAGTGACGTTGATATCTTTTAGAAAATGGTAATCAAAGAAGTTAATTCTTTCTCTTGCCTCCGTGTGCAAAACATTTTCAAATACTTGATGCACATGTTGAGGGGGAGTTCTCGTTCTAAAAATATCAAAAACAATTTCAGGTACAAAATGCTTTGATAATATATCATAAGTATCTGAATTGATTTTCAAATGGTTTTCAATTGGTTCCATATGGCAGATGAACAATACCAAAAAGACCGACCAACTTTACTTTATGTATGGTGAGATAAGGATGATAAGGTTAGGTTTTTGTTCCCATGATCCGCCAGAACCGGAGGGATCTACCCAGGGACTATCCACTAGTTAGTGTAGAGTTCTTAGGTATGATGATAAAAGGAGAAAAATGAGATAAGGGAAGAGTGCGGACTGAGACTGAGCTAGTACCGGAATAAACCCAACAAGGTTCTAGATATGAAGTCTTGGTATGCACTGAAGGGGTTGAAGAATTAAAAAGAATTAAATGAGAAAAGGGTGAAAACAAATAGCCCTCCATTGATTCAACCTTAGGGCAGAAACCGGGTTCAATTCATTTGCTACTGGCTGTTACCAAGGTAACACCGGTATTGAAGACAAGACGTCATGGACCCAGTGACGCACTGCACTAAACTTCCCAAACCACTCAAGTTCCTCTTAAAAGGGCTTGTTTCATTCTCACGGGGAACCGACATTATCTATCGACTTTCTCTTAGAGATTGTTGATATTGAAGAAGGAGACCCTCTCCCTAGTCTCCGGCATAGGAACCAAATATGCACAAATTGAGTCTAGAGCCACGAGATCATCAATAAATCTCATTAGAACACTTTCAATGAAGACTCTCTGTTTCACACAATGTGGAAAGAGAGATTATATCTTGAGTCCTACGCATTATCCTTGTGGTATTGCCAGAACATCTGAGTGATGTGTATACATATTCACAATGAAGATGGAAAGCCTTCTGGAGCCAACATCAAACAAGCTCCTGGAGGTGGCATGTGAGATCTATTATATGGATCAACCATGTGACAACTGAACAGAAACAATGGGGCGATTCAATCTCTTGAATCAATCCTGGTTCAGGTTATGATACCTTTGAAAAACCGGTCTTTGTGCTTAACAACTCTTTTCTTTAGCATATCGACCGTGTACTCATCTTTCAAACCAAAAGGTGTTTTTATGATTGATAATTGATTTTCAATAAAACCTTCGTTGTATTGCAAAAACAATTTCTATTGAGCAATACACGATTGTTTTTCAAATCTCTTTTCATCAATCAGTGGACTTAAAATTCGCTGGTTCACTCACTCCATGTTGTCTTCTTTGAGATGTTCCGGTTTGAGAACAGCTAGAACAGCTACGAAAACCTGTCAAGGAAATTCTTCGGAATTATACCTGATCACAGGCAGTACATGTACTGATCAACGGGGAACCGTGGGCCATGTACCTCAATTCAACGAAAGTGATCAAAGACACTTTCGTGCGATTTATTGCTAACTGTTGTATGCAG
Organism: Chrysanthemum seticuspe; assembly: GCA_019973895.1. NCBI lineage: Eukaryota > Viridiplantae > Streptophyta > Magnoliopsida > Asterales > Asteraceae > Chrysanthemum > Chrysanthemum seticuspe. Next base: position 147,782,230 of record BPTQ01000003.1, on the reverse strand, counting down.
GTACACCCGACGTTTGCAGCTGATCAGAATGAAGCGGTCAATCCATAGCCGCATGCTCACTTAACACATTCATCTCAAAAGAAATCATGATTAGTGCATCAATGACTCTGATATTTTCACTCCATGCTTCTGCTACGCTGCTGCCAATATCATGATTCAACAAATGCTTCCGCTACTCTGATGAGAAGATATCATGATCCAGAATGTGAGCATGTCGGTCCTATAGTCACAACATCACATAATACCAACACCACAAAGGATGTGTCAGAGATTTTTAATTGCTGATGATCTCAAAAGATGGCTCAAAATTATTATCACGTGGATCAGTGAAAGACCTCCACCTGAAGTAACCAAACATGCAATGTGAAGAATCAATGACTACGAGCTTAGGTGCAAAGGACTACATCAAGAATGCAAGATCAATTGTTAATGTAATATTTATTTGTATTCAATGTAAGTTTGGTACATGATTGAGGTGACCTCCCTTAGGGGGAGATTGTTAGGAATTAGAAATTCCAGGTATTAAAGAGTCGGTCACCTCAAGTATATGTAATCGTTAGAAAGCTCGTAGTCGTAGTTCTTTTAAGTTAAGTAGTATTTAGTTTAGTATCACCGTGGAGGACGGACGGGTCTTTACCCACTGTATGCCTGATCCACAGCCCGATGTGTGGCGATTTATGTAAGACTATAAATACTCTCTACCTCCCAAGGTAGAGAGTTGGAGCTCATAATAATATCTTTCACTTTCTCTCACTAAGTTCCCTAAACCTCTAACTTTCTCTCTCTAGAATTCCATTCATAAGCCACTTTGTGTTATGGTTTGATGTGTATGTGAAAACTAATATCTAACAGTTCCTTTTCACTTTTTAGGTATCTTGAAGGCAAAATGCTGGAATGACACTAATTCGGACGAAAAGGCGCGAATATACGAAGAAAATGGCCAAAGTCAAGAATCGAGACACTCAGGCTGCTGATACTGAAGGTGACGGCGTCAGGCACAACTAGTGACGCTGTCGGAAAACTTTTGTGAAGGCTCAGTAGCCAAATTGCTCATTAACAAGTGACGGATTCAGGTTTTAAAAGAGTAGGGCGTCGCAACTCAGACGACCTAGATTTGACCCAGACGACGTCAGAGACTGAAGGGGACGGCGTCACAAGCATAAGGTGACGTCGTCGCAAGACTAACGTGGCCAAGACGAAACCCTAATAACGGCGACCCGACGGCGTCACAAATCAAAGGGTGACGCCGTCACATGTGTTATCTTATATATAGAATCCGAATTTTTTAGTTTTCAGTGTGTAGTCTTTTGGAGTAAAAACCTAAACCAAACCAATGCTGTCTTGTACAGTATTTTAGGGTTCCATACCCTATCTTACATCAAAATAAGTGTTTGTCTTCATTAATTCAATTATGTCTTCAATTAATTATGTGTATGCTTGCATGTTTCCCACGTCCGGCTAATTTACTTGTGTGTTTGCTTAGGGAATATGAAACTTAATTATTGAATATCGATTGGTTGTCTCTTATCTTAATTGTTAATGATCTAGTATTGCGATAGATCATCCGTTGTGTAGTTAATGCTTGATTAATCTTTGTGAACCTTAGCTTATAGTACCTAGAGTGTTGGGTTTTAGGTTCCTTGGATCAAGAATTATTCTAAGTATTGGAACCACGGACAGAAGAATGAATCCACTGCTGAAGACAAACCGCGGCTAATAGTATTGTGTAACCACGGATATTGTATTGTAACCACTGCTAGTCTTGTATAGTCGGTTTAATATTTTGTATTAGATAAATATGGAAAAGATATTTATCTTGTAGGTTACGTATTGTATTATATAAAGGACTCCTTAGCCTATAAAAGGAGGTCCTAGGTTAGATTAGATATACGTGTGTTTTATATCTAAGGTCGATACACTTCAAGGTTGTAAAACCCTAATACTGGTTAGAGTATTCGTATTAATAATAATATTGAGGTGTTGAATGTTCATTGTTTTTCTTCTTAAGATTAAGTATTAAATTCCGCGTGATACTTAATAAGTCTTTCTTTAAGTCAGTTTCTATAAAGGATCGTTTGCTCAACTGGGATCAACTGAAACCAAGAAGAAGTTTAGTTAAGTCTATTCAAGTAAGTTAAGATGTCTGACGAAACTCACATGGTTACTACATCAAAGGTGCCCATGCTCAAGCATGGTGAGTACCAAATATGGAGAATGCGAATGAGGCAATACATTCGTATGATTGATTATGCTATCTGGGATGTTGTTGAAAAGGATGATACTCTTCCTAGGAAGGGTGATGATGGCAAAAATATAGCCATTGTTAGTGAAATTGACAAGGCTAAGAGAAAGCTGGAGATTAAAGCTCATAGTATTCTCTCCATGGGATTACCTAATGAATATGCTTTGGACTTTGAACAATATGAGTCTACTAAAGAGTTAATGGATGCTATTGAAACAAGGTTTGCTGGTAATGAAGCTACAAAGAAATCAAGGAAGAATATGCTCAAGCATCAGCTTGAAAACTTCATTGCTCTCAGTGGAGAAAAACTTGATGGCACTTACAACAGACTTCAAAAACTTATCAGCCAACTGAAGTTAGTGGACTACAAAGTTGCTCAAGAAGATATCAATTTGAAGTTCATTAGAAGTTTATCACCTGACTGGTCTGTGCATACAGTTGTGTGGAGAAATAAGGATGACTTTGATAAGATGACTCTGGACAATCTCTACAACAATTTGAAGGTTTATGAATCTGAGAACAACATTGCTGGTGCATCTTCATCTAATCAAAACATTGCTTTTGTTTCCACTAATCACAAGAGTCCACAAGATGTATCCACTGCTGCCTATGAAATAACCACGGCTATTGCAAACAATACCACTGTTAGTGATAATGTTAGTGATTGTGCAATTTGTGCTTTTCTGGCTGATTTAACTACCAGTGTTACTGTTTTGAATCAAGATTTAGATCAAATTGATCCTGATGATCTTGAAGAAATAAATCTTCAATGGCAGATGGCAATGTTGACTCTCCAAGCAAGGAAGTTTTTGAGGAGGACTGGAAGACAGGTTAAGTATGATGGTCAAAGGAGAGCTGGATTTGACAAAAGCAAGATGGAGTGCTTTAACTGCAAGAAGAAGGGTCACTTTGCTAGAGAATGTAGAGCTCCCAAGAGGATTGAAGGCATTAAGAAGACTACTGAAGAGCCTGCTTCTTCATCAGCATTGGTTGCTCAATATGGCATTGGAGATTATGACTGGAGTGATCAGATTGAAGAAGGTCCCAATGCAGCTTTTCTTGCTAGTGAAGCTTCTAAAGAGCATAACTTTGCTCTTATGGCCTATGCTTCATCTTCTGGTTCTGATTCTGAGGTATCTAATGATTCTAAAAATTCTACTTGTTCTTTTAAATCATGTCAAGATAACTTAGAATCACAAAAGGTTATTATTGCAAGTTTGAGAAAAGAAGTATATAGACTTTCACTTGATAACTTAGGTCATAGAGTTGGTCTAGAGAGTGTGGAAGAGAAGCTAAATTACTGTATTAAATGTGAGTTTGAGTATGTAGATAAGATTAATATACTAGGTGGTGAAATTGATCTTAAGGACAGAGAGATTAAGATGCTTAAATAGAAATTAGAAAAGGTAGAGAGTGTAAAAGAAGAAGCCCTAAAAGAAAAAGAAAAACATGTTGTTAGGGTTGCTAAAACACAATATGCTTCTGATCTAGTAAATAAGCCAATTGGTCAAAAACTATTCAAGGAGGGTACTGGTCTTGGTTACAACAATATGCCACCACCCTCTCTGATGAAACATGCACCACCTGCAAAAGAACTGTCATTTAATAGTGAATTTAGTTTTAATAAACCTTTAGAAGAGATTAGTAAGACTGAAACACCTAAGATAGGTTCTGATAGGTCATCTGATGCTCCCACAATTGAAGATTGGGAATCAGATTCTGAGGAAGATAGATCTGAATCAACTAAACCTGAAAAGATTGAAAAGGTTAAGAAAGTTGAGTCTGAACAAGCCAACCTTGTGCCTAGATTTAGAGCTCAAATTGCTAAGAAAGTTGTAGAGTACAAGGAGGTACCTAGGGAACAGATGAAAAGATACATACCTAGGGGAAATCAGAGAAACTTTAATGGCCTAATTTCTAACAGATTAGGAAATGAGTTTCAATGTATTAAAAAGGCTTGTTTTACATGTGGAAGTTTTGAGTACTTACAGAGAAACTGTTATAAAAACAAACCACATGTTTGGAATCGTTGGAGGAGGGTAAATCATCAAAACTTTTCAAAGAAAACAAACCCTCATCCTAACAGAAACATGATTCCTAGAGCAGTGTTAATGAGGAATGGGAATACAAAGTCAATAGTCAATGCTGCACCCAAATGGGTTCCAACCACTGCTAAGCAAAATGTAAACACGGTCAAGCAATATCAAACTACTGCTAAGCAAAATATCACCACTGATACAAAAGAAGTTTTAAAAATTCCAAAGGTGATTACTGGTACAGTGATTGGAAACCATTTTTATGCTGTTAAGGCCTCAGCTAGTTGGCAATGGAAGCCTAAGACCAAGGTTTTACATAATGTCAACTGTGCATCAATGGACCTAAAGAAATTTGATTATGTTGATGCACAGGGCAAACCCAAGTCAGTATTGGCTTGGGTCCACAAAAGGAACTAATTTGTTTAAATTCATGTGCAGGGCAATCTACAAGATGAGCTAAAAGACAAAGGAATCTTTGATAGTGGATGCTCTGGGCACATGACTTGGGATGGGAGCAACCTGGAGGATTTTGAAGCTTTTTATGGAGGATATGTGGCATTTGGCAATGATCCAAAGGGTGGAAAGATACTTGGCAGAGGCACAATCAGAACAGGGAAATTAGACTTTGAAAAGGTCTATCTGGTACAGGGACTAAAGTACAATTTATTCAGTGTTTCTCAAATGTGTGATAAGAAAAACTGGGTACTTTTTGGGGAAACTGAGTGTGTGGTGTTGTCACCTGATTTTAATATTCCTAATGAGAAATTTGTGTAGTTAAGGATACCTAGGAAAGAGAAGATATATTGTTTTGATCTTAAAGATGTACTTCCTAATAGGTCCTTAACTTGTTTGTTTGCTAAGGCATCAGTTGATGAGTCTAGATTGTGGCATAGAAGATTGGGTCACCTAAATTTCAAAACAATCAATAAACTTGTAAAGGGCAACTTAGTGAGAGGGTTACCTTCTAAGGTTTTTGAATGTAAGGAACTTTGTGTGGCTTGTCAGAAAGGAAAACAACATAGAGCTTCTTGTAAGTCCAAAACTGTAAACACCATCACACAACCACTGTTTATGCTTCATATGGACTTATTTGGACCTACCTTTGTCAAAAGTTTGAACCATAAGCAGTACTGCCTAGTTATCACTGATGATTATAGTAGATTTTCTTGGGTATACTTTTTAGCTGCTAAGAGTGAGACTAGTGAGATCCTCAAGAGTCATCTGAACCCCTAGATATCACTCATCATGGTACTAGTCTGACTATTCAGTAGAGTCATTTGAACCCCTAGATGAATCACTAGGATCCACCACACTATCATCTTCAGATGAAGGGAGAAAAGGGGACTTTTTAGGTCGCGGTTCATCTTGATGAGGGTAACGAAACCATGGGTGAGAATCATCACTTGATGATGATGATGATGAAGATGAGGAGGATGTTAGATTGATGACTTCTGGTTGATTATACATTATGGTTGTTGTTGATTGTGGACTTTTGAGAAATTAGGGTTTGGAAGTAACTTGGGTTAATTGATGTGTGTTACTTGTGCCTTGGGATTCTTTTATAAGCAGAGTAAATGGTATTAGTAAGTAAATGAGGGGAAGGTATAAGTGGGTGAGGAGTTAATGAAGTCTTTTGACTTGGAAAAAGAATTAATATCTGAAGTTGACCATATTGACTTAGACTTTAGCACATCTGCTAACCACTGCTAAGTATATGGAACCACTTTTAGTTTTACTCTAACCACTGCTAACATTAACCTTCTTTTCAGTGCTTGGTTTATGTTTGTGATATGCAGGTATGAAGGATAGTTGTGAACTTTGGAGCTTCTGGTTTGGAGATTTTGCTTTGGACCTTGGAGCTTTTGTATTAAAAAAAAATGAGATGTTCATTGCTGTAATCCTTCATATGTTTGTGAGATATCACTCAGATTGACAAAGATTTGCTTGCTATATCTATTGGTCAATTGATTGGAGTGAAATTGTGTATCCACTGCTAGTGTTTTCAAACCACTGATAGAGGTCTTTAAACCACTGCTAGTGTTGCTGCTTTTTTGGATACTTAAGGGGCTATTTGGTAACTTTGGAGAAAACACGTTTATATCCCCAAATCACTGATAGGTCATTTACTTGATCTTCAAATCACTTCCAATTGGCGCTTAACATAAACCTAAACCACTTTCATCTGTTAAATTCACTAAACCCACATAACTCACATCATCAATCATTATGCCGAATCAATATTCCAACACTCATAACCTAGTTGCTAATTTGCTCAAGAACAATCGATCTGAAGGTTTTCATCAAATGATTGATTTCCTTATTCACAATCCTATTCACTTTGCCTTAACTGTAGCACCAACCATTCTTAAAGCCTATATACATCAATTCTGGGGGAATGCTAAGCTTGAGGAGGTCGATGGAGTAGAAGTTTTTCGTATTGTTGTGGATGAGAATGATATCTTGGTTAATGAGGAGGTTATTAGAAGGGTTTTGATGTTAGATGATGCTGATGGTGTTGTTAATCTTTCAGATGCTGAGATTTTTGTTGGTTTAGAGAGGTTAGGATATACACACAGAGGAGACAAGGTAAAAAATTTTAAGAGCATGTTTTCACAACAATGGAAGTTTTTGATACATACCTTGTTGATGTGTATCAGTAATAAGACCACTGGATTTGATGACTTTCCTTCCAAAATTGCTACTGCTATCATTTGTTTGTCTGACGGGAGGAAGTCTAATTGGTCTAGGATGATTTATGAAGGGTTTGTGCAGAATATTAGGAAGAAGGGAAAATATTTCTTATATCCTAGGTTTATGCAACTGATTGTGGAAAGTCAAATTGAAGAACCTGTTGAGCATTCTAGGGAGTATGAAGCGCATTATATGCTTCCTAAGGTTTTCGCACATATGAGGAATCAGAAACCAAATTTTCAACCAATAGATATTCCTTTATTCCCCCATATGCTTACTTTGCCTGCTATTCCTGAGTTTGATGAAGGTCTTGAATCCCAACCCTTAGAACCTGAACCCACTGCTCGTACATCTCAACCCACTGATAGTGCCATTGTTCCCACTGGTAGTGAATCACAACCCACTTCTAGTCAAACACAAACCACTGTTACTCCAATATTATGGACTAGGAGAAAGAAGGGCACCAAGCTACCTCGGGCTGGTGTTAGTGGTGTTGTTCATGAGGCTGTCACATGGAGTGGAGGTGACATGATTGGAAGGGCTTCCACTACTGATTCATGCTTAGATGCTGGTCAGGATAGTGGAAACATCATTAAGACCCTACCTTTGGCAACTCCTAATGTGGAGAGTTCCTTGGAACTTAACACAGGTGGAGGAATCCCTAGCCAACTGGATTGCTTAGGGTGCATAGATGATCAGGCAAGGTCTGGTGCTATGTTTACTTTATCCAAGGATTCACCTCTTAGAGTAGTTAACACAGCTCGAAGTGATGAGGATAGTTTGGAACTTGACACTGAATTGACGGATCCTAAGCTGGTACATGATGACTTTTCCAATGAACCACCTCTCAGACCAGTTAACACAGGTCAAAGTGGGGAGGATATTCTTGAACGTTTTAATGAATTGACGGCTAAGTGCACTAAAATGGATGATACAATCTCAAGTCTTAAGGAGTTGGCTGTGTTTCAGGGTAAAGAAATTCAAAGGCTGAAGCATAGGATGTTTGTATTGGAGAAAGTGCGGAGACCTGGGGTTGCTGTTTTAAGGCGTTTGCGGATGATGAAAAAAAAGGTGGGCTTCTCTCCAGCTCTGAATGTGGAGAATGTAACCAAACAGGGGAGGAGTGAAGGCATGAATTCAGGGGAGGCTATAGATGTGCATATCGAAGAGGATGTGGATAATGGAGATCAAGCTGCACAGTTTGTGGTATCTGATAAAGATGGGAATGAAGCTATTCTTGAAACTTTGAAGACTGTGGTAGAAGATGAGGTGTTGCAGGACACAACCACTGATAGTGTGTCTGCAACCACGGATTGTCTTATTGAAACAACTGCTGCAGTTTCAGATAAGGTAATCATACCCACTGCTATCATAACAACTTCTACAATTGTTACAACCACCTCTGTATCACCACCCAACTCAAAAGAAGTTGAGAAAGAAGCTGCAAGTACATTGATAAATCTTAGCAAAACCTCAACTAACCCTACACCCATCATTGAACCTTCATCTTTTAAATCTACTGCAAACAAACCCAAAGGTAAAAGTTTAGTTATTGGTGAGCCTTTGAAGAAGAAGGTGGCTCAACCAGACATTGGAATGGGTAAAGGTATTGCATCACCTGTTTTAAAGTTTAAAAGTGTAGAAGAACATATTGCTTATGATGAAGAGTATACAAGAAGAATACATGCTGAAGAGGAAGCAGCTGCAGAGAAAGAAAAGCAAGAAGAGGAGGAGGCTAGTCAGAAATGGTTAGCTTGATGGTATGAATCACAAAACTATCTGCAAGCTTCTAATCAAATACAGGATGAGTATACTACTCAAGAATGGGCATTGTTAGATGATGAGGAAAGAGCTAGAATCTTGGGTGAATGGGCAAGGAGGATCAGTATGGAAAAGAAGCAAGTTAAAAGGAAGAAACCTCCTATAATTCGTGAGATGAGAAATGTACTGATGAAGATTATTAAGAATTCAGGCATACATATTCCTGACAATCTTAGTAAATGTTCATTTGAAAGAATTCATGAGCTTTATCTTATGTGTATGAGGATTAATAATGATGATTTTTGTCCTATGAATTCTGAAAAAGAAGAAAAGTGGATTCAAAGTAGATATAAGAGAAAATTTGAGATTCAGGAGACATCTGGTTCTAAAAGGCTAAAAGTGATTGAAGATGGTAATAAAATTATCTCTTATGTGTTTGAGCTTAATGGAAGTGTAGGATGTTGGAAAATTCAAAGACTCAATAATGAAGTTTATGAGTTTAATAAATTTTCATAGATGCTTCAATATTTGGATAGAGATGATTTAATGAATCTTTGGATGCTTTACAAGAATAAGTTTGGTGTTGTACATCTAGATGATTATAATGAGAGACTGGTTTATCATCACTTAAAGATTTTGTTTGAACCAACTCATGATGAACCTGAATGGAAGGGACTCTACAATGGTCAAGTTCCAAGATGGTTTTTATATCAAACTTGTGGTGTACATGTGTTAACTGCGTCTGGAGAAGTTATTCATATGTTTGTAGAAGGTGATTATCCCAAATTGAATAATAATCCATGAGTTATTGCTCAGATGGTGAAGCCTGGTGGTTTGAAGATGTTGATGCCCTATGATGGTCAAGCTTACAATTTGCTGCTGAAGTATGAGAAAATTCTTAAATCTAGTAAGTGTTTGGCTACATCCTCCAATTCAGGTGTTTTGAGCTTAAAGGAAACTTGAGAATTATATTTGAATGTATCAAGTTTAGGGGAGGATTGTTGGGTTTTAGGTTCCTTGGATCAAGAATTATTCTAAGTGTTGGAACCATAGACAGAGTTGGTGAAACCACGGACAGAAGAATGAATCCACTGCTGAAGACAAACCGCGGCTAGTAGTATTGTGTAACCACGGATATTGTATTGTAACTACTGCTAGTCTTGTATAGTCGGTTTAATATTTTGTATTAGATAAATATGGAAAAGATATTTATCTTGTAGGTTACGTATTGTATTATGTAAAGGACTCCTTAGCCTATAGAAGGAGGTCCTAGGTTAGATTAGATATACGTGTGTTTTATATCTAAGGTCGATACACTTCAAGGTTGTAAAACCATAATACTGGTTAGAGTATTCGTATTAATAATAATATTGAGGTGTTGAATGTTCATTGTTCTTCTTCTTAAGATTAAGTATTAAATTCCGCGTAATACTTAATAAGTCTTTGTTTAAGTCAGTTTCTATAAAGGATCGTTTGCTCAACTGGGATCAATATAGAGTCATTGTAGGCTAAACCATCCGAAGAGTACCTTAGTGTTAAGTTTATAAATCCTAGAGATTTTGTAGGCAATAACCTTTGGTAGTTTCAAAGAGTTAGGGATAAACGCATACCCTACGACCTTAGACACACAACGCGATTAAGAATAAGGACGTGACAATTCAACCATCAATAGGAGATAATTAAGGAGTAATAAAACCTAAGTAAACACATCTTTAAATCATCATACGAGCACACAATAATTAGACATAGACTACATACACCTTAGATTAGATAATTAGATGAGTAGAGTAATCGGTAGAAATACCAACCCCCAAATCCAATACCCCGAGATTCGTACCTTTCCATTTCCTAAAAACATAAAAAGATAAAAAATAATCTTCCTCAACCCCAGCCTTAGCGTAGTAACTTCTCACTAGCATTCCTATTCCCCTAGAGAACGATATCAATTCCCGTGGCTTACCCTAATACTACACTACAACGATTAGGTTCACTGCCTAGGGTGTTGAAAAACTTGCTCGACGAAAAGGAAGTTCCTTTGACCCCGAACGACGCGTGTAGCGTTATCAGATAAGCGATGCCTCTTGTCATCGGCTTTGGGCATGCATTAGCCAGATGACCCTTCTCATTGCAGTTATAGCATCGGAGACCATTAACCCCAGTCTGAGCATTTCCCTAATCAACCACTTGAACCCTTTGTTGTTGAGCACCCATGTTATTCCTTCCATTAACATTAAATCCTTGACCAATACCTATCTGACAAGCATTACCACGATTCTGAACTTCAACTCTTTCGTTGTTAACAACAGCTTGATTCCTTGTGTTGGATGAGGTACGAATGCGATTGTTCGATTTGTTAGAATATCGACCGAAGGCTCTAGCAATCATGACAAATCCTTGTTGTAATGCATCGAAAGCTTCTACATCCCTATTAGATCCACTGTAGAGTGCTTGATCATTGTTGTTGTTGTATGGAACCAATTGAGTTTCTTGGGATTGTTGATGTGATGGATCATATGGTGTAATCTGAGCAGTTGGTTGTGGAGGGTTTGTGAAGACAATTTGCAAGGTCGGGAGTTGAGGATAACATACTTGAGCCCACAAAGCAAGAGTTTGATTATCCGGGAGTGAAGGTGAAACAGGAGCCCCACGGATGACTCTTTCTTTGTCAACTTCCTTTTGGTGGTGCTTCAAATAGTCATACAACAATCCGTATGTAGCTTGATGAAGATTCTTCGCTTGACGAATGAATGTAACATACTTTTCCCAATCAGGACCAAGACAGCTCAGGAACTTTGTGTTGATTTCAATCCTTGGCATAATGATATTATGTTTATCCAAGTCTTTAATGATGTCTGAGAACCGATGATGATATGACTCTAATGTCTCCCCTGGTTCAGTCATGAAGTGTTCATATGCTAAGTAGATTTTTGATTCCATGTTTTCTTGATTGAGTTCAGTGCCTTCCATTAGAATATGAATGTGCTCCCACCTTGCTTTAGCAGTCTTCTGAGCATCAACACTACGAAGTATCAGATTGGGTAATCCCAAAAGGATTTATTGCATTGCAAGTTCATCAGCTTCTAAATGAATAAGTTGATCAGTAGTAAGTTTATCAAGGCCGACAATGTTGGTGATATCATCTCTTGGTGGATTTGTTGTCGGATCTCCGGGTACAGTGATACTAGGCATTTGAAAAAAACCTTCAAGGATGACCTTCTTCAAAAACTTACCATGTGGCTTCTTGAGATCACAAAACCTAAAGAACCGTATCACCCATTGATCGTAGTTTCCGGGAGTGAGCATTGGAGGTATGTCAAGGGATCCAGCTTCATGAATGGATTGTAGGCTACTTAAAGCTTCACATATCTTTGCAAACCAAGACGGTTCCTTTGGTGTTGTAACATTCATAGCATACTTGGCGGGATACTGATTTTGAAAGTATGTATAATGTTGTACTTGTTGACGAGGGTTTGGTGAAACCATTTGTGGTGGAAGAGGGTTTGCTCCTTGAGGAAAGTGTTGAAATTGTTGCAATTCTTGTGGAGATGGTGGAGGATATTGTTGATAGAATTGTTGTTGTTGTTGTTGTTGAGGATACTCATGAGGAAAGTAGCTAGAGTATGGTGGTAGAGACATCTTGAAACTTGTGTTGATGATGGATCTTTGTAGTCGAATGAAACGTAGAGTTTGTTGATGAAGTAACCTTATGCGTAGAAACCAGCTTAGGCGTAGAAAGTAACATTACGCGTAATACCCAACTTACGCATAAAAGAAAGCTTACGCATAGACTTGAGGAAAACTTAGCTTAGGCGTAAACCAAAGACTTAGTAGTAGAATCCTTATGCGTAATATTTTCTTAGGCGTAAGACAAGCTTAGGCGTAAGAAATGCTTAGGCAAAGAAAGATTCTACCGCGTAAGTTTTTAAGCTTAGGCGTAAAACTAGGGTTTTACCCAAAAAAATCCTTTACACTTATACCAGTGTAAAAGATATCCAAAGTCGAAGTGTTTTCATGCTTATCCAAGCAAGAAAACATTGAGTAAACCAAGAGCACTGAAGATCAAATGGTGTAATGCTTACGCGTAACAGATGCTTAGGCGTAGACTTGGAGCTTACGAGTAAAACTAGGGTTTTACTATGTTGATACAAAAGTTGGGCGTTCCTTTTTTGGACTCCGGTTCCCGTATCAATTGGTTCTTAATGCTTGAGACATGCACACTAAGAAAACAGAAAACACCGTTAGGCTTATCGTAGGATTGTCTCCCACGATTATCCTCCGGCGTGAGAGTAAGTAATCGGTTTTAGGGTTAATGGAGAGTTAGGGTTTTAGATCGTACCTTTAATGAGGGCAGAGATACCCTTTATATATACACGAAGTCCTTGTTGGTTTCGTGTTCCCCAACCTTCGGCGTATCCCGCCTAAGTCGGGCAATTAATGCATATCTCATAAATCAGAGATATCCGATATCCAAAACCATAAATAACTTTGGGTTTGGGCCTTCGTGGGCTCAAACCGTTACTGGTTTAGCCCATGCGTACTGGGCTCAATTGCTAGTAGCATTATTGGCCGGGTTCATGACCCAAATACGGACTATACGTCATCTTGTCCCCCCAGTCTAGTATGCGCAGGGACCACCTGCGGATGCTAGACTAATAACTGTAGCCTCAAAATACTCCAAAGCGTAGCGAAGAAGCTAAAAAAAATATCCCGCCTTGAAGAATACCCGGTGAATCGAGTCAAAATATTTCAAATGTACACCTCGTAAATCGTGGGAAAGTAACTGAAAATGCGTCATGTCAACAGATCCTATCCACACATTTAGAGATAGTGGGATCCACGTGTCTATCATCGCGTGGATGTAAAAATCTATATAAACCCTCGCCTCCTATTTATTGTGTTTATCACAGTAAAGAAAACATTTCCACCATTGTTAAAGAACTCAAACTACAACCCAGAATCCCTTAATATTCCCAAGGTAACTACGCGTGCGAGTTAAAAACTGTATCATGGTCCGTGGGTTGACTGACTTTACCTCTGACCTGGCGAGGATGAACTTCGCGAGTTCACCTCGGATTATTATATTCTGATGGCGCTGCATCCGGTGGTTCCGGCTCCACAAGCGTCCATAGCGGATTTCCCTGAAGGGAAGGTAGGGACATACACACGTTTCTTCAAATTTGCGAATCAGCGTGCGCCCCTATCCTTATTCCTGTGCGACGTATTAAACTACTACCGTCTGCACATATCCCAACTGCACTGCATAGGTGCGGCAATGATAACAAACTTCGAGGTTAATTGCCGGATATTGGCAATTAACCCCACCATCTACTTGTTCCGCGCGTTTTATCACACAACGTGGTCAAACGGGTGGGTTTCGTTTGCTAAGCGCGCCGGTAGACTGCAATGTTACACGGAGAAACTGGACGCGCTTAGGAACTGGAGGGAAAACTTTTTCTGGGTTGACAAGGTGCTATTTCCCTGGGACTTTGACTTCTATACCCAGGGTTCGCTGCCAAAGGATGAGCGCCCCCACCCTGGAACATACAGCGCTGAGGATGCTGATACGATAAACACCAACCGTATTCCCATCAATTCCTATCCCGAGGAATTTTTGGTGCATATGGGCATCAGTCAGAATTACTTTGGTAGACCTGATGAGGTGCCAATCTTCTTGGACGCGGATGGCCAGGGTGGTTGCTCGTCCTTTCGCATTCTTTTGCTTTAGTAATGTGAGCATTTCTTTTAATCTTTGTGCTTTTCATAACCTGTTTGTTGTTTGTCTTCTATTGCGCAGAGATGGATCTATTCGGAGTTGTACAGTTGGCGAAGCCGCGCCAAGTTACTGTGGGGGTACGCCCATTGAAAGAGGGGGAGGATCCCATTCTAGAAGCGACCTCGGGGCGTACCCAAGAAATGGAGCTGGGAGAGACGGGAGGTAGTTCCTCCGTCGCACTGGAGGCGACCCCTCTTCAGAGCGTGCCTAGTCCCAGGGTACCTTCCCCGTTAGTGGAGCCGTCACACATGGTTGTAGCGGAACACATGGAAGAAGAATAGGAGGAGGCCAGCCATGGATTGAAACGTAGGAGAGCGCTGAGTGGGGACGGCGCGAGCTCATCCAAGAAGAAACGTCCTGTTGTTCTAGACGTGGAGTCGTCCTCAGATGATGCCTCGCCCCCCCCCCCCCCCCCCCTTCTCCTCCGCAGTAAGTTGTTTTTACCAATCTCTTATCGCATTCCCTGTTATGTAATGGTACAATTGCTAATTCTCTTTTTTGCGTGTAGTTTTGAACACTCAGGGGAGTCACCCCCCCCCCCCCCCAGGCTAGTCCTGTACACGCTGAATCTTCTGAACCAAAAAGGTAAGGCGCTGAGCCATTGGCATCTGGGGACGCGCCAATGGAGCAGCTAGTTGAAGATTTGGTGTTGGTTATTGCGCACCAAGCTACGTTGGTTGCGCAGCTGAAGGCAAAGTATTCTGGAGAAAGCCACCAGAGCGCACAGAAGGATGAAGAAATTGCGCAGCTGAAGGCGCTTTTAGCTAGTGCTCAGGCGGAGGTAGAGGCAGCGAACTGTCATTCCCAAAAACTAGCTGAGGAGAGAATGTCGCTGATGATCTAAGTGGGCCAGGAGCGTGCCGCGTCAGAAGGTTATAAGGCTAATTGCTCCTGGGCACTTAAGTATTTGGACAATGGAAAAAACGAGCTGTTCTCTCGGTTGGGGGAGTTTGGTGCAACTGTGGGAAGTGCACTAGAGGAGCAGGAAATGAAGCTGCGTAAACTCAGTATTGAGTATGACGAGGAGTTGTATCCCCAACTCATGTCTTCTATTGCTGAACGCAGGTGGCTCATTGGTCATGGCCTGCGCCTTGCTGCCTTAAGTACCTTAGAGTCTCGGGAGATTGTAGATAAGTTTGGGGCAGTGGTGCAGTGTGCGCTTGCACGTGGCAAGGCAGAAGCGATAGAGGAGCTCCATGAGGGTGGTTTATTGAAAGTTCCTGCTGAGAGGGTTCCTGGTTACAATGAACACGCCTATGAGGACCTGGTCGCTGCAATGGGGGAGATGAA
This sequence comes from Chrysanthemum seticuspe, assembly GCA_019973895.1. NCBI lineage: Eukaryota > Viridiplantae > Streptophyta > Magnoliopsida > Asterales > Asteraceae > Chrysanthemum > Chrysanthemum seticuspe. The sequence goes on along the minus strand of BPTQ01000003.1, from coordinate 147,766,437 downwards.
GCTGCTAGAGCTTCCGCTGATTGCGCAGTTGGAGCGCGACCAGGATTATCCCATAGGGGTAATTATGGAGGGGCTCACCTTGGCCCGCCATCGTGCTGAGAACGCAGAGGCGCAGCCTGACGATTATTTGAAGCCTGATGAGTCCCAGTTGCAGGTGCCCATTTTTGCTCGCCCCCGCGACATCTTGAACCCTTTCGTACTGGAGAAGGAAATCCCTTTAAAGGAATCCTTAGAAGCTCATGCCACGAGACTTGCCCAGAAGAAAGGTGTTAAGGGAAAGGCTATTTTGTGTGGTGTTGGCGCGGCGCATCTTCCTAGATCTGACGGGGTACCTGTTAGTGTAGCCACGGTATCTCGTCAAGACTCTTACTTGTTGAAGAAGCTAGGGGAGGCTGGCAACACTGCAGGCCGTGCGAAGGGTTCATCTCTTAGGCGCTGTAATAGTTTGTAGGTTGTATCTTCGCTGTAAATATCATTTTGTAAGAACTCATGGGTTTTAATGAAATATTCCTTTTGTTGAATGCGTGTTGATGTGGTTGCAACTTATAAAGTTCGTACTTAGTTATCTGTCTTTATATAAGAAACATCCTTATTGTCTAAGGAGCAAACTGTTATATAAGCGCGACTAATATGTGGAGTTCATAATCATGTGTGAACCATCATACTTATAATGTCTAAGTATTTTTAACATAATCGTATATGGTGTGATATTCAGCGTACTGTAAATATCATAATAAGGAGCCAAGAGTCTTGATTCCAAGTTTTGTTAAACGCGCATGGTATGCATTGTTGCGCATCCATCGTGGAATGCACACTGAACTTATTCCAACGTCTTGAAAATAAGGTTTTTAACAAGGATGCGTGATCCAATGTTGATGGGTTTGCAACCCTCTTACTCAACGAGTTATTTAGTAGGTTTACTCATCCTTTTACCGTCGTGGGTTTATTATGTGCATGCGCGCCATGTAGGCAAAAGATGATATAACAACAATGTTGAGATATGAATAATACGTAAATAACAAATTAAAATGTGTCATGGAGTTAGCTAGAAACCACGACATTTTATTAATACTTGCAAGTTTTTGTAAAAAGTAAAGAAGGACATTTGTCTAAGTAAACACACTGTAAATACACGGATATTTATTGAGCACTATACTAAAGTGCATGAGTGTCCGTGCACTGGGCCGTAGCCATTCCTAGAGATAGCATCGTTTGAGATTTTAGATGTTCCATGTGCGTGGTAGCTCACGGCCATCCATGTCACGCAGCTTGTATGCGCCCGTCCCTAGTGCTTCAATGACCTCATAAGGTCCTTCCCACTTCGGTCTTAATTTACCTATATCTTTGGCATGGCTCGCATCATTGGCGCGATAAACGAAGTCGCCTGGTCTGAATGAGACGCTTCTCACTTTAGCGTCGTAGTATCCTTTCATTTTTGACTTAGCTCTCGCCTTACAAATAGCTGCGCGCTCGCGCCTTTCTTCCAACAGGTCTAAGTCAATACGCCGTTCGTCGTCATTGGTTGCCATATTGACTTCAGCAGTGCGGATAGTTGGCATTCCAATCTCGGCTGGTATGACGGCTTCGGTCCCATAGACGAGAGAAAAGGGAGTATCTCCCGTGCTAAGTTTGATCGAAGTGCGATGCGCCCACAAAACATGCGATAGTTCCTCCACCCACCTCCCTTTGTGCTTGTCTAGACGTGCCTTGATTCCTTCACCCAGACTTCGATTTGCACGCTCGACTAAGCCATTGGTTTGTGGGTGTTTAACTGACGCGAAGTGCTGTGTAATATTTAACTTTTCGCACCATTCCTTGAAAGGGTTGTCACAGAATTGTTTTCCGTTGTCTGAGATGATTTCTCCAGGTAATCCGAAACGACATACAATATTGTCCCAAACAAACCGTTTTACCTGATTCCCTGTGATTGTTACGACTGCCTTTGCTTCAATCCACTTGGTGAAATAGTCTATAGCTACAATGAGGAATTTCAATCCTCCTGCTGCAACAGGGAAGGGACCTGCGATGTCGATACCCCATTTGTAGAATGGCCATGGCGACATAATAGGTGTTAGCTCCTGTTGTGGTTGGCGCGGAACAGGTCTGTGAACTTGGCAGTCGCCACACTTTCTTATTAAGTCTCGCGCATCCCGATGCATTGTAGGCCAGTAGTATCCTGACCGTAAAGCATGCGCCACAACGAACCATGGTCCTGAGTGCATGCTACATGAACCAGCGTGGATTTATCGGAGTACGTAATCTGATTAAAGGGGTCCTACACATCGAAGCCATGGTTGTAGAAATGAGCGCCGATAGAGTACACTGTTCCGAAGTTCAAACCTCTGTGATGTGCGCCGTACTCGTCGGGCTTCCTTCTGTTCCTGGGGCAGTACGCCCTTGCTTAAAAACTCGATGATTGGGGTCATCCATGTAGGACCTTGTTCCTCTACCACCGTAGATATCTCCATCTCCGAGATGGACTTGCTCTTTAGAGTTTCCACCAATACCTATTTTGATAGGTGCGCAAAGCTTGTGGATGCAATCTTGCTCAGTGCATCTGCCTTCCTGTTTTCCCCTCTAGGAACTTGTTTGATGGTGAATTTGTCAAAGCCATGGATCAGGGATTTGGTCTTGTCGAGGTATTGGATCATGTTTTCCTCTTTAGCCACGTACTCGCCTAACACATGGTTGGCTACCAAACGGGAATCCACATTTGCTTCTAGGTTGCGTATACCCATTCGAGATGCAATGCGTAATCCGGCAATCAGGGCTTCGTACTCTGCCTCGTTGTTTGTTGCTGTGAATTTAAAACGTAGTGCGTAAGTGAATTCCATTCCTTCCGGACTTGTGAGGATGAGGCCTGCTCCTGACCCATCCACGCATGAAGATCTATCCGTGAACAAGATCCATGGATCTTGTATTTCCTCCTTGCTTAGTGAAGGTGTGTCATCAGTGTCTGGTTTTTCGATGATGAAGTCTGCTAGTATCTGCCCTTTTACCGCAATTCGTGGTCTGTAGGAGATGTTATGCTCACCTAGCAACACGCTCCACTTCTGTAGTCGTCCTGCTGCGTCAGGTTTGGAGATGATTTGCTTGATAGGTTGATCTATAATTACCGCTATTAGATGCGCTTGGAAGTACCTGCGCAGTCTTTTGGCAGCGAATACCAATGCTAGGACCAACTTCTCCATTGCGCTATAGTTAATCTCCGTTTTCTTGAGCGCTTTGCTTACAAAATACACAGGTGTTTGTACTGAATTCCTATCCGTCAGCAGCACCGCGCTGACTGCTCCATGAGTCGCTGATAAGTACATAATTAATTCTTCCACTAGTCGGGGTGCGACTAGTGTGGGGAGCGCTGCCAGGTGTTGTTTAAGCTATATAAACGCTTCTTCTGCCTCCGTAGTCCAGCAAAAATCTCCCTTTTTTATACACTTCTTGAGTGTTTTGAAAAGAGGGAGTGACTTGTCTGCTGATTTGGACAAGAATCTATTTAGACCTGCCAGTTTTTCATTGAGAGATTGGACTTCCTTCAACGTGCGCGGTGAAGGAAGTTGGATGACAGCCTTAGTTTTTTCTGGACACGGTTTGATGCCATCGGGCTCTATCAAATATCTGAGGAACATGCCTTCTGTAGCGCCAAAAGTGCATTTCTTAGGATTCAGCTTCATGTTAATGTTTTTCAGTGTTTTAAATGTTTCCTCAATGTCGCGCACCAATTCATCCTCCGTATGGCTTTTTATGATAAGGTCATCGACATAAACCTCTAGGTTGCGGCCCACCTGCTTTTCGAATGCGTTGTCCACCCATCGCTGGTAGGTGGCGCCTGCGTTCTTCAAGCCAAAGGGCATCTTAGTATAACAAAAGACACCTTGGCTTGTATGGAAGGCCGTTTTTTCTTCATCTTCTTTAGCCATCTGAATTTGGTGGTATCCTTTGTATGCGTCTAGGAAGCATTTAAGTGGGTATCCACATAAAGATTCTACTTTCCAGTCTATCTCCGGTAGCGGGTAGCAGTCTTGTGGACATGCCTTATTGAGATCTGTGAAGTCCACGCACATCCTCCAACTACCATCACTCTTTATCACCATCACTCTTTATCACCATCACTGGGTTGGAAAGCCAGTCGTGGTAGTAGACCTCTCGCATGATACCTGCATTCACAAGTTTATGTACTTCTTCCAGAATTGCTTTTGCGCGGTCTGGAGCCTGGCCGCGCTTCTTCTGTCGTACCGGGGGGTATCCTTGTCGGATTTTCAACTGGTGTTCTGTAATCGAGCGTGGTACACCGGTCATGTGCTTTGGTTCCCACGCAAAGATATCCAGGTTCTTTTGCAAGAGTGCGCATACGGCTGCTCTGCTGCTATCAGATAACGATCCTCCGATTGATACTTCTTGCTCTGGGTAATCAGGATGAATCGCAACCCTCAGGTTTGGCACTTTAGTTGCGCGCTGTTCTGGAATGTGTGACGTCTCACATGTAATTGTGTTACATTCTCCCGGCGGTACGGTAGTATTGTAGAGAGTAACAATGCCTCCTTCCACTGGGAATTTTAGCATCCCATGCGCTGTAGACGGTACTGCGCGTATGGCTGAAATCCCTGGTCTTCCGATAATGCCATTGTATGGCGAAGGGGATTTGATTACCATAAAAGTCATCCAGGCTGTCGTGGATTGTTCCTTGTCGCCAACACTGACTAGTAGGCGTATTTGCCCCATGGGCCATATCTTTTCGCCTGTAAAACCGGTCAACGACGTCCTAACTGGGCTTAATTGACTTCGTATCTTAGGTCGCAGTCGTTTGAAACAGTGTTCATACATTATATCTGTAGAGGCTCCCCCATCAACATACATGCGGTGGATATCGTGACCTCCTGCGTTAATTTCGATGGTGAGCGGTTCAACCACTGCGTTGTCCGCAGTCAAGGTGGGGAAAGAGATTTCGCTTCCACGGGAGAACTTTTGGCTGATATTTTTCCTGGTCATTCGCTGCCATGATTGTATCATGTATATGGTATCAGCCTTATCCTTAGGTGTTTCTTTCTTGTTTCCAGTCTTTTGCTTAACTTTCCCTTCCTTGATGTTTTTAACCAAGTGGTCCAATCTGCCTTCTTTTACGAGTTTATCAATTAGCTGGCGCAATTGGACACATTCATTGGTGGTATGACCCTTTTGTCCATGATAGTCGCAGTATCCACTCCCCACGCGCCGATCTTCTAGCGTGCGCATTAGTGGGGGTCTTGGGAAGTTCGCGCCTTGTTTTTAATGATGAAATGTCTTCAATATCACCAAAATAACAATAAAGTTTGAAACTTGATGAATCAAAATAACTTTCACCCTTACGCGTAGACAGAACCACACGAACAAAACCAATCTTTAAAACTATGCTACACACGTAAAGTTTTAGCCTTGATAATAATTAATAGAAGTGATGGTCATTCACGTTTAGGAACTTTGTAAAGTGTGTTAGATATCGTACTAGAATAGTCAACGGGCTTGTGGATTGGGCTAAGCTAAATGGATATTAGTTATCTTAAGCTAGCCTTTTATCTCTTGTAATCCAATCCTACCCAACCCAATCCATACGTGGCCCATGGAAAGCCCATTAGGGTGTTTAGTACTTGTAGTATAAATACCCCTCAAATGTGTCATTTGAGGGGTGTGCTTGAATGTGTATGTGTGTGTTTTCTCTTTGATATAACATTTCTTGTTTTCATCTTTTGTCTCTACACATATACGCATAACCTTACATCGTATCAAGTCACCATCTTTCATTTCTATTTCATCTTTCTACGCATATAGTATCTTTGTGGTTTAACGTATGTTCATCTTGTGGTAACGTGGGTATACGCGTAAGGTTGATGTAAAAACAAGGTCCTACAATTGGTATCAATCGCCTAACAATGGTTTAGGAGTGGTTGTGTTTCGTTTTTTGGTTAAAGCTTTGAAAAAGGTTGCGTTTTTATCTCAAAACGTGTACTTTTGGCTTAAAGTTTTGATTTTTACGTGGTTTTAAGCTTAAAGTTGTAGACTTTATTGATCTTTAAGTGTTTTGGAAGAAGTTTGTGCAAAAGAAATCATTTGGAATCGAGTTTTTGGGTGATAAGTAGTGTTTTTTGCAAAAACTAGGCATTTTACGCGTAAGAAAGCATAGTACAGAAAAGTCAAAACCCTAGTTTTTACGCATAAGAAAAGTCAAAACCCTAATCCTACGCGTAAGGTCTACGCGTAAGAAGTGGAAATCCTACGCTTAAGCAGTTTGTGACGTTTCTTCGTGCAACAACGGTTACTCAGTGCTTCCCTCACTTGGATAAGTTTGTGGAACACTTCGACTTGTGGATATCTTTTACACTTGGACGAGTGTAAAGGATTTTGGTTTTAAATCTAAACTTACGCATAAGCCTTAAAAGCTTACGAGTAACACTCTACGCCTAAGTTAACACTTACGCGTAAGGTTTCTTACTTCTAAGCATTTAAGTTTACGCATAAGCTTACGCTTAAGCCTAAAGGTTACGCGTAAGATAGTGTTTACGCATAAGGAATCCTACGCATAAGCAGTCTACACATAAGAATCCTACGCCTAAGCAAATCCTACGCCTAAGCACCAATTCCTACGCCTAAGAACAAGGTTTACGAGTAAGATTTTGAGCAAAACTTCAAACGGCCATAACTTTTGAACCGTAACTCCGTTTTCAGCGTTCTACCCATCAAAACGACCGTGAGAACAAGAAGATTGGCTTCGAACAGAAGTTATTGAGGTTTTTAAGTTTTTAGACCCAATTTTCACTACAACAACCGAGCTTAATCTTCATCAAACACAACTCCTTTATCGTTGAATCGATCCAACATCAACTTTATCAACAAATATCTTCATCAATGGCTACTCAACAAGACATTCATGCAGCCGGTGCCGAAAACCATCCTCCTATGCTCGAAAAAGGTGGATATCTTCAATGGACAAGTTGTATGCTTCGTTACATCAAGACCAAACCTAATGGAAAACTCATGATTCAATCCATTACGAATGGACCCTTCAAGCCTCGACAAGTCCAAAACCTTGGAAATCCTGATGCAACACCTCCCGTCCCACCATCTTTTCATGTTCAAAATGAATCAGAATACACGGACGAGGATAACAAACAGGTTGAAGCAGATGACATGGCAATACACATTGTCTAACTGGGTTTACCAAGAGACATCTTTGCTGCTGTGGACAGCTGTGAAACTGCTTATGATATGTGGGAACGTGTTAAACGGCTATGTTATGGAACAGAAATTGGTAAACAAGATATGGAGAACAAGCTGCTAACTGAATGGGAGAAGTTTACATCAACACCAGGAGAATCCATTGAATCCTACTATGGAAGGTTTTGCACTTTGATGAATGAGCTTATCATAAACAAGTTGGCACCCAGAACTATCGTGAGCAACATCAAATTTCTCAACAATCTTCCAGAAGAATGGGGATGATATGTCACTATTGTCAACCAAACAAAGGACTTACATCAGGTGAACTTTGATCAACTCTACGATTTTCTGAAACAAAACCAAGCTGAAGTCAATGAAGTTAGGAAAGAAAGACTGGCAAAGAATCATGAACCCTTGGCACTAATTGCAAAGACTCAAACCCTAGTGAATACACAACAACAAGCTTCATCATCTTCCACTAACAACAACTTGCATCAATACATTCCACAACCACAAGCTGTTATCCCTCAACAACAATTCTATCCACCAGAACAACAAGTCATTCAACATCAACAGTATCCACAATACCAGGAACAAGGAATCACTGATCTTGAAACTGAACAAGAAGTGGCTTTGTCAAATGCATTTGCTTTTTTGACTAAAGCATTCAGAGGACGCTATTCCACACCAACTAACAACAACCAAAGGATTTCATCAAACACTCGCAACAGGCAAATTGCACAGCCGGGTGTGAATATGGGTCATCAAGGACAAATGGTTGGAGTTATTGGGAATCAGCAGGGATATGCTACTGGATTTCACATGGGTAATCAGGCGGTCCCGTATAATGGTAATCAGATGGTTCAGAATGTTAGGAATCAGATGGGACAAAATTTTGGGAATAGAGCAGTGGGGAATCAGAATGGGAATGTTGCAGCTCCAGTCGTTGGGAATTATGGAAATGTGAATCAGGCTAATCGGGTTACGTGTTACAACTGTCAAGGAGTGGGTCACATGGCAAGGAATTGTCCTACTAAGCCGAAAAAGAAGGATCTTGCGTATCTTCAGAAAGCTATCATGTTGATACAAAAGGAAGAAGCAGGACTTCAGTTGAGTGCTGAGGAACATGACTTTATAGCTATTATGGATGATTTGGAAGACCGAGAGGACATCAATGCAAACTGCATCTTCATGGCAAATCTTCAGGAAGCTAAGTACGACACTGACTCTGACGCACCTCCTGTCTATGACGCCAATGCAGTATCTGAGGTACCAATCATTGATCCCTGCTATAACAATGTCATATTTGATGTGTTTACTCATGACGAACAACATTCTGTGACACCAGCACCTACTTATGATACATACCTGGACAATCCGAGTAGTAGCAATATTATCTCTGAAACTCCAGATGTGAATCCTAATGGAGGCTGTGTGGCACAAAATACTGAGACTGATGAGGAAACACGTGCCTTATTTGAATCATTAATCAATAATTGTGGCATTAAAATTGAGAAAGTTAAAAAGGTTAATCGCGATGTTAAGGCCGCGAATGATAAATTGACCGCTGAGCTTGAGAGGTACAAGGAGAATGCAAAAGCCTTTGAATTTCACAAAAACAAAGAGACAGAATTAGAAATTGGTTATCGAGATTCCGTTTTAAGAGAACAACAATTGCAAATCAAGTATAACACGCTTGATGTTAATTTGAACTTGAAAATAAAATCTTTAAAAAAGGAAATTTCTGATCTTAAAAACCAACTTTCTAAACAACAAGCAACTTATTCTGATCTTGAAAAAGAGAAGAAACAGTTGATTGCTGATTTTTCAAAATGTGAAGATTCTCTTCTTGATGAAATTCTTGATAAAAATGGAAAAATCAAAAAATTGGAAAATTTGCTTGTTACAACGGGTCATTCATCCAAATCAACAAATATGCTAATTAATCAAACTAATCCGTATTTTCACACAACACAAAAAATGGCTCTTGGTAACACACCTCCTTGTTTCCTCAAGAAAGCTCAGAAAGAATAGAATGTTTTGAACAATGGAAAAGCTTTGCATGAACCCATAATTGTTCATGATTCTCTTGAAACGTTAGAACTATCTGATGAGAGTAGATCAAAAATGAAACAAAAGAATCCAGATCTAAAACCAATTGATTATAACAAATGGAACAAAATTAATGGAATTACTTTTGTGTCACAAAAAGAAAAGTCAAAGTTTTTCATCACACCTAGTGTTTCAAACAAAGAGTCAACACCTGTTTCAAAATCAGTTTCAAAACCAGTTTCAACTCAAAATCATTTTCGAAAATGGAACAAATGTCTTCAAACAATCCTTTTAACACAAGTGATGCTAGAAGCATTTTAGATGACGTTAAAACTAGAATTGGGGAACTTCAAGAGACTGTTAAATCTAAAACCAATATTACAACCAACATACGGTTTTCTAGTTTTGATGATGAAATGAAAAAGTTTTTTGAAACTCAAATTTCCCCTCCGCTGAATAACATCAGTGCTAGGGTAATTCATTTTCAACAAGCCTTTTTGAAAGAAACAGCTGACTTTGTCAAGGACCATAAATCCTTGGTAAAGCAAGCTAATGAATGTTTTGAACACATCAAAGTTTTGGAAAATTTAAATGATTCTCTCTTCGAAGATGTTATAACAACTGATATCATGTCCATTGTTTTACAAACATATTCTGTTGAAGATCACGAAAGACTCCAGTCTGAGACCTCCAAAATTGTTTTAAAATATGAAAATTCTCTTGCAACACTTGAAAAAGAAAATGTCTCATATTTTAAACAACTTGATCGAAAAACTGAGGAATGCAAGTATGACAAACTGTCGTATGAGCGTGCCTACAAGAACATGCAAGAACAAAATGATCTTTTGAGGGCTCAGCTGGAACATAAAAAAGGAAAGGCTGTGGATTATAAGATTGAAAAACCATTGACTGAGGAGAAGGTAAATGTTCTCAAACAGGTTTTCAAACCAAAAATATCTATTTCTATGCCTCCTCCAAAAGTCAATGAGAAAAATGATTTGCCTAAATCAGTCACTCCACCCGCCTTGCCTAAGCAAAAAGAAAAAGTTGTTGAAAATGTAAAAGCGGTTATCGAGAATCCAAAAGTTTTAGCACCTGACCTTTTTAAGATGAGTACCATTAATGCGTCTGACTCTACATCTAAACCATATAGAACAAACGACATAAGTTTAAACAAGCACTCTAAAGAGACTAGGAAAGCTGAAACCACTTCTCTTGATAAAAATGTGAATCCTAATGCGTGTGCCTTACCTTCTACAAGACTAGAAAGCACCTCTAGAAGCAGCAAACTAAAGCCTAAGAGCAATAAAAGAAACAATAGAGTCTCGCATGCCTCTAAGAGTAGTAGCTTGAATAAAGAGAAGAAAGTAGAAGACCACCCTAGAAATTTACCGCTTTATAATAAGAAAGACATTTCATCTGAATGTAATGAACCTATGAAACTTGCTAAGTCTAATGAATGTGTTGAATCTCTTTGTTTAACTTGCAAGAAATCTTTAATTAATGTTCAAGATGATTGTGTTTCTAAGAATGTGAATGATAAGCCTGTTAAGAAGAACGTTCCAAAAAGAACTTATGCTAAACGAATAGGAAGACTAGTTGCAAGATTTAGGTCTTACACTACCGATAAGAAGCATACTGTTTACTTTAGGGATGACATTTGGAAACCCACAGGTAGAATTTTCACACTCCAGAATGGTACAATGAGTGACAAACCAGAATACCCAGTAGAAAACTTCTTTGAGTGTGATCAGGATTTACCTCTAACCCAAAGGAACCAAAATCAAAATGGTTTCCAAAATCTTCTTCTTCTGTTATTGGCAGGTTATCGAAATATGTCTTTGGATCGTCGACTCGGGTTGCTCCAAGCACATGACCGGGAATCTGAAGCTGCTGATCAATTTCATCTGGAAATTCATGGGAACCGTACGATTTGGAAATGATCATGTAGCAGCTATCATGGGTTATGGAGATCTACCTTTTGGAAATTATTTGATCACTCGGGTTTATTATGTCGGAGGGTTGGGACACAGTTTGTTTTCAGTCGGGCAGTTCTGTGATGCAGATTTAGAGGTTGCTTTTAGGAAAAATGCTTGCTTCGTTAGAAACTTGGATGGCACTGATCTCTTAACTGGGAATCGTGATACAAACTTGTATGCTATCGACATTAACCAAATGGCCTCTTCATCACCAATATGTCTTATGACACGAGCATCTGGAACAAAGTCCTGGTTGTGGCATAGAAGATTATCCCATCTCAATTTCGACACCATCAACAAACTTGCCAAAGACAACATCGTCAACGGACTTCCAAAGTTCAAATACACCAAGGATCACCTATGTCCATCATGCGAACAAGGAAAAAGCAAAAGAGCCTCATATAAACCCAAACCCGTACCTAGTTCGGAAGCAAGGTTGCATATGTTGCACATGGACTTATGTGGCCCAATGAGAGTTGAAAGCATTAATGGGAAAAAGTATATTCTTGTCATTGTTGATGATTATTCAAGATATACATGGGTTAAGTTTCTGAGGTCAAAAGACGAAGCACCAGGCATCATCATCACCTTTCTGAAGCGTATTCAAGTACTTCTTCAAGCTCTAGTAAGAGTAGTAAGAACAGACAACGGCACAGAATTTACTAATCAGGAGTTAAGAACTTATTTTGAAGATGTTGGAATCACACATCAGACATCAGTTGTTAGAACTCCACAGCAGAATGGGTATTTGAAAGAAGAAATCGTACTCTTGTGGAAGCTGCTCGCACAATGCTAATCTATTCTAGTGCACCGTTATTTCTATGGGTTGATGTTGTTGCCACTGCTTGTTTCACTCAGAACCGATCCCTAATCCATCCAAGATTCAATAAAACCCCATATGAGCTAGCGAACAACATAAAACCTGATATCTCTTACCTTCACGTGTTTGGCGCTTTGTGCTATCCAACGAACGAAAGAGAAGATCTAGGAAAACTGAAAGCTAAAGGTGATATTGGAATCTTCATTGGATACTCAAAAAACTCGAGGGCATTCAGGGTGTATAACAGAAGAACTAGGAAGATAATGGAGACGATGAATGTGAATTTTGACTAACTTTCACAAATGTCTTCTGAGAGACTCGCTCTAGAACCCGCGCTTAAACCGATGGCTTCTAATCAAAACAGATTAGAACCCGCACCAAACCCGCAGACTTCTGGACACATCAGTTCAGGACTCATACAACAAAGAGCTCCATCAACTTTTGTTGACACACCTCATGAACAAGAATGGGAGAAATTATTTGAGTTAATGTTCGATGAATACTATGGTGGAACTTCGACAAATGCATCAAACCATCATTCCGCTGCACCCGCTTAAAATCATCCACCACCACCAACAGAAGATGCATCTACAACGGTCGAAACCAATGCACCAACTCCATCAACATCATCTACATCGACTTCTGCAAATCCTATTCTTGAAACAGTTTTACCATCAGTTGATGAGCCAAACCAAAACATATCATTTCAAGAAGAACCTACACAATACCAGAACGATGCAACGTTAGATGAAGCCTTATTTGAAAACCCGTTTGCTACGGAATCAGTCATCTTCAAGCTTACGAGAACCATCTAACTCGCATACGTTTCACCAACGGTATCCTTCTACTCTGAAGTGGACAAAAGACCGTCCAATTGTACAAGTTATTGGTGAACCTTCACAACCAATTCAGACGAGACGCCAACTTGCCACCGATTGAGACTTATGCATTTACCTTTGCTCAATTAGCAATATAGAGCCAAAGAACATTCGCGAGGCAATGGCAGAACCCGCATGGATAGAAGCAATGCAGGAGGAACTTCTCCAATACCGTCTACATGACTCTTGGGATTTGGTTCCAAGACCAATTGACATTCGCGTCATTGATCTCAAATGGTTATGGAAGAGCAAAAGGGATGAAGAAATTACTGTAATTCGCAACAAAGCTCGTCTCGTGGCCAAAGGATACAGACAGGAAGAAGGAATAGACTTTGAAGAGTCATTCGCACCGGTAGCCAGACTTGAGGCAGTCAGGATATTCTTAGCCTATGCAGCTCACAAAAACATCACGGTTTATCAGATGGACATTAAGACTGCGTTCTTGAATGGGACTATGAAAGAAGAAGTGTACGTGAGTCAGCCAGAAGGCTTCATAGACATGGAACATCCAAACTACGTCTACAAACTCAAAAAGGCAATCTATGGTTTGAAACAAGCTCTGAGAGCGTGGTATGACGAACTGTCTTCTTTCCTTATCCTAAACAATTTCACCAAAGGAACTGTTGATCCTACCTTGTTTACACAAAAATGCAAAAATGACATTTTGATTGTTCAGATTTACGTGGACGACATAATCTTTGGGTCCACTAATCCGAATCTTTCAAAACATTTTGAAAATCTCATGAAAAGCAAATTTGAAATGTCCATGATGGGGGAACTAAAGTTTTTTCTTGGTTTACAAATACATCAATCCCCTCGTGGAATTTTATTAATCAAGCTAAATATACAACTGGGATTTTGAAAAATCATGGTATGGATAATTGTGACTCGGTCGGTACACCAATGGTAACTTCACCAAAAATTGGAGCCGGTTTATTTGGGAAACCTATCGATCCGAAGAAATATCGGAGCATGATTAGTTCTCTCATGTACCTCACTGCTAGTCGACCCGATATTCATTTTGTTGTTTGCTTATTAGCACGGTTTCAGGCAAAGCCTACCGAACTGCACCTCAAAGAGGTTAAAAGGATCTTTCGGTACCTGAAGACATCCATTCACATGGGACTTTGGTATCCGAAGGAATCCGGATTTGATCTAATTGCCTTTTCAGATGCGGACCACGCAGGTGACCAAGTTACAGCAAAAAGTACATCAGGAGGAGCACAATTTTTGGGTGAAAAGTTAGTAAGCTGGTCTTCAAAGAAACAAGATTGCACTGCACTTTCAACCACTGAAGCCGAGTATGTGTCTTTATCTGCGTGTTGTGCTCAAGTTCTATGGATAAGAACACAACTCACAGATTACGGCTTTACTTTCGATAAAATTCCTATGTATTGTGACTCGAAAAGTGCCATAGCCATATCCTGCAATCCTGTTCATCACTTAAAGACTAAGCACATTCGTGTCCGCTATTACTTCATAAAAGAGCACGTGGAAGAGGGTACTGTTGAATTATTTTTCATGAAGACAGATTACCAACTCGCCGATCTATTTACTAAAGCCCTTCCAAAAGAAAGGTTTAACGATTTAGTTCGACGAATTGGAATGCGAAGCCTAACCCCTGAGGAGTTAGAACGTCTTCTCGAATCTTGTTGAAAATGATTTTCCAAAAAGCTTCGCTGTAAATATTTTTGAAAAACAAAATACAAAATTTGAAAAACCAAGAAAAGCAAAATATAAAAATAGAAAATCTTTCAAAAATACAAAAACATTATAAAATCAAAAATCCAAAAATATTCTTCTCACGACATGTCTCTCGTATAATCGATATTCTGTACGTTTCTAGAAATGTCATTCAACAATGATACGGACATGTACAGATGCTTGAGCGAGAGTTCTTTAAATGTTTTTCTAAAACATGTCGTTTCTCAAAAAAAATCTTCAATAAATGGCTTTCGTATACTTCAGTACGAAACCCGGATCAAAATGATGACTTTTGATTATTTCAAATCAAAACTCGTGTTTTTTAAAGAAAAAATCTAGTGTACGCTTCAGTGCACTATATTTAAAACTGATGAGAAATCATCATCATCTTGAGCACCCTTTCAAGATTGTTCAAAAAGATTTTCAAAATCTTTCAAAATATTTTTGTGAACAAGATAACTCCCTCTAAAACCCTTTAATTGATTATGCTTTATTAAAGGGGGGGTATAAAAAAAAATGTTCCAAATTCATGCTTAAATCAAATCCGTTTGCCTCCCCAAAAGATTCTAAAAATGTTGTTTAATCCGTTGATATCAAAAATATCATGAATATGCTATTTTTGAGGGGGAGAAGACGTGATTAAAATGTGATCAAAAAGTTTAATGATCGTTGTTTGAATCTCAAAAGAGATCAACTCAGTTGAAACTATTGAATTGACGAGGAATCAAAGTCAGTAAATATACCATTTCGAGAAACTCGTGATAGACATGAACTTACATGGGTCTAACCTTCTTTTCAAGAAGAGTTTACAACTTCAAGGTAGTTATTAGAGCTAGTTGTCACCTAAAAACTGACAATGGAACTCTTTAACTAAGCTACATAACCGTGTCTCGTGGGGAATTGTCTATCATGAGCCGATCAATTCAAAAAGTGCGAACTCTACCCTCTCTGTGCAGATTTCAGTTAAAACAATATAAGCACATGTGAAGGGGGAGTGATTCTGAAAATGTAAAACTCTCGGAGTGTTTCAAACATGTTTTCAATCATAAACACTTTGAGAGATTTTCAAGAAAATGGTTTTATGGCAACAATAGGATAGTCATGGAGTTATAAGGTGACTAAGGATAGGAAATTCGTCCTATGATCCGCCAGAGCCGGAGGGATATACCCAAGGACATCACAAATAGTTTAGAACTAGAAGTCCTTAGGTATGATTGAAAAAAGGAGTAATGTGAGAAAGGAGAAAGAAGGGGTTGAAGAATTAGAAAGAAATGTAATGAAAAAGGGTGAAAAGAAATAGCCCTCCATAATCAACCTTAGGGCAGAAACCGGGTTCAATTCATCTGCTACTGGTTGTCACTAAGATGACACTGGTATTAAAGAAAAAGATGTCATGGACCCAGTGACGCACTGCACTAAACCTTTTAGCTACTCAATTCCTCTTAAAAGGATTTGTTTCATTCTCACTGGGAACCCTACATAATCTATCGACTTTCTCTTAGAGATTGTTGGTATTGAAGAAGAAGACCCTCTCCCCTGTCTCCGCTTAGGAAAACCAATACGCACTAATTGAGTCTAGAGCCACGAGATTCATTAAAAGATCTCATAGGAACACTTGACAATTTCATCTCTTGTTGTTCAACAATAAGGACACAAGTGATACATTCTAGAGTCCTACGCAGATCTTAGCAATCTTCCAGAACATTTATGAGAGGTTTCAAAAATGTGATCCTCAGTGATTGAATGGAAATTCCTGCCAGGGTCAACATCAAACAGCCCTGACAGCAGGTCACTTCGGTAATTCTTTATGGGTTACGCTTAGTGTGTCTCAAACGGTCTACAGTCGTGAAGTGATGCTTCGGTGTACTTCAGCGACTGACCTGATCTGTAGATGTACTTTGGTATGTCGTGTTAGCCTTCTTGATGGCCTCCAGTTTCAGGAACAACCTTTGTAAGAATTAGAGATGTGTTTTCACAATATGCTGTTAACACCCTCGACGTTTGATAACGCTCAAATTGTGCATGTTTTTAGTAGCGTTATCCGTGTTTTTATGTATGTTATTTGGTTATAATCATATGCTTTTGTTGCTTAATCGTATCAAAGTGCGTTTCCTAGTTCATTTGTAGCCAAGTACAGGAAAGTGGAGAAAAAGACGGAAAAAGAAGTAAAATACGAAGATTTCTCCATATATGAAGAATTCCCGACCAAAGCAAGACTTGTGGAGTATATTCGAGAAGATAAAGTCATCAAGTTAGTGGTCCAAAGACTCAAGAATAAAGTTCAAGAAGGAAAATGAGAAAGAAATGAAGAAAAGAAGCTTAAGAGAAAAGATATTGGAAGCCTCGTTGTTCCCGACACACCTTCACCATTTTGGCCATAACTTTTGCATACGGACTCCGTTTGACCCCCGGTTCACGGCCACGGAAAGCTAAGAGAATGATCTACAACTTTTCCGGTTATGACTTTTTGTGATTTTGCTCCAACCGATCGGTCGAGCCCCGCAACCGGATCCGGTTGGAGACTAGTTAGCAAGACCAACCGATTCGGTTGGAGGTCCTGTTTCAGCCATTTTTTCATTACTAAGGTTCCAAATTTGTTCCAAACGATTCTAGGTCCTTCCTTCATGTATTCTAGGTCCTTCTAAACTCCTTGGAGGCCAAGTTCAACATTTAATACCCCTAGGCTTGGAAGTAGTATAAATAGAGGCCTTTGCAACCTCATTTCACACACCACAACTTGAGAGATCTTATCTCACACCTATCTTACCACCACTACTCTCTCTTAAAGCCTAAATTCGTTCATAAAGTTCCAGGAAACTTTGGAGGTCCAAGAAGTCATCATTTGGAGGTCAAACCATCAAGAAGTCATCACCAATACTTGAGGCATCATTACTACATCATTTGTAATCTCATTTCAATCATTGTAAGACCTTTAATCATGTTTTCTAATGTTCAAAGTTCTGAGTTTATGTTTATGTTTGCTATGAGTGGCTAGTTTCTTTATGCACTTGCTTAAATGATGTTGATTATCATATGATTAGTTAGTGGTTGTGTTAACATGTTTTAATTCAATTTCAAGTTGATTCTAAGATCCAATTGTGCTAAAGTTTCATAGTGACATTTGTTAATCAAGTTTGGCTAATTGATAGTAATCATTGGGGTCGAAAGAACTTATTGTTATTCAACTAGTCATAATCATTTTGTCTATGGATGATTGTTTTTACCCATTATTCTTGATTATACAAAGAAACTAAGGTGTGGTTGTAATAGAAACGCTTTTTGATTATCAAATTGGATTGGTTGGAAACATCTAAATGGTCGTAAGGTTAGTTGTTGAGAATCAATTGTAGCCTTTTGTCTATGATCGGTTACCTTTTGTATTGACCATTTCTTAAGCAATTTGATGAACAAGTGGATGTTTTTGTGTTTAAGTTTATGTATGTAGACTTATGAAACTTGAATTGATTGGCTAGACTTAATGCTTGTTTTTATGAACTAAACTCTTGATCAAAGTTTAACTTGTAAGAACAATAGATTAGTACACCAACTAATTATCATAACCAACATGTTAAGAGGTTAACACAATCACATTAATCTATGATATGAAACTAGTTTAAGCAAGTGTAGTTTTTAATCATCTGAATTTCATTATATCTATTTGCTTTGTTATATGTTTTGGATAGACTCCGTTAATTCAAACTTGTGCTTAGATTCACTCAAATCCCTGCGAACGATCCCGACTTACCTTCATAATCTTGCTATAACGGACGAGTATACTTGCTCGTATGTGTTATTGGTAATATTGGTAATTCACCTTTTATAAATTTAAAACTTGTACACAACCAGCACATCAAGTTTTTGGCGCCGTTACCGGGGATTTGATTGTGTTTCAACAAGTTTTTGAATTTCCCTAAGTCGATTCAACCCAAAAAAAATTTCTCAGAAACCTTAACCGGATCCGGTTGCCCCTCAACCGAATCGGTTACGATTTTACCCATCATTCAGCTGGTCCAACCGATCGGTCGCAACCCGCAACCGATCCGGTTGCCCACTCTGTCCCATAAAAACTATTTTCATTGTTTGTTTGTGTGTTTAGATATTGCTTGGATTCTCTAGGACATTGTATGAACACTCGAGCAGCGGGGATAGAACCAATTACACCTCTTACCAACCCCGAACGTTTGATTCGAAGAAGAAGAATAACACTTTTCATACCATTGGAAAATCGTGTACCAAGAGTACCAAACCCACCATTTGATAACCTCGTAGAAGCCAAAGTTGTTTTCAGCCCTTTCACCAATTTACCTTTTCCCATGGCGGACGATCAAACCATGTGGGGAACCAACCGGACCGTAGCACCAACCCCCGAAAGTGCTATTGTTGCTATTAACCTTGGTGACAACTTCACCGTGAAGGGACATCACCTTTCTATGATCAAAGACCGACAATTCGATGGTCGTTCGCGGGCCGATCCGCATAAGCACATTGCCGAATTCATCGAAATTTGCGGCATGTTTCGTTATGGCGACACCGATGTCAATGCCATCAAACTCAAGCTTTTCCCATCATCACTCGCCGGAGATGCTAAAGTATGGTACAATGAATTAACCCCGGGAATCATCAATACTTGGGAGGAGATGAGGCAAGCTTTTGTGAGCCGATTCTTTCCACCTGCCATGTTTGATCGATTAATGGGAGAAATTCGTGCTTTCAACCAAAACCCAAACGAATCACTTGTCGAAGCTTGGCTTCGAATGAAAGATTTGCTTCGTAGTTGTCATGGACATGGGCTATCAAAAGGAACCATTATCCAAATCTTTTACCATGGACTAGATGAAATCTCTCAAGGCATCCTTGATGATGGAGGAATTTTTCTCTATAAGACTCCCAACGATGCACATCGATTGCTCGAAGATCGAGTACTTCTCAAACTTGATTGGTCCAAAGATTCCAAAACCAAACCTCTCCGAAAAACCGTTGCTTTTGTCGAAAATACCGACACCTCAAAACTCATGGAGAAGATGGAAGCGTTAACCTCAAAAATCGATTCGCAATACAAAGATATCAAAGATGAAATGAAAGAAATGCGAGACGGATGCAACAATTGTGGAGGAAATCACCCATCGTCCGAGTGCGACGATAAACCTATGGGTGGACCGAAGGAAGGAGAAGCGAGTTATGATCAAAGAGGATACTGTGGAGGAGGATATCGTAGTAATTATTACAGTCGAAATTCTGGAAATTGGCAAGATCGTCGACCAAGGGATGACAACCGTGATTCTCAACCACGAACTGACGATCCACCACCACAAAATCCCGACAAAAAGATGGAAGAAACCGAATTCGAGAAAACCATGAGAGAATTTGTGGCTGCTCAAAAATCTGCAAATGATTTTATCAAAAATCAAATTTTCAATCTCAAAGCCAAAGTTGAGCAAGGACAAAAAAATCATCAAGCATCTATCCAAGATCTTGAAAACAAGTTTGGCAGATTTTCTGACCAACATTCCTCTAGACCATCTGGTTCATTGCCAAGTAATACCCAATCCAACCCAAAACCATCAAATGATAAGACGTACCTTCCACCACAAACAAGAAATTAATATGTCAATGCTATCTTCACAAGAAGTGGTCTATCGAACGATTCCAATCTGAAAACCGTTGTTTCCGCCGGTAGAAGCAACATCAATACCGATCATGCCTCATTGATCGAGAAATTGGAAGCTCTCTCCACAAACATCGCTACCCAATTCATAAGCATACGGAGGGAGATGATGGAACTGCGAAATAATCACCACGCTTCAAACCACGATGCTGAGGATGACACACCGATGTGTGATCCCATGGAAGCGAACCACGCCCAACATGAAGGATATCACCCAGGATATCACGGCAGATATTATGACCAGAATTCCAAAAATTCGTACTCCTTTCCATACCACAACCCAACCCAAACATATCCTCGATATCAGCCATGTAATACAATACCACATCCATCACAACATTTCAATACACCTAAAACCTCACCGTAGGAGATGATGAGAGAGTGGATGGCCAATCAAACAAAAGCCAATGAGAATATGACGAACCTGTTGGTTGAATTGGAACATAAAGTCGATCAAGGAAGAAGGAACCAACAAGCGATAAGCCAAGACTTGGAGAGGAGGATAGAAATATTAAGTAAGGAACAGAAAGTCCATCACGCTGAATCTCTTCCTTACACCACAGATTCCAACTCTAGACATGAATTTGTCTACGAACCACCCTCAATTCAAAGTGAGAACGATAAGGGTGAGGATGAATTTATCGAAGAGGACGAGACCGAGCATATTCCAACCACGCCAAATCTGAACCAAATCATGTCTAACTCACCAACCGTGTTACCTTTTCTTGAGGATTGCACCATGCATATCCCAATGACGCAATTAAAAGGTCCTGAACACAATCATGTTGATGATGAGAAGTTCAACAAAATCAGTGACAACTGGAATGGAGAACTGGAAAGAAAGATAGACAAATGGTCTGAACCACAAAATCCAGTTTCTTTAAATCAAAACGGTAGGACTAAGACACCTCCTATATCTCACCTTGAGAATGTGGATGCCATATTCACTGGGAGTGGAAAGTCCAGTGACCCTCTGAAAAATCAAAAAGATCCACCACCTATCCTCATTTCTAATGAAATTGATCTAGCGTTCGAAATAACGAAAAGAGACTGTACCATGGTCAAACCAAAAGAATCAAATGTATTCCCATCCATTGTGGAGTACAAACCAAAGATTCCATACCCTCAACATTTAAGAGCTGAAATTCCCCATTTTAAACCGTATGGTCAAAGTATCCTAATCCGGGGAAGATTCGAGTCAGGCTGATGACTCGGTAATAAAACAAGCGCTTCTCGGGAGGCAACCCGTGTGTTTCAGATTTGATTTTCTGTGGTCACTCCCCAAAGTTTGAACCTTCGGTTGAACTTAAGTGTGGGGGAGTGCTATCCTTTTAATAAAACCTTTTGTTTGTTTATAAGATTATGTGCAGGTGATGATTTCTCTAGTGGACGCTTAGAATGAAGAAAGAATTTTAAGCTGATAAACTCGTTGACATATCTGGTTTAATCTCTATTTTCCACTTTGAAGTTCGTTTTTCATTGAGGACAATGTCTAACTTAAGTGTGGGGGGGTGAATAGGAAAAATTAGAGTTTTCATGCTTAAATTTAAAATTTTGTTTGCCCTTGTGATCTAGTTGTTTTCACACTTTTAGGGTTATCTATTAGAATAACTGGATCATTCCACTGGTAAAATTGGTAATATTTGAAACTTTGAGATGTGTTCCGATTACTATTGCAATCCATTCTGGGGATCGATAAACATTTGCTAGCACATATTATACCCTTTCCACTAAATTGTGAGGATTTGAGCCTATTTCTTATTAGCATACATCTTTTATGCTTGAATCTTTTGCTATGAGTGTGCCGGTGATTTTATTTATTCTAGAACTTGTGCTTGTAAATCATTACCAGACCGCAGTGAGATTGCATTCGTGCGATATAAGTGAATTCGTGTGATAAAGAGGCACCTTAGGATTTAACCCAAATGGCCTTCCATTTTACATCTAATGATATATTAGCTAGCCTCATTGGTTAGTTAACCACCCACATGGACCCATTTGTAGTGCTCATTTTTAGCACTAGATACCCCTAGTTACACCCTTTGAGCCATCCTTTTCAATTTTGCTTCACCCAGAAAATACAAAAAGATTTTACACTTTAAACCTTAGCCTATCCCATATCAATGTCTAAACGGTTGGTTGCTAGTCGCCTGGAAAGTGAAGATTGTTCAAATGATTATGAGTACCACATACTATGTGATTGATTGATTGAGCCATGCGTTATGTTAAGTTTAAAAAAAAAAAAAAAAAAAAAAGTTATGAGAAAATATTAGCCAATGAGCTATGATCGAAGAACAATTGTCATGGCAAAGCAAAAAGCTGTGGAAAACGGAAAAGAAGAAATTGAAGCTATAATCATTTATTTGGTTCGTGGAATGTTTGGTAGCTAGCAACACGGGAATTAGACTTGACTTCATTTTTATTTTAACACCAATTTCATAAACATTCTCATGCCTTATCCATACCCTTATACCCTTAGCCATATCATTATAACCCGAATAAAAGTCCTCTTTAGATGTTTTTACTTGATGCTCACGCCACGTCGGTGGAGTTTTGTTTCTTGTACAAGCTTATGGTAATAATCTAATCATGACTGAGCAATGAGTGTGATTTATCTTGTTACTCCACTAAAAATGAGTGATTGAGTGAATTATATTTCGTTCCTTTTTCGTGAGGTGTTTTGAAATGTTAATCATGCAAGAAAATCATTGGATATTGTCAAACATCTCAATTTTTCACCATTATAAAGCATAATTGATGAATCCTCTCTCGTATTTATACTTGGTTGATTTGCATCACATTTTTCATAATCACGATCTTGTACCAGTGGATGTTTTTCCTAGATTTGCTTGAGGGCAAGCAAAGTTTAAGTGTGGGGGAATTTGATAACGCTCAAATTGTGCATGTTTTTAGTAGCGTTATCCGTGTTTTTATGTATGTTATTTGGTTATAATCATATGCTTTTGTTGCTTAATCGTATCAAAGTACGTTTGCTAGTTCATTTGTAGCCAAGTACAGGAAAGTGGAGAAAAAGACGAAAAAAGAAGTAAAATACGAAGATTTCTCCATATATGAAGAATTCCCGACCAAAGCAAGACTTGTGGAGTATATTCGAGAAGATAAAGTCATCAAGTTAGTGGTCCAAAGACTCAAGAATAAAGTTCAAGAAGGAAAATGAGAAAGAAATGAAGAAAAGAAGCTTAAGAGAAAAGATATTGGAAGCCTCGTTGTTCCCGACACACCTTCACCATTTTGGCCATAACTTTTGCATACGGACTCTGTTTGACCCTCGGTTCGCGGTCACGAAAAGCTAAGAGAATGATCTACAACTTTGCCGTTTATGACTTTTTGTGATTTTGCTCCAACCGATCGGTCGAGCCCCGCAACCGGATCCGGTTGGAGACTAGTCAGCAAGACCAACCGATTCGGTTGGAGGTCCTGTTTCAGCCATTTTTCCATTACTAAGGTTCCAAACTTGTTCCAAATGATTCTAGGTCCTTCCTTCATGTATTCTAGGTCCTTCTAAACTCCTTGGAGGCCAAGTTCAACATTTAATACCCCTAGGCTTGGAAGTAGTATAAATAGAGGCCTTTGCAACCTCATTTCACACACCACAACTTGAGAGATCTTCTCTCACACCTATCTTACCACCACTACTCTCTCTTAAAGCCTAAATTCATTCATAAAGTTCCAGGAAACTTTGGAGGTCCAAGAAGTCATCATTTGGAGGTCAAACCATCAAGAAGTCATCACCAATACTTGAGGCATCATTACTACATCATTTGTAACCTCATTTCAATCACTGTAAGACCTTTAATCATGTTTTCTAATGTTCAAAGTTCTGAGTTTATGTTTATGTTTGCTATGAGTGGCTAGTTTCTTTATGCACTTGCTTAAATGATGTTGATTATCATATGATTAGTTAGTGGTTGTGTTAACATGTTTTAATTCAATTTCAAGTTGATTCTAAGATCCAATTGTGCTAAAGTTTCATAGTGACATTTGTTAATCAAGTTTGGCTAATTGATAGTAATCATTGGGGTCGAAAGAACTTATTGTTATTCAACTAGTCATAATCATTTTGTCTATGGATGATTGTTTTTACCCATTATTCTTGATTATACAAAGGAACTAAGGTGTGGTTGTAATAGAAACGCTTTTTGATTATCAAATTGGATTGGTTGGAAACATCTAAATGGTCGTAAGATTAGTTGTTGAGAATCAATTGTAGCCTTTTGTCTATGATCGGTTACCTTTTGTATTGACCATTTCTTAAGCAATTTGATGAACAAGTGGATGTTTTTGTGTTTAAGTTTATGTATGTAGACTTATGAAACTTGAATTGATTGGCTAGACTTAATGCTTGTTTTTATGAACTAAACTCTTGATCAAAGTTTAACTTGTAAGAACAATAGATTAGTACACCAACTAATTATCATAACCAACATGTTAAGAGGTTAACACAATCACATTAATCTATGATATGAAACTAGTTTAAGCAAGTGTAGTTTTTAATCATCTGAATTTCATTATATCTATTTGTTTTGTTATATGTTTTGGATAGACTCCGTTAATTCAAACTTGTGCTTATATTCACTCAAA
The DNA here is from genome assembly GCA_019973895.1 of Chrysanthemum seticuspe. Lineage (NCBI taxonomy): Eukaryota > Viridiplantae > Streptophyta > Magnoliopsida > Asterales > Asteraceae > Chrysanthemum > Chrysanthemum seticuspe. The sequence continues at coordinate 147,741,549 of BPTQ01000003.1, read as the reverse complement.
TCCCTGCGAACGATCCCGACTTACCTTCATAATCTTGCTATAACGGACGAGTATACTTGCTCGTATGTGTTATTGGTAATATTGGTAATTCACCTTTTATAAATTTAAAACTTGTACACAACCAGCACATCAACGTTCGAACCTGTAAGTGCTGGAAATCCCGCTAAGGAGATTCCTTTCACGAATCGAATCCTAAAGATGTGGGTCGTTACTTGAATTTATTCAATGTAATGCCAACTGTCCCTTATGGGATTAGGACGACTGATTCGCCCGACCAAGGTGAATGGAATCAAGACATTCAACAGTAGAACAATTGTAGTAATCAATTCTTTAAGAAAAGATTACAATGATCAATTGGTGTTCGTGACTGTACCTGGGAAGCTGCTGCTGATGGATGCTCGTGGGAGGAAGAGATCGTGCAGATTCTCCACATGCTCATACCAACAACATTATTGGAATCTCAAAGTCAAAAAGAAGTGTGAGCATGGTGGAGAAAGGCATGGAGACACCTACCCAAAGAAGTTGACAAACGGCAGACAACCACATTATCTGATCACAAAGCATGAAGGAACGAAATTCAAGACTATTCCATGTCTACACACAAAGTTCAAGCTCGAGAAAAGTAAAGACCTAAACAAGTGGAGCATCTTTTGAATGACCACCCCTTCGGGGGAGATTGTTAGCCTTGATAATAATTAATAGAAGTGATGGTCATTCACGTTTAGGAACTTTGTAACGTGTGTTAGATATCGTACTAGAATAGTCAACGGGCTCGTGGATTGGGCTAAGCTAAATGGATATTAGTTATGTTAAGCTAGCCTTTTATCTCTTGTAATCCAATCCTACCCAACCCAATCCATACGTGGCCCATGGAAAGCCCATTAGGTTGTTTAGTACTTGTAGTATAAATACCCCTCAAATGTGTCATTTGAGGGGTGTGCTTGAGTGTATTTTGTGTGTGTTTTCTTCATGGTATAATAAGTTTCCTCTTCATCTTATTTCTCTCTATTTCATATGCATAACATATATTCATCAAGTCACCACCTTTCTAATCTTTCTTCTTATTTTACGCATAAGTGTGTTTGTGGTTTTACGTGTATACTTGTGTTGGTAACGTGAGTATTTGTGATAAGGTTGAGATAAACTAGGTCCTACATAAAGTTTGAAACTTGATGCTAAAAACTTAAACTTTAACACTAAATAAACCTTAAACCACAAGAATCTTAAGTTTTTAAGTGTAAAAATTAAGACTTTAATATGAAAGGTGTAGAGCATAAAACCCACACGTATAACAACCAACTTCAAAAACAAATATGTTTCACCCAACTAGATGGTGATTGATACCACTGTTAGGTCACCATAATGCAACACAAGCATCAATATGTAAGAAATATAGATAAGAGAGATCGGTTAAACACAAGATCAATATACATGAATGAATAAGGAAATGTTTAGGCGTATGATATTAAGCAAAGTGAACAACCAACCTTCAAATAAAGGTTTACAAGACTATTTATAGAGGAAGGGACTAGGGCAATACTACATGTTCCCTTCCTTCCATATTGGACTTGGGCCAAGGCTTATGGGCTTTCTACATAAGTCTTGCCTTTAATACAAACATAAAAGCCTAATTAAGCAACCTATTACATATTGATTACTAACACTTGAAATATAGTTTAGGAGTGATTCCAAAAAGGGCGTCAAGCAAGAAGCAATACTAAACTATTTCATTTGCAACTATGTTTGCAAAATATTTCGTATATGTGACGAATATGCTCCCCCTTGATGATTGCAACTTTGCAAAGGGACGTCATGAAATGTAATCCTAATGAGAATTATATTGCAAATGATTTTGCAATGTATTGCTTTGACACAAAGCTACCCCTAGCTTAGGGTGTCAAAGTCTTCATGTGTATATTGAAAATCTACAAAACAAAGGTTAGAAAACAAGTATATGATGCATAATTTCCTGCAAATAAGACTCAAGTTAGTAGAAAAATAGTCTTCTGCTGCACGGATCCCACGATTCCCTCCTTGGAGGGATCCGTCTAGGCAAGACGTAGGGATCCGTCTGACTGTAAACAAAATACAGCAAAGGTAATGTAACAAGTGATGTTATCATCAAAATGAGATATGTATTAGAGCAACAAGCATATACTCAGAACAATGTGGCAAATATCATGTAATTTCATTTAATAAAACTAGAGATATGATGTTCATGACTCTAAAAGCTAAGAAAATGAATAATACATGACTTTGGATTACTAGACTATCTAAGTCGCGCTTGATACTAGGACACCATTTGAATCCTCTAGCTCAAGTTTGTTTAGGTTTGATCTCGTCGAAACGTTTGAGGAGGTAATAAAACATGAAACGTTGATCTTCACGTACTTCATGTATCAAACTTTCAACATGTTGACAATGATAACAATCTTTGTCATGGCTCGGTAGTGGTGGTGGTAGAAAGGAAATGACTTGATGTGAAGGATCAAGTGAAGAGGGTTGAGGAGCTTCAAAATAAGGAGGGATTGGCGGAGGCGCATTCGAGGATGGCTCAACTAAGAATTATGGTGGTGGTAGAGAGGTGTCAACTTCCATGTGGTCGGGTGGTTGACTTTGATGATTTCTCATAATCCAAAAGGAATTATTTGATGGTGACGGAGAAAAAGAAGCCGGAGCTAGTGTTGACTCAACACCTTGATTTTGTTCCACTATTCCTCCTAAAGAGGAGAATGTTGGCGGTGGTGGAGGATGGGATGGCCTAGGAGGTAAATCCTCTAGATTGTAGAGGTGTGGTGATGAGAGTGGGGTGGTGAATGATAGGGCTCTAGACACCAAGGGTGATGGTTTAGTGGAAATAGGGTTGTTTGGTTTAGGAGGTATGGTGGTGTTTGGCATTGGTAGTCTTGTGGGAACAATCCTTTTGGGGATTGGTTTCATAGGTGGAGGGGAGATCCTACCATTTTTGGATTTAACGAGAGATGATTCGGTTGAGGAAATTTTGTGTACAACACGAACAATTTTCTTGGGTGTTTCTTTGGTGGATGAGTTACCACTAGGAGCTTTCCTCATGATAAGATGATTAAAAGAGGTTTGTAAAAGTTTCTAAGTGCTGGGAATGAGGATGTAGATGATGACTTTAGGAGTTTTAACAAGGTGGTTTATAAAGAAAAGGATTTGGCAAGTGCATTCAAGACTTAAGCCACTAAGATCCTTTGGAATGTGATGATTAGCATGCACAAGAGTCAACTTCAGAGTTGTACTGATCTAGGGACTTTGATTAAGATGAGATGAAGTGTTTAAGTTAGCAAGATGAGCTTGAGATGTTTGTTTTAGCTAGAGGTTAGAATGAATCTGTCACCCGGATCCCACGGTTCCCTCCAATGAGGGATCCGTCTAGGCTAATCCTAGGGATCCGGCTCTCAGCAGCTAAGAAAAGAGAAAAATGATGTTTGTGAAGTCTAAGACCTATACCTCCTTGAGTGTTTCAGTCTTCCTAAGTAGGGCTGTAATCAAGTCAAGCTTTTATCAAGCAACTCGAGCTCGAGCTCGGGCTTGACTCGATCGAGTCAAGCTTTTATCAAGCTCAAGCCCAAGCTCAAGCCCAAAAATTAGCTCGAAACATATAACAAGCCAAGCTCAAGCTTTTGATAGCTCGGCTCGAGCTCCCATCAAGCTTTTTCAAGCTTTAGTATAAATATATTTCCATTATAAATTCATATAACTAACTAGGGATAATTTGATTATTAACATAATTATAAGGACTTACTTTGTAAATAATTAAACATGTATTCTAGATTAACCCTAATTAATCAAAACGTTTTGTATTCTACTATTTGTATTATTTACTCTTCTTGGCTACATTCTCTTTTGATCTTCTCCAAATCTCCAATCATTCTACCAGTAACTCAGTAAGTCAAAAGCTTCTCTTTTATCAAGTCATTGTTACTGAAAATGACAATATGACATGTTGCTTTTTCAAAAAAAGTATGTACAAATATCGTAAAGTATACATACTTTCTAGTGTTAACCGTGAGCTAAGTTTCCCTCTAAGTTTTATAAATTAATTTTATATGGTTAAAAAGTTGTGTTTTAGTTGAATACAATATTTTTATACATATATTTTTATATGGTTTAAGTTTTTATTTTTATTTTATACATATATTTATTGACGATTTGGCTATTAAATACAATATTTTTATATACATTCAAGCTTTCAAGCCAAGCTCAAGCTTTAATAGAATTTTTCAAGCCAAGCTTAAGCCTGGATAATTAAAGCTCGTCAAGCTATCAAGCCAATCTCAAGCCTAACTTATAAATTTCAAGCCAAGCTCAAGCTCTGTTAAGCTCGAGCTCGGCTCGACTCGATTACACCCCTATTACTAAGTGTCTTAAATGAAAAAGTACTTAAATGATCAAGGGCAATGAGTGATGTAGCTAATGATTGCCTTTTATGGAAGAAAAATGGAACTTTTATGAGTACCAATGAATGACCAAAGATGACACTAGAAAATTTTGAAGTGTCAAGTGGAGCTAAATGATCCTAAGGACCAGATAGTAACTTAAGACAATTTTGGAAAATATCTTAAAAGTTATAGGAAATGGAAAGACTAGAATTTGACCCATTTTGAGGTAAGGATGACTAAAATCAATTTGCTAAAATTGATGGATTTATAAATCTAGATGTATTCATATGTGAGAGATGCTGTGTGAGTATAATAGCGGAAGAGTAATGAGTTTTGGTGAAACGATAGATCGAAAAACGCCTTGAGTGTGATCTTAAGTGAGTTATGAGTGAGTATGAAGCTTTACTAAGCTTGAGAAAGACTTAATTGATCCTAAGGCACTATGTTTAGCTAGTGTGAAGTGATCTAAAGACGTGGTTTGAAGTATAAGGACTGCAACTGCATTTCTGTTTGCCCGGATCCCACGGTTCCCGAAGTGGAGGGATCCGTCTAGCACAAACTGAGGGATCCGTCACCTGCAAAACAGTACCTTTACAAAAGGTATGCAAGGGTTGCACAATGCATCATATTTCAAAGCTAGTGTTTAAGAAGTTTGAACGATAGTATAGTTGAGACATCAAATGTTAAATGTTTTATTTCATGAGAGAAATTACATTATAATGATAAAGCATGAGTACTAAGGTTTGACCCTATTTTGAAAAGAAACTAAGTTTCTTGAGCGTTTTCGCTAGATGGATCATCATATGGTTGATGAGTATTTGCCGATTCAGGGATGAAGAAAGTCTTCATGAGGGATGTGTTTAGAGGTTCCATCATTTTATTCACAAGTACGTACAACGGACTTTGAAATTGAGGGTGGAAGTACATGATGTGATGATAAAGGCGTGTCAAGAACATTCCATAAGGGATTAGTTTGTTCTTGGAGCCTTGAAGGTTTACAATTCGCCTTGCGAAGAAATAGGCGAGATTGTATGGTTGTTGTGTTAGAAAATAATACATTATGTGAGCACAACAAGCGGGAAGGATTTCTCGATTTCCCCTAAGACTCCAAACATTTTCATGTAGGATGAGTGTGAGAGGCTTGTGCTCATCTCGGATGTTCAGTGTATAGATAATGTTTGGATCAGAGTAATAGGGTCGAGGTTTGCATAACATGCGAGTCAAGTCTTGAGGGGAAGGTATGTGTGAACAATATGGACTATTTTCTTCACGATAGTTGAAGAGAGAATCAACTAATCAAGAGACCAATCTTCAGTGAAGGCACATTGTCCTTTGGAATTCGAAGAATGTGAGCAAACTGCTCAAGGATTAAAACAAACTTTTGGTTTTTGATCCAAAACCAAAGAGATAGAGATCGATCCTCGTTACGAACGAGTTCAACTTGACGAAAGAATTCCAATACAAACCTTGGACAGATTTTCTCGTTGATTCCGAGAAGGCATTCTAGTCCTGTGGTTCGGAAAGAGGTATTGATACCTTCTTCGTATTGTAGAGGAGTGTCGACAATACGTCCTTAATGGAAGTGACGAGTTTCGAGATTATTGAATCTACGGACATGATTGCCAGGTGTGGTGGGCTCAAGAGAGATGTTAGGGATGTAGACATAAGTGAGTGAAAAGTCGAACTCATACTCATGAGACATGACGTGATCTATGGAAGAGTAACACGTATGCAAGAAAAGTTTTCTAACGAAGCTACGTGTAATATATGAGTATGTGAAAAGATAATCATATAAATTCCCATGTGAGCATACTTATTATTTAAGCTAATGTTATTTAGAGATAAGTAGGAAAACATACCTCTAATGCACTTAAGAGTTTCTTTACTAATGACAAAACAAATGTCAGTAGACAACTCTGGTTCTTTCGTGATTAAGATACCTTCTTAGGGAAGGTAATCTTGTTACCAAGCAATTCCTATGTCTTTATAAATATGATTTTTAACTAAGTGATGCAGGTTTTACTGACCAGGTCTTAATATTTATAGTGGATCGCTATACCTATGGTCTACCCTAATGCACTAACGGGCAGTGTACCCGGTTGTGTGTAATGTAGTAAATGGTAAAGCCGAGGTCGTCCCAAGAGCTATGTGTGTCGGATAATTACTAAGTCTAATTTTCACAGAATATTAAAGGTTTGATAGAGTTTTAATTAATTAAACTACTAATGCAGAATATAAAGTAAAGCAAATAAATGTGTGAAGGGAAATCAATAGAGGAATAGTGGTGCTAACCTAGTTAATCCTCCTAACTAGTTATGTCTACGTCTACCTACTTCCAATTACTTCAGGTGGGGTCAAATTCGAGAGGACAGCATTTGGTCAATTCGCCCTAACCTATCAGCAAAGATGCCACCATAGGAGAAACCAAGTGCACCGTCATAAGTCATGTTGTTCCTGGTCCCCTAAGCCGAGTCATTAAGTACCGCTACATGATAGATTCTAAATAGTGAGTGCCCGACTGTTAGGAACTTAGACACTACACCCCCTAATTCTTAAGTTCATCCAAACGATAGGTGATCAGTTGGTCAAATAGCACAAGTAGAAAGGGTCGTCAGTTGGTCATATCTTACCCTTCCAGTCTCAGTCCGCTCACCTAGGGTCATTTGATCATATCTCCTAGGCAATTGGCCTCTATCGCCATTCAAAACTACCGAACCAGGGGTGACTACCAAAGAACTATGCATGCATACACTTAGAAATAATTGTACGGAAGTAAAGGTAAACGCAAACAAAACAATTAAGGACTCATAACTAGGCTAGCACCAAAGGGTGCTTAGCCGCTCATATTAATCATGCACATCAATTCAATATTCAAAGGTACGAAATACATGAATTGAAAGTAAAAGAAATAATAAACGCTAAAGCTTATCGTAATGGTGTGACTTCTCCCTTGGAAACAGCTCCGTATGCTTCCCTAGACCTCCATTGAGTGTTGTGTGTGGAATGGGATGCTTTGAAATACTAGAATTCATGGGGTATTTATAGGCCAGGTCTGGGTTACAGCGTAACCAATAGATGAGTTACGCCGTAACCTTCTATTTCTCCGTAAATGCACTAGATCTGCTAGTTACGGCGTAACCTTATAAGTGGTTACGCCGTAGTCTTCAATAAACTCGGTTACGTCGTAAGTGTAGCAGTAGTTACGGCGTAAGTATCAGCGGCGTGGAACCTTTTTTGACCTAATGGAGTTACGTCGTAACCTTTGGGAGGAGTTACGCCGTAACCTCTTGATAAGTTGGACTTCTGGGTCACAAAATAGTTACGGCGTAATGTGAGAGATGAGTTACGCCGTAACTTCTTCAAAATAAGCATACTGTGATAAATCTTTAGTAACGTTTCCATTTCCGCGTCTCTTTAGCTCCAATGCTCGTAATTTACCTGAAAGTGTAAAACAATGGAAAACAAGCGTAAATCCATATAAATGATATAAATAACGAGCATTAACGGGGGAAATTGACACTTAATATTCAGGACTATTTGATGTTATCAAATATCCCCCCACTTGAACTCTACTTGCCCTCAAGTAGACCTTATTAGATAGATTCCTAAAAAGATATCTCCCAAAACCTGGAAAATATGAGTTTACAAATCCCTTATGCTAGAATAAAACAAAGCCGAACACCTCACGAAAGGGGAACAAACACTCAAATCTCTCAACTATTCTAAGTGTCAATTTCGGGGTGATCACTCAATCGCACAGTCATAGCATGTATTATATCATAAGCTTGGCGGTTACACAAATCTCCGCCACTAGAGTTAAGGGCTAAACAATTCTCGAAGGCAATATGGGTAGACACGACAAAGGTTAAGGGGTGACTCATCATTACTAACATGTCACGGCGAAGTGGACAAAATCAATGATACATGACCAAATCCATGGCCAAGACACCAAAGATTGCTCGCTGCATCACCTAGACACGCTTCATGACTAAAGGGTAGGATAAGACATGGGATATATAATTGGTGTAAAATGAAAAACAAGCAGGTAGTCTATATCTATAACTAAGTCATCACCACTTACCGTCCGCCCAAAGTTCAAGCTTAGAAGTCTAGAGACCAGATCATGAAATGCAAGGTAGATGTGTCATTAGAGGACGTCGTGATGGGCACACTACCTTTTCTTCTTCAGTTGGTATAAATCCAACTCCAATCTTCCAATGTGACCGAGGTGGCCTCCTCGATACTAAACAATAAAGCTCATACTATAGTGCTTATAACATCGCACTTTACAAAATCATAACTCAATCAACTATTTTTTTTTAGTTTTTTTTTTATTTTTTTTTTTTTGAACATAACATCCCCCCACTTGAGATGAACAATGGGAATTCGGGGGGTCTTCAATTGTTAGACACAAGACCTTGATAGATCTTAAGCACTCGGGGATCGTTAGCTTTACCTATGTAATCACAAGCAAACTAATAGAAGATTTCTACAACTTGGTATGGTAGCGGAAAATAAATACAAGTTATAGTGACTAAGAACACTTTTGATCCTCTATGGATCTTTGATTATAGAAACTCTATGTTTCGTATAGAATACAAGACTTGAGAAACTTCAGAAAAGCTTATCTATTACAAACTAATATGGTTTCTTATATAGGCAAGAAACCCTAATAAGCATTGACAATTTACGCTTCTACTACTACACTAGACTAAGCATGCAACTAGACAAGCATGCAACTAATCATATTGTTTTGTTAATCATCGTGTTTATTCTGAGTAAGCTCTACTTGAAACGGCGCCAACCTATATTAAATACGGCGCTGACTTTTACTCTATTACTGAGCTTATCTCTCCTACGTGTTTCCCACTTTCAGCAGCTACACAGTATCTGCTTTATCATTTCTGCTGAAGTATAACTTCGGCAGCATCAATTCTTCTTCGGCAGAATCTCTTCGACTGAAGCTTCGGCAGAATCAGTAGTTTGTGCTTCGGCAGAATCAGTAGATTACCTTAATTCCCAACAATCCTCCCCTAAACTGGAATTTGACTAGGTTAAGTTCCAGTTTCCTTGATAGATCGCTAATGCTGTTGAGGATTGTAACATTTTCCTTGAGGATTGTACCATAATGTTGTGTGAGCAGTGAGTGGACAAGATCTTGAGGATCAGCAACTGAACTGTGAAACACCAAATCTTTGCAGCAACATATGACATCGTGTACCTCAAAACATATAAGTTCAATACTATTCTCATCACTTCCAGGTGTGTTAACTTCTGTGAGAGGTGAATCATCGAAATTAATGGATTTGATGTCTCTTTACCAATAGCCATTACTACTGGAGTAGCCACATGTTTGAGTTCGAAAACTATGGTACATTGATAACCATCTGATTTATTGGCAAATCAGCAACCATATAAACGGATTTGTCTTGTCTTTACCTGTAGCCGTTAGCTCAGGACTAGTCAATTCTTAGGATTGGTGAATTGAAAACCAAATATGGATTCAGTTGTCTTTACCACATACCATATACATGTGGACTAGCCAATTCTTGGATTCCAAAAAGGAATAGACCATGGTGAATTGATGACCATACAGCTCTCAGCAGTTAAGCATGGGTGGTTGCAAACCCTATGGTTTTGAGCAAACCATTACAGCTATCAACAGATTTGATGTGTCTTTACCAAAGCTGTACCCTTTGGACTAGCCAACTCTTTGATATACAAAAGGTACATCGGGTGAGTTAAAGACCATCAGACAAAAATTCTACATAAAAGTAGTTTTTTTTTTTTTTTTTTTTTTTTTTTTTTTTTTTTACTAAGACTCTATTTTTAAAACTGAATAAGCTCAATAAAAAAAATTTGGAAAGGGAAAATTAAAGACCTAATTTTTATTAAATAAACGCTATCACTATTTTTAAGATGATGTTTGTGTGAATTAGTGAAAGTCGTTTAGTTTTTAAAAAAAATTGACAAAAATAGGCAAATAATACAAGAAAGGCAGATAAAAATGAACAAAACAAAGTAGTGCAGGGAGTACCAATGGTCCTGATTGGAAGAAGAAGAGGCCTATTGCAATTGTTGCAGTTGAGTTTTGATCAATCCGACCAGTGTTAAAGCAGATTGTCTTTCATTTCCCACAGGATCTGGAGGAATTTCCAATTTCTGACTCAACATCTTTTCCATAAGTCTTTTAGGCAGAGGATACTTTCTTTCAGACAGCAGGCACACAGTGATTCCACCCTTAGTCTCAAGGACATGCACCCGAGGGAGAGGATAGAATCTCCAGGATGTAAGCTTCCACCGATGTGAGTGTTCCCAAATTGAAGATGCTTTACTATTGGGAATGTGGGAGTTTAACAAGATTTGAAAATCTCCTGGCAGGTACATTCCAGAGCCTTGAGGTTCGTTGTTGCAATAATGGGTGGAAACTTGAGTAAACAGAGAAAGTAAGTCTGCTCTATCTATCAAGTGTAGAATTTCCTTCAGAAAGGTGAATTCTACTGAGGTAGAGTCCCTACGAAGAAGAACATTCATCTGATCTTCCTTCAATTTCCAGGCTATCCCATCTTCTGAGTTTCCATCAGGAAAATCAGCAGCAGACCCTTCTATGATAAAAGATGAGTCATCAGCTTCAAGATCTAAAGAAGAAATATTGGCCTTAGTCTTCTTTCTCCTCCCAGGCAGATAGATCTGCTGAGGGGGAGCATTTTCATCTTGTGCATCTGTAGTGGGGCATGTAACAGTAGATGGAGACATGGTTGAAGCACGAAATGCTTTCATCCTGTGGGATATCCTTATAGCCTTTTCTGTTTTGGCTTCTGCGAGATCAGCTTCCTTAACTTCAGAATCTTCTACTGTGACAACAGGTGTTGCTGAGGGAGAGGGAGCTGATGCTTCAGGTGCTTCAGGAGGAATGGAGGATGATTCAGAAGATTGGTCCTTGTCAGCAGAGGAAGCAGCTTCAGAGATTGCTTCAGCAGGAATGACTGGAGAGGATTCCTTGGTTGGAGCATCACCAGCCTTGAGTCTTTTGGCCGTTTGAACAGCTTCATTTTCTGAAACCCTTTTTAAGTTGGAAGAACGTGCGAAAGCTAATCTTCTTTCCTCCATGATTTGGTTATACTTGCGATACAGGACAGAATCAGGATAAGCCTTGACTTGCTTCATTGTTAGACCAGAGTTGGACTGTGAGTATTGGTTTTTCACCACCCTTCTCATTTCATCTTTAGTAGGGGGTTTGGTTTTGGCTTTCTGAGCTTGGATGGCCCTCTTTTGTGCAAGTGCTTCTTGCTTCCTTTGTCTTCCCTGAGCCCTCATTCGCTCCACATAGTTGTCACTAAGAAAATCTCCACCTAGGATACTTTGAGCTAGAGAAGGTCTTGAAATGACATGCTGAGTTAGAACATCCCATTGTGCAGCAGGCATCTGAACCCTTAATTCATCCAGTTCTTTTCTTCTCTCAGGAGTTAGAGATGAGAATTCTTCTGCTGCAAATTGTTTAGCCAATGCTGTATCTTCCTTTGACTTCTCAAACTCTGCCAATCTACTAGCTTGACCCAGTCTTTCCTCCTCAGTCACCAGGTGAGGACCAAGCTCATCTTCAGTGATGACAATATTTTCTTTATCATTAGGCTGCTTAGCACACTCTTCTTCAGTAAGATCAACTATAGGAATTTCTTCTGGAGTACCTAGATCAACATGTTGATGTAGATTATCAACTGAGGTGGTCAAGACAGCAACATCAGGAAGATCTGCTGAAGGTGAAGGGCCTGATGGTTCTTGAACAGATGAAGATTTTCCAAGGTCTGGAGAAGCATCCTCCATTTGAATATCAGCAGATGCAGTCTTATCAGCCCCAGGTTCCTCTGAAGCTTCAGAAGAAACCTTATGAAGATCAGATCTCTTTCTTCTGGTGTACAGAACAGGTTTTGTCTTCTTTGATGAAGTGGCAGCTACTGATGAAGGGTCATTGAGAGATACTTCAGCCAACATTTCTAGAGATCCAAAGGGAGGAACTTCTTGTTCTTCATCAGAGGAAGCCACAAGTTTCCTTTTGGAAGACCCTTTTAGTTGGTGTTCCAAGACCTTAACCTGATTCTGCAGCTCATCAATTTTAACCCCAAGAGACAATTTGGTCTCTGCAAGTTCCTTTTTCAAATCATTAACCTCTGCAGCATACCTGTTGACAAGAGCATACACAGATGAGAGTGTAATGGGGTCCTCAGCTCCACCAGCAGATTGCTCTGTGGTAAAGGGAGCCTCATTGGACCTTTCAGAAGTAACCTGGTCATGCACAATGTGGGGAATATCTTCATCAAGAGGATCCCGCACAGGACTTGGTGTGGGTGGTCTATTAAGATTTGACTCAACATGAGTATCAAGTGTGGGTGTAGGACTGGGACAGGGTGGCTGATCAGGAGCAACATGAGTTGCTTCAACAGTAGAAGATGGGCCCTCATCAATATTGACCAATGGATTACCATCAGTAGCAACAGGTGAGGTAGGAGGATTATGAGCCACATTCTCCTCATTAGCAGCCTCATTACCTTGGGGCAACATAGCAGCTAACAAGGGATGATGTTCCCCTTGAAAGTGAGTTTTCATGGTTGCAAACAATTTAGCAGTCAAGGAACTTATAGGATAAAAAGCTTGTGCTTGGGTAGAGGTGTCTAATATGATTTGTAAAAACCTTGGGTACATTAAAAATTTTCCCTTTGTCTTTTGAATATTTTCAACCATGTTTTCGAAAATATACTTAGAAAAATTGAAAGTTACCCCTTGAGAAAGACACACAATACCATATCCCAGTCTGGTTGAGAACTGGTCCCATCCTCCAGTCTTGTTGCTCATACATTGGAGCAGTGTGTGAACCAAGAACCTCCATTTGGGGCAGAGTTCCTTCTTTAGCCACATATCAGTTCTAGTACCACGATAGCCAATAGCCCTTAGCCCATTCAACACATCTTCCTGATTAGAGTAAAATGCTCCATCAGCATCTTCCAGGTGAAGCTTCCTTCTGATTAGGTCCTCGGTCACAATGCACTCTGTTTCATCAATCACAGCCCTAATCTCTGTCTCACTCCTTTTCTCAGCAGTTGCCCAAAATTGAGTAACCAGTGATTCATATATCTCATTTGGAGAATGAGTTAGAGCATAACGAATCTTGGACCTTTTCAGGAATTCCACCATTGGTTCGTACAGTTCATAACCTTTGCCATTACCCAGAAAAGCAACTTTGTTGTGATCATATTTAAATTCAAGACCCATGAGGAATATGAGTGTTTAGGATTATGATTTTGAAATGGTGAGAGTTTGTGTAAGTGGAATGAGAGGGAATTTGTTCGTTCTGAAGCGAGTGATGGTGGATGAAGTGTTTTTGCCCAAATTATGGTCAAAGAAAAATGGACCGTTTGGTTGACCATTGCTGACGTGTATGGTATCTTTGACCCGACCCTGAATAACACTTCGGCAGAAATACAAGATCAATCTGCTGAAGTTATGGCATCAGCAGAATGCATCAAAGATAAGAATATCTTCGGTAAGTTTCTAGAATTACTGTGCCACCCACTTGCATTAAACTCATTGAACCTCGAATCCGTCTATAAAATGATCCCAATGTAACTCATCTTTTCACCAAGATCCCCAAATATTTACCACAAACCCTAGAAGCCAAATAACCTCAATTAACCCAATTGCACCATGAATACCAAACCTGAGATCATAGATCTCACTTCCTCAGCTTCCTCATCTTCTTCATCATCATCAAGTGGTGAATCAAACCCATGGTTCTCTTACTTTCCTCAACCCTATCCAAGACCAAAAAAGTCGCCTTTTCTTCCTTCTTCAGAAGATGACAGTGTAGTGAATCCAAGTGAATCTGCTGATGATTCTGATGACTCCTATAAGGAGGGAACATCTTACTCCCAACCTCCAGCACCTCGGTCTCAACAAAGACCTCGTGCCAGGAATCCGCCACTCCCCAAAGATAGAGAGGTGGTTCTTGGTCTCACTGCGCCATCTTTTGGTGCATAAACACCCATCGTATAAAAGAAGGGCTTGAGGAGGGTGGATCGATTGCATTTTGGTTGAAATGAATAGATGAAGCACAAAGGACACGATAGTTCTCTTCGTCATCCTACGTGGTCATCGTCATCATCAATCGTTTTCATCAATCCATCCCTCCATTTTGGTCCTTAGCATCTTCGTCGTGCTGGTCATGCACATCCAACCAGCCAGTTAGACTGAATGGGTGGTTATGCAAGACTTCACAAAGGCATAGCCAGCATTTAACGCATATCCAGCATTCCATTAGATTTCGGAATGAAAGATATACCTTAGATTAGGCTTAGCTTAAGTGTACAGCTCGTATCTTGAGGATGCAAAATAGAAGTAGGTTGTCTTTATGTAAGCTGTAAGCTGTAAACTGTTTCTTGAATGAATGAATGAACAATTTGACTTTATTTTCTTTTCTTCAGTATTATCTTCAGCAGAATCAAATTGTATGCTTCAGTATTTGTTATCAGAAGAAACAAGCAACACTCTCTCAGCTATTTGACCATGTATTAATGAGCCACTCTTGATGAATTTGAACTTGACCATGAGATATATAAACTGCAATCCAGATAAGGAATAGGCAAAATGCAGTACAGACAACTGCAAACAAACAAACTAAACATACACAACAACAAAAACAAATAAACTAGAGAAATATTAGAAGTTAGTGTTAGCAAAACAAACTAAGATATAAAACCAAACAAAAATCTGCAGAGTAAAAATCGAAACAACAAAAATCTGCAGAGTTTGCACAAATCCTCCCCTGAGGCATATGCCTCCCCTGAGGCCTATGCCTCCCCTTAAACTATGCAGTCAAGGGTTTAGCATTCCAATATTGACCACGAGGTGTTGAAACCTTGGTCCATCAAACGCTTTTGTTAATAAGTCTGCCACATTATCATCAGTATGGATTTTTGCCACTTTTATCAAATGTTTTTCATAAGCATCTCTTATAAAGTGGTGCCTGATTTCAATGTGTTTCGTTCGACTGTGAAAAACTGGATTTTTGACTATGCAGATGGTACTTTGATTATCTATATGAATTGTAGTGTTCATAAAGTTGTACCCATAGTCCAGCAGTTGGTTCTGAATCCAAAGGACTTGTCCACAGCAATTTGCAGCTGCAACGTACTCTGCTTCAGTAGTTGAGGTGGCCACAATGGTTTGTTTCTTGCATTGCCAAGAAATCAACCTCTTGCCTAGGAACTGGCAGCCCCCAGTTGTGGATCTTCTGTCCAAATTTGCACCAGCATAATCACTGTCACTGTATGCTTCCAACTTGAAAGGAGATTCTTTTGGGTACCAAAGACCTAAGAGAGGTTGGCCTTTGAGGTACTTAAAGATCTTCTTGACAGCATTGAGATGGGAAGCAAGAGGAGTGACTTGATGTCGAGAACAAACACTCACTGCAAATGTAATATCAGGTCTTGAAGCTGTCAAATACATCAATGAACCAATCATAGACCTGTACAGATGAACATTCACAGGTAGATCTGGTTCATTATTTGCTTTAGCCTTAGGAGCTTCATAAGGTGTTGTGGCAGTCCTAACACCTTCCATACCAAACTTCTTTAGAATGTCCCTCACATATTTATCTTGACTGATAAAGATGCCATCTTGTTTCTGCTGAACCTGAAGACCCAAGAAGAAAGTAAGTTCTCCCATAGCACTCATTTGGAATTCACCCTTCATAAGTTCCTCGAATTCCCTGCACCAAGCTTCGTTTGTGGAACCAAATATGATGTCGTCCACATACACTTGCACCAGAATGATGTCTGAGTAATTCTTCTTGAGGAACAGAGTTTTATCAATAGCTCCTCTCCTATAGCCATGCTTCAGCAGGAATGAAGAAAGCCGAGCATACCAAGCTCTTGGAGCCTGATGTAAGCCATAGAGAGCTTTAACAACTTTGTAAACATGATTTGGGTGATCTGGGTCTTCAAATCCCTTTGGTTGAGAGACATAAACTTCTTCTTCAATCTCACCATACAAAAAGGCACCTTTGACATCCATTTGATACACCATGAACCCCATATAAGAAGCATAAGCCAAGAAAATGCGAATTGCTTCAACTCTTGCAACAGGGGCAAATACTTCATCATAATCAATTCCTTCCTCCTGTCTGAAGCCTTGTGCTACTAATCTTGCTTTGTTTTTAATCACAACACCCCGAGAATCTCTCTTATTCTTCAGAACCCACTTTGTCCCAATGGCATATTTGCCATCAGGTAGTGGTACCAAAATCCAAACCTGCTGGTTGTGAAATTGTTGCATCTCTTCTTGCATTGCTTCTAGCCAACTTGAATCATTGAGAGCTTGAGATACACTGGTTGGTTCCACTTGAGAGAGAAAGCAAGCAAACAGACAATGTTTAAAGTCTGTGTGATTGTCTCTTTGTTGGTTGGAGACATAAGAGAGAAAAGCAATCTGTCCAAATTGAGGACTTGTGATAGCCCTTCGAGTTCTGACAGGTGCCAGAAGATCACCGATGATGTTGGATTGAGGATGAGCAATATTGATCCTCTGAGTAGCAGTGGGGTTGACTTCAATGGATGGATCAAGATTAGTGATGGTTGGTTCAAATTCAGCATCATAAGAGGGTGAGGTGAAGATGCCAGCTTTGGGTTGATGATTTCCAAGATCTGAAGGTTTTGGAAAGCGTGTATAGGGTTCACCAAAGTCTAAGGATACTCGAGAAGGAACAGCATAGCCTTCAGCAGATTTGGGGATGGATGGTGTGACAGAGTCAACTTCAGCAGACACATTGTTTCTGCTGACTCCTTCATTAGCTACCCCTTCTTTCAGTTTTTCTGCTTCAAGCTTGGCGGCAAATTCTTGAGTCTGAAGTCTAGCGAGGTCCTCAGCATAGTGAGAGTCATCTTCATCACTCGAATCAGCAGCATCCTTGGAGGTGGTACCTGCAATATTGTTAGGAGAGAAAGAAGGCACAAGTATGGGTTGCTCATCATCTTCAAACTCATTTTCAGAGTCATCATTTAAAGGACCTGCAGTGTTAGTTGGAGATTCTTGAGGACCTGCATTTTGGTTAGCCAAATGTCTGGTGTAACCCAAATAATCAGTTAAGTAATCAAGATCAAAGGACCACGAATGGCCTTGTCCTTGAACATTAAGCTTATCTTCCAAAAATCTCAGGTTCAATGTCTCCTCTATCTTCTTGGCTTGCAAGTTGTACACCCTGTATGCCTTACTATGAGTTGAATAACCCACAATATAGCCATCATCAGCCTTTTCATTAAACTTTCCCAACGGATCACTTGTGTTTAGAATCGTCACTTGACAACCAAAAGGTTTTAGGTAGTGAATGACAGGAACCTTTCCAAAGAGAAGTTCATATGGGGTTTTGAGTTGTGGTCTGGTAATGGACACCCTATTTAGCACATAGCAGGCAGTGCCAACAGCTTCAGTCCAGAACATAGTGGGCAGTTTAGAGTCTGCAAGCATGGATCTAGCAGCCTCTATTAAGGTCCTATTCTTTCTTTCAGCCACCCCATTTTGTTGCGGGGTTCTTGGATTACTGTAGTCCCTTTTTATGCCTTTTGACCCACAGAGTTCTATAAGAACAGCATTTTTAAACTCTGTCCCGTTATCACACCGAATTCCCTTAACCTTTTTGTTCAACTGATTTTCAACAAGGGTGATGAATTCAGTCAGCACTTGAGATGTTTCATCTTTGGTTCTGAGAAAGAAAACCCAACAAAATCTGCTGTAGCCATCAGTGATTACCAAACAGAAGAACTTATGATCAATGCTTCTGACTTGAGTTGGACCAAACAGATCCATGTGAAGCAACTGAAGAGGTTCAGTAATGATGCTCATAGCATTGATAGCTTTGTAAGAAGCTCTGTGTTGTTTTCCTTTGTTGCAAGCGACACAATTGTGATCATTTGTGAATACTTTGGTGGGAAGTCCTTCAACAAGACCCATTTTAGAGAGTTTGTTAATGGTCTTGAAGTTCACATGCGCCATTCTTCTATGCCATTTAGTGGACTCATCTAGAGATGCTTTAGCTACCAAGCAAGTGAGATCACCACCTGGTTGAACTTCATTAAGGTTGAATGTGTATAAGTTGTGAGTTCGAGGAACCTTCAGCAGGATTGAAGTTTCTTCTGGGAGTTTGAAGTCTTTAGACAGCACAAGACATTCATTCTCAGTGAAGAGAACTTTGTTCTTAGTGTCACAGATTTGTGAAACAGAGAACAAGTTGAAATGTTGAAGTTCCTTAACAAAGTACACATTTTCAAAATCCAGATGAGGTGTCTTTATGGTGCCCTTCCCAGTGATACTTCCATCACTTCCTCCAAAAGTCACATTGCCTCCTCCTTCTATAGGGACAAAATTATGCATCATATCCCTGTTTCCAGACATGCTTCTGGAACAACCACTATCAACAATACCAATATTCTTATGCTTAAGGGGATGATCCTACAAACAACAACAAAAATATATACAAAACAGTTAGTATTCAGAGGAGGCTCAAGTCATTACTGACTTGAACCTGCCTTGTGGATCACAGGTTTAGGGCATGAAGTTCTAGAGGATCCACTATTGTTCTTGGTCCTCCATTGATAGTTCGGTCCCTTGTTAGTCCAAGAACAACCTGCTGAGGGCTTCACAGCAGTGCTCCCATATCCCATCCCAGCATACATGGAGTCAACATGTGTAGGCCAATAGTCATGTTTAAAGTATGAGCTTGTTGGTTGGCCATAAGGTCTAGTAACTGAACTTTTCCAATGAGAGTCAGTGTTAGCTGCTTGTGGGACATAAGGTGGAATGTTAGCAACATTGGTCCAGTTGTGTTTGTGTTGAGTAGCACATGCACCCAATCTTTGTTCATAAAAATCACAATCCTTAATTAAATGAAATTTACTGCCACATACAAAACATGTCTTCTTCTTAGAAGTGTTATTCAAATAGGAAGATGTTGGATTACATGCAGAAGTACTTAAAACAGATACATTTAAGGACTTGATTTTAACAGACTGATTATTCAAACATTTAAAAGCTAAGTCTTCAGGAGAAACTGTCTTGGAAGATGATTCCTCAGCAGCTTCCCTAGAGGACTCACAAGTGGACTGGGGTGCAGGCTTGGGTGTTGGTTCAGGCTTGGGAAGGTCAGACTTCTCATTTGAATCACAGCTTTCATATGAAGTAGACCCTTGATCCGATGAATTGTCACTGTCAGAGCAAGAGACAAAGTCATTAGATGAGGTATCAGGGTCTGGCAAGTCTTTTGACTTTTTGCCATATAAGTGATGTGATCCATCAAAGTCAACAGTGATGGATAGGTCTGTGGGCATGAACTCACCTCTAATGGGACCAGGGATAGCATGCATTATACCTTCTTTAACATAATTAGCTAATCCTGCTGATGTAGGTTTACGCCCATCATACTTAGCTTCTGGACCTACATATTTTTGAAAACCCAATCCTATAGGACATGTCTGAGATTGACTAGTATAGATGATTCTATTTAAGCTTTTACCAGACATTTGCCATTCATTATGCCTATCAATTTCTTCAGCTAGTTTTGCCTTAAGTTCTTGGTTCTCAGACACAGCTTCATCCTTTGCTTTCTCAGACAGTTTTAAGTAATTATTTGCAACTTCTAGATCAAACTGTAACACTTTTATCTTTTCTTCATAAGCAATTTGATTCTTCTGAAACCATACTTTTTGTCTTTCTACAGTTTTTAATGCAAGTTTATGAGCCTCATTATCAATATAACATGCATCAAACTTAGGTTTCATAGCATCAAATTCTTCCTTAAGTTCATTGTATCTAAGACTACAGCCAAAAATACAATTGTGTACCTGAGATAGTCCCATTAAGGCAAACTGATCATGCCTTTCATCCAAAGTGCACCTTGCAAGCAGTCCAAGCTTGTCAGTATCATGAGCTTCCTCATTAACAGGTTCATGTGCAGTCCAGTTGACCTGTTCATCCATGGTGAGGAGAGCTGCTGAAGCTCCAGCTTCCTGCTGTTTCTGCTGATAGGAAAGATATTTGGCTCCATCTCCATTCTTTCTGTCCTTGCATTCTCTAGAGAAATGCCCCATCTGATGACAAGAGTAGCATCTGACTTTCCCCCTATCAAAGCGAGCTGGTTCTTTTCCTTTGAACACAAACTTCCTTCCAGCCTTCTCTTCAAACCTTTTGATGTCCACTGACAACAAAGCCACTTGCATTTTCAGCTTCATTTCCTCCATATCAAGAGGGTCCACCTGATCAAAGTCTTCATATGCAAGATACTGCTGAGTATCATAGTCAGCAATAAACGAATGAAGAACATCCTCCATCACACTACTAGACCTAGCTTGAGAACTTGGTGGAGTGGGACGGGGGTTATGTGGTGCAGGGGGAGCTGAGGATGATGATGGAAAGTAGTTGGAGCTAGGAGATGATGGAAAATAGTTGGAGCTAGGAGCTTGTACCATCATGTTGGACTGAGATGTCCCAACAAAAGCTGCATGGTTAGAAGGAGATGTACGGTAGGGAGTCCTGACATCTGGTTCAAGAGTTCTGAGTCTGTTGTATAGCTCATCAAAGGTGAGCATGTCCAACCCTCCTTTAGCCTTGAGTGCAATACTAACATGCAACCATGATGGTGGCAAGGACCTCAAGAACTTTGAGTTGCAATCTTCATTGTCTGGTTTAGCATTTAGCTGATTCAGCTGACTCAAGATCCTGTGGAACCTGTCGTATCCCTTGTGGATACCTTCTTCTTCTGATATGTTGAAGTCCTGAAACTGTTGTCTTAGCATGGACTTCCTCATTCTCTTTGATTCTTCATTTCCTCCGAACCTTGCCTTGAGAGCCATCCATATGTCTTTAGCATCATCCATATGGTGAAAATCACATAGATGATCTTCAGGAATGGCTTGAAGCAGAATAGTCTTCACTTTATGTTCTCTCTGCATGGCCAGCACTTCTTCAGCAGTCTTTGGTGGAGCCATGATAAATTTCCCATCTCTGTCAGGAATCATCTTCTTTAGACTATTTCCTTTCTTCACTACTTCCCACAGATTCCAATCAATATTTGAAATCCAGTTTTCCATCTTCATAGTCCAAAGTTCATATTCTTCCCTCTTTAAATAAGGAAATTTACCATTGCTGTTTGTGAGACTGAGTTGTTGCATGGAAGTGGTGTTGGTGTTGTTTGTATTTGTGGTTTCGGTTTCATTATCGGATCCAGGCATGGTGAATGAATGTTTGATTGTATGGGGGTGAGAATGGTTCTTAGTATCGTAGAGACTTCCCGAGGCTCTGATACCACTTGTTAGACACAAGACCTTGATAGATCTTAAGCACTCGGGGATCGTTAGCTTTACCTATGTAATCACAAGCAAACTAATAGAAGATCTCTACAACTTGGTATGGTAGCGGAAAATAAATACAAGTTATAGTGACTAAGAACACTTTTGATCCTCTATGGATCTTTGATTATAGAAACTCTATGTTTCGTATAGAATACAAGACTTGAGAAACTTCAGAAAAGCTTATCTATTACAAACTAATATGGTTTCTTATATAGGCAAGAAACCCTAATAAGCGTTGACAATTTACGCTTCTACTACTACACTAGACTAAGCATGCAACTAGACAAGCATGCAACTAATCATATTGTTTTGTTAATCATCGTGTTTATTCTGAGTAAGCTCTACTTGAAACGGCGCCAACCTATATTAAATACGGCGCTGACTTTTACTCTATTACTGAGCTTATCTCTCCTACGTGTTTCCCACTTTCAGCAGCTACACAGTATCTGCTTTATCATTTCTGCTGAAGTATAACTTCGGCAGCATCAATTCTTCTTCGGCAGAATCTCTTCGACTGAAGCTTCGGCAGAATCAGTAGTTTGTGCTTCGGCAGAATCAGTAGATTACCTTAATTCCCAACATCAATGATCTTCATAATTGTTGTCGATGAAAGCGTGATTTCCAAACCTTTCCACTCGAACCTTGAACTTAGGCAAATGATGACTTCCCAATTACAAATAAAGACTACAGGGTAGGCTAAGGTGTAAGGGTGTAACGAAACAATATATGGGGGTGACAAAATGAAAGGAATGGCTCATAAGGGTGTATCTAGGGGTATCTTGCACTAAAGGGGAGTGCAACAAAAGGGTTTCACATGGGGGTCGAAAAGTCGAGGTGACTAATCGATAGACTCACAATGGTAGGCTGTTTGGGTGATATCCCTATAATACTGCCTTCTAGAACTGAAAAGTCCAAATACATCGAGCTAACTCAACATACCTCGTCTATGGTCTCGAAATGATGCAAAGGCCAAGTTCTAAAGTTTACAAGCTACCGGCACACTCATAATTTGGTGGATTTGGGGTAAAATATTGGAAACGGATAAGGCTAATCTCACCATGTAATATCAAGGGTTGTATGTGCTCGGCTAAGGTCTAATCTAGTTAGGTTTGGAAAAACATGTCAAAATTTTAAAAATGGCATAATTTTTCAAAATAAACTAGAAAAATGAGGGCGAAATAAAGTTCAAGAGATAATTCTACTCCCGTCCCCCCACTTGAATTGTACAAAGTCCCTTTTGTACTAGGCATTAAAATAAAGGTGAAGAGAAAGGTAGAATTAGAGCGAGAACTTCCCTGAAATTTGCTCAAAAAAGAAGAAGGCCTACGAGAAAGGATCGTGCCTTCGTTTAAGCGTCATGAACAAACTTCAATCCCTGAAATCACAATACCGACAAGCATAATTCTAAAAATAAAAAAAAAATGAAAAACAAACCTAACTCACTTTCGTAGGAATCACGGTTGCATTTAGCGAATGCAACAAGCCTTTTAAACCACTTGGTGTCCCAAGTGGACGAGTGAAGTCTCGTGAGGGTTTACAGGGAACACACCCACAAAGTTCATTTAAAAACTAATACAAGGTTACTGTGTTTTAAAATGAAAGAATTAAAGCAGATGAGAGTTACGTCGTAACTCCTATGAGAGAGTTACGCCTTAACTGGAAAAACCTGGTATGAGCTGTGAAGCGAATAGTTACGGCGTAACCACTGAGATGGTATTACGCCGTAGTTGGTAATGCGTCAAGAATTCTGCTGCTAAAATGTTGGTTACGGCGTAATCACCAAGATGAATTACGCCGTAACTCTGTTCAGATCAGCAACTGCAGCAGTAATTACTTCATTGTCTCCTGCAAAAATGGTTAGAAAACACAAAACCCAACAGAAATTAAATAAAACCAAAAGAAAGGGATCATTCAGGTTGTCTCCCGAAAGAGCACTTTTCTTTATTTATGAGTCTTTAAGTTAGACTCAGAGCCGCGGGCTCTATGGGGGCCTTTGAGCTTACCCGACTTCTTCCATGTCTTTAATTGAATAAGGTTGGTCCCATACATGTGGCGAAATATAACAGGTCATGGAGTATCTTTTTTGTAGAAAATTAGCTCGCGCCCATTCGAAACGAAGCCTAGCCTTTTCTTCCTCTTCAATTTGAGCATACCCAAACTTTACGAGTAACCAATTTTCAAATGAGATTCCCCTGTATCCTACATTGCTTCTCTTATCTTCGTCGAAAAATTCTCATTCTTTGCGTTTGAGCCATTTAGGTTCAGGGTATTTTCCTCCATCGCAAATCTTGCGATTGGGGTTACATGTAGGCCATGCCAAGGTGTATTCATCGTGCATCATAACTGGTTCGCAGAAATGAATGGTCCAGTTAATGTCGGAGAACCATTCGCAAAAAGCACTATGCTCTTGTAACCACTTCTTTCTGATATCGTCTTCCTTTTCCCAGCACCACCAAACTTTTGCAGCTTCATTAATCGTCCGAATGAGATACTCCTCTCCTCCATTACATCCTTTTTGGAAATGGGAACATGTGGGAAATATTACTCTGGTCCCTTCAGGTAAAGGAACACAGCAGTGAACTCTTCCTTTTACAACGTAACTGGGAACAGAAAACGGAATCTCTTCCTCATCATCTTAATTGTCGCTGGATTCGGACTCCTGCAAATGGGTAAAAGATGAAGGTGGAAACCTATCGGAGTCATCTAATTCTATTTTCGGTGTTTCCTTTGTAAAGATTTTGTCTGGCTCAAGGCTCAAGGTTTTATCCAATTTAAACTCCACAATATCTCCATAGATTCCACCGTATTGTGCTAATGTGTCCAGGAATGGTTTACCAAGAATCAAATGCTCCTTTTTTGTTGTGCAAATAATCGACCACCACAAATTCGGGGGATGAGGTAAGTTTATCGACCTTTACGCACATACCACCTGTAATACCTAAAGGGGTAATCTTAGTTTCAGTACCCGAATCAATCACGATATCCGTTTCCCAAAGGTGGATTATCCTCAGTTTTAAGAAAATGGATAGAGGCATGATGTTTACACCAGACCCAAAGTCTACTATCCCCAAAATATCAATTTTACCAGCAGAACATGGAACGATTACCCCGCTTGTTCTAACATCTTTAACCGAGAATAAACTGGATCCTAACCTGGATGTCCCTTCCAGAGTATGGTTACGCCAGAACTCAGGGAAGTAGTTACGGCGTAACTCTTCCTGTTGGTCGGTTTTTGCGACATTCAATAAGTCGACACATTCCTCAATCACTTTTTGAGAATCATTGGTAAAAACAGCATTGCATTCCTCCTTGTGTTTGGCTTCATTAAGTTTCATTCCATCAATCTCAGCACTGAGTTTTTCGATCATCGCTCCAAGATTTGTTAGGGTTTCGTCGTGCCTGGAGAGATTCTTGTTAGTGCTTTCTTGGAAACCCTTTAACCAAATATCTTGTTCTTTTTGTTTCTGGGCCGAAGTCTCCAGGAATTTGTTAATTGTTTCTTTAAGACTGGGCTTTCTTTCTCCATAAGTTCCACGGTTGTAATTTCCACGATAACCATTACTATTTCGATTATCACCATAAAATGGTTGATTATCTCCATACTTAGCTTCTTCAATATCCTCTTCGTCCATATGAGGACAATTTTTCGTAAGATGTCCTCCTCCATAGCTTTCACAACCCACTTGGATGGCATGAACGGTTTCTCTGACCTTCAGCATATCTCTACCGAGATTTTCAAGTTTACTAGCTATCGCTGCAATTCCGTCAAAACTTCCGCCTTGGTTTCTTTTACTTCCACCGCCGTGCCATTTTTGAGAATGGTCCGCCATTTTTTTGAATGGCTTCAATTGCGGTAGTAGGATTCATATTCGGGATAGGTCCTTGATAGTCCAACATTTGTCTCGTAGTTACATTTATTCCTTTGTAGAAAATATTGACCTTCTGCTGGTTATTTAGATCATTGGTAGGACACTTATAAAGAAGATTGTTGTATCTGTCCCAAGCTTGATACAGAGTTTCGTCGTCTTCTTGTTTGAAATTGTGGATCTCCAAGAGTTAATTAGAAATCTTTGATGGTGGGCAATATCTTTGGATAAAGTGTTTCTTTAGTAGCGCCCAAGTATTAACTGCCCCGGCGGGCAATCTTTCGATCCATCTTCTGGCTGCCCCAGTAAGAGTCATTGGGAAGACCCTGAGCATAACAGCATCATGAGACACGCCCGGAATGTTGAAAAGGCTAGCGATGTATAGGACATTTTCAACGTGCTCATATGCGTCTTCGTCCCTGTTTCTTGAAAAAGGGTTAGCGCGAAGCTCCCTCATAAATTGGTCTTTAATCTCGAAACGAACATCCGCTCCGATTGCCGGTCTTACGAGACCCGGCCCTTGATCAGCTCTAGTCAACGCCAAGTATTCCTCAAGAGTGAGGTCATCGATGTTAATAACTTCCATGGTACCTGAAAACTTGAAATATGATCGTGATAAAAGTTTAAGAATGAAATGAAAGACTTAATATCAATCCTAATATAGCTCCCCGGCAGCGGCGCCAAAAACTTGATGCAGGTTTTACTGACCAGATCTTAATATTTATAGTGTCTCGCTATACCTATGGTCTACCCTAATGCACTAACGGGCAACTTACCCGGTCATGTGTAGTGTAGTAAATGGTAAAGCCGAGGTCGTCCCAAGAGCTATGCGTGTCGGATAATTACTAAGTCTAATTGTCACGGAATATTAAAGGTTTGATAGAGTTTTAATTAATTAAACTACTAATGCAGATGATAACGCTACACGCGTCGTTCGGGGTCAAAGGAACTTCCTTTTCGTCGAGCAAGTTTTTCAACACCCTAGGCAGTGAACCTAATCGTTGTAGTGTAGTATTAGGGTAAGCCACGGGTATTGATATCATTCTCTAGGGGAATAGGAATGCTAGTGAGAAGTTACTACGCTAAGGTTGGGGTTGAGGAAGATTATTTTTTATCTTTTTATATTTTTAAGAAAAGGAAAGGTACGAATCTCGGGGTTTGAATTTGGGGGGTTGGTATTGCTACCGATTACTCTACTTATCTAATTATCTAATCTAAGGTGTATGTAGTCTATGTCTAATTATTGTGTGCTCGTATGATAGTTTAAAGATGTGTTTACTTAGGTTTTACTACTCCTTAATTATCTCCTATTGGTGGTTGAATTGTCACGTCCTTATTCTTAGTTGCGTTGTGTGTCTAAAGTTATAGGGTATGCGTTTCTCCCTAACTCTTTGAACTTACCGAAGGGTCTCGTCTACAAAACCCACTAGGGATAATAAACTCTTACTCTAAGGCACTCTTTGGATGGTTTAGCTTACAACTACTCAAGGAGTCATATTCTAAGGTTCACAAAGATTTAATCAAGCATTAAGTACACAACGAATGACCTATCGCATTACTAGATCATTAATCAACTAAGATAAGAGACAACCAATCAATATTCAATAATTAAGTTTCATATTCCCTAAGCAAACACACAAGTAAATTAGCCGGACATGGAGAACATGCAAGCATACACACAAATAATCAAAGACATAATTGTATTAATGAAGTAAAACACTTATCTTGGTGTAAGATAGGGTTTGAAACCCTAAAATACTGTACAAGACAGCCTTGATTCGGTTTTAGGGTTTTACTCCAAAAGACTACACACTAAAACTGAAAAATTCGGATTCTATATATAAGATTACACATGCGACGGCGTCACCTTATGTTTTGTGACGCCGTCGGGTCGCCGTCATTAGGGTTTCGTCTTGGCCACGTTAGACTTGCGACGGCGTCACCTTATGTTTATGACGCCGTCCTCTTCAGCTTCTGACGCCGTCTGGATTGCATCTAGGTCGTCTGAGTTGCGACGGCCTACTCTTTTATAACTTGACGTCGTCACTTGAAAATAGGAGTTTTGGCTTCTGTCCCGTCACAAAATCCTCCGACGGCGTAGCAGTTAAGTAGTGACACCGTCACCTTATGTTTTCAGCAGCTTTGAGTGTCTCGATTCTGACTTTGGCCATTTTCTTCGTATATTCGCGCCTTTTCGTCCAAATAAGTGCCATTCCAGCATTTTGCCTTCAAGAGACCTAAAAAGTGAAAAGGAACGATATTAAGCAATAACGGATACAAAAGTGATCAAATAAGGGCTTAAACGACCCCTCAAAAAGGTACCTTTTAAAACCTTATCAAATATCCCTACACTTGGTATTTGCTTGTCCTCAAGCAAATGTGCTTGTCCTCAAGCAAATGTGCTTTTAGCCAATTAATTTATAAGTTAGGGGTCATGAAGCATTGGTTTAAAACAGTCCACAACATATATAAGCCCCGCAAAAGTCATAAGAAGCACGGAAATCACATACTAGCACCTCACATGGGGTGTTTGGATACTCACATCTCTCTCGGGTGTATATGAAATATAACAAATTGGAAATGAAAGATAAACACTCATTAACCGGTCCTAGTACATAGATTACCATAGGCTTGAGAATAGATCAAACCTCCATCGCTTTGGCGTAAGCACCTAGGAAAGACTATCAAAGAGGTCTTTAAAGGGTTGTAACGTTAGGCTTACGGTAGGGAAACAAAGGGTTTGGTGGGATAAGCTATAAAGTGGTGGCAAGTCAAAAATCTTATTGTTACAAGCATACGAAGAATGACGTTGCTAAGCCAAGACTGGACACTCTAGACTCTAGCTAACTGAAATAAACAAACATAAATTTAAATGATAGATGTAGGATAGTAGCCCGTATGGTTTTTTTTTATCACTCTATTTTTTTTCTTTTCTCTTTTTCACTTTTTTTTTGATTTTTTTTTTTTTTTTTTTTTTTTTTTTTTTACTCTTTGACTCTTCCATCCTCTACGGTAACATCAAAATGATAGGGATTTATAGGCACATCCCTACACTTGAGTTTTTATTACTCTAACACTAATTTGACCCGAATTGAAAAGATCAAAACACTTGGGGTACATTATTATGCAAACAAAGGGAATTTGAATTTAACGTTCCCTTCCCGTCATTTCATAAACTTTAACTTTTCCCATGAATCCCAATCGTCCCAAAACTGTATACAAAGGATATGACTCGACTTAGCAACTCATGCAAGCAACTAGATAATTGAACTAAGGGTTTAGGGTGAAAACAATAATGCACTAAAAGTGAGTGCATACAAGGTAGGCTAAGGCGATTTGGGTGTATATTTGGGGGTGGGGTGTAAACAATGCTCTTCATTGATATTCCAGAAAAACCGAAACATCACGAGAATCGCGAAAAGGATAGGCTCTGAGGGGTTAACTAGGGGTATCGTGCACTAAAGATGAGTACAACGCAAAAGGTGTGGGGGAATTACTCAACCGAAGTGGAAGAAGTAATTATATTACGGGTATCAAACAAGGGTTATCCTAATGCCTCTTATCATTTAGTTATTCCTAACTACACAAGTGTAGTCTTACTAGCGATCTCGGAATGCATCACAAAACAAGTTCTAGAATCTAATATACTACCGGTTCACACTCTAAGCATTAAAGATGAATGCTTTTAATTCCTACTAATCTAAGGGTGATCCTCACATTTTGGGTGGAATTTAGGTGGTAAATGGTTTTTTTGTGCTAGTCATGCAACTTCCTATCAGTGAGACGCTTTTGTTAAGACTAATGGCCCACTCCTATATATCATAAAAAAATTCAAATTTGGTGCCAAAATTACCCTAACCGACATTTTCTCATGGTTTATTACACAAATGAAATTGGACAAAGCAAATATTCAAGGATAAGCATACTTTCAAAGTTCCCGTTTTATTTTCCCTCCCTACACTTAAATTGAACATTGTCCCCAATGTTCCCCGAAAGTATCAAAGTTATGATAATGGAAGGTAATTAAAAACGAAAGAAACTGATACTCCCCTGATTAGCTCGGTAGGATCCGTGTGTGAAGTAGTGGTTAAATCCTTTCCAAGAAGAATTTATGCGTGAAAAGCTCCTTCCAATCTTATGTAGCTTCTTCTTGATAAATTAAACCTGCACACTTGAAGAAACAAACGAAACCTTCGCGTAAAATCGGCGGTAATAATATATATAAGACTCGATTTAAACTAGGATATAATGCTTGTGGAATGGATGTTTACAGAATTTCTGGAAAATTAAGACCTGGAAAATTCCAAAAATTTATAAGTAGCTCAGAAAACGAGAAAAAAGTAATCTGTTGTTTTTACTCCTTCCTGACGCCGTCAGGTTGCGATCCTGACGCCGTCAGGTTATCCTGACAAAAACTGGTCTGCGATTTTCTGGAAATAATTCTGGAAAATTTACATCTTTAGAATCTGGAAAAATTTCTGCAAAACATCCATTATGACTCGATACAAGCATTTGACTCGAACAAACACACATATATATCTTTTAATTAATTGGAATTCTCATGTTTACGTTTCTTTAATGTCATTGTAAACAGCATATGACATCACATTAATGGGAGATTCCGTATCTATGTAAGCGTGGTCGACACTCCTATATCCGATCATACAAGGGATTTTTAGGTTCCAGGGATTTCCTCTCCTAATCTTTGGGCATATCCTAATGATAGGTGATCGTGGATTATCGATTATGTATTGATGGTAAGCAATCTCTTCCTTAGTGGGGTAAAGATTGAAGTAAGCACTATCTTCCACATTCATATTTTTTTTCATCATGCCATATTCTGAATTACTGTTAATCATAGAGCCAACTACAGAGGCGCTGACTACTTTCTCAACAGCTTCCCTAATTGTACTATCGAATATTTTCTGCAAATCCTGAAGGTCGGTGTTTCTACTCACATAACGGCTTCGGCGGTTGTGTTGGTCATTGGTTTGGGTTTTGAGTGACAGTGATTTATTTGGTGTTAGGTTATCGAGTGGTGGTTGGTTATCACCTTCCATGATGAAAAGTGATGGGATTACGAACAAAGGTCACGAAGAAGGGGGATAGACTAAGAGAAAGCTAAAAATGAGAAAAAAGTTTACTTGATAGGAATCAAGTAAAGAAACCTAAACGAGGTGGACTACTAACTAGCTATTCTATTCCCCGGCAGCGGCGCCAAAAACTTGATAGCGCTACACGCGTCGTTCGGGGTCAAAGGAACTTCCTTTTCGTCGAGCAAGTTTTTCAACACCCTAGGCAGTGAACCTAATCGTTGTAGTGTAGTATTAGGGTAAGCCACGGGTATTGATATCATTCTCTAGGGGAATAGGAATGCTAGTGAGAAGTTACTACGCTAAGGTTGGGGTTGAGGAAGATTATTTTTTATCTTTTTATATTTTTAAGAAAAGGAAAGGTACGAATCTCGGGGTTTGAATTTGGGGGGTTGGTATTGCTACCGATTACTCTACTTATCTAATTATCTAATCTAAGGTGTATGTAGTCTATGTCTAATTATTGTGTTCTCGTATGATAGTTTAAAGATGTGTTTACTTAGGTTTTACTACTCCTTAATTATCTCCTATTGGTGGTTGAATTGTCACGTCCTTATTCTTAGTTGCGTTGTGTGTCTAAAGTTGTAGGGTATGCGTTTCTCCCTAACTCTTTGAACTTACCAAAGGGTCTCGTCTACAAAACCCACTAGGGATAATAAACTCTTACTCTAAGGCACTCTTTGGATGGTTTAGCTTACAACTACTCAAGGAGTCATATTCTAAGGTTCACAAAGATTTAATCAAGCATTAAGTACACAACGAATGACCTATCGCATAACTAGATCATTAATCAACTAAGATAAGAGACAACCAATCAATATTCAATAATTAAGTTTCATATTCCCTAAGCAAACACACAAGTAAATTAGCCGGACATGGAGAACATGCAAGCATACACACAAATAATCAAAGACATAATTGTATTAATGAAGTAAAACACTTATCTTGGTGTAAGATAGGGTTTGAAACCCTAAAATACTGTACAAGACAGCCTTGGTTCGGTTTTAGGTTTTTACTCCAAAAGACTACACACTAAAACTGAAAAATTCGGATTCTATATATAAGATTACACATGCGACGGCGTCACCTTATGTTTTGTGACGCCGTCGGGTCGCCGTCATTAGGGTTTCGTCTTGGCCACGTTAGACTTGCGACGGCGTCACCTTATGTTTGTGACGCCGTCCTCTTCAGCTTCTGACGCCGTCTGGATTGCATCTAGGCTGTCTGAGTTGCGACGGCCTACTCTTTTATAACTTGACGTCGTCACTTGAAAATAGGAGTTTTGGCTTCTGTCCCGTCACAAAATCCTCCGACGGCGTCGCAGTTAAGCAGTGACGCCGTCACCTTATGTTTTCAGCAGCTTTGAGTGTCTCGATTCTGACTTTGGCCATTTTCTTCGTATATTCGCGCCTTTTCGTCCAAATAAGTGCCATTCCAGCATTTTGCCTTCAAGAGACCTAAAGAGTGAAAAGGAACGATATTAAGCAATAACGGATACAAAAGTGATCAAATAAGGGCTTAAACGACCCCTAAAAAAGGTACCTTTTAAAACCTTATCAGCAGAATATAAAGTAAAGCAAATAAATGTGTGAAGGGAAATCAATAGAGGAATAGTGGTGCTAACCTAGTTAATCCTCCTAACTAGTTATGTCTACGTCTACCTACTTCCAATTACTTCAGGTGGGGTCAAATTCGAGAGGACATCATTTGGTCAATTCGCCCTAACCTATCAGCAAAGATGCCACCACAGGAGAAATCAAGTGCACCGTCATAAGTCATGTTGTTCCTGGTCCCCTAAGCCGAGTCATTAAGTACCGCTACATGATAGATTCTAAATAGTGAGTGCCCGGCTGTTAGGAACTTAGACACTACACCCCCTAATTCTTAAGTTCATCCAAACGATAGGTGATCAGTTGGTCAAATCGCACAAGTAGAAAGGGTCGTCAGTTGGTCATATCTTACCCTTCCAGTCTCAGTCCGCTCACCTAGGGTCAGTTGATCATATCTCCTAGGCAATTGGCCTCTATCGCCATTCAAAACTACCGAACCAGGGGTGACTACCAAAGAACTATGCATGCATACACTTAGAAATAATTGTACGGAAGTAAAGGTAAACGCAAACAAAACAATTAAGGAATCATAACTAGGCTAGCACCAAAGGGTGCTTAGCCGCTCATATTAATCATGCACATCAATTCAATATTCAAAGGTACAAAATACATGAATTGAAAGTAAAAGAAATAATAAACGCTAAAGCTTATCGTAATGGTGTGACTTCTCCCTTGGAAACAGCTCCGTATGCTTCCCTAGACCTCCCTTGAGTGTTGTGTGTGGAATGGGATGCTTTGAAATACTAGAATTCGTGGGGTATTTATAGGCCAGGTCTGGGTTACGGCGTAACCAATAGATGAGTTACGCCGTAACCTTCTATTTCTCCGTAAATGCACTAGATCTGCTAGTTACGGCGTAACCTTATAAGTGGTTACGCCGTAGTCTTCAATAAACTCGGTTACGTCGTAAGTGTAGCAGTAGTTACGGCGTAAGTATCAGCGGCGTGAAACCTCTTTTGACCTAATGGAGTTACGTCGTAACCTTTGGGAGGAGTTACGCCGTAACCTCTTGATAAGTTGGACTTCTGGGTCACGCAATAGTTACGGCGTAATGTGAGAGATGAGTTACGCCGTAACTTCTTCAAAATAAGCATACTGTGATAAATCTTTAGTAACGTTTCCATTTCCGCGTCTCTTTAGCTCCAATGCTCGTAATTTACCTGAAAGTGTAAAACAATGGAAAACAAGCGTAAATCCATATAAATGATATAAATAACGAGCATTAACGGGGGAAATTGACACTTAATATTCAGGACTATTTGATGTTATCAATAAGCAAAAATGACAAGGAAGGTTAGTGCCATTAAGTAAGATAAAAAACAAAAAAATTTGTTGTCATCTAATCAACATCCTACAAAAGTGTTTTTAAGACATGGTGTTTATTTTTGTAAAAGACCTTCTTTGTAGTTTTCAATTAAACATGGATCGTATCAAGTTTTTAAAGTACAACATACTCTAAGAAACTTGGTAACGAAGCTCTGATGCCAATTGTGGAAAACTAGAAGGGGGGGTTGAATAGTTTTACCGATTAAAACTTGGTTTTAAACTATTTAGATCGACTTATGTCAATCTATTTAAACATGAGTGTTGGATGTTGATAGACAAACATATAGATATATAAATATGTAATGAAAAGATAAAGAGTAAGAAGCACAAAACCACAACGCGAGTATTTATAGTGGTTTGGCTACAAGGACACCTTCCTTGCCCTACTCCACTCCCCGAGTCACCTACTCGAGAGTTTGTAATCACTACACAACACCAACTCCTTGTGGCGGAGAAGCCTTCACAACGTTGCCTAATCTTTATTCGGTACAAGGCTAGATACCGGGTTCTTCCATGAGGTAGAACCAAACCTATCACAATGTCGCCTAGCATTTATCCGGTACTAGGCTAGATACCGAGTTCCAATACAATGGAGGAACTACTACCCAACACTACACAAATCCTATCCCTAAGGAGATCCACTCCTTATGACAACATCAACAAGGATATCAATATCCTTTGACCCAATACAAATCTATCTTGTACATCGAACACACCATATCGAATGTACACCTTAGGCACCTTTCACTAATGCCTTTAACTCGACTTCTAGGCACCCTTCACTAATGCCTTGAGACTTGACTTCTAGACATCTTTCACTAATGCCTTTAGACTTGACTTCTAAGCACCTTTCACTAGTGCTTTCAATACGGACACTCGACACCTTTCACTAATGGCTTTACTTTGACGCTTCGACACCTTTCACTAATGTCTTCGTCTTCACCCTTTAAAAATCTTTCACTTATGTCTTCGACACTACACTTCTAATGAGAAAGAATAGAACTATCAACAAGAGAACCTCAGTGCTCTTGATGATGATGAAGCATGGCAACTCATGGACTTGAGCTTGCTTGACTTCAAGAAGTGGTGATCTCGCCTTTAAGAGGAACCTAGAGAATCATACGAAAACAAAACTACAGACAAAAATCACTTGGATCTATGGTTAGAGAGTTTACAGCTCAAAGAGAAAATATATTTGAAAGGGGTGTTTTACAATGAAGAAATGGCTCACTATTTATAGAGGAGAAAATGCTACTATTCCACGGATCCCACGGATCCCTCACTTGAGGGATCGAGTGAGGGATCTGTCCAGTGTAATCCTAGGGATCCGTGGGACGCTCCTCTTTGCCCATGGGTTTTGGATCATGGGTCATGGGTCCTAGACTTTGGACTATGGCTATCCAAGTAGATACAATGTATCTACAAGATGCAATGCATCTAGTCCATGGGTCATGGGTTAAAACCATGGGTCATGGATAAAATCCATATATGACTTATGCATGATGTCATGCAATGGGTTTTGGGTTATGCCCCATGGGTATGGGTCATGGACTTTGGGTTATACCCAACTACATTCAATGTATTTAGTCAATGGGTCAAATACTTAAACTTCTACCCATTATAATACACACTAATTATGTATATGTCTCTCCAATATGTAAACACTAGTTGTTGTACATATGTATTACTAAATCATAAAATCACTATTACTTGTTTAGTGTTTTATGCGAAAACGTAAATGTGTTAGTAAACTATTGGCTCAAACCATTTACGTATTTTATTTGTTTCGTTAAAATGATTTTACGTTTGTTATCGACAAAACATTAGAAGATCGTAAAATATAAATAAACGTTTTTACGGCTTATTTGTATTAACAGACCTCATCGAAACGTTTGAGAAGGTGATAGAACATGAAACGTAGTTCGTCGCGTACTTCATGGACTAGTCCTTCGACATGTTGACAATGATAACAATCTTTGTCATGACTAGGGAATGGTGGTGGTAGGAATGGAGCGGTTTGAGGTGGAAGGTTGGATGAGGAAGGTGGAGGTTCCACAAAGGATGGAGGGATTTGTGAAGGTACGTTTGATAAGTTTGGAGGTGGTTCAACTAAGGGTGAAGGTGGTGGAATATGTGTTGAAGATGGCGGTAGAAAGGTATCTACTTCCATGTGATCCAGTTGTTGATTTGGTTGATTCCTCATAATCCAAAATGGACCATTTGAGGGTAATGGAGAAAAGGATACGGGTGCTAGTGTTGTTTCAATACCAAAATTTTGGTGAGAAGGTTGTTGTTGCACCATTTTCTCAATTGAGGACAATGGTGATGGATGAGATGGCCTAGAAGGCAAGTCCTCTAAATTGTAGAGGTGTGGTGATGAGAGTGGAGTGGTGAAAGAGATAGCTCTAGGTACTAGAGGTGATGGTTTAGTGGAAGTAGGAATGTTTGGTTTAGGAGGTATAGTAGTGTTTGGAAAGGGTTGTCCATCACTTAAGTTATAGGACACCTCCGGACGTACAGTTTTTAAAATGGAACACAAATAAAATTAAAAATAAAAAAAGCGTTATAACTTGGGCGGATTTGGCGTCAAGTTTCATAACTTGGGGTCTGGTATGGGATGGTGCCATAGGATCGCGTTATAGATCAAATGACTCAGGATACTGAAAGCCTGTGTGTTGGAGTACATGTGAGTTAAATATGATTATATACATTTGTCTAGAAAGTTAGCAAAATGGGATGAATAATTTCATTTAATTTTACCATAACTTTAAAAACACTCTTTCTCTATTACTCAAGTAATAAGACATCTTCGGACGTACATTTTTTAAAATGCAACACAAATAAAATTAAAAATGAAAAAGCCTTATAACTTGGGCGGTGAATTTAGTGTCAAGTTTTATAACTTAGGGCCTGGTATGCTGTGGTGTCATAAGATCGCGTTATAGACCAAATGACTCAGAATACTGAATGCCTGGGTGTTAAAGTATATGTGAGTTAGATATGATTATATGAGTGAGGATCAAATGAGAAATATAATTAAGATGAGAAAGATAAGAAGAAATTACAACCACAAATGTTAGCAAATATGGGATAAATAATTTCATTTAATTTTATCATAATTTCAAAAAGTGTTTGACCCATATTAATTCATTTAAAAAAGAGTTAATTGCATTTTTGGTCCTTGTGGTATGGCCAAATTGCAGATTTGGTTCTTAAAACTTTGAAAGTGCATTGTACGTCCTCATTTTGAAGTTTTCGTTGCATTTTTGGTACCTGTGGTATGGCCAAATTGCATCCTTGGTCCCTGTGGCATGGCCAAATTGCAAATTTGGTCCCTGAAACTTTAATGTCGTTTGGGCCTAGGGGACCAAAAATGCAACAAAAACTTCAAAATGGGGACTTCCAGTGCACTTTCAAAGTTTTAAGGACCAAATATGCAATTTGGCCATACCACAGGGACCGAAAATGCAATTAATTCTTTAAAAAAGGTTAAGAATTCATATCGATTATAGCTGATGATAAAGTCTTGCTAATATTTTCCATTAGCAACAAACTTTCTCACAGCAACATGATACGAATCTCAACACAAACGTTATGTACACACCGTGGTATATTATTAACTAGCGGAGCTGTTTTCTTTTACCAATGTGGGAAACATACTTGCGGTGTTAATATAACTTTGGTCTTTGGCTTTTTGTGATCTTCGTATTGTATTAGCCAACTGTTCATAGTTGTTTTAAAGATTATATAAAAGGTTCTTAGACTAAATATAAATAATATTGATTACATAAAAGATAGCAATTGATATAGTAGTCTAATCTGCAAGGCTCACGATCGAGTCTATGGTTAGTTGTTTTGTTAGGATATTTTTAGGGGTGAGCATGGTTCGGTTTGGCTCGGTTTTTGTATAAAA
The DNA here is from genome assembly GCA_019973895.1 of Chrysanthemum seticuspe. NCBI lineage: Eukaryota > Viridiplantae > Streptophyta > Magnoliopsida > Asterales > Asteraceae > Chrysanthemum > Chrysanthemum seticuspe. Next base: position 147,703,945 of record BPTQ01000003.1, on the reverse strand, counting down.
CCGAAACCGAACCGAAAAATTTCGGTTTTTGATTTTTAGAAACCATTCGGTTTCGGTTTTGTGTCGGTTTGGTTTTTCAGTTGTCGGTTTTTTTTCGGTTTGAATTTTCGGTTTTTTCGGTTTCTATACGATTTATCGAGCTATGCTTTTTCAAAGTAGATTTGACATATATTATAAAATAGAATCATATCTTAAACCGGTACCGTAACAACGGTACTTAAACGGGTAAAGAACCGTCATAAATCAAGTGCCAACATTCTCAAAGTTGCCTCCAAGTTCCGAGGATTTAATTTGTTAGAGCTTGAAAGGTACACTAAATCAATTGAAGGGTGTGTAAACGAAAAAAGAATGATGTTGGAACAAGTTCTTCAATCTTTTGATGTAATTGCACCATATTCAACAGGAACAACCATTAACATTCAAACTTAATGTGTTCTTGTAACATTTGTGTACCCATTTTTTTTACCTTAAAGCACATTTGTGTTATGTATATTGTTATGAAATAAAATATTAGCAGAGTTATTACACATTTGAAATGCATCATTGACAACGGTAATGTAAAAGGAAGATATCAGGAGAACGTACTTATATTATTTATGAACAACAAGGCAAGATATATTATTTTGACTTTAAATGTCGGTTCGGTTTCTATTGGTCGGTTTTTAAAGCTAAAACCAAACCGAACCAAAAACTTTGGTTTTTTCAAAATATAAAAACCGAACTGTCGGTTTTTCAATCGGTTTCGGTTTTTTTGGTTTCGGTTCTTCGGTTTTTTTGGGTTTAGGTTCGGTTTTTCGGTTTCTTCCCTAGATATTTTGTTTTCGGATGTATTTTGCACACGCCAACTCTTTATTCCCACACATGAATAAACAAGTATAATTACAACATCAGATGGAATGTAAAAATCAAGATTGAACTTTCATCTATTTATAGTCAAAAATAAATATTACTCATTAAATGCTCAAAACTTAAAGTTTCTATTATTAGATAAGCCACGTCTGGTAATTTATGTTACTTTTTATAACAATTTTGACTCTTTACAATAAACAAAGGAATATAGTCATGATTTATGTACATATACACTCAAATGTAATCCTGTATATGTAACATAGTATCATAGTAATCAAATCTCTTAGTCAAAACTCATTAATTTATTAGTTATGGAAAGTTTAATATATATTTTTTTTAAAATGACAACTAAATATATCACAATATACACACCACACACTATCTCATATGTTTAAAGCAAGACTTGAAGTCTTGAACCCACAACCATTTTTGTTTATGAGCTTCTCACACAACAAGAAGTACTATCCGGACACAAGCCCTTTCGAATTGAAAGTTTGATATACTTACCATTTATTTTCAAAAGACAGAAATTTATAACCAATCTCATCAAATTCATCAAAGCTAACATCTTTTGGTATATACAATTGCTCAAAATAGTAAATAGAGAAAATTGGCTGACATTCATAAAAACATCAAAATGACATAACTTTCCACCTTAACATACGTACACTAAATGCATACATATTACATCATATGATACAACATATTTACAAGCAATAGACTCGATTAACATTTCAACATTTAGGAACTAACAAGAATGAGTTCATGGAATTCGATGGAGCTCAAGGTGCTATCGACAGTTTTAGGATGGTTTGCTTTTTTTGTTTGGTCTATCAGCTTTTATCCGCAAGTCTTTTTGAATTTCAAAAGAAAAAGGTGACCATTGATTGTTTATAATCATGCTTTGAGATTTGTTTTGAATGAATGATTTGGTTAATATGATATGTGGCTGTTTACGATGATTTTATGAATTGGTGATCTGATATTGCTTGCAGCGTTGTGGGGCTGAATTTTGATTTTGTTGTACTGAACTTGACAAAGCATACGTCTTATCTCATATACAATGCGTCGATGTTCTTTAGCACTGTCGTTCAACGTCAGTATCACAAGAAATATGGCTTTAATCAGGTTCTTCTATTTGTTCCAATCATGCATTTTACCTTGTTTAGTTGTTATCTTTATAATAGTATCTGATTTTTGGTCTAACGTTACAAAATAGCAATCGACTTAGGTTTCCAGTTTGATAGTTCGTTTTGGTAATTATGCTCAACCATATGCCCGACATGATAACTACATTTTTCTTTCAAATGACATAAATTAACGACTAATTTACTACTTACAGCGTAAAACATAACAAGTGGATAGGTAACAAAAATATAATGATGCGATAGGGACAAAGAAACTTCAATTAGTGAAATGGACCATTTCAAAACTTATAATTACCAAAACGGATTAGGGAGATATATAATTAACAGAATGTAGTTTGAGGGTGTGGTTAGGCGTTATATTTGACTATTTGAGTCTGGATGGTGGGAGCTCATCTTCTTAATTGTTTAATGTTCAAAACTGTGGATACTAAGATCGTTATAGTTTTAGGGTCGTTGTAGTTTGAAGGTTGTTGTAGCTGGAGGGTCATTGAGGTCGTTTTAGTTTGAGGGTCGTTGAGGTCGTTGCAGTTTGAGGGTCGTGAAGTCGGTGTAGTTTGAGGGTCGTTGTAGTTTAAGGGTTGTTGTGATTTTGAGGGTCGTTAAGTTGAGGTTGTTGTAGTTTGAAGGTCATTTTAGTTTGAGGGTCGTTGTGGTCTTAGGGTCGTTGTTGTGTGATGGTCTTTCTAGTTTGCGGGTAGTTTTTGGGCGTTGTACTAGAGTCGTTAATCGTAGCTCAATTTCTGATGAGACGTCTTGCTACACCACCTTTTCCCCAGCTACAAATATCCCATTAATGAAAATACAGTTACTACTTTGGGGTCTTATTGAGTTGCATTACCAAGACGGGGCCACCAACCTAGGATAATGCACCTCCCAAAACACACCTTAACAATAATAGTGGATGATATCAGGTCAACTAGGATTTATCACATTTTTAGATTTTTTGTATCAGGCAATTGACGCGTGTACATATCTTTATTGTATATACAGATGATACCTGTGGCAGCAAACGACGTTGCTTTTTCTAGTCACGCTGTTCTGCTAACCGCATTTACCCTTTTTCAGATCACCATATATGATGTATGTATACTCGTCTCAGCTATTGTTTAACAATCTATTTATCAACTAAACCAATTCTCAAAAGCCTTTTCAAAGTAATGGTTATCATATTTATGCAGCGTGGAACTCAGAATGTTTCAAGGGTTACTATGGTCGTAGTTGCAGCAGCATGGATAGCTATTGCAATTGCTGTTATTATAGCCATACCAACAAATAATTGGTTGTGGCTCGTTTCCTGCTTCAAGTAAGTTTCGTTATCTATAATTAAAATAAGTCATTAAAGTGATTGTGTGCTCACATTTAATAGTATTCCTTTATAAGATTGTGTGCTCAATTTTATCGCTATTCCTACATAATTGTGTTTGGGATGAAGCCTAACACTCTAAGTATGATGCTTATTGCAGCATGTTACAGGTTTCCATGACGGTCATCAAGTACATACCCCAGGTAATGGTTGGTTTCCCTTATCTAAGGTGGTATGATGGGTGGGGTACATTGTGTTTGTTCACGGGTCGTTAAATGTTGGGTTGACCCGCATACACTTCTTGTTATTTTCTTGAAGTTTCTTCTGAAAGTGCTGAATCTTTGAATAAAATACTCTAGTAAATTTTATTAGTTGCTATTATACGTTTTTATCCCGTCCCTGTTATAGCTAATATATATAATTTGAGAAGTTTGAGATAGTATACAGCCGAAATTGACACATTATTAAGTATAGACGGGTCAAATTGGTACTAATTAAATATGTTGTATGGGTTCAGGCATATATGAATTTTAAAAGGAAGAGCACAATCGGGTTCAGCATTGGTAACATATTGCTTGATCTACTTGGTGGGGTAGCAAATTATGGCCAAATGACGGCGCAATCTATAGATCAACGTATGTTTTTCAAGTTTTATTGGTTAAGGTTTTTCCATGAGTTATCAACTTATATGGCATATTTTGATGTTGTGCAGATTCTTGGGTGAACTTTTATGGAAATGTAGGCAAAGCGTTGCTTTCTGTGGTATGTATCATCTACTAAATCAAATATCTAATATTACCATTTCGTAACTCTCGAGTAGTAAAGAGTAGTAATTGTATATGGACTAATGGAAGATAACATATCCTATGTATGCTTGCAGATCTCTATCTTCTTTGACCTATTGTTTATCGTGCAACATTATGTGCTCTATCGCGTTAAAACTCCAAGATCTCATTCAGTATACCAGGAGGCACTTGTTATTATGCAAGCCTAATTAGTATGAAAATGTTGCAGGTCGATCTTATATGTTTTGAGTACAGCTTGATATGTATTTGAATGCACACATATATAACTAAATACATATCTTTATTTTGGATGTTGTTTGGCGTTTCTAATCTTTAATACTGGGACTTGGCTTAAGACATTTAAACAATATAAAAGTTGTATAGACAACCTACGCATAATCTGTATTCTAAAACAAAAGGAGAAAAGATAGTGTTGCAAATGAACCAACTACTTCAAGTAGCTTTGTGTGTGGTTATACGCTAGTGTTAAATGGAGAAATGGTCTCATGGCTCATCATTCATGCTACAAAAGAGACATGCGCTGAGTTGGATTTTAATCATTATATTTCCAAAGTCTTCTCGAGGACTTCTTTTTCACTGAAGATGGAGTTTTTCTTCCAGGTGTGAACGTCTTTAGATTTGCTTCGGGAGTCTGCACAATAAAAAGAAATGAAGAACGAAATGTTTGTACATTATGTTCTGGGCATTCAAAATGTTATAGATTCAAAAGAAAATCAAGTGGGAAAGGAGGAAGAAGACGAGGGTAAATTAGTCATTTCACATGGCCACTAACGGGGAAATTTAACACTCGTTAGCCAAAATAGCGAATTTGCATGAACAGTGCAGCCTCAGGGGCATTCTTTGCAAAAAGTCCAAACGTTAAGTACACGGCTTTTTTCAAGGGCAATTCTCGCAAAAATTTCAAACGTTAGGGACATAATTTGCAGTTTACTCAAAAAAAGAGTTTTGCAAAGAATGTAAAATATGTCCATAACGTTTGTCATTTTTTGCGAGAAAAGACGAACGTTAGATACATGCCTTTAGAAGACGATCAAAGGTGTATTGCTTGTGTGGGTGAAGTTGATGAACATGCCTTTAGAAGCTTGGAGTGTCAAAGGTGTAAGTGCTATTGCAAGTAGTTTTGGGAAGCTATTGATAATGGATAAAACCACTGCAAAAAGTATGTCATGAGGGGATATGCTAGAGTTCTTATTGAGATTAGTGCTGAGAAAGAGATCAAAGATATTGTTGAAATATGTTATAAGAACAAACAAGCTGAAACCATAGGTTCAAAGTTTGTTAAAGTTGAGTATGGGTGAAAGCCTCCTAAGTGCTCTCCTTGTAAGGTGTTTGGACATATTGATGCAAAATGTCATGTTCTTAATAAAGATGAATATAAAAAAGTAGGGGAGAATGCAGGGGATAAGAATAGGAAGAATGGATATGGGATGGTTTGGAGAAAGGGAATAGTAATGCTAATGTGGGATATAATGATGGTAGAAGGAATGGAGTCCAGGTAAAATTTGATAATAGGAAGGGTGGTGTAAATGATAAAGGGAGAAGGAATCCTCAAGTTAGGCTCGAGTTCAGGCCAGAACTATTGTTGAAAATCAAAATGTCAATAAGAAGGATTGTGAAAAAGTTTAGCAGACACAGTCACAAAATAATAAAAGGAAAGAGCAAGTTACCAGTGAGTCAAACACTACAAGTGGTATTGAAAAGGGTAGCAATGCAGGGAAGGAAAAACTGATTGATAATAGGAGTGTACCAAAGAGCCCTTGGAAAGTATCCAAAGAGACTGTAGAAGACTTAAGGAAAAATGCTAATAAATATGCTACTTTTGAGGAAATTGCAGACTCTGAGGTGGCTGAAGTACAAGCTAAGAATGACAAAGATGTTGAAAATGTTACTGTTGAATTCCCTCCCATTCATACTTCACAAAACCATTATGCTGCATTGATAGAAGAGTATGAGAGAAAGCCTAATATATTTTTATTTTGGAAGAAGGAGGAAGTTCTTGTTGATAAGCTTGTTAATAGTAAAATGATACCTACTATTGAGGAAACTAAGATATGGCCACTCAGAATGTTTATGAACTACATGGAAGGATGGGAAGTTAAATAGAAAACTGAGTGCCCTTTTATAAGGAATTTTCAAAATGAATGTTGAAGTGAATTGGTGAATTGGTCATTGTCGTTTGTTTGTATGTGTCTTTGAATAGCATCTTGTATGTTTGGTTTAGCTCAATTTCAGTTGTTGTGGTATGTCACTAGCAATGAGTTGGATGCTTATCATGTATCTTGTTTCTCGAGTTAATATATTTTCACAGCTGCAATAAAAAAAAAAAAAAAAAAAAAAAAAAAATGACATTATTGTTTTGTTAGGATATATTGTTTTTGGATGTGATTTGCACACACCAACTCTTCATTCGCACACATGAATAAACAAGTATAATTACAACATCTGATGGAATGTAAAAATCAAAATTGAACTTTCATCTATTTATTGTCAAATATAAACATTACTCATTAAATGCTCAAAAATTACATTTTCTATGATAAGCAACATGTAATTTATGTTACTTTTTATTACAAATTTGACTCTTTACTAAAACGTATATAGCTATGATTTAGGTATATATACACTCCAATGTAATCCTGTATATATGTAAACACAATATCATAGTAATCAACTCTCTTAGTCAGAACTCATTAACTTATTAGTTATGGAAAGTTTAATATATATTTTTTTTAGAACGACAACTAACTATCTCACGATATACATACCACACACTATCTTAAGTAGGACTTGAACCCGCAACTATTTTGGTTTGAGAGCTTCTCACTCAACAAGGAGTATCATTGGGACACAAGCGCTTGTGTATTGAAAGTTTGATATACTTACCATTTATTTTCAAAAGACAGAAATTCATAATTTAACCTCATCAAATTCATTAAAAGCTAACATATTTTGGTTTATACAATTGCTCAAAATAGTAAATACAGAAAATTGGCTGACATTCATAAAAACATCAGAAAATGACATAACTTGCCACCTTAACTTACGTACACTAAATGCATACATATTACATCATATGATACAACATATTTACAAGCAATAGACTCGATTAACAGTTCGACATTTAAGAACTAACAAGAATGAGTTCTTGGAATTCGATGGAGCTCAAGGTGCTATCGACTGTTATGGGATGGTTTGCTTTTTTTGTTTGGTCTATCAGCTTTTATCCGCAAGTCTTGTTGAATTTCAAAAGAAAAAGGTGACCATTGATTGTTTATAATCATGCTTTGAGATTTGTTTCGAATGAATGATTTGGTTTGTTTGATCTTTGGCTGTTTACAATGATTTTATGAATTGGTGATCTGATATTGCTTGCAGCGTCGTGGGGCTGAATTTTGACTTTGTTGTACTGAACTTGACAAAGCATACGTCTTATCTCATATACAATGCGTCGATGTTCTTTAGCTCTGTGGTTCAACGTCAGTATCACAAGGAATTTGGCTTTAATCAGGTTTTTCTATTTGTTCCAATCATCTTACCTTTTGAAGTTGTAATCTTTATGTTAGTATCTAATTTTTAGTCTAATGTTACAGAATAGCAGTCGACTTAGGTTTCCAGGTTGATAGTTCGTTTTGGTAATTATGCTCAACCATGTGGCCGACATGGTAACTACATTTTTTTTCAGAATGACCTTAATTAACGGACTAATTTACTACTTACAACGTGAAACATAATAAGCGGATATGTAACAAAAATATAATTACGAGATAGATGAAGAAACTTCAATTAGTGAAATGGGCCATTTCAAAACTTATATTTACCAAAAGGATTAGGGAAACTTTGCCGTAGTCTTAGGCCCCGTGCGTGGTTTGCTTTGCTCTATTGTTGCTCCCTTAGGCTTTGCCTGCTTCGTATTGCCCCCTGCGTTTTGGTTTTTTGGTGCTACGTGTTTTTTCTGCATTTGCTTTATGCCTCGTGTGCTACTTTGCTTTGCTCTGGGTTGCCCCCTTTTGTTGGTATGCTTTTGGTGTGCCTGGGCTTTTGGTTTTATTTCTGTTGCGCTTTGATATTGGCTTATTTGTCGGTGTGCTTGTGCGTGGTTCTTTTTCCTGTCTGCCCTGTTTGCTTGTTTGCTTGCTTTCTTTTTACTACACTTTTGCCTATTGTTTTTGTCGTATGCTATCTCTATCCTTTTGCACTAGCACACATGCACTTGCCGGAGGTCTCGTTGGAAGCAGTCTCTCTACACACGGGTTTACCCTGGTGTAGGGGTAGGATCTGTCTACATTCTACCTCCCCCATACCCTGCCTAGGCGGGATTGGGTTTGTTGTTGTTGTTGTTGTATTAGGGAAACATATAATTAACAGAACGTAGTGTGAGGGAGTAGTTAGGCGTTATACTTTGGTTTGAATGGCGGGAACTCATCTTCTTGATTGTTTAATGTTCAAAACTGTGGATACTAAGATCGTTATAGTTTTAGGGTCGTTGAGGTCGTTGTAGTTTGAAGGTCGTTGTAGTTTGAGGGTCGTTGCAGTTTGAGAGTCGTGAGGTCATTTTAGTTTGAGGGTCGTTGTAGTTTAAAGGTAGTTGTAATTTTGAAGGTCGTTGAGGTAGTTGTAGTTTAAAGGTCGCTCTAGTTTGGAGGTCGTTGTTGTGTGAGGGTCGTTGTAGTTTGCGGGTAGTTTTTGGTCGTTGTACTAGAGTCGTTAGTCGTTAATTACCTATGTATTTATTGCCTTAAAAAAATTAACAAAACACATCACAGGCGAATAAATATACATAACTATACGGTAACATTTACCCAAATCTAATTACCAAACCAGCACATTTAGCAAACTAGGTCAGTTTCTGATGAGACATCTTGCTAAACCACCTTTTCCGCAGCTACAAATAGCCCATTAAATAAAATACAGTTACCACTTTGGGGTCTTATTGCGTAGCATTACCAAGACAGGCCACCAACCTAGGATAATGCACGTCAACTAGGATTTATCACATTTTTAGATTTTTTGTATCAGGCAATTAACGCGTGTTCATATCTTTATTGTATATACAGATGATACCTGTGGCTGCAAATGACGTTGCTTTTTCTAGTCACGCTGTTCTGCTAACCACATTTACCCTTTTTCAGATCACCAGATATGATGTAGGTATACTCGTCTCAGCTATCGTTTACTTGATGAATTAACAATATATTTATCAGCTAAACCATTTCTCAAATGCCTTTTCAAAGTAATGGTTATCATATTTATGCAGCGTGGAAGTCAGAATGTTTCATGGGTTACTGTGGCCGTAGTTGCTGCAGCATGGATTACTATTGCAATTAGTGTTATTATAGCCATATGGACAAATAAATGGTTATGGCTCGTTTCCTGCTTCAAGTAAGTTTCGTTAACCATAAACAAAATTAATCATTAGCGTGATTGTGTGCTCAAATTTAATACTATTCCTTTATAAGATTGTGTATTCAATCTTATTACTATTCCTATATAATTGTGTTCGTGATGAAACCTAACACTCCAAGTATGATGCTTATTGCGGCATGTTGCAGGTTTTCATGACCGTCATCAAGTACGTACCCCAGGTAATGGTTGGTTTCCCTTATCTAAGGTGGCATGATAAGTGGGGTGCGTTCTGTTGGTTCACGGGTCGTAAAATGTTGGGTTGACCCGCATACACTTCTTGTTATTTTCTTGAAGTTTCTTCTGATAGTGCTGAATCTTTGAATGAAATACTCTAGTAAATTTTATTAGTTGCTATTAGACGTTTTTATCCCGTCCCTGTTATAGCTAATATATATAAATTGAGAAGTTTGAGATAGTATACAGCCAAAATCGACACATTATTAAGTATAGACGGGTCAAAGTTGCTTCTATTAGACGTTTTTATGGATGTTACTTCTATTTAGCCCGTTGGTACTAATTAAATATGTTGTATGGGTTCAGGCATATATGAATTTTAAAAGGAAGAGCACAATCGGGTTCAGCATTGGTAACATATTGCTTGATCTACTTGGCGGGTTAGCAAATTATGGGCAAATGACGGCGCAATCTATAGACCAACGTATGTTTTTCAAGTTTTACTGGCTAAGGTTTCACCATGAGTTATCAACTTATATGGCATATTTTCGTGTTGTGCAGATTCTTGGGTGAACTTTTATGGAAATGTAGGCAAAGTGTTGCTTTCTGTGGTATGTATCGTGTACTAAATCAAATATTCAATATTACCATTTCGTAAATCTCGATATGCTAATTCAAGTATATAGTAGTAAAGAGTAGTAATTGTATGAACAAATGGAAGATAATATATCCTATTTATGCTTGCAGATCTCTATCTTCTTTGACCTATTGTTTATCGTGCAACATTATGTGCTCTATCGCGTTAAGACTCCAAGATCTCATTCAGTATACCCGGAGGTACTTGTTATTATGTAAGCATAATTAGTATGAAAATGTTGCAGGTATATGTTTTGAGTACATCTTGATATGTGTTTCAATGCATACATATATAACTAAATACATATCTTTATTTTGAAAGATGTTCGGCGTTTCTAATCTTTAATACTGGGGGTTTGGTTATAAGACATTTAAACAATATAAAAGTTGTATACACAACCTACGCATAATCTGTATTATAAAACAAAAGGAGATTCGATAGTGTTACAAATGAACCAACTACTTCAATTAGCTCTGTGTGTGGTTATACGCTAGTGTTAAATGGAGACATGGTCTCATGGCTCATCATTCATGCTACAGAAGAGACAGGGCGCTGAGTTGGATTTTAATCATTATATTTCCAAAGTCTTCTCGAGGACTTCTTTTTCGCTGAAGATGGAGTCTTTCTTCGTGGTGTGAACGTCTTTAGATTTGCTTCGGGAGTCTGCACAAAAAATCACAGTTATATGAATCATATGTACAGCTTGTAACACACAAGGTACACGTCACTATAACATGATCGTGTTGGACTGCTACCTTCATTAGATTTTTGGGTGTTTCTATCTCCTTATAAAAGCTGGGTAATGGTCGAGCTTTAAAGCAAAAGCTTTGACGCAATCTTCTAAATTCTGTTTCTGCTTTCTCCTGAAACATTACCAAATGCGAAACGTCACATGTTTGTGTCACTTTAGGAATCAAAATTAAAATACTATTACTCATTAAGTATTTTATACAACTGTTCAGATTTATAACCTTTAACTTGGTTTCCTGTTGTACTTGTTGTGCTTCCTTTTCGTTGAATTTCTCTTCGAGCTTCTGTAAGTGCGATAAATACCTGTTAACAAATAGAAACAATGCTTTGACTTGCGTAAAGAAATGAAAGTAACGACGTACCTGCTTTCTTCTTGCGGCTCTGTCTTCTGTTCTTAAGACAAAAGGCGATGATATAGTTGGAGACTTCATTTTGTTTCTATAAGCACTCAACGACTTTGAACTATTCACACAAATACCAGATTTTCGATATAGTGGCCTTGATGAAGAAAACAATATATAGATACTGTATATAATAAATTCAACTTACACAGCTGATAAGATGTGCCATTTTGGGCCAGTCGATTTGCTTTCAGCAACCTTAGGGTTTACTGATGTTTCCAAAGGTTGCTTATTTACCTCATTTACATATGCCTGCAAGATAAACCAAAGATAAGCTTGTACTATACTGCACAGATAAATAATGACATAATGACATTTAATATCTCAAACATCACCTTAGCTGGCGTTTTGATAGGTGTTGCACCGCGTTTAGGGGTGGTACGAACACTTGGAGGAGGTTTTGTGCTTTGGATTTTTGGTTCTTTGACAAAGCGAGAATTCATTAACGCCTTCAAAGATTTAGGAGCTGATCTCCTTTTATCGATGTGTTCTTTTGTATTAAGGTTTTTGGTTCTTGGAGTGGTGATATGGTCTTTCCTAGGATTTACAGAAGCTACATTCTTTGCTGGCGGAGGTGGGATTCTGTACGGCTTTCTTCCAATTGATGATGACACCAAGGGTGAAACTGCAGGTTTTTTCTTAATCGTTGGTTTTGTAACCTCCTCATCAGTCTTCAATTTTGGCTTCAACAAAGGTCTTCTCGATTGAGATGTTCCACTATCGACAGAAACAGAAACATGGTCCTCAACGTTGTTTTCAATTGCATCATCATTTAATTGGCGGGCTGCAGCTTCTGCCTTTTCTTGCTCTAGCAAGGCTGCTGCTGCAGCCTTTTGAGCAGCAATTTTCTTGTAATGAGCTTCAAAGAAAGCCTTCTTCTGAGCAACGGATCCAGGTTGGGTGAAACTCTTGGCTTCTTCAACGTAGCGCTTTTGAGGAACACATGACCAATTTTCACAACTTAATGACTCTGATCTGAACCTCCCGAAACAGATTGACTCTCCAAGTACATGTACGTGATTCCCCTGCAACATATACATAATGCCAACCCAATTCAGGAATAAAAGCACTGTAAACGGGTGAATTCGTTACATTCCTCCACAAGATATCAACAAAGATACATATCAAATTCATATCGACCCAAACTTTAAATCTGTTCAATTATCTCAAAACAACTTACTTGGCACAATATTTTCTCAAAAAGCCTAAGACACTGGCAATTAAATAAGCAAAACGAAACATCCTAAAAGCTACAAACGAAATAAACACAGCCTAACACCACATTCAACACATTAGAACATTTCGTCAAAAACCGTATAGTGACGAGATATAACTAGTAGAAATGTTAACGACTTACGTGATTGTTGTGATCATTAAGTATGGCATTGTTGTAAGAATAAGAATGCATGAGACAAGCTGATTCTCCCATGTCTAACAAAAGACAATATCCAAAGCAAAAAAAAGACAACCTCAAACAAGTTGAATATAGTAACAAGATATGGTTATTAATTGTCACATTTTCACTACTTTTGCATCAAATATTTGAATTTGAATTGATAAAGTATATGGGGTTCATTCTTTTTCAGCTTGCAGTTGGGACCACTTGTTTTTAAATGGCGGAAAGCCGTAAACATCTAGTCCTGTAACATTCACGTGGTTGAATTTTGGCATAAAATATTGTTTTACTTTTTACTCCCACATCTTTCTCAAAATAAGTGAGCGTTTCTGATTATTTTTTCTGCTTTTTTGCTTATCTGATTTTTTTCTAAGCGGACAGTTTTGATATCTAAACATTACTGTATCTGTTTTCTGCTTATTTTTAAGTGAAAAAACAGTTTTTATAAGCAGTTTAAATATTAATTAAAAGTTTGTTTTCATTATCATATTTAAATTATTATTTTTTTCAACTACTATTGTATCTTTTACGAGACGAGCTAATCTAAACATTGTTTCTAGAAGTACTTATTTTTAAGCAGCTTTTAAATACTTATTTTTAAGCAATAGCAGAGAAAAAATAAGCAACTCAAACACCCTCACTGTCCACATTCAATTGGTTGTCCCAAAATGAGTACTTGATATTTCAATGGGTTAATTAATTCAAAATGTATCATACTTTTCACTTTTTATTATTATGTGTATTGATTTTTTATTATTATTATTTTTTTTATTTTGTTTGTACCGAACTTTCAAATTTCAATTATTATGTGTATTTTTTGATTATTCAACCATGTAAAATGATCATTTTACCTTTCAAATTTTGAGAAAAGTAAGGGTAAAATGCTCACAAAATACATGCAATAATCAAAATTTGAAAGTTCAGTAAACACATCAAGGGAAAAAAAAATTGGTACACATAATAACAAAAAGTGATAAGTATGATATATATTTTCGGGAGAATTGCATATATAACCACTAAAACTTAAAAACTTGCATATTTCCCCATAATACAAGTTTTTATTGCATGATTTACAATGCATTTTAAGCATGTTTTGGGTATATATGCAAATATGCAAGTTTTAATGGGTATATATGCAATTGACCCTATATTTTCAAGCAATTAACCATATTCCAATCAATCAAAAAAGAATTTAGTGAGAAAAAATAATATTTGATTGATAGGTAGTTATGTGGGGCATTTTTATAGTGACTACTTATTTTGGGAAAGTAGGATTATCTTTTACAAACATAAATGCTACAGTAATACAGTATCATTTTAAAATATTTTGTCCAAATTGGGCTATGAACCAAGGACATGTATGGGCTTCATATAATGACACACTTGGGCTCTTCTACATCACTACCTAGAAAGTACTAACAAAGTAACAATTAACAAACAATGAAAGAACAAACGAAAACTTTATCTTCATCTATTTTCAGTTTCTTTTCTTTATAATGGCGAAAAGAACATACATATCATTGAACTGAAAACCAATGTTGAAGAAAACCTATTCTAATGCAAATGATATCACCATTTAACGAGATCTCGTCTTACCAACATACAACAAAATAAAAAATTAACTATGTCTAATAATTGAGAAAAGGTTCACTAAGAGCAAAGGGTACCTTAACACAAGTTAATGTTTAACACACTATCACGTCAGCGTCACATAAGCTTTAACATTTTAACCTTAATTCATCAAAAAAACATCATTTATCATAACTTACCATAACTCAACCATTTTAAGGCCCACTTTTCTTTAAAAAAACAAATTTACAAATCCAACCCTTAAACTAATACTTCATTTAATAAACAACATAACATTTAAAAAAATACAAATAACATTTAATAAAAATTACAAAACTTCAAAAAAATACAAACTAATAGTACATTTCATATGTTACCATTTTAAGCAAATACTACATTTCATATTGACTATATATTCACAGCCCATATCTCTAGCCCAACAGCAGCCCAAAAAAAGAAAAAAAGACAGAAAATAGAGTTTCTTCTTCTCCATCGCTGATGCGCGCGCGGGCGCACACACGCAGTAACACACACACAGTTAGCACTATATTTCGGCATCTACACCAGCAACAACATCAAATGTCCCGAGGGTGTTTGTGTAATTATTAAACTCAACCTTAACGTTGCGTTATGGTGGTAACGCCTAGGCCAACGCCGAGCCTTAATAACGCATGGTTAACGCAGCGTTAAGCTGCTCCACGTCAGCTATAATGCATGGAACGCGTTAGCGTACCATGTGCTCTAAACAAAGGAAGATATCTAGTAAGAAGAAAAGTTGAAATGAGAAGAATGAGAAAAAATTTCAGCCATACATTTCATCAAATGAGGGAGAGAAATTTAAGCGGAGATTCATCTATATTTGTAGGTGCATCTGAAATTCGTGGTTGTAGTTTCTTCTCACCCTTCACATTTTATTTTATTTCATATTTGATCCTCCACTAAACAAAACTAGAGGTAGGTTGAAAACTTTTTTTCGCATTTGAGCCCGATCAAAAGTGAGAAGGGAAGGGATGTTTTATTTTCGAACATATATCAAAGTACACGAAACCATGCCTTTTTATTAGAAACACCAATTTGCATCCCAGAAATGAAAATTTAGGTTGCCTGATGTTAAAACCTCGCAATGCTGGCCAACTTCTTGGCCCTCAATGTGATTTAAGAGAAAATGATGCTAACTGTTGGAAATTTTGATGAATTATTTAGGTTTCACCAAATTTAGTGTGAATGGGATATCGAATCTCAAAGTGATGTGTTTGGAATAAAACCAATCTCACCCATTACGAGTCAAACTTGTAACATCATATTGAAGTTGTTAATGACTTCGTAACAATCAATTTGAATGTCATTTAACATGCTTAATGATGTTCATAAAAGTGACTTTCAATGTCATTTAACGGGTTTAATGGGTTAATGACTAGTCCTTACACATTAGTTTTTCTTTTGGGTGTATATATACAACCTGTGAGTTGTAGAAAATGGAATAAGGAAAAACACCCCGGTGAAACACACACTTTCACATGAACACACTTGACCTCCGTGAGAATTTCAGGCATGTAAGTCATATCCAGCAGTACAACATACTGGTCCGATCATTGTACCCTGGGAAATAGACGCCGAATAGATGGCGAATCTGTTTTAAGGGAAGCGTGTCAAACACGTGCCTCGATCACGTTCTTGAATCGGTATCATTTACTTTATGCTTTCATTTTATTAATCTTTGCAATCGTACTTTTTTCGTTTATGATTTTCTGGTTTTCTTGTATTGTATTGTAGTCGTGAATTTTGATTATGGACAATTATCCCTACAATCATAAAACAGATTTTCATATTAGTTTAATCAGGATAAAAAAATACAATGCTTGTAATGGACTCTTAAATAATTGTTTGAAAATAGATTGTTGTTGTTCCTTTTATTTTGAGTCTGGTTTCATAAATCGGATCTATAACAAGTTTTGTTTTTTGTTTATGGATATTTGTGTAAGTTGTTCTGATTTTATAAAACCTTGTACCCAACTAGCCCCTAAACCTTCTGACTGATTCTGTCCAAACACCCCTTTACGTTTAATATTATGTCTATATCATAGTGTTTGTGGGTACAAGAATGTTGTGCATAATTCGTGTGATTAAGCATTTTGTTTGCTGAAATTAAATCTTCTGTCCCAAGTTTGATTATAAAAGATGTTTGGTTTATATGTGCTGAAAATTTCTTTATTGAATATTAAATGATGTTTGGTTGCTCATATATTTGTGCAGTTTTTTTTTCTTTCTTTTCTACTGAATTAAAAATAGTAATAAAAAATAAAAATTGTTGAGTTGCTAATATATGTGTACAAGAATTCTATTGGCTGAATTTTAAAAGGTGTTTGGTTCTTGATATATTTGTGAAGTAATTATGTTTAGTGTATTATGAATATTTATGTGTGGCTATCCATATACCTTAACCTTCATAACCTTTGACCTTTTGTATTCCCTCAATAATGGTTGTATTAAATACTTTGATTGTTGGAACCCTATAAATAGAGGTCCATATTGTAGTTTCTAATCACTCAATGAAAATGCATTTCACAATCTCTCAATTGTTCTAGCTTATACTTCTTATCGATTATCATTATTTCGTAATACGTTATCAGCACGATAGTCTCAAAGTGTAATCCTTGTTTTTGACCGGTAAGTCTTGATACCCATTTTATACGGTATGCATCATACGTGTGGTTCTACATGTTGCGTTGCTCACTGTTTAGAAACTTTAATAATATAAATTGAAACAGTTGATTAGTACTTACTAGTTAATTGGTTATTTGCACATGATTGCAAAACAAGTTTATAGAAAAAGAATGCCATGATACATATAAATAATGAAATTTTGTTAACCATTTTACGTAGAGTTATACTTATGTATGATCTCAATTTATGGGTATAAAAAATTGTGAGTGTCAATGTTCGAGTGTAGAAAATGAACTAATGATGTGCTTGATTTTAACTGTTTGTCAATTTTGGTTGCATATATAAAAATGAGTTGTTTTTTTTATGTGATCTACAAATCGTTCAATAAACTCTCTGTGTTATATGTTTTGATTTAATGTGTATATTGATCTATGTTAACTCTGATATTTAGACATTTCTATATGTCTTGTCATTATATTCACTTTTATATTTGGTAAATATATTAGTCTTTCTACTGATATTGTGCGCATACATGTCTAAATTGTTTGACATTGCGATGACGTAGATGTTACCTTTTACAATCTTTCTTATTAACTTCTATCGTATATATGACAAATGTTTGTAATATAGTATGTTTAATTTTGTAATTGCTTTATGCATCTATGTGTTGCTTTTACATTAGTGTAACATGAACATAAAGGGATGTATTAACTTTGTATTTTTATAATGCTATACTTGTCGAATCAATATGTAATTTTATATGTGTAATGCATGTTAACTGTATAATAATTAGTTCTAATGTAATATGTTGTGTCATTTTTTTATTGCTTATTTAGTGTTTTTGCATCTATATTTTTTTTTATAACAATTCGTATATATTGCATGTCTTAAGTTTCTGATGTACTTACTATGCCATGGATTCAAGTATGATATGATGCCTTTCCGTATTGTATGATGCTTACCGACTATTTATTTTGAAATGAGTGAATGTTAACTTTCATATATTTGATAATATAGCTAGTCATGTCGAATCTTGCGAAACTTGATTTTTTTGCTTTGGACATAACTGGACAAAACTATTTGTCTTGGGTTCTGGATGCCGAGATACACCTTGCGGCTAAGGGTCTTGGTGATACAATCAAAGCGGGAAAGGAAACAACTGTTGAACAAAAGGCTAAGGCAATGATATTCTTACGCCATCACCTCCATGAGAATTTAAAATATAAATATCTTACTGTTAAGGACCCACATGTCTTTTGGAATCATTTGAAGGACAGATATGAACATCAGAAAACAGTGATTTTACCGAGAGCCCACTATGACTGGGTTCATTTAAGGTTCTAGGATTTTAAAACAGTGAGTGAATATAATTCTGCTATGTTTATAATTACCTCCCAATTAACTTTATGTGGAGAAAAAATCACTGATGAAGAAATGCTTGAAAAAACATTCTCTACATTTCATGCCTCTAATTTACTATTGCAACAACAGTACCGCGAAAGAGGTTTTAAAAAGTATTGTGATTTGATCTCGTGTCTACTTGTCGCGGAACAAAACAATGAATTATTGATGAAAAACCATGAGTCACGTCCAACTGGATCCGCTCCAGTTTTGGAAGCAAATATGGTATATAGAGGTCGCGGTCGTGGATCTGACCGTAGACGAGGACGTGGCCATGGACATGGCCATGGTCGTGGCCGCGGCCAAGGGTGTGGTTTTGGTCGAGGTAATTATCATGGTTTTCAGTCTGGGAATACAAGTGGTCACAAAAAGTGGCAAGAGAAAGGAAAAATGATCAAAATGATGGAGGTGAAAAATCAAAAGGTGTCATAGAAAGTGCATGTTATCGATGTGGTGGTGCTAATCATTGGGCCCGTGCATGTCGCACACCCAAACATTTGGTGGAACTCTACCAACGATCCCAAAAGAACAAAGGAAAAGGGGTCGAAGTTAACTTTGCATATGGTGAAGGAAAATTTGATAGCCTTGATATCGATAACCTCGGTATTGACAACCTTGGTGTTCCAGAAGATCAAAATGATAACACTCATTTGGATGTGAGTGATTTCCTCACAAACGAGTGATCCATAAATCCAATAATAAGAGTGTCAATAAAGCCAAGAATAAAACATCTTCACGTTGATATTGATCTTGTTTTTGTTTCGTTTATTTTCTTTCAAGTTTCCTATGTTGTTCTATGAGACGTACTTTATCTACTCACTTGGCTTAATAAAACATGTTATTTCCTTTTAATTATTCAATTAAATACTTTACTTATATTATGTGTTTTATTTTGAAGAATATGGATCGTGTGGCACAACTTATTATTGATGATGAAGACATATGTCTAGTGGATAGTGCAACAACACACACAATACTCAAAAAAGAGAAATATTTCTCACACTTGAACCTACAAGAATCAAATGTTAGTACTATCTCGGGTAGTGCAAAACTAATAAAAGGTTATGGAAAAGCACATATATTATTACCCGAAGGTACAATGTTTAAAATTGACAATGCACTATTTTCCCCCATGTCTCAAAAGAATTTATTAAGTTTTAAAGATATTCGTCAAAATGGATATCATATTGAGACTACAAATGAAGGAAATGATGAGTACCTTCATATTACAAATATGATTTTGGGTAAAAAGAAAGTGTTAGAAAAATTACCCGCATTTTCATCCGGGTTGTATTACACTAAGATTAATATTGTTGAAACAAATGCGGTCATAAATAAAAAACTGATTGACCGAGAGAAATTTATCGTTTGGCATGACCGGCTAGGCCATCCCGGATCATTAATGATGCGAAAAATAATAGAAAATTCAAAAGGACACCCATTAAAGGACCATAAGGTTCTAGAAACGAAAGATATTACATGTGTTGCTTGCTCAAAAGATAAATTGATCACGCGCCCATCACCGGCTAAAATAGGGAATGAATTCCCTTAATTTTCTGGAAAGAATCCAAGGGGATATATGTGGGCCCATACATCCACCTTGTGGACCATTTAGATACTTTATGGTTTTAATCGATGCATCGACTCGATGGTCACATGTGTGCTTATTGTCAAGTCGCAATATGGCGTTTGCGAGATTACTTGCTCAATTAATAAGACTCAGAGCACATTTTCCAGATTATCCTATAAAGACAATACGTTTGGACAATGCTGGTGAGTTTACATCCGAAACATTTAATGACTATTGTATGTCTATTGGGATAAGTGTAGAACATTCAGTAGCTCACGTTCATACAAAAAATGGGCTTGCTGAGTCCTTTATCAAGCGGATTCAGATGATTGCAAGGCCCATGATTATGAAATCGAAACTACCAATTTCTGCTTGGGGCCACGCTATTTTACATGCGGCAACAATAATTCGTATCAGGCCAACGAGTCACCATACTTACTCCCCATTACAGTTGGTTTTTGGTCAGGAACCAAATATTTCCCATCTAAGAATTTTCGGTTGTGCAGTATATGTCCCAATTGCTCCACCACAACGCACAAAAATGGGACCTCAAAGGAGAATGGGAATATATGTTGGGTATGATTCACCATCTATAATTAGATATTTAGAGCCATCAACGGGGGATTTGTTTACGGCTCGATTTTCTGATTGTCATTTTGATGAATCAGTATTCCCAACATTAGGGGGAGAAAGGAAATAGCTGGGAAGTGATATAAGTTGGAAAGAATTATCACTATCTCATCTTGATCCTCGAACAAAAGAATGTGAACAAGAAGTTCAAAAGATAATTCATTTACAAGGGTTAGCAAATCAATTACCAGACGCATTTACTGACCTTAAAAGAGTAACCAAGTCACATATACCAGCTATTAATGCTCCTGTCAAAATTGATGTTCCTAAAGAACATTCAGAAATTGCTAATGAGTCTAAGGCACGCCTAAAGCGTGGTAGACCAGTCGGTTCCAAAGATAAAAATCCTCAAAAGAAAAAGGGAGCCTATAGTCAAGATGGTCAAGTCGAGGTTAAAGAAACACCAGAAAGGTCCTCTATAAGGACATTAGACATGACGGTTCAAGATGAACCTCGGGTACCCGAAAATGAAGAGATCTCAATAAATTATATCATGTCTAGAAAGATTTGGAACCGAAATGAAATCAACGTCGATGATGCTTTTGCATATAATGTAGCGCTAGAAGTTATGGAAAATGATGAGGATCAAGAACCAAAGTCAGTTCCGGAATGCAAAAATAGAAATGATTGGCCAAAATGGAAAGACGCAATTGAGGCAGAATTAAAATCTCTTGAAAAACGAGAAGTTTTCGGACAGATAGTCCGTACACCTGAAGGTGTAAAACCTGTTGGGTATAAATGGGTCTTTGTGCGAAAACGAAATGAAAAAAATGAAATTACTCGTTACAAAGCACGCTTGGTGGCACAAGGATTTTCACAAAGACCAGGTATAGATTATGAGGAGACATATTCTCCAGTGGTGGATGCAACTACTTTTCGGTATCTAATTAGTCTGGTAATACAAGAAGGACTCGATCTGCATCTAATGGATGTTGTGACAGCCTATTTATATGGCTCACTTGATACAGAAATCTTCATGAAGCTTCCAGATGGGTTTAAGCCGCCTGAATCGTGTAAAGCAAGTTCTCAAAAACAATATGCAATCAAAATGAATAAATCTTTGTATGGGTTGAAGCAGTCTGGGCGAATGTGGTACAATCGCCTTAGTGAATATTTATTAAAGGAATGATATAGAAATGATTCTATTTTCCCATGCATTTTTATAAAAAAGTCTGGTTTTGAATATGTCATAATCGCTGTGTATGTTGATGATTTGAATATCATTGGAACTCCAGGGGAGCTACCAAAGGCATTTGAATACCTCAAGAAAGAATTTGAGATGAAATATATAGGAAAAACAAAGTTTTGTCTTGGATTACAAATTGAACATCTAAAGAATGGAATCCTTGTCCACCAAAAGGCATACACAGAGAAGTTGCTAAAAAGATTTTATATGGAAAAATCCCATCCATTGAGCACCCCAATGGTTGTAAGGACCTTAGATGTAGAAAAGGACCCTTTTCGACCTCCAGATGACGACAAGGAAATTCTTGGTCCCGAAGTACCATATTTAAGTGCCATTGGGGCATTGTTATTTCTTGCGAGTCATACACGACCCGATATATCATTTTCACTAAACTTATTGGCAAGATATAGCTCGTGTCCAACAAGGAGACATTGGAATGGGGTGAAACAAATATTTCGCTATCTTCAAGGTACAAAAGATATGGGTTTATATTACACTAATTCATCCGAAAGAGATCTAGTTGGTTTTGCAGATGCAGGATATATGTCTGATCCCCATACCGGTCGGTCCCAAACTGGATATGTTTTCACAAGTTCCAGTACGGCCATTTCATGGCTTTCCGTGAAGCAAACAATGAGTGCCACTTCATCGAATCATTCAGAGATCTTGGCCATCCATGAAGCGAGTCGGGAATGTGTATGGTTAAGAAGTGTGGTACAATATATTCGTGAATCATGTGGTATCTCTTCAGGCCAAGGAGCTCCAACAATCGTGTGTGAAGATAATGCAGCATGTATTGCTCAACTTAAGGACGGATACATCAAAGGTGACAGAACCAAGCATATTCTACCGAAGTTCTTTTTCACTCATGAATTACAAAAGAGCGGCGATATTATTGTTCAAAAGGTTCGTTCAAGCGAGAACTTAGCAGACTTGTTTACCAAGGCACTTCCCACTGCAACATTTAAGAAGTTGGTTCACGGCATTGGAAGGCGAAGACTCAATGAACTTCAGTGATCTAATCATCAGAGGGAAAACATATGGGCTGCACTCTTTTTCCCTTAGCTATGGTTTTTTCCCATTGGGTTTTCCTAGCAAGGTTTTTAACGAGGCAGCAGATCTAATCGTATGACAACTAATGATGGATAGCCAAGAGGGAGTATTATGAATATTTATGTGTAGCTATCCATATACCTTAACCTTCATAACCTTTGACCTTTTGTATTCCCTCAATAATGGTTGTATTAAATACTTTGATTGTTGGAACCCTATAAATAGAGGTCCATATTGTAGTTTCTAATCACTCAATGAAAATGCATTCCACAATCTCTCAATTGTTCTAGCTTATACTTCTTGTCGATTATCATTATTTCGTAACATAGTGAACATTTTGGATTTTTTTTCCTTGCTGTAACATTAATCAAGAAGGTTTTCTTTGCTATTTTTTTTTTCATAAAGTTGTTTGTTTGAAGAAACATTTGTGAATAAAACTCTCTTTACTGAATGGTTTTAGAACCAGCGGAACATTTGTGCATAAAGAATTATATGTGGAATTTGATAAAACAAGTGTGACTGCTGAAAATTATATGCATAAAAGTATATGTTCTGATTTTTTTTAATGAAAAAAAATGGCATTTTTTGTTGATGAAATTTTATGTAGAAAAACCATTTTTGGTTACTGAAAATTTGTGGCAAAAGAATTTTTAAAAGGGTGTGCGGTTGCTGAAATTTTTGTGCCAAAAAGGACTAATAAAAGGGTGTTTGGTAGCTGAAATTTTAAGCTTTTGGTTGCTGAAAATGGCAGCTTTGTTGCTGAAATTTTAAGCTTGTTGGTGCTGATTTTCTACGCAGAAAATAAGCCATTTGGTTGCTGAAAATGGCAGCTTTGTTGCTGAAATTTTAAGCTTTTTGGTTCTGATTTTTCACGCAGAAAATAAGCCGTTTGGTTGCTGAAATTTTAAGCTTGTTGGTGCTGATTTTTTACGCAGAAAATTTGGTTGCTGAAAATGGCAGTTTTTGTTGCTGAAATATTAAGCTTTTTGGTGCTGATTTTTCACGCAAAAAATAAGACGTTTGATTGCTGAAAATGGTAGCTTGGTTGCTGAAATTTTAAGCTTTTTGGTGCTGATTTTTCACGCAGAAATAAGCCTTTTGGTTGCTGAAAGTTTAAGCTTTTTGATGTTGATTTTCTACACAGAAAATAAGCCGTTTGGTTGATGAATTTTATGCTGAAAATGGCAGCTTGGTTGCTGAAATTTTAAGCTTTTTGGTGCTGATTTTTCACGCATAAAATAAGCCTTTTGGTTGCTGAAATTTTAAGCTTTTTGGTGCTGATTTTTTACGCAGGAAACAAGCCTTTTGGTTGCTGAATTTAATGCAAAAAATGGCAGATTGGTTACTGAAATTTAAACTTTTGAAAAGTAACTTAAAAAGGCTGGACATAAATAGTCTTGGTGTTGCTTCGTTCAGTGGTACTGGCTTAGTACTATGACAATATACAAATTGCTTGATTTTGTATCGAGTATTGAGAGAGTTTGGATGTTGCAAATATTCAGTAGTGAATATTGTTGCAAATAATCAAACCATTTGTTATTCTAAATGAAAATAAAGTCGAGACTTGTTGTAACTCATGTTACTAACGATTTGTCATAGTGAAAGATATGCATAAATGTTAACGATAACCGTTAAGACATAGTGAAATATCAAGAAAGCTCACACATATTGATAATGGCAATTTATGTTGGTTTATGTAACTAACTTGAATGGGTATAATTGTCATTCATAGTGAGCTATTGTCCATTATCTTACATCGGACATATTTTGATTTTGAGGAATGATTACATGTTGATATTTTGTGATCATAATCATGTAAAATTGAGATTACATATGTTTATATGATCTTAAGTGAATATGAAAGTGTTAGGTCACTAAGTTTACAACACAAGCATCAAGAGAAGAGATAGAGAAGAGAAGATCGGTTGAACCCTTATCCAAACACACGAAATAATGAGAGAAAGGTTAAAGCAAAGAGTGAAATAGAAAAGAGAACAACCAACCCTCAAGTGAGGGTTATTACAAGGTATTTATAGGAAGGGGAGCTAGGGCAACACTCCTACTCCCTTCCTTTCCTTAATGGACATGGGCCTAAGCTCATGGGCCTTCTACATAAGCTTAAGATAATAACAAACATAAAGGCCATAATTAAGCTAACTATTACATATGAATCACTAAAACTTGATATAGGTTTAGCAGTGATTCCAACAATCTCCCCCTAAGTGTTGGTGATGAATGAATGTAAACGGTGAAGGTAAAGATGTAATAGTAGCTTTGACGTCTTCTGACATTCTTCTTTCTTGTGAGAAGAATTGCCTTGATTTGAAAAATCTCCCCAGTGTAGAGAAATTGTTTTCTTTAAACAGTTTTGCTTTGACATCATCTTTAACTTTGTTCTTTGATCATTGTTCTTTGTGATGGTAGTGATAGTATGTTGTTGTTGTCTGCATCAAGTCTGCCTCAGGTCTGCTTCCCTGCTCCAGTATCTCCACGTCATTCTTCAACATGCTCACACGCTCTTTGACGTTGGATTTCAGTACTGATGAAGTTCTTTAAGTCTTTAACTTTGTAGATTCTTTGGCTTGACGAAGAATCATTCTGACTTTTGTGTTGCTTTTAGATAGAACTTCCATTAGTGATGATGTTGGTATGAGCATGTGAAGAATCTGCACGATCATTCCGCTCCAGAGCTTCCATAAGAAGAAAA